>JARQOC010000007.1:60703471-61303471 GCA_033576535.1 Allobates femoralis
CAAGGCCACGACAGGACCCCATCAGCCAGACTGGCCAAGGCCGCCGACAGGGCCCCATCAGCCATTTGATCTTAAATGCTAGTCTAGAGCCTACCAACTTATCAGTGTTAGAACACCATAGAAGAACTTAACATGGTCATATTTAGCCGATGAGACTATTTTAAAAATGCATCAGAATCAAACTTTTTATCCTGTACTTTCCATAAATTATCAGCAAATTGTTGAAATTTCACCTATCAAAAAGACAACAGCCTCCTCCATATCCCCTCTAGCTGTCCTTTCCATCACCAAGATAGGTGTGTTTTCTACCATTGTAGATAGAAAAAAATCTTCAATTTGCTTCCAATTTAGACAAAGTAGCTGGACCATCAGCCAGACCGCCCGAGGCCGCCGACAGGGTCCCATCAACCAGATGGCCAAAGTCTGCCAACAGGGCCCCATCATCCAGACTGCCCGAAGCCCATGACAGGGATCCATTAGCAGTCTGTCCGAGGCCAATGACAGGGCCCCATCAGGAAGACAGCCAGGGGCTGCCAACAGGGCCCCCTCATCCAGACTGTATGAGGTCGCCAACAGGGCCCCCTCAGCCATACTGCACAAGGCTGCCAAAAAGTCCCCATCAGCCAGACAGACCGAGGTCCATGACAGGGCCACATCAGCCAAACTGCCAAAGTCCACCAACAGGGCCCCATAAGTCAGACTGTCCAGGGCCGCCAACAAGGCCCCATCATCCAGACTGCCCGAGGCCCATGAGAGGGCCCCAAAAGCCAAACTGCTGAAAGCCGCCTACAGGTCCCCCCCAGCCAGACTGCACGAGGCTGCCGACAGGGCCCCATCAGTCAGACTGGCCAAAGCTGCCGACAGGGCCCCATCAGCCATCTGGTCTTAGGCTGCCAACAGGGCCCCATCAGCCAGACTGGCAAAGGCTGCCTACAGGGCCTCATCAGCCATTTGATCTTAAATGCTAGTCTAGAGCCTACCAACATATCAGTGTTAGAACACCACTAGAAGAACTTAACATGGTCATATTTGGCCGATGAGACTATTTTAAAAATGCATCAGAATCAAACGTTTTTTATCCTGTACTTTCCATAAATTATCAGCAAATTGTTGAAATTTCACCTATCAAAAAAACAACAGCCTCCTCCATATCCCCTCTAGCTGTCCTTTCCATCACCAAGATAGTGTGTTTTCTACCATTGTAGATAGAAAAAAATCTTCAATTTGCTTCCAATTTAGACAAAGTAGCTGGACCATCAGCCAGACCGCCCGAGGCCGCCCGACAGGGTCCCATCAACCAGATGGCCAAAGGCTGCCAACAGGGCCCCCATCATGCAGACTGCCAACCAGAGGCCCCATCAGCCAGACTGGCCAGGGCTGCCAACAGGGCCCCATCAGCCATTTGATCTTAAATGCTAGTCTAGAGCCTACCAACTATCAGTGTTAGAACACCACTAGAAGAACTTAACATGGTCATATTTGCCGATGAGACTATTTTAAAAATGCATCAGAATCAAACTTTTTTATCCTGTACTTTCCATAAATTATCAGCAAATTGTTGAAATTTCACCTATCAAAAAAACAACAGCCTCCTCCATATCCCTCTAGCTGTCCTTTCCATCACCAAGATAGGTGTGTTTCTACCATTGTAGATAGAAAAAAATCTTCAATTTGCTTCCAATTTAGACAAAGTAGCTGGACCATCAGCCAGACCGCCCGAGGCCGCCGACAGGGTCCCATCAACCAGATGGCCAAAGGCTGCCAACAGGGCCCCATCATGCAGACTAGCCAAGGCCACGACAGGACCCCATCAGCCAGACTGGCCAAGGCCGCCGACAGGGCCCCATCAGCCATTTGATCTTAAATGCTAGTCTAGAGCCTACCAACTTATCAGTGTTAGAAACACCACTAGAAGAACTTAACATGGTCATATTTGGCCGATGAGACTATTTTAAAAATGCATCAGAATCAAACGTTTTTATCCTGTACTTTCCATAAATTATCAGCAAATTGTTGAAATTTCACCTATCAAAAAAACAACAGCCTCCTCCATATCCCCTCTAGCTGTCCTTTCCATCACCAAGATAGGTGTGTTTCTACCATTGTAGATAGAAAAAAATCTTCAATTTGCTTCCAATTTAGACAAAGTAGCTGGACCATCAGCCAGACCGCCCGAGGCCGCCGACAGGGTCCCATCAACCAGATGGCCAAAGTCTGCCAACAGGGCCCCATCATCCAGACTGCCCGAAGCCCATGACAGGGATCCATTAGCAGTCTGTCCGAGGCCAATGACAGGGCCCCATCAGGAAGACAGCCAGGGGCTGCCAACAGGGCCCCTCATCCAGACTGTATGAGGTCGCCAACAGGGCCCCTCAGCCATACTGCACAAGGCTGCCAAAAAGTCCCCATCAGCCAGACAGACCGAGGTCCATGACAGGGCCACATCAGCCAAACTGCCAAAGTCCACCAACAGGGCCCCATAAGTCAGACTGTCCAGGGCCGCCAACAAGGCCCCATCATCCAGACTGCCCGAGGCCCATGAGAGGGCCCAAGCCAAGCTAACGCTACAGGTCCCCCAGCCAGACGCACGAGGGGACAGGCCATCAGCAGGCCAGCTGCCGACAGGGCCCATCAGCTCTGTCTTAGCTGCAACAGGGCCCATCAGCAGATGCCAAGGCTGCCTACAGGCCTCAGCATTGATCTTAAATGCTAGTCTAGAGCCTACAACTTATCAGTGTAGAACACCACTAGAAGAACTTAACATGGTCATATTTGGCCGATGAGACTATTAAAATGCATCAGATCAAACTTTTATCTGTATTTCCATAAATTATCAGCAAATTGTTGAAATTTCACTATCAAAAAACAACAGCCTCTCCTATCCCTCTAGCTGTCCTTTCCATCACCAGATAGGTGTTTTCTACCATTGTAGATAGAAAAAAATCTTCAATTTGCTTCCAATTTAGACAAAGTAGCTGGACATCAGCCAGACGCCGAGGCGCCGACAGGGTCCATCACAGATGGCCAAAGTCTGCCACAGGGCCCATCATCAGACTGCCGAAGCCCAGACAGGACCATAGCAGTCTGTCGAGGCCATGACAGGGCCCATCAGAAGACACAGGGGCTGCCAACAGCCTTCAACTGTATGAGGTCAACAGGGCCTCACCATGCCAAGGTGCCAAAATCCATGCCAGACAGACGATCCTGACAGGCCACATCAGCAAATGCAAATCACAACAGGCCCTATCATGTCACCCCAACAGGCCTCATCCAGATGGAGGCCATGGAGGCAAAAGCCAATGCTAAAGTAGGTCCCAGCAGACGCACGAGGCGCGACAGGGCCCCATCAGCAGATGCAAAGTGCGACAGGGCCATCAGCCATGTCTAGGGCAACAGGGCCCATCAGCCAGATGGCAGGCTGCACGGGCCCTCAGCCATTTGATTTAAATGCTATCTAGAGCTACCAATATCAGTGTTAGAACACCACTAGAAGAACTTAACATGGTCATATTTGGCCGATGAGACTATTTTAAAAATGCATCAGAATCAAACGTTTTTATCCTGTACTTTCCATAAATTATCAGCAAATTGTTGAAATTTCACCTATCAAAAAACAACAGCTTGTTGAGTCGCCAACGGGCCCAGCCTGCCTCCAATCCCTCATGCCACACAAGATGGGTCCAATGGACATAGCAAAACTCAAGTCCGACAAAGGGCCCATCAGCCAGCAACAGCCCTACAGGCCAGCCGAAGGGCCAAAAGCAAAGCTAAGCCGCACAGGTCCCCACAGACCAGACTGGCACAAGCCAGTCGACGGGGCCCCATCAGCCACTGGCAGGCGCACAAGGCCCCATCAGCCAGACTGGCAAGCGCCACAGGGCCCATCAGCCATTTGATCTTAAATGCTAGTCTAGAGCCTACCAACATATCAGTGTTAGAACACCACTAGAAGAACTTAACATGGTCATATTTGGCCGATGAGACTATTTTAAAAATGCATCGAATCAAACGTTTTTATCCTGTACTTTCCATAAATTATCAGCAAATTGTTGAAATTTCACCTATCAAAAAAACAACAGCCTCCTCCATATCCCCTCTAGCTGTCCTTTCCATCACAAGATAGGTGTGTTTCTACCATTGTAGATAGAAAAAAATCTTCAATTTGCTTCCAATTTAGACAAAGTAGCTGGACCATCAGCCAGACCGCCCGAGGCCGCCGACAGGGTCCATCAACCAGATGGCCAAAGTCTGCCAACAGGGCCCCATCATCCAGACTGCCCGAAGCCCATGACAGGGATCCATTAGCAGTCTGTCGAGGCCAATGACAGGGCCCCATCAGGAAGACAGCCAGGGGCTGCCAACAGGGCCCCCTCATCCAGACTGTATGAGGTCGCCAACAGGGCCCCCTCAGCCATACTGCACAAGGCTGCCAAAAAGTCCCCATCAGCCAGACAGACGAGGTCCATGACAGGGCCACATCAGCCAAACTGCCAAAGTCCACCAACAGGGCCCCATAAGTCAGACTGTCCAGGGCCGCCAACAAGGCCCATCATCCAGATGCCGAGGCCATGAGAGGGCCCCAAAAGCCAAACTGCTGAAAGCCGCTACAGGTCCCCCCAGCCAGACTGCACGAGGCTGCCGACAGGGCCCCCCAGACTGGCCAAGGCTGCCTACAGGGCCTCATCAGCCATTTGATCTTAAATGCTAGTCTAGAGCCTACCAACATATCAGTGTTAGAACACCACTAGAAGAACTTAACATGGTCATATTTGGCCGATGAGACTATTTAAAAATGCATCAGAATCAAACTTTTTTATCCTGTACTTTCCATAAATTATCAGCAAATTGTTGAAATTTCACCTATCAAAAAAACAACAGCCTCCTCCATATCCCTCTAGCTGTCCTTTCCATCACCAAGATAGGTGTGTTTCTACCATTGTAGATAGAAAAAAATCTTCAATTTGCTTCCAATTTAGACAAAGTAGCTGGACCATCAGCCAGAACCGCCGAGGCCGCCGACAGGGTCCCATCAACCAGATGGCCAAAGGCTGCCAACAGGGCCCCATCATGCAGACTAGCCAAGGCCACCGACAGGACCCCATCAGCCAGACTGGCCAAGGCCGCCGACAGGGCCCCATCAGCCATTTGATCTTAAATGCTAGTCTAGAGCCTACCAACTTATCAGTGTTAGAAAACCCGTAGAAGAACTTAACATGGTCATATTTAGCCGATGAGACTATTTTAAAAATGCATCAGAATCAAACTTTTTTATCCTGTACTTTCCATAAATTATCAGCAAATTGTTGAAATTTCACCTATCAAAAAGACAACAGCCTCCTCCATATCCCTTCTAGCTGTCCTTTCCATCACCAAGATAGGTGTATTTTCTACCATTGTAGATAGAAAAAAATCTTCAATTTGCTTCCAATTTAGACAAAGTAGCTGGACCATCAGCCAGACAGCCTGAGGTTCATGACAGGGACCCCTCAGCCAAACTGCCCAAGGCCGCTGACAGGGCCCCATCATCCAGACTGCCTGAAGCCATGTCAGGGATCCATTAGCAGTCTGTCTGAGGCCGCTGAAAGGGTCCCATCAACCAGATGGCCAAAGGCTGCCATCAGGGCCCCATCATCCAGACTGGCCGAAAACCAATGACACGGACCCATTAGCAGTCTGTCCGAGGCCAATGACAGGGCCCCATCAGCAAGACAGCCAGGGGCCGCCAACATGGCCCCCTCATCCAGACTGTATGAGGTCGCCAACAGGGCCCTCTCAGCCAGACTGGCCAAGGCCACCGACAGGACCCATCAGCCAGACTGGCCAAGGCCACCGACAGGGCCCCATCAGCCATTTGATCTTAAATTCTAGTCTAGAGCCTACCAACTGATCAGTGTTAGAACACCAGTAGAAGAACTTAACATGGTCATATTTGACCGATGACACTATTTTAAAAATGCATCAGAATCAAACTTTTTTATCCTGTACTTTCCTTTAATTATCAGCAAATTGTTGAAATTTCACCTATCAAAAAAACAACAGCCTCCTCCATATCCCCTCTAGCTGTCCTTTCCATCACCAAGATAGGTGTGTTTCTACCATTGTAGATAGAAAAAAAATCTTCAATTTGCTTCCAAATTAGACAAAGTAGCTGGACCATCAGCCAGACCACCCGAGGCCGCCGACAGGGTCCCATCAACCAGATGGCCAAAGGCTGCCAACAGGGCCCCATCATGCAGACTAGCCAAGGCCACCGACAGGACCCCATCAGCCAGACTGGCCAAGGCCGCCGACAGGGCCCCATCAGCCATTTGATCTTAAATGCTAGTCTAGAGCCTACCAACTTATCAGTGTTAGAAAACCCGTAGAAGAACTTAACATGGTCATATTTAGCCGATGAGACTATTTTAAAAATGCATCAGAATCAAACTTTTTTATCCTGTACTTTCCATAAATTATCAGCAAATTGTTGAAATTTCACCTATCAAAAAGACAACAGCCTCCTCCATATCCCTTCTAGCTGTCCTTTCCATCACCAAGATAGGTGTATTTTCTACCATTGTAGATAGAAAAAAATCTTCAATTTGCTTCCAATTTAGACAAAGTAGCTGGACCATCAGCCAGACAGCCTGAGGTTCATGACAGGGACCCTCAGCCAAAACTGCCCAAGGCCGCTGACAGGGCCCCATCATCCAGACTGCCTGAAGCCCATGTCAGGGATCCATTAGCAGTCTGTCTGAGGCCGCTGAAAGGGTCCCATCAAACCAGATGGCCAAAGGCTGCCATCAGGGCCCCATCATCCAGACTGGCCGAAACCAATGACACGGACCCATTAGCAGTCTGTCCGAGGCCAATGACAGGGCCCCATCAGCAAGACAGCCAGGGGCCGCCAACATGGCCCCCTCATCCAGACTGTATGAGGTCGCCAACAGGGCCCTCTCAGCCAGACTGGCCAAGGCCGACCGACAGGACCCCATCAGCCAGACTGGCCAAGGCCACCGACAGGGCCCCATCAGCCATTTGATCTTAAATTCTAGTCTAGAGCCTACCAACTGATCAGTGTTAGAACACCAGTAGAAGAACTTAACATGGTCATATTTGACCGATGACACTATTTTAAAAATGCATCAGAATCAAACTTTTTTATCCTGTACTTTCCTTTAATTATCAGCAAATTGTTGAAATTTCACCTATCAAAAAAACAACAGCCTCCTCCATATCCCCTCTAGCTGTCCTTTCCATCACCAAGATAGGTGTGTTTCTACCATTGTAGATAGAAAAAAAATCTTCAATTTGCTTCCAAATTAGACAAAGTAGCTGGACCATCAGCCAGACCACCCGAGGCCGCCGACAGGGTCCCATCAACCAGATGGCCAAAGGCTGCCAACAAGGCCCCATAAGCCAGACTGGCCAAGGTCACCGACAGGACCCCATCAGCCAGACTGGCCAAGGCCACTGACAGGACCCCATCAGCCAGACTGGCCAAGGCCGCCGACAGGGCCCCATCAGCCATTTGATCTTAAATGCTAGTCTAGAGCCTACCAACTTATCAGTGTTAGAACACCAGTTGAAGAACTTAACATGGTCATATTTGGCCGATGAGACTATTTTAAAAATGCATCAGAATCAAACTTTTTTATCCTGTACTTTCCATAAATTATCAGCAAATTGTTGAAATTTCACCTATCAAAAAAACAACAGCCTCCTCCAAATCCCCTCAAGCTGTCCTTTCCATCACCAAGATAGGTGTGTTTTCTACCATTGTAGATAGAAAAAAATCTTCAATTTGCTTCCAATTTAGACAAAGTAGCTCGACCATCAGCCAGACAGCCTGAGGTCCATGACAGGGACCCCTCAGCCAAACTGCCCGAGGCCGCTGACAGGCCCCATCATCCAGACTGCCTGAAGCCCATGTCAGGGACCCATTAGCAGTCTGTCCGAGGCCGCTGACAGGGTCCCATAAACCAGATGTCCAAAGGCTTCCAACAGGGCCCATCATCCAGACTGGCTGAAACCAATGACAGGGACCCATTAGCAGTCTGTCCGAGGCCAATGACAGGGCCCCATCAGCAAGACAGCAAGGGGCCGCCAACAGGGCCCCCTCATCCAGACTGTATGAGGTCGCTAACAGGGCCCCCTCAGCCAGACTGGCCAAGGCCACCGACAGGACCCCATCAGCCAGACTGGCCAAGGCCGCCGACAGGGCCCCATCAGCCATTTAATCTTAAATTCTAGTTTAGAGCCTACCAACTTATCAGTGTTAGAACACCAGTAGAAGAACTTAACATGGTCATATTTGGCCGATGAGACTATTTTAAAAATGCATCAGAATCAAACTTTTTTATCCTGTACTTTCCATAAATTATCAGCAAATTGTTGATATTACACCGATCAAAAAAAACTAAATAACAGCCTCCTCCAAATCCCCTCTAGCTGTCCTTTCCATCACCAAGATAGGTGTGTTTTCTACCATTTTAGATAGAAAAAAATCTTCAATTTGCTTCCAGTTTAGACAAAGTAGCTGAACCATCAGCCAGACCGCGGGAGGCCGCCGACAGGGTCCCATCAACCAGATGGCCAAAGTCTGCCAACAGGGCCCCATCATCCAGACTGCCCAAAGCCCATGACAGGGATCCATTAGCAGTCTGTCCGAGGCCAATGACAGGGCCCCATCAGGAAGACAGCCAGGGGCCGCCAACAGGGCCCCCTCATCCAGACTGTATGAGGTCGCCAACAGGGCCCCCTCAGCCATACTGCACAAGGCTGCTAAAAAGGCCCCATCAGCCAGACAGACCGAGGTCCATGACAGGGCCACATCAGCCAAACTGCCAAAGTCCACCAACAGGGCCCCATAAGTCAGACTGTCCAGGGCCGCCAACAAGGCCCCATCATCCAGACTGCCCGAGGCCCATGAGAGGGCCCCATAAGCCAAACTGCTGAAAGCCGCCTACAGGGCCCCCCCAGCCAGACTGCACGAGGCTGCCGACAGGGCCCCATCAGCCATCTGGTCTTAGGCTGCCAACAGGGCACCATCAGCCAGACTGGCCAAGGCTGCCTACAGGGCCTCATCAGCCATTTGATCTTAAATGCTAGTCTAGAGCCTATCAACATATCAGTGTTAGAACACCACTAGAAGAACTTAACATGGTCATATTTGGCCGATGAGACTATTTTAAAAATGCATCAGAATCAAACTTTTTTATCCTGTACTTTCCATAAATTATCAGCAAATTGTTGAAATTTCACTTATCAAAAAAACAACAGCCTCCTCCATATCCCCTCTAGCTGTCCTTTCCATCACCAAGATAGGTGTGTTTCTACCATTGTAGATAGAAAAAAATCTTCAATTTGCTTCCAAATTAGACAAAGTAGCTGGACCATCAGCCAGACCGCCCGAGGCCGCCGACAGGGTCCCATCAAACAGATGGCCAAAGGCTGCCAACAGGGCCCCATAAGCCAGACTGGCCAAGGTCACCGACAGGACCCCATCAGTCAGACTGGCCAAGGCCGCCGACAGGGCCCCATCAGCCATTTGATCTTAAATGCTAGTCTAGAGCCGACCAACTTATCAGTGTTAGAACACCAGTAGAAGAACTTAACATGGTCATATTTGGCCGATGAGACTATTTTAAAAATGCATCAGGGGGCGTGGCCTGGACATGGCAGGGAGCAGAAGCTAAACGCTGGAGCTCCGGCTCTTAGATCACCCCTGGGCCGATACAGCCGGTATCAGACCCCTCTAGTATCCCCTTATGCCTTCTAAGAAGAAGAGCAATCGATTCCAGGAAGCCCGGGAGCCGTCTGTACCCCCCGCTGGGAGAATTTCACACTATCTCAGGAGCACAGCCCCAGAGCGGGAGATGTCTGCAGGGAAGATGGCGGCCGGCGCTACTAACAAAGCGGCAGATCAGAGACCGCACCGCGCTGCAGAGGGAGGTGGAGGCATGGAGGAGGCCCTCACACAGCATGAGGAAACGCAGACCCCGGAGCGGGAGCAGCAGCAGAGGCCGGTAAAGTGTGTCCCTCTCCCCCATCCCCTGATGTGTGCTGCACAATATGAAGGCACCGCTTCTGATGTGCCGGTGGTCTCAGAGCTCATCTCACTATCCCACCAGGCCAGTGTAACGGCGGCTGTTTATGGGGTTCTGGCATTTAACAGACAGCTAATGCCCCAAGATGGCAGAGACGCCACCCTGACAAGTATAAGGGACACAACGGGGACCCAGGAGCTCCATCAGGCTGATGTACATGCTGCCACTGACATGGGGGAATGCAGTCAGCAAGAACTACCTAATATATCAGTGAAGGTGAGGCAGTTTGCTACTAAACCATCCCAGAAAGGAGCAGTGGGAGAGGGGATTACACAAACTCCCTTGACAAGGGGCATCACAGTGGAAAACATGGAGGGTCCCCCCTGCATCTTAGCAAATACACCACTACAGAATCCTGCCTACGCCGGATCCCCCCTACCTCCAGGCCAGGTATTGATGACCAGCAATCCAGGAGGACAAGAGATATGGGACGACCTCAGGGCACGGATACAGAATATCCCTACCAGGGAGGAAATGGAGGGCTTTATTACTAGGATGGAGGCGTCCTTTAAGGCAGAGGCCACCGAGCTCCGAGGCGAAGTCCATAAGCTCAATTTGAGAGTATCCTCTACTGAATCATCCTCCCAGAACGTACACGAGAGGCTGCGGACATTAGAAGACAAGGTCTCTGCACAAACATCTCAGTTAGAAAGAATGCTAGATTCTATGGAAGACATGGAGAACCGGGAGAGGAGGAACAATATCAGGATCAGAGGTCTCCCCGAAAGTGTCGGTCCTAAGGAGCTGGACTATGCCCTTAAAAACATATTCAATTCAATAAGGGAGGTATCAGCAGATTCAATTTTGGAATTTGATAGGGCACATAGATCCCTGGGACCCCCGCCTATGGAAGGAGATAGGCCCCGAGACGTAGTGTGCAGGATCCATAAGTATAAGATCAAAGAGGCGATTTTTACTAAAGCCCGACCTAAAGGACAGATTAAATACCAAGACTGCTCTCTTCAACTACTGGCGGACTTGTCAAGGCGTACCTTGCAAAAACGGAGGGCGTTTCGCCCTCTACTGGCGATACTAAGACAACAGGACATACCCTACACTTGGGGCTTTCCATTTCGCCTCCAAGCGCGGAGAGATGGGGTGCTACACTATGTCACCCATCCTAGGGGAGTACCGGAGTTCACAGAGGCTCTGGGGCTCCCTCCAGTGACTATTTCGCCAGAGGAGTGGCCGGGACATTATGAGTGCCCAGATTGGATGCAGACAACCCAGGAAGCGTTAAGAGGAAACAGGAGGAGGGGGAGGGGGGCTTCACGGAGAGGGAGGAACAGAGGGTGGAGAAAGGGTTCGTTTAATAATGGATGAAGATACTTTCTCAGTCTGAAAGCTACACTAATTGTCTTCCTGCATTCCAGTGTTTTTTCTTTCAGGGGAGATAGTGGAGACGGTTTTCCATGACGACTCGTCTTTCCAGCTAAAAACACTTGTATGCTAAGGTTTCTCAAGCTTCTTTTGTTATACCTATAATATTCTAAGTTAATTTACCATTACGACACGGGGTCCGTAGAATATATACCGGCTCAGACGTCTTATGCATACCTGATTATGGACTTAAATAATTTACACAGGTTTAGTTGTTGATATTTAGATATGTTATTCTTACATATTCCCATTTTTCATGTTTATAAATGTGGCCCGGGGTGAAAGGGACAGCTCCTGGGTGGACAGGCTACACCTCACCGGGATATAGTCACCTGTTTTAAGGAAGACTGGTCGAATAGACCGCCCCAAACCGCTATCCCAGATTATTCTGGGAATTTTCTCTGCTCTTAATCTTTTTTTTTCTCTCTTCTTTCTACTTCCCCTTTTTTTTTCTCTCTTCTACTACATATTTAGTTATTTTTTATTAATTCTCTCACTTTGGGCCTCTGGTCCACTCTTTCCATCTTTCCTCCTTTCTGTTTATCCTCCCTGTATCCGTCTCCTAGTTTCTTTTCTCCCCTACCTTACCTCGGCCCCAGTGCTGATCATGTCAACCTTAAAAATCTGCTCGTTCAATGTAAAGGGATTTAATACCCCTCAGAGGAGGTCTCAGATCTTATACTCTGCTCATAAGCAGAAGTGTCAGATCCTGATGTTACAGGAGACTCACTTCAAATCAGGTCATGTTCCGAGTCTTCGTAACAGATACTTCTCTGACTGGCACCATAGTACGAACCCGGAAGCGAGAACGAAGGGTGTATCCATTGCAATACACAGGTCACTGATACACGAGATTCTTGATACCTGTATTGACCCACAGGCCGATATATTTTTCTTAAGATGAGGATCGCTGGATCTTTGCTAACTGTCGTTAATTGGTACCTGCCTAATAGGTTTCAGACGAAGACGTGCAGGTCGTATCTATTACGGTTGACAGCCTTTGCAGAAGGATCAACCATTATCGGCGGAGATCTCAATTTCACCCTGGACCCGGCGGCAGACTCATCCTCTGGTAAGAGATCTATACCAAATAAACGGCTTGTCTCCATCAAAAAGCTCTTTCACACTCTGAGGCTTATAGACATCTGGAGGACCTTGAACCCACAAGGGAGGGATTTCACATATTTCTCTCCAGTACATGACTTATACAGTAGAATAGACCTATTTTGCACTAGCCATAATTTACTTTCTTGGAATCCCGAGGCAACCATAGGTGATATTTTATTATCAGACCATGCCCCCACTTATTTGACGCTTACTTTGCCAGACACTAGTAGCAGACCCTGGACCTGGAGACTTAATGAACATCTATTGAAAGACAAGATATGTATGAAAGAGGCTAAGGAGACTATACAGTCCTTTGGCCGAGATCATGCCTCTGACCCCACTCCTTCTCCCACAAAATGGGAGACTCTGAAATGTGTCCTGAGAGGGGTGTTTATAAAGCATGGCACTCGTCTGAAGAAAAACAACACAAAATTGGTGGAAGACTTACTTTCTCAGATTCATGCATTAGAAACTGCGCATAAACAGACCTTATCTAGAACAACCCTCTCCGAACTGACTTTAAAGAAAAAAGAACTTAAAGATTTACTGGATCAAAAATATTGTAGATATTCTGAGAAATCTAGGAGTTATTTTTACTCCAATTCAGATAATTGTGGGCGTCCCCTGGCCAGACTGCTCCATCCTCGGTTAAACCCGACGTTTGTCCCAAACATCTCCACTAAAACCGGAGGTCGTACATCCTTGCCGAATGAAATATTGGAAGAATTTAGACAGTATTACCTCGATCTCTACAATATCAAGGGACATTCGTGTGATATGCCTCCCCCGTAACTGTCAGAAAGGATTAGGAGATATATAGATAAAACAGCGATTCCTACACTAGCTAAGGAGACTTGTGCAAAATTAGAGGAGGAGATCTCAGAGGAGGAACTGTTACGGGCTATCCAGTCTACTCCGTCAGGGAAATGTCCAGGCCCAGATGGATTCTTTTATAAAATATTCTCAGACCCAGCTGACTCCCGCGATGTTGGAGGCCTTTAATGCTGTTTTGAGGGGCTCTGATTTCGTGCCTCAGTCTTTAGAGGCTCATATCAGCGTCATCCCCAAACCTGGGAAAGACCCATCTTCAGTGTTGAACTACAGGCCGATTTCGTTACTGAATGTGGATGTCAAATTGTTCTCTAAAATACTAGCTGAACGCTTAGCTCCACTCCTCCCTTCCGTGATTGACTCGGACCAGGTGGGCTTTGTCAGAGGCCGGGAGGCTAGGGATAACACTATTAGGACCCTCCTCCTTATTGCTAAGGCCAAAAGTTCTTCAGCTCCACTTGGTCTGATTTCTGTGGATGCTGAAAAGGCCTTTGACAGAGTCCACTGGGGGTTTATGAAGGAGGCGCTGATTCAACTTGGCCTGGGCCCACGATTTTTACACGGAATCATGGCCCTATACTCCTCTCCGTCTGCTAGGGTGAAGATTGGGGGAGCCCTTCCTTCCCCGTTTATAATCGCAAACGGGACCAGGCAGGGATGTCCATTATCACCCCTGCTATACATTATTATAATGGAGCATTTAGCCACAGCAATCAGGGCCAATATTGACATTCATGGGATTGAGCTGGGTCACAATCATCACAAGACGGCACTATTTGCTGATGATCTCCTCCTTTATGTCTCGCAGCCTCTGATCTCTATCCCTTCAATTTTGAGGGAATTTGAACAGTTTGGGTGGTTGAGTAACTTTAAGGTCAACTGTTCCAAAACGGAAGCTCTTAATATCTCTTTGCCGGGAGATTTGGTATCTCACTTATCCCAACAGTTCCCATTTAAATGGAAGGGGGAAGCTATTAAATACCTGGGAGTTAACATCCCAAAAGATCTTAGGCAACTGTTTAAACTGAACTACCTTCCCCTCCTATCAGGCGCAGAGAAGGCTTTTTCCTCGTACCGTCAATTAAAGCTATCTTGGTTCGGTAGAATGAACGTTATTAAAATGGATGTTCTGCCCCGAATCCTGTATATCTTTCAAACAGTTCCTATCCCCCCGGACAGAATGTTTTTCGCTAAATTGCAATCTCTTATTATTAAATTTTCCTGGAACGGGAAGAGATCTAGGTTGGGGATTAATATCCTTTCCCTACCTAGATCTAGAGGAGGGGTTGGGTTACCTAATATTCATAGATACTTTTTAGCCTCTTCTCTTACCAGAGCCCTAGACTGGCACTATTGTGCGCACTCCAAGAGATGGGTAGAGGTGGAGCAGGATGGCCTGGGGATTCCGCTGAGACATCTACTATGGATTCCCCCCAAGAATATAAAAGAACTACCCCTCCTTTCTGACATGACCAAGACCACTCTGCAAGTGTGGCATTCGGTGACAAAAACACTTTATACAGATGGCAAACTCAGCCCTCTCGCCCCCCTCTTTTCCAGTCCAACTTTTCCACCTGGGTTCGGAAGAGAAAGATTTCTTTGCTGGCAGAGTGTGAACGACACCCGAATGGGACAGACCCTCTCCAATGGGATTTTACCCTCAATGAGGGAGATCCAATCTATTGACCCCTCTAGAACTCTTAGATGGTTTGAATTCCTCCAATACAAATCATTCCTATTTCCGTCCGGACGTGAGTGCAGGGTGAGATTGACACCAAATACATTGGAGAGATTGTTCCAACAGGACTCCCCCCCGAAGCGCAAAATTTCGGCCCTATACCGGGCCTTAGGTTCCATGCGCAATCAGGACTCCTTACACTTCCAGCGGTCCTGGGAGAGGGAATTAAACAGGAACATCACAGACAATGAGTGGCAGAAAAGCTTTTTATTTACACACAAATTAGCCAATGCCTGTATCACACAGGAAAGAGGCTATAAACTGCTCACCAGATGGTATTTATGCCCTGTTGACTTGCACCGAGTGTTCCCTGAAATTTCAGACAGATGTTGACGTTGTGGGAAAGCACCAGGGACGATGCTCCACATTTGGTGGAGTTGTGGTGGAATCCAGCGGTTCTGGTCTGAGGTGTTCGGGATTTACACACGAATTACAGGTAAACGGGTTAAGTGTTGCCCAGAACTAGCTTTACTATCCGTCTTTCCAGGCCCCATAGGGCTTAACAAGAAGGATATACTTCGCTTTTGTGTCTCAGCCGCTCGTACACTAATTCCGAGATTCTGGAAAACTCCTCAGGTACCTTCCCTACTTGACTGGTTCAAGGAGATGATGGATCTATTTAGAATGAAGGAATTGGCGGCTGATGTTTCGGGTTCTCGTGACAGGTTCTCAGTGACCTGGACTGAATGGATTCTTTACCAAGACTCGATTAATTTCAGGAGATTTTTTTCTGAGGTTGATTAGATGGTTTGATAAATGGTCGGCACGGGTCGAGGTTCCCCCATCTATGATTTCCTTCCCCCATTTAGACCCATTCTCCTCTTATTCTGACCCCGATTAATTTAGCCCAGTCCCTACTTTCCCTTTTGATTCTTCTATCTATTTTTCTTCTTCTTTCTCTATACCCACTTAGGGTCACTTAATAGTCTTAGTTTCGAGGACAATATTTTGGTTTACTCTTTCATGAGGTTCCAGCAATACTGACAGGAGCAATATAAATATCACCATGAGGAACCCCGATAGAGGCAAGCCTATCCCAGATGGACTGGATTTTATGAAGGTCCTATGAGGCTTAATCTTTGCTGATGCACTGAAATCAGTAAAGAGTTAATAAGCAATACACCAATAGATGCTCGTTCGCTCTTGCCCAATCTGACAAAGGGGAGTTGGATACTATAATTTCTTTAAGGGATTACTAACCCCCTTTCATGCGATAGGTTCCTTGACTTCAATCCCCTATTTGTGGTTTTATGAACAGGAAATAGTTCTCCCTGTATCTGAGGAGGGTATATAAGTTTGAAATTGTACATTGAATAATACTTTATGCTACTTTGTATTGATGGTATTACTGTGAATTCCTTATTAGATGTTCTGTTCTATACCTACTCGTATAACTTGTACTGTAATGCCTTATTCTTTTATAATTAACTAGCTGGGAGCCCGATGCACATGCATCGGGATTCTAGAACGTCGAGTCTCTGACTCGCAATGCCCGCTCCGCGGGCATAGCGAGTCGCCTTACAACTGCTCGCAATGGCCGCTTCGCGGCCAATGCTTCGCGCGTATCCGCATGACCACGCCGGGGGCAAAAAAGCCATTCGCAATTATATAATAGATAAAAAGAGATTAACCATAAAAATGCATCAGAATCAAACTTTTTTATCCTGTACTTTCCATAAATTATCAGCAAATTGTTGAAATTTCACCTATCAAAAAAACAACAGCCTCCTCCATATCCCCTCTTGCTGTCCTTTCCATCACCAAGATAGGTGTGTTTCTACCATTGTAGATAGAAAAAAATCTTCAATTTGCTTCCAATTTAGACAAAGTAGCTGGACCATCAGCCAGACCGCCCGAGGCCGCCGACAGGGTCCCATCAACCAGATGGCCAAAGGCTGCCAACAGGGCCCCATCATCCAGACTGCCCGAAGCCCATGACAGGGACCCATTAGCCAGACTGGCCAAGGCCACTGACAGGACTCCATCAGCCAGACTGGCCAAGGCCGCCGACAGGGCCCCATCAGTCAGACTGGCCAAAGCTGCCGACAGGGCCCCATCAGCCATCTGGTCTTAGGCTGCCAACAGGGCCCCATCAGCTAGACTGGCCAAGGCTGCCTACAGGGCCTCATCAGCCATTTGATCTTAAATGCTAGTCTAGAGCCTACCAACAAATCAGTGTTAGAACACCAGTAGAAGAACTTAACATGGTCATATTTAGCCGATGAGACTATTTTAAAAATGCATCAGAATCAAACTTTTTTATCCTGTACTTTCCATAAATTATCAGCAAATTGTTGAAATTTCACCTATCAAAAAGACAACAGCCTCCTCCATATCCCCTCTAGCTGTCCTTTCCATCACCAAGATAGGTGTGTTTTCTACCATTGTAGATAGAAAAAAATCTTCAATTTGCTTCCAATTTAGACAAAGTAGCTGGACCATCAGCCAGACAGCCTGAGGTCCATGACAGGGACCCCTCAGCCAAACTGCCCGAGGCCGCTGACAGGGCCCCATCATCCAGACTGCCTGAAGCCCATGTCAGGGACCCATTAGCAGTCTGTCCGAGGCTGCTGACAGGGTCCCATCAACCAGATGGCCAAAGGCTGCCAACAGGGACCCATCATCCACACTGGCCGAAACCAATGACAGGGACCCAATAGCAGTCTGTCCAAGGCCAATGACAGGGCCCCATCAGCAAGACAGCCAGGGGCCGCCAACAGGGCCCCCTCATCCAGACTGTATGAGGTCGCCAACAGGGCCCCCTCAGCCAGACTGGCCAAGGCCACCGACAGGACCCCATCAGCCAGACTAGCCAAGGCCGCCGACAGGGCCCCATCAGCCATTTGATCTTAAATTCTAGTCTAGAGCCTACCAACTGATCAGTGTTAGAACACCAGTAGAAGAACTTAACATGGTCATATTTAGCCGATGAGACTATTTTAAAAATGCATCGGAATCAAACTTTTTCATCCCGTACTTTCCATAAATTATCAGCAAATTGTTGAAATTTCACCTATCAAAAAGACAACAGCCTCCTCCATATCCCCTCTAGCTGTCCTTTCCATCACCAAGATAGGTGTGTTTTCTACCATTTTAGATAGAAAAAAATCTTCAATTTGCTTCCAATTTAGACAAAGTAGCTGGACCATCAGCCAGACCGCGGGAGGCCGCCGACAGGGTCCCATCAACCAGATGGCCAAAGTCTGCCAACAGGGCCCCATCATCCAGACTGCCCGAAGCCCATGACAGGGATCCATTAGCAGTCTGTCCGAGGCCAATGACAGGGCCCCATCAGGAAGACAGCCTGGGGCCGCCAACAGGGCCCCCTCATCCAGACTGTATGAGGTCGCCAACAGGGCCCCCTCAGCCATACTGCACAAGGATGCCAAAAAGCCCCCATCAGCCAAACAGACTGAGGTCCATGACAGGGCCACATCAGCCAAACTGCCAAAGTCCACCAACAGGGCCCCATAAGTCAGACTGTCCAGGGCCGCCAACAAGGCCCCATCATCCAGACTGCCCGAGGCCCATGAGAGGGCCCCATAAGCCAAACTGCTGAAAGCCGCCTACAGGGCCCCCCCAGCCAGACTGCACGAGGCTGCCGACAGGGCCCCATCAGCCATCTGGTCTTAGGCTGCCAACAGGGCACCATCAGCCAGACTGGCCAAGGCTGCCTACAGGGCCTTATCAGCCATTTGATCTTAAATGCTAGTCTAGAGCCTACCAACATATCAGTGTTGGAACACCACTAGAAGAACTTAACATGGTCATATTTGGCCGATGAGACTATTTTAAAAATGCATCAGAATCAAACTTTTTTACCCTGTACTTTCCATAAATTATCAGCAAATTGTTGAAATTTCACCTATCAAAAAAACAACAGCCTCCTCCATATCCCCTCTAGCTGTCCTTTCCATCACCAAGATAGGTGTGTTTCTACCATTGTAGATAGAAAAAAATCTTCCATTTGCTTCCAAATTAGACAAAGTAGCTGGACCATCAGCCAGACCGCCCGAGGCCGCCGACAGGGTCCCATCAACCAGATAGCCAAAGGCTGCCAACAGGGCCCCATTAGCCAGACTGGCCAAGGTCACCGACAGGACCCCATCAGCCAGACTGGCCAAGGCCGCCAACAGGGCCCCATCAGCCATTTGATCTTTAATGCTAGTCTAGAGCCTACCAACTTATCAGTGTTAGAACACCAGTAGAAGAACTGAACATGGTCATATATGGCCGATGAGACTATTTTAAAAATGCATCAGAATCAAACTTTTTTATCCTGTACTTTCCATAAATTATCAGCAAATTGTTGAAATTTCACCTATCAAAAAAACAACAGCCTCCTCCAAATCCCCTCAAGCTGTCCTTTCCATCACCAAGATAGGTGTGTTTTCTACCATTGTAGATAGAAAAAAATTTTCAATTTGCTTCCAATTTAGACAAAGTAGCTGGACCATCAGCCAGACCGCCCGAGGCCGCCGACAGGGTCCCATCAACCAGATGGCCAAAGTCTGCCAACAGGGCCCCATCATCCAGACTGCCCGAAGCCTATGACAGGGATCCATTAGCAGTCTGTCCGAGGCCAATGACAGGGCCCCATCAGGAAGACAGCCAGGGGCCACCAACAGGGCCCCCTCATCCAGACTGTATGAGATCACCAACAGGGCCCCCTCAGCCATACTGCACAAGGCTGCCAAAAGGGCCCCATCAGCCAGACAGACCGAGGTCCATGACAGGGCCACATCAGCCAAACTGCCGAAGTCCACCAACAGGGCCCCATAAGTCAGACTGTCCAGGGCCACCAACAAGGCCCCATCATCCAGACTGCCCGAGGCCCATGAGAGGTCCCCATAAGCCAAACTGCTGAAAGCCGCCTACAGGACCCCCCCAGCCAGACTGCACGAGGCTGCCGACAGGGCCCCATCAGTCAGACTGGCCAAGGCTGCCGACAGGGCCCCATCAGCCATCTGGTCTTAGGCTGCCAACAGGGCACCATCAGCCAGACTGGCCAAGGCTGCCTACAGGGCCCCATCAGCCATTTGATCTTAAATGCTAGTCTAGAGCCTACCAACATATCAGTGTTAGAACACCACTAGAAGAACTTAACATGGTCATATCTTGCCGATGAGACTATTTTAAAAATGCATCAGAATCAAACTTTTTTATCCTGTACTTTCCATAAATTATCAGCAAATTGTTGAAATTTCACCTAATAAAAAAACAACAGCTTCCTCCATATCCCCTCTAGCTGTCCTTTCCATCACCAAGATAGGTGTGTTTTCTATCATTGTAGATAGAAAAAAATCTTCCATTTGCTTCCAATTTAGACAAAGTAGCTGGACCATCAGCCAGACAGCCCGAGGTCCATGACAGGGACCCCTCAGCCAAACTGACCGAGGCCGCCGACAGGGCCCCATCAGCCATTCGGTCACAGGCTGCGAACAGGACCCCATCAGCAAGATTGCCCAAGGCTTATGACAGGAGCTCATCAGCCAGACTGCCGTAGGCTGCCAACAGGGACCCATAAGCCAGACTGCCCAAGGCTGCCAAAAGGACCCATCAGCCAGACTGTCCAAGGCCGCCGACAGGTCCCTATCAGCCAGACTACCCGAGGCCATCGACAAGGCCCCATCAGCTCAACTGCCCAGGGCCGTGGACAGGGCCCTCTCAGCCAGACTGCACAAGGTCGGCGACAGTGCCCCATCAGTTGATATGTATCCCAACATAGCAGTCTCCATTTCAAAAAGGTTCCCAGAAGATTACGCAGCCCGTTCTATCCGAAAAAGTGAGAAAAAAATTCAAATTAAAATTTGTACGTTAAAAACAAGCATCTGTGAATCATAACATCACTTCTACCAAGGTATTGTTGTGGCACCCCTGTGGGGGATTGCCACAGGATCCACCACTGCAAGGAAGGAATTATACCTTGGTTAACACAGCACACACCACCTTCCACCCCAGACCTGAAGGGGAAGCTCTACTGGCTGCCTTAAGTCAGTTCCCCTTTAAGAACATCCAGGCCTGAGGGGAGGAGTTAGTCAGTCCCTGTAGTTTCAGTTGGAGTCTAAAATGAAGAGAGGGAAGAAAGAGGAGACGGAGGAGCTGGTCGCTGGGAAAGATCCAGGACCAGGGACCACTTACCGCTGTGCGCACCCTAGGGAAAGGGTCGGAGGCAAGTGGAGAAAGCAGGGAACTAAGAAAGGGAAACTGTCACTATAGCCCTTTAGTACACCCAGACACCGGAGTCCGACGCTGCCAGCATTCAGAGCTACAGCAAAAGCCCAGAAGACTCAGGAGGAGTTCAGCCCTGAAGAGAACAAGTAAGAGACGCTAAACTGACCAAGTATAGGACCAGGGGCCATGGGAGAAACAGGGACCCCTCAGAAGGACCTCATTGCCAGTTTAGGACAAAGCCCAATGAGGAGAAGAAGCGGTGGTTTCAGGCTCGGGCAGGACTCATCCCAACCACAGAGCACAAAGACAGAGGAGGCCTCATAACTTTCTAAGGTGGAAGTCCCAAGTTGCACCGGGGACCTGGTTAATACTCTGGACTGTACCTGTTACCTTGTCACCAGTAAAAGGTACCGAAACAACAATCCCTGTGTGTCTGTGGGCCTGTCTAACCGCCGCAATTCCCTGCCTTGTCTGCAGAGACGCAACTACTACTTCCCTCGTCTATCCCCGCTGCCCTGAGGTAAAGCTCCACCTGTGGGGAGCTGTTCCACACTCTGCTGTACCCACCATCACTTCAGCGGTCAGCTGCAGCGCTGGTATACTCATTACCAGGTACCATAGGTAGCGTCATGTTAATAATCCCCTTATCCCCCCACCGTTCCCCGCCATTGAGGGTCCAGGGCATGGGACCGGCAAGCCGTGATTCCCCATCAAAGCCGCCATCAGCCCCGATACCCGAGTACCCCATACCCTGTCGACCGCCTCACTATTACTACACAAGCGTACTGAATTATCCTACAAAATAAGCCAAGCTGTTCACTTCATTATGGCCGTTAGGGGCCATTGTACCAAGCACCGTAATCCAATCACACTCCCGCTGCTGCAATTTTTTAATTACATCCCCTCCTCTGGTACCCAAACTGATCTTTTCAATCCCTCTAACCTTAAAGGTTTTCGGATTGCAATTATGATACATTCTAAAGTGACACGGGATGGTTTTTAGAGTCGCCAACCATATGTCATTATGCATGTTATTTGGTCATACACTGCTGCAAGGTGAACTCCGTTCATGTAACGTTCATGCTGTCACTGAGCACTTTATAAGAACCCTTGAAACTTTACTTTTTCTGTACTAACCCTGAATTATGTGGATTGTTTAAATAAATGTAACCCCTTTTGCAAATCAACTGCTGTCATCTTGATTAAGTAAGCATATAAAGTTTGTTGAATGGATGTTAAATGCTAGTCTAGAGCCTGGCAACTTCTTAGCGATAGAAGACCATTGAAGAACCTAACATGGTCGTATCTGACCGATGACAACACCGTTTTAAAAATACAACAGAATAAAATATTTGAAAAGAATAATGCTATTAAAGGTTTGCAATCATTTCGGGTCCGGTGAAGTTTTTGATTCGGGGCCCCATGAGCTTCAAGTTATGCCACTGTTCATATATGTGCGTGTTTGTGTATGTATGTATTACTGTGGCATAACTTCAAGCTCATGGACCCTGATGCGATTTAATAGCATTCATCTATTTCTATAGGCCAACGATATATATTATACACACAAATGACTTATCTGTGACTTTGTGATGAGCTTCTCCTTCCAGATAGTGAGATTATCACAGTAAATCATCCTTTGTATGGAGACAATGCTGGTCTTGTTGGGCATCTTATGGGACATCAGCTGGGGAGAAGACCGCTCTGCTCAAGGGATCGTCTGCAGCCGGTGTGTGAGGAGGATGGAGCTGTAGAGAGAACACAATGATGTCACTAGTGAGCAGTCTGTGATGTCAGAACGGAGGAGCCCAGGACTAGGAGTGACAAGCAAATCTCCCACAGAAATTCATTATTTTCAGTGCAAGTTTTTTGTAATCTGGAATAAATATTTATTTAGAGGTTTCTCTCTGGATAACAGCCTCCCCCAACACACAATACAGTATTTACCCCAGAATCACTACTACTGTGCATATGACAATATCTATAAATACAGTATGTACATCCTGGGTAGGCAATGGCCAACAATGAATCCTGTATTTTTTGCATAGATCTGCATTATATAGGTGTAATATTCGATGTTACTACATTTCTTCATACAGGAGATAACCTGCTACAAATCTGAACTCTCTGTACAGACGTTGAATGATGACATGACGGCTACCTGCACCCACCAGCAGAGGGCGCACAGGAGCCGGTTACCTGCACCCACCAGCAGAGGGCGCACAGGAGCCGGTTACCTGCACCCACCAGCAGAGGGCGCACAGGAGCTGGCTACCTGCAGCCACCAGCAGAGGGCGCATAGGAGCAAAGTGTATAAAGGCAGACATTACCCGACCTTGTGATGGCGCCGCCCGCCAGGCCCCGTCCTCCGGCCACTCAGGAGCTCCCCGCTGTCTTCCTGGTACAGGCTGTCGTCCTTCCCTCCAGGTTTTGGAAGCGCCGCCGGGGACAGGAGCAGAGGGGCGGGGACAATCTCCCTGCTCCGCCGGGTACTTCAGAATAACCGTTCCTAGAGTGCGACGTCACGCAGAGAACGAGACAGCGTGATGACATCATACTATGATGCTGCTGCCTAGCGACAACTATGTCACGTGGAGAGCCTGGTGGACAGGGAGTGTGGAGAGGATACTATACTGGGGCTGAGGGGGAAATTATACTGGAGACATATGATATGGGTGTCTGTGGAGGATAATACTCTGGGGGCTGTGAGAACATATATGGAGGTCTGTGGGAGAATTGACAGGAGTGTAGAGATCATATTACTGGGGCTGGGAGGAAATTATACTGGGACATATGAGGGTCATGTAGAGGTAATACTACTGGGGCTGGTGAGACATCATATATGGAGGTCTGTGGGAGAAATTACAGGAGCTGTGAGATCATATTATATGGAGGTCTGTGGAGGATATTATACTGGGTCGAATGAGGGTACTATATAGAGTCGTAGCATTATACTGTGGGCTGAGGGGACATAATATGATATGGAGGTCTGTGGAGGACATTATACTGTGGGCTGAGGGGACATCATATGATATGGAGATCTGTGGAGGACATTATACTGGGGGCCGAGGGGACATCATATGATATGGGTGTCTGTGGAGGATAATACTCTGGGGGCTGTGAGAACATATATGGAGGTCTGTGGGAGAAATTACAGAGAGCTGTGAGATCATATTATATGGAGGTCTGTGGAGGACATTATACTGTGGGCTGAGGGGACATCATATGATATGGAGGGTCTGTGGAGGACATTATACTGGGGGCCGAGGGGACATAATATGATATGGAGGGTCTGTGGAGGACATTATACTGGGGGCCGAGGGGACATCATATGATATGGAGATCTGTGGAGGACATTATACTGTGGGCTGAGGGGACATCATATGATATGGGGGTCTGGGGGAAATTATACTGGTGACATATGATATGGGTGTCTGTGGAGGATAATACTCTGGGGGCTGTGAGAACATATATGGAGGTCTGTGGGAGAAATTACAGAGAGTTGTGAGATCATATTATATGGAGGTCTGTGGAGGAAATTATACTGGGGGCTGTGGGGACATAATATGATATGGAGGTCTGTGGAGGACATTATACTGGGTCATATGGGGTTATATAGAGGTCATTATACTGGGGCTGAGGGGACATAATATGATATGGAGGTCTGTGGAGGACATTATACTGGCGGCCGAGGGGACATCATATGATATGGAGGTCTGTGGAGGACATTATACTGTGGGCTGAGGGGACATCATATGATATGGGGGTCTGGGGGAAATTATACTGGTGACATATGATATGGGTGTCTGTGGAGGATAATACTCTGGGGCTGTGAGAACATATATGGAAGTCTGTGGGAGAAATTACACAGAGAGCTGTGAGTTCATATTATATGGAGGTCTGTGGAGGAAATTATACTAGGGGCTGAGGGGACATAATATGATATGGAGGTCTGTGGAGGACATTTTACTGTGGGCTGAGGGGACATCATATGATATGGAGGTCTGTGGAGGAAATTATACTGGGGGCTGAGGGACATAATATGATATGGAGGTCTGTGGAGGACATTATACTGGGGGCTGAGGGGACATAATATGATATGGAGGTCTGTGGAGGACATTATACTGGGGGCTGAGGGGACATCAATATGATATGGAGGTCTGTGGAGGACATTATACTGTGGGAGGTCATGAGGGGACAGATAATACTGGAATATGATGGAGGTCTGTGGAGGACATTATACTAGGGGCTGAGGGGACATAATATGATATGGAGGTCTGTGGAGGACATTATACTGGTGACATCATATGATATGGGGGTCTGTGGAGGACATTATACTGGGGGCTGTGGGGACATCATATGATATGGGGTCTGTGGATGGGGGAAAAATATGGGGTCTTGGGGCACGTGGTGGGGAACTATATTAGTTTGGAGGTACTGTGGGGAATAATATGACATGAGTCTGGGGACTTTAGGTGATATATAGGGGGTCTGTGGAGGACATTATACTGGGGGCTGTGGGGACATCATATGATATGGGGTCTGTGGGGAATTATACTGGGGTGGACTTGTGTGGGGAAATTACAATGAAAGATATGGAGTCTGTGGAGGATATTATACTGGGGGCTGTGGGGACATCATATGATATGGAGGTCTGTGGAAGGACATTATACTGGGGGCTGTGGGGACATCATATGATATGGAGTGTCTGTGGAGGAATTATACTGGGGGCTGTGGGACATCATATGATGAGTGGAGGCTTATACTGGGTGTGGACATTGATATGGAGGTTGTGGAGAAATTACACAGAGGGCTGTGAGATCATTATATGGGAGTCTGTGGGGGAAATTATACTGGGGGCATCATATGATTTGGGGGTCTGTGGAGGATATTACTCTGGGGGCTATGGTGACCATACCGAAGATGGATGTAATTGGGGGAAGTGGGACTGGGGGGAAGAAGGGGGGAAATAAGAGCCAAACCAGGGGGTAGAGGGGGGGGG
Source organism: Allobates femoralis (assembly GCA_033576535.1). Classification (NCBI taxonomy): domain Eukaryota; kingdom Metazoa; phylum Chordata; class Amphibia; order Anura; family Aromobatidae; genus Allobates; species Allobates femoralis. The sequence continues at coordinate 60,729,792 of JARQOC010000007.1, forward strand.
AATAAGAGCCAAACTGGGAGGGGGGGGGTATAAAAGCTAAACTGGGGGGAATAAGAGCCCAACGAGGCGGAGAGGAGGGGGAATAGGAGCCAAACAAGGGGGGGAGGGGGAATAGGAGCTAAACTAGGGTGGAGAGGGGGAGAATAAGAGCTAAACGGGGGGAGGGGAAAATTAGAGCCAAACTGGAGGGGGGATGAATAAGAGCCAAACTGGAGGGGCGGGGGGGGGGGCACAGTATGGTGAGTGAGGGGGATGGCTGCAGCACAGTATGGTGAGTGAGGAGGGATGGCTGCGGCACAGTATGGTGAGTGAGGGGGGGATGGCTGCGTCACAGTATGGTGAGTGAGGGGGGGATGGCTGCGGCACAGTATGGTGAGTGAGGGGGGGATGGCTGCGGCACAGTATGGTGAGTGAGGGGGGGATGGCTGCGGCACAGTATGGTGAGTGAGGGGGGATGGCTGCGGCACAGTATGGTGAGTGAGGGGGGGATGGCTGCGGCAAAGTATGGTGAGTGAGGGGGGATGGCTGCGGCACAGTATGGTGAGTGAGGGGGGATGGCTGCGGCACAGTATGGTGAGTTTGGGGGAGGATGGCAGCGGCACAGTATGGTGAGTGAGGGGGATGGCTGCGGCACAATATGGTGATTGGGGGGGATGGCTGCGGCACAGTATGGTGATTGGGGGGATGGCTGCGGCACAGTATGGTGAGTGGGGGGGATGGCTGCGGCACAGTATGGTGAGTGAGGGGGGATGGCTGCGGCACAGTATCGTGAGTGAGGGGGGGGATGGCTGCGGCACAGTATGGTGAGTGAGGGGGGGATGGCTGCGGCACAGTATGGTGAGTGAGGGGGGGATGGCTGCGGCACAGTATGGTGAGTGGGGAGGATGGCTGCGGCACAGTATGGTGAGTGGGGGGGTGGCTGCGGCACAGTATGGTGAGTGGGGGGGGTGGCTGCGGCACAGTATGGTGAGTGAGGGGGGGATGGCTGCGGCACAGTATGGTGAGTGAGGGGGGGATGGCTGCGGCACAGTATGGTGAGTGGGGAGGATGGCTGCGGCACAGTATGGTGAGTGGGGAGGATGGCTGCGGCACAGTATGGTGAGTGAGGGGGGGGATGGCTGCGGCACAGTATGGTGAGTGAGGGGGGGGGATGGCTGCGGCACAGTATGGTGAGTGAGGGGGGATGGCTGCGGCACAGTATGGTGAGTGGGGAGGATGGCTGCGGCACAGTATGGTGAGTGAGGGGGGGGGATGGCTGCGGCACAGTAATGGTGAGTGAGGGGGGGATGGCTGTGGCATAGTATGGTGAGTGAGGGGGATGGCTGTGGCACAGTATGGTGAGTGAGGGGGGGATGGCTGCGGCACAGTATGGTGAGTGAGGGGGGATGGCTGCGACACAGTATGGTGAGTGTGGGGGAGGATGGCTGCGGCACAGTATGGTGAGTGAGGGGGGGATGGCTGCGGCACAGTATGGTGAGTGAGGAGGATGGCTGCAGCACAGTATGGTGAGTGAGGGGGGATGGCTGCGGCACAGTATGGTGAGTGAGGGGGGGATGGCTGTGGCATAGTATGGTGAGTGAGGGGGGATGGCTGCGGCACAGTATGGTGAGTGGGGGGAGATGGCTGCGGCACAGTATGGTGAGTGGGGGAGATGGCTGCGGCACAGTATGGTGAGTGAGGGGGGATGGCTGCGGCACAGTATGGTGAGTGGGGAGGATGGCTGCGGCACAGTATGGTGAGTGAGGGGGGGATGGCTGTGGCACAGTATGGTGAGTGAGGGGGATGGCTGCGGCACAGTATGGTGAGTGGGGGGGATGGCTGCGGCACAGTATGGTGAGTGAGGAGGATGGCTGCAGCACAGTATGGTGAGTGAGGAGGATGGCTGCAGCACAGTATGGTGAGTGGGGGGGGATGGCTGCGGCACAGTATGGTGAGTGAGGGGGGATGGCTGTGGCATAGTATGGTGAGTGAGGGGATGGCTGCGGCACAGTATGGTGAGTGGGGGGAGATGGCTGCGGCACAGTATGGTGAGTGGGGGGAGATGGCTGCGGCACAGTATGGTGAGTGAGGGGGGATGGCTGCGGCACAGTATGGTGAGTGGGGAGGATGGCTGCGGCACAGTATGGTGAGTGAGGGGGGATGGCTGTGTGCACAGTATGGTGAGTGAGGGGGATGGCTGCGGCACAGTATGGTGAGTGAGGGGGGATGGCTGCGGCACAGTATAGTGAGTGAGGGGGGATGGCTGCGGAACAGTATGGTGAGTGAGTGGGATGGCTGCGTGTAACTAGGGAGCCCAGTATGTAAAGGAGATGGCAGTGTGATGAGGGGGCTGTGTGGAGGGCATGCGCCAGAACAATAATCATATTTTGTGCAGTGAACACTGAGGAGGAGCAATTATTTATTACTGGGCACAGTGTAGTGCAGATAATTTTACTCATGAGAATTTTGAGCATTTGCTATTTTTAAGGATATCGTGTCGGGATGTGCTGAAGACCGGAGAAGATGGACATCTCCAGAGATGAGCTGTGGATGTGAAAAGTCATTTTGGTGTCTGGACAAGATCAAGAAAAGAAAAAGACGACCCCGATCAGAGACAAGGTCATCTATAAGGTACCTGGATGTAAATGATTACTGTATTTTTGATACTGACTAATTCTCATCAGTACTGTAGTTTCTGTACGATCTGATGGTGACTGGTAACAACAACTCTCAGTACATCCTTACCATTGTTAAGGATGTAGTAGGAGTTGTAGGTTCATGGAGCACAAATGTGTTTTGGTCTGACCTGACATTACAATTGTTTTACCATTTACTGATGTTGGTTCTGATGATGAATTTCTGCACTGATGAGGATTGTGATGCTGTGTTTCTATAGTGATGGGGTTATATGGATGTATACGTGTACTGATGGGGGTTTTAGTTATGTATTTCTGCATCTCTGGTGGTTCTAATGATGAATTTTTGTTACTGATGAGGTTTTCGGTGATGTATTTCTGTACCTCTGGTGGGTCTGGTGTTGTGTTTCTACACTGATGAGGGTTTTGACATTGTGTTTCTGTACTGATAGGGGCTATATGAATGCATTTTTGTACCTCTAGTGGGTCTGGTGATGTATATGTGTACTGATGATGGTTGTAATGCTGTGTTTCTGTACTGATGGAGGTTATATGGATGTATTTATGTACCTCTGGTGGGTCTGGTGATGCAGTTTTGTGCTGTTATTGGTTCTGATCCTGTACACATGTAACAATCTAGCATTAAAGGGGTTGTCTCATATTTGTGATAAGTCTGCAGTCACTGCATGTGTCCCTCTGTGACTGCCAACTTCTGAATTCTCACAGAGCGCACACTGCCTGCAGTCAGGATTTTCTGCTGCTGGTGGTGAGAGGTCATAAAACTGTAAGTATGCGATTTATATACATGAAGTCACGTACTGACTAGACATGCGAGGTCTTCATCAATGAAAATGAACTGAACAAAGAATTGCATTTTTGTGCTCACACGACCGTCCAATCTTGCTATTAACACATGAGTATCCTGACAGTGTGCAGACTACGCGCTGTGAGAATTCCGAGGCCCTCAGTCACCTAGAGGGACTAAAGACTCACCTCACACCTGGATGGACCCTTTAATTCAAACACGCCCTGTAGCCCAATCCTAACAGCGTAGAGAATTGGGTATTGCAGCTTGTCGGCACATGACTGTAAGTGTGCAAATTGTATATGAATGATCAGTCACATGCCGACTACTCAGACCGCTGAGGGGGGGGGAGCAAACTGATGTTTTGCCACAGGTGCCAGAAAACCTAGATACACCTCTGTCCAGTGGCCTAACAAGAGCTAGATGGGCTCTGGTGTAAGAATTGGATCTGCTCGCCCCTCCCCCCCCTTCTGCATGTTGGTTAGATGTATGGGTCTTTGTTACTTTCTAAATCCTATAAACATATGAGTTGCTCCTTTCATTATGTAGTAATATCCCACATACTGTACTTGTGTCCCTTTTTTCTGGGCCCATCCAGGTATATATTTCCCCCATGTCACCCTTTCTGATATATATGTCCTGCATCCTGGGCTCATCCTGGTATATATGTCACCCATCCTGTATATCCCCTATCCTGGTATTTCCCCCCCATCTTGGTTTATCCCCTTTCTGGTGTACTCTATATGTCCCCATCGTGGTCCCATCCTGGTATATACATACCTTCCACCATTGGCCCATCATACACCCCATCCTGGCATATATGTTCCCCTTTCTGGTATACTGTATATGTCCCCATCCTGGTATATATGTTCCCTAGATGGTATGTATGTCCTTCATCTTTGTACATATGGCACCCATTCTAAGTCCATCCTGGAATATACATATTTCCTCATCCTGATGTACAGTTGTGGCCAAACGTATTGACACCCCTGCAATTCTGTCAGATAATACTCAGTTTCTTCCTGAAAATGATTGCAATCACAAATTCTTTGGTATTATTATTTTCATTTAATTTGTCTTCAATGAAAAAACTCAAAAAGAATTGTCCTAAAGCCAACCAAACATAAAAAATGGGGTGGACAAAAGTATTGGCACTGTGAGAAAAATCATGTGATGCTTCTCTAATTTGTGTAATTAACAGCACCTGTAACTTACCTGTGGCACCTAACAGGTGTTGGCAATAACTAAATCACACTTGCAGCTAGTTGACATGGATTAAAGTTGACTTAAAGGGAACCAACCACCTCAGATCACCCTAATACACAGTTAGTACATGTCCCTGCACCCTAAGGATACCTTTCCAGCACTGTTTTTGTGTAAAATCCTTCTGTTATACTTCAGGGCTGTGCATTGCATGTCTGTGCTCCCCTCCCTCCGTGCCTGCTGCCCTGCCCTGATGGGTGTGATCGTTATCTCCTCTGCACAGAGGGAGGGGGAGCACAGACATGTAATGCACAGCCCTGAAGTATAATAGAAGGAGGGATACGCCCAGATGTCTCCAGGCTAGTAAGTTTATAAACTCTTTATATCAGTTATACTAATGCAAGATTTTACACAAAAACAGTGCTGGGAAAGGTATCCTTAGGGTACAGGGACATGTACTAACTGTGTATTAGGGTGATCTGAGGTGGTTGGTTCCCTTTAACCTCTGTCCTGTGTCCTTGTGTGTACCACATTCAGCATGGAGAAAAGAAAGAAGACCAAAAAACTAAGAAATGAATGTTCCTGTGTCTACCGTGCGCAGAGTCATCAAGAAGTTTAAAGCCCATGGCACTGTGGCTAACCTCCCTAGATGTGAACGGAAAAGAAAATTTGACGAGAGATTTCAACGCAAGATTGTGCGGATGGTGGATAAAGAACCGTGACTAACATCCAAACCCGCTCCCATCCCACCTCATTCCCAACCACACCTCCATTTTCATCCCAGCCCTCACCCACTGCTTCAACCTATCACTTACCACTGGCGCCTTCCCCTCGGCCTTCAAACACGCCGTAATCACGCCCATCCTTAAAAAACCCTCTCTCAACCCTACCTCTGTCGCCAACTATCGCCCCATATCTCTTCTCCCATTCGCCTCTAAGCTACTCGAACAGCACGTCCACTCTGAACTGTCCTCTCACCTCTCCTCTTGCTCCCACTTCGATCGCCTACAGTCCGGCTTCCGACCCCTCCACTCCACCGAAACAGCCCTGACCAAAGTCACCAACGACCTACTTGCCGCCAAGAACAAACGCCACTACTCCATCCTCCTCGACCTGTCCGCCGCCTTCAACACGGTTGACCACTCCCTTCTTCTCCGGATCCTGGAATCCCTCTGCATCACCCACCTTGCCCTCTCTTGGATCTCCTCATACCTAGCAGACCGGACCTTCAGTGTCTCCCACTTTCACACCTCCTCCACGCCCTACCCCCTTTCTGTCGGAGTCCCCCAAGGTTCGGTCCTGGGACCACTACTTTTTTCCATATACCCTCTCGGCCTAGGGAAACTCATTGAGTCCCACGGCCTCCAGTACCACCTCTATGCCGACAACACCCAAATCTACTTGTCCAGCCCCGACATCACCTCCCTACTTTCGAAAATCCCACAATGCCTTTCCGCCATCTCATCCTTTTTCTCTGCTCGCTTCCTTAAACTCAACATGGACAAAACTGAATTCATAGTCTTCCCCCCAAGAAATTCCCCCCCACTTCCCAACCTATCCATCTGTGTCAATGACTGCGCCCTCTCCCCAGTCTCCCAAGCCAAGTGCCTCGGGGTAATCCTTGACTCCTCCCTATCCTTCAAGCCCCACATCGAAGCCATCTCCACATCCCTCCTGCTCCAGCTTAGAAACATCTCACGGATCCGCTCCTTCCTTACGCACGACACCGCTAAAACACTTATTCATGCCCTTATCATCTCCCGCCTTGACTACTGCAACCTCCTTCTCACTGGCCTCCCATCCAACTCCCTCACCCCTCTCCAATCTATCCTCAATTTCGCTGCCCAACTAATCCATCTGTCTTCCTGCTACTCCCTGTCTCCCCCCTCTGCCAAGCCCTTCACTGGCTCCCCGCCTCCAAGAGATCCCAGTTCAAAACACTACCCATGGCATACAAAGCGATACACAACCTGTCCCCACCATACATCTCCGCCCTAGTCTCCCGATACCTACCCTCACGCAACCTCCGTTCCTCCCAAGAACTCCTCCTCTGCTCCCCCCTCATCTCCTCTTCGCACAACCGTGTTCAGGACTTCGCCCGGGCATCTGCCATACTCTGGAACTCCCTGCCCCAACACGTCAGACACTCTCCGACGGTGAGAAGCTTCAAGTGTCACCTGAAGACTCACCTATTCCTGCCATGAGACCCAGGCGACCGCCCCATAACTGACACTCCACCAGCCTACTGTATCCCCACCCGCCCCTCGTTGACGGTGAGCCCTTGTGGACAGGGCCCCCTCCCCTCCTGTACCTATATGTCCTGATTGTCTAGAGTTATTGTAATTGTGCTTGTCCCCCCTATCCTCATGTAAAGCGCCATGGAACTTAATGGCGCTATATAAATAAATAATAATAATCCAAACAAGTTCAAGCTGCCCTGCAGTCCGAGGGTACAACAGTGTCGACCCATACTATCCGTCGGCGTCTGAATGAAAAGGGACTGTATGGTAGGATACCCAGGAAGATCCCACTTCTTACCCCGAGACATAAAGCCAGGCTGGAGTTTGCCAAAACTTACCTGAGAAAACCTAAAACGTTTTGGAAGAATGTTCTCTGGTCAGATGAGACAAAAGTAGAGCTTTTTGGGCAAAGGCATCAAATAGAGTTTACAGGAGGAAAAAAGAGGCATTCAAAGAAAAGAACACGGTCCCTACAGTCAAACATGGCGGAGGTTTTCTGATGTTTTGGGGTTGCTTTGCTGCCTCTGGCACTGGACTGCTTGACCGTGTGCATGGCATTATGAAGTCTGAAGACTACCAACAAATTTTACAGCATAATGTAGGGCTCAGTATGAGAAAGCTGGGTCTCCCTCAGAGGTCATGGGTCTTCCAGCAGGACAATGACCCAAAACACACTTCAAAAAGCACTAGAAAATGGTTTGAGAGAAAGTACTGGAGACGTCTAAGGTGGCCAGCAATGAGTCCAGACCTGAATCCCATAGTACACTGTGGAGAGATCTAAAAATGGCAGTTTGGAGAAAGCACCTTCAAATATCAGGGACCTGGAGCAGTTTGCCAAAGAAGAATGGTCTAAATTCAGCAGAGCATTGTAAGAAACTCATTGATGGTTACCGGAAGCGGTTGAACGCAGTTATTTTGGCTAAAGGTTGTGCAACAAGTATTAGCTGAGGGTGCCAAGACTTTTGTCTGGCCATTTTTGGAATCTTGTGTGAAATTATCAATGTTTTACTTTTTGCTTCATTCTCTTCTGTTTTTTCATTGAAGACAAAATTAAATGAAGATAATAATACCAAAGAATTTGTGATTACAATCATTTTCAGGAAGAAACTGAGTATTATTTGACAGAATTGCAGGGGTGTCAATACTTTTGGCCACAACTGTATATATTCCTTATCCTTTGCCCTTCATGGTATATATCAACTTGCAACGATATCATTAGCGATATCGTTGTGTGAGACGGGCCCTTTAGACCTTTGGCTTACCGACTCCACATCCCTGCTTTACACATCTGAAAATCTGTACAAAATCAGCAAACAGTTCTGTAGCGTATGCCCAGCTGGTTGAAGGAAAAATTGAAGGAAAAATTGTATCTTTATTTCCAGGGGTCAAAACTTGGAATATAGGGTTCAGATGAAAAAGAAAAACTGAAAAACTGTTGCAGAATCAGTGGAGCCGTGGCATTTGGAGGAGGGAGGTATTTTAAATTGAAACAATTCAGTGATAGGTGCAGTTTACACTGACCTGCTGATGACTTTGTGGTGAAATCTGTAGTGCTGGTGAGATGATGCTACAGATTTTCTCTATAGGGCGTAGATGAGATTTCATTAAAATTCCATAATCCATATACTCTAAAGCAGAGGTCCCAATGTCAGTCCTCGAGGGCCGAACCAGTGCAGGTTTTCAGGATTTCCTTACTATTGCACAGGGATTGGAATCATTGCCTGCTGTGCAATACTAAGGAGATCCTGAAAACCTGCACTGGTTCGGCCCTCGAGGACTGACATTGGGGACCTCTGCTCTAAAGGTACCGTCACATGCGGCAATATTGCTAGGCAATTTCACTGGCAATTTGCTTGTTGCAGTGAAATCATGGACACATTGTTCCATTGTACACAGCAACAAAATAGAACAATGTGTCCATGATTTCACTGCAACAAGCAAATTGCCAGTGAAATTGCCTAGCAATATTGCTGCGTGTGACAGTACCTTAACATACAGTGGATTTTATTCTGACACCTTGTGGGTGTCTTCTCATAGACCTTTACTCCTGCAAAATACGTGCTGCTAAAAAATCCACCTTTGCAGATTTAATTTAAGAAATGTTGCAGATTTGGTGAACAGTTCACTTTTCAAATTGCAGGTGGTAAAATGCGCAACATAAATTGACGCTGCAGATTTAAAATGTCTCCTGATAGCAGATAATGTAACGAGCAGCTGATTTTCTGTCTATAGAAACCCAAATAAAAAGTCTATTACCAGCAATTGCACACCACAGCCTAAGGCTGCCTTCACACTGTGATCAGGTCCGATCCGGAGCTGTCAGGGGTGACCGCCCCGGACCGTATTTTGGCCCCATAGTATCCTATGGGCCCGGATGGCAGCTATCTGCCGTCCGGCTTCCATCTCTCCGGAAGACTCCGGGAGAATTCAAATTTTTCTCCCGGACACAAACGTTGCTTGCAACGTTTTGTGTCCGGGCAGAACAATCTCCCCAAAATTGGTGTCTCCCGGATTCCCCCAGATCCTCCCATGCCAATCCAGCGCACCCTTAACATGGGAGCCTATGGGGCCGGATTACTCCGATCCGGGAGGATCCGGGAACCGGACACCTGCGGCTGCACGCCTCTGTTATTTCAGGACCGCGGCTAGCTCACTGCGAGCCGCGGTCCTGAATCATCAGCAGCGCCAGCTGCGTCCGGCTGCACAACGGTTCTGTGTGCTGATCCGGTTCGGGTCTGTCAGGTTCACCCCTGACAGCCCTGGATCGGACCTGACTGCATTGTGAAGGCAGCCTAAAGTTAGGCTGGGGTCACACACACAGATATCTGGGCAGATATTGTTCGCAGATCTCTGGTTGCAGTGAAGTCATGGACACATTGTTACATTTGTACACAGCCACAAAATGGGACAATCTGTCCATGATTTCACTGCAACCAGAGATCTGTGAACAATATCTGCCCAGATATCTGTGTGTGTGACCCCAGCCTTAGGTACATTTTTTTCAGGGGGAAAAGATCAATTAGTTTGTCCACTTTATTAAATTCTACTTTCTTTGAAGTGCTTTTTTTTCCCTCTCAACTATTTCCTTAAAGGTTTTTTAAACTTTTCTTTTATACCAAACTGTGTTTTCCAGTCTTTTTTTAGCTTCACAGTATCAAGTTTACAGCCGCTTCAACTACAGATCTGCCGCTAAGGGCCACGTCACACACACAGATAATTGTGCAGATGTTCACAGATCTCTGGTTGCAGTGAAATTATGGACACAATGTTCCATTTTGTCGCTGTGTACAAATGTAACAATGTGTCCATGATTTCACTGCAACCAGAGATCTGTGAACAACATCTGCACAATTATCTGTGTGTGTGACGTGGCCCTAAGAAACGTCATTTCACCTTTTTGTTTTTCTCTTCATGAGGTTTTCAAATTTCATCAGAAAAAATTTCCATTTTGAACAGCAGAGTGGATTTTCAATTTACGTGAATAAGAAATTAACTTAAAGAATATTTATATGAGCGTTTATTCAAAGAGTATTTGAAGCCATTTTTGAGGACTTAGGAATGGATCTGCTTCAAAATCCTAAAAACCTCTTTAATAATGAAATAAGTAATTACCGTATATACTCGTGTATAAGCCGACCCGTGTATAAGCCGACCCCCCTACTTTTGCCCCCAAAAACTGGGAAAACTTATTGACTCGCGTATAAGCCGAGGGTGGACTCCAGCACAGGTATACAACCCCCAGCAGTGAGGTATACAGCAGCCTCCCCAGTGGTAGTATACAGCAGCAGCCCCAGTGGTAGTATACAGCAGCCCCAGAGGTATATACAGCCCCAGAGGTATATGCAACCCCAGAGGTATATGCAGCCCCATATGCAGCCCCAGAGGTATATGCAGCCCCATATGCAGCCCCAGAGGTATATGCAGCCCCATATGCAGCCCCAGAGGTATATGCAGCCCCATATGCAGCCCCAGAGGTATATGCAGCCCCATATGTAGCCCCATATGTATATGCAGCCCCATATGTATATGCAGCCCCATATGCAGCCCCAGGGGTATATGCAGCCCCAGAGGTATATGCAGCCCCATATGCAGCCCCAGAGGTATATGCAGCCCCAGAGGTATATGCAGCCCCAGAGGTATATACAGCAGCCCTAGTGGTGTATACAGCAGCCCCAGTGGTAGTATACAGCAGCCCTTAGGTAGTATACAGCAGCCCCAGTGCTGTATACAGCAGCAGCCCCAGGGCTGTATACAGCAGAAGCCCCAGGGCTGTATACAGCAGAAGCCCCAGGGCTGTATACAGCAGAAGCCCCAGGGCTGTATACAGCAGAAGCCCCAGGGCTGTATACAGCAGAAGCCCCAGGGCTGTATACAGCAGCAGCCCCAGGGCTGTATACAGCCGCAGCCCCAGGGCTGTATACAGCCGCAGCCCCAGGGCTGTATACAGCCGCAGCCCCAGGGCTGTATACAGCCGCAGCCCCGGAGGTATACAGGCCCCCCCCTTGAGGTCTGAAAAATAAAAAAGAATGAATACTTCACCTGTCCGACGCCTTCTGCCGCTGTGCGATCCCCAGTTCCAAGTGAGGTCTCTTCTGACAGGACCTGTGGTGATGTCAGAGGGGCGTTCCCGGGCACTCGCGGTCATGTGATACATATCACATGACCGCGAACAGCCAATCAGCGCTGGGAACGCCCCGGGAACGCCCCCCCTCTGACGTCACCACAGGTCTTCTCAGTACACCTCACTGAATGAAGCCCGGGATCGCGTGTCGGCAGCTGCGGACGGCGCGACAGGAGACTGGTAAGTATGATATTCCTTTACAGGATGGGGGGGGCCCTGGAGCTTGATGGGGGGGGGCCTGTATACCTCCGGGGCTGCGGCTGTATACATATACTCGCGTATAAGCCGAGGGGGGACTTTTCAGCCCAAATTTTGGGCTGAAAAAGTCGGCTTATACGCGAGTATATACGGTAGTTAGGCCCCTTTCACATCTGCGTTGTAGTGTAATTCTTGGCAGATGTCGCCGCATCTACCAGATCTGCTGCGTAACGGCCGACGTGCGGCACTGATCTGGCAAGCGCCATTCACTCTCTATGGGGCTTGCTGTCAGGTGCGGCAAGTGTGGTTTTACTGGATCCGGCATGTACGGTGCCACAAGTGCCGGATCTGCCGGATTCAGCAATACCGCACTTGCTGCACCCGACAGCAAGCCCCATAGAGAGTGAATGGGGCTTGCCAGATCAGTGCCGCACGTCGGCCGTTACGCGGCAGATCCAGCGACACCTGCCGGGATTTACACAACAACACAGATGTGAAAGGGGCCTTACTCAGTACCCCAAAATGCAGCATCTGCAGTTTAGGGTTCTGATCTGGCACAAATCCTAAGTCATATTAAAAGGCTTGTTAAAGAGTCAATTATGATTTTAAGGTACCAACACATGCGGCAATTTTGCTAGCACGTTTACTGGCAATTTGCTGGCTGCAGTGAAATCATGGACACATAGTTACATTTGTACACCGCAACAATATAGAACAATGTGTCCATGATTTCACTGCAACCAGCAAATTGCCAGTGAAATTGCCTAGCAAAATTGCCGCGTGTGACGGTGCCTTTAGGATTGCTACCTTTATTAGGTGGCACTAGAGTTCGTCTACTTCCTCACTGAAGTGACAATTTGCATATTTCCCAGAGGAGCATTGTGGCTATACGTCTCCTCGACCGGCAGGCAGATTCCTCTCCATAAGGAGAATAGCTGTTCCCCCAGATCTCGTCTTAGCCTCTCATACAGCCAGATCAGAATTCCCACACACTGCACTGATGAGGAGCAGTCACCCCGAAACGCAGCATCTGCAGTTTGGGGTTCTGATCCGGCACAAAGCCCACCTAAGTCATATTAAAAGGCTTGTTAAAGAGTCAATTATGACTTCTAGAATTGCTACCTCTGAGGCCGGCTTCAGACTGCGTGTCTGATCCGATCCGTAGCTGTCCGCTTCAAGCAGACAGCCGCGGACCGGATCAGCACACAGGACCGGGGGGCTAGTATGCCCTCCGATCCTGTGTGCATCCGCAGGCAGCTGCAGCCGCTGACAGGTCAGGACCGCGCCGCCCGCGGTCCTGACTTATCAGCATCGGGAACTGCGTGCGGATGCACACAGGATCGGAGGGCATACTAGCCCCCCGGTCCTGTGTGCTGATCTGGTCCGCGGCTGTCTGCTTGAAGCGGACAGCTACGGATCGGATCAGACACGCAGTCTGAAGCCGGCCTAATAGGTGGCACTAGAGTTCGTCTACTTCCTCACTGAAGTGACAGCTTGCATTACTCAGTACAAGTACTTTAAAACATAACTGTGTGCAGATACACACTAGGAGGCGCTAGATAGTAACGTCTACCAGAATGACCCAAAATGTTTGATTTAACTTACCAGAAGACGAGATGATCGCTCTCCATCACACGGAATATTTACATTTATAATATTTATGATGATCAGATTTCTAAAATAAAATGTAGAAATATCTGATGTATGACTTGTAGAATTTGCTCCAAGACAATGAAACAGAAGCAGATTTGTCATGACGTGATATCACTTGGGAGGTATCACTTGGTGGCAGTGACATATACTATAATTTTTACATGTGATTAATAAATGAAGCTTTGAAGGTGAATTTGTTTGTAAATATCTGGTATAAAGAATATTGTACATGTCAAGACTCAATGTAAGGGGGCATTGCTGTTCTAAAATATTCTAATATAATTTGTGCATCCTTTCCTAAACATTTGAGGATTTCAGCTAACATTTATTGATGCCTGATGAAGAAACCTAGAAACGCACACCATGTTTAACCTAATAATTTATTTGTATACAGCTCCAGTCCGGTCAGCGAGTGGCCATGGGGTGTGAAGCGATACGAGACTCTCAGATCACACACCCAAGTGGAACCCCGGATTTAGGCTTCCTTCAGGCTCAATGTGGAATCAGACAAGCAGATTAGGTGATTCACTGTGTCAGCCATGTAAGCGGAAGCAAAATATTCCATTAGGGTTCCATTGTTTAGAACAGAAGAAAAAGAACCACATGAAGGAACTTTTTTTTTTCATGGGCACCAAATGGACCACAAGAATAGGATCCTTTGCCTACGTTTGCCTAGGGTAGTGGTGCATTGAAAACAATCTGCAAAAAACCTGCAAATGTACGTTTAGATAACTTATGTAACAGATCACTTGGTCCATTTGTCTGTTCCTAAAGCAGACGTGAACAGAGCCATAGTGACTTGGATACATTCATATCTTCTACTGTCAGACATAGGAGTATGTGACATCCAATCTACAACACTTACTACACCACTGATTCCAAACTTACAGCTGCAGAGGATCCCTTGTATCCACTTCTGAGGGAGCCCCTAACTCCAGCCCTGCCCTCAAGCGGGAAAGGGGAATGTGTAAGGGTTCTTTTACACGCCGCAACCGTGGCGAGAATGGTTGACAGCGATATTTCATTGCAGAAATATTGCTGCCACATTTATACCTAATCGCCTCCTTATTGCGGTGTGTAAATAGGGAATTTGGTGGCGATATGTCACCTCGCCATGGTCGCCTCTCGGTAACCAGGCGACCGTGGCGAGGCGACATATCGCCGCCAAATTCCCTATTTACACGCCGCAATAAGGAGGCGATTTGGCGGCGATACTTCCAGTGAGAAATATCGCCGCCAAAATTGTCTCCTGTGGTTGCGGCGTGTAAAGGTACCCTAAAGTGTTTGTTAATGCTCGGTCAAAGCCATCATTTGGCTTAGATACGTCTACTGCTTTTCAGAGCATCATTGAGCAAGCTGAAGTCCGTTTGCTGTTCCTTTTGTAAGTGCGGAACCCTTGCGGACCCGGAGGCGCTGGATGGAAGCAGATATCTACAGAAAAATGTATCTATAAGGGTACCGTCACACACAAGAGATATATTGCATGTAACTCACTGGTTGCAGTGAAATCATGGACACATTGTTCATTTGTGCATGGCACAAATGAACAATGTGTCCATGATTTCACTGCAACCAGTGAGTTGCGTGCAATATATCTCTTGTGTGTGACGGTACCCTTATGTTGCATTTCTATCATTGGGTGCAGCTGACAACAATTGGAATCATTCTTGACCAATGTGTGCATCAACAGAAGCCAAACACAAGCTCCAGATCTAAACATTAATCTGCATTGTCTCCATCATTTATCATACTGCATCCAGCCTGAAATTTCTAGTGCATGACCCCTGAGGCCCTGTGCACACAGTGCGTTTTTATTGCGTTGTTTGATAAAATGAGAATTTTGAAGTTTTGTACACATGTTGCTTTTTTCACTTGAAGATTTGGTGCAGAAATGTAACTGCAGTGTTAATGCTTGAAAAAAAACACACCGAAAACATGTTAGGCTGCCTTCAGACTGCGGCAGCGTCCGGTCCGGGGCTGTCAGGAGTGACAGCCTGGACCGAGTTTTGCAGCATAGAATACTATCGGGCTGCACGGAGCTGGATCGCGCCGGGTGGTAATTATCTGCTATCCGGCTGCTAGCTCGCCGGATAAATCCTGCAGAAGTGGGATTTGTCTGCCGATTCCAAAACCGGTGCATGCACCGGTTTTGGAATCGGCAGACAAATCCCCACTACTCCAGGATACATCCGGCGAGCTAGCAGCCGGATAGCAGATAATTACCACCCGGCGCGATCCAGCTCCGTGCAGCCCGATAGTATTCTATGCTTCAAAACTCCGGTCCAGGCTGTCACTCCTGACAGCCCCGGACCGGACGCTGCCGCAGTCTGAAGGCAGCCTTAGAAAAACATGTAAAAAAAGCATTGTTTTTTTCTGTCAGTAGATGCAGAACTGGTGCAGACATTTGTACAAGGTGTGCACATAGCCTTACAGTAAGTAATTGCACATTGTGTTTAAAGGGAATAACAATACACATTATGATGCACTATTGCGCCATATGTCCAGCACTCATATGTTAGAAGGGATCCAGTAGCAATCTGTTGGAAAAAAAGTTGTGTAAACCCAACTCTTGCTAGTTCTGAAAAAATTGATTTCTGCTGGATCCGTTTTTTTGAACATGGGGGTCTATGGAGAACGGATCCGGTAACTGATCGCAATTTATCTTCCATTTAAACTGATCCAATAAGAAAAAAAAACAGATCCTTTATAATGAAAGAAAAACAGAGGCTAAATAGCGATCAGATAACGGATCTGTTCTCCATAGACTCCAATGTTAAAAAAACATCCTGCAAAAATTAATTTGTTCAAAGCAGACAAAAAAGTTGTTTGCACAACTTTGTTGCCAACAGATTACTGCTGGATCTATTATAATGGATGATTACTGGACGTGACCTTAGACTTAGGCTGCGGGCCCACTTGGGAGAGACTCGCCAAGTCTCAGCGAGATCACCTGGCACAGCCGCAAGCTCCCTGCATGGGAGAGTGCAGCTTCATAGAAACACATGCAATTGACACGCTCCTGACCATAGAGCTGCCAGCCTTGACGGGTGATGCCAATGCGAGACTCGGTGAGTCTTTCGCGAGTGGGACTGCGGCCTTACGCTGTCTTCACCAGGACCTCAGTTTGCTGCTTTATCCTCCCTTTCCAATGCTCAGTGGGTTTCACTGGCATATGGCATCTGATGCGATATGCTAATGACCCTCGGGCTCAGGCTCTGCTGTGAGGGCAAGCCGAGTGTCATGTGCCTGTGATCTATCCTGCAATCGGTTCAATTCTGTGTAGGGGAGGGAGAAAATTTCTCCATCTCCTCCATTGCTGGCCTTGGCGTATATTGCACTACTCGAATGTCATTAGTGCAGTGTTTCATTTAAGCCCATGTCACACATAGCGAGATCGCTGATACATCACAGGTTTTGTGACATAACAGCGACCTGCCAGTGATCTTGCTATGTGAGACATGTAGCAGTGATCAGGCCTCTGCTGTGAGGTTGCTGATCGCTGCACATCGTTCAGGACCATTTTTTAGTCCTTGGTCTCCCGCTGGTCAGCATGCATCGCTGTGTGACAGCGGGAGACCAGCGATCAGGGACCTCACAGGCTGGTAACCATGATAAACAGCGGGTATCTAGACAGTGCGCGCTGCCTAGATACCCACTGTTATATCAAACTTATCAGCGTCCTCCCTGCTTAGCGCAGCCTGTAAGCAGGAGGACGCTGGTAACATGATAAACAGCGGGTATCTAGGCATCGCGCTCTGCCTAGATACCCGCTGTTATATCATAGTTACCTGCTTCCAGCAATGTGGAGGTCGGCTCCCTGGTCTCTGAGGAGATCTGCTTGTTTGACAACGACCATGTAGCGATGGCTCCAGCGATCCCGGTCAGGTCGTTCTCACTGTTGGGATCGCTGGAGCGTCGCTCAATGTGACATGGCCCTTACATACATAGACTTGTAGGAGTGCCTGTGATCCAAGACTTGCTGCCGACACAGCATGCTGTGATAAGGCATGTACAAAATCTTGCTGATGAACACTGCCTGATCGTTTAACAACGGGTACAAATGGAATCCGATGATTTATTGGATTGCACTTGTGTGTTGAAAATGCAAGTGAAACCGACGCCAAATGCAGATTTTTCTTTTTATATTGCCTATTGTGAAAGATCAAAATCCCTGCAAAATCGGTGTAGGTCAAAATATCTTCACTTACATCAGAGATTGAATTTCATAACATGGATGTACAGGGGCAGCACAGCTCCACATGGCCATGGTGTGCCCAAGGCATTAGTAGAGTTTTATTAATATTACTTCTTATTATGAATTCTTCAAAATTGTTATCTGAAGTCAACCAGTCACCTCTTTTTCCCTCCATATGTGGTGTAGAGTTGCCTGATACAGGTATCTGGGATCCAGACTTCACCACACAAGCCACTTGTGGCCACTTATAGAACGCAGTGATGAAATGCTCTCTAGTGAGGAAAGTTGTATTGCAGATGCCATTAGAAACCACTGATGTGTTTTCCTCCGATCGCTCCCGTGTTTATACCCGACTGCAGGAAACTGGAGCTCAGTATGAGAATGGATTCAGAGATAAGAGGGTATGTAACTCAAGATGTTCACCCCATCCCCCAGAATATTAATCAATATAACATTATTATGGCAGGAATATAGAATATAGACATCTTTGCCTCCACCACTGACCACAAATAGTTGTGGTATAAGGCTAATAACATTCTGTATGCGTAGGCAGACAGTGGGTTAATATGTTACATCCAGCTTTCCCGGGCTCCTTTAGTAGCTTCGTTGCCCAGGTGATAGGCTATACAGACTGCCAGCCACGTCTTCATTGGTGGCGTGCTGTCGTGATAACCTTGTGACCGGCAGTTCTATGACGCGTCAGCAGTCACCCCCACAACCTCCGGGATTGTGGCGGTGTGATTTACACCGTCAGGTCCATTGAATCCTGATTGGCTGGCCAGCCTTTTTAAGCTCATTGTACAGCCCAGACAGACACCCCTGATGAAGGTGGAGCCGAAACGGCCGTAGGGGTCAGGGGGCACCACTGGTCTGACAGCTCAGGAGCATTATAGCATTTTATTCATAGGTAATTAACACTGGGTTTCATGCTGGATACTGGTCTAATTGGTTAGTTGCTATATGGACCCAGGTTCTAGAGGTGTGAAGGGACACCTATGACCCAGATTGGTAACTTACTGAGTCCTGTTACATTATTGTATACCCAGGAGTGATTGCAATCTGGGCTGATTGTGCCCAGCTGGGTATAATCTTTGTATGAATTGCACATATGTACACCCATTTGGGTATTGATTATCCTATGTATTGGTATCATCTGCCAGGTGTATATTTTTTTCTGGTGTGAAATAGCCCTATATACTATGACTTTGCATATATTTTAGGTGCTTCAGTGGTGCAGCCTGCCATACTGCTGCTTGTACTGTGGTTGTAATCCCTATTTTATCTGTAATTAAAAATCACTTGTTTTTTGCAACTATTAAGACGTTTGATTGTGCATGTTTGTATATAGATAATTCTATGGACAGAGCAAACCCTTTTGTTATTTGTATAACGATTGTGATTGTAGGGAATGCAACCTCAAGCGGGGTTTACACATAGCGACGCACCAGTGATCCCGACAACGATCCTGCTTGACCGGATCGCTGGTACATCGCTAGGTGGTCGCTGATGAGATGGTCAGACAGGCAGATCTCACCAGCGATGCGCCGACACCCGACGATCGTTTGGGGGTCTCGGGCGCAGAATGGGGATTGCTGATAGGTCTGTGTGTCACACACAGCGATGCAGCCTGGCCAGCGGGAAATTGCTGATCAAAAAATGGTCCAGGCCATTCAATAACGATCAGCGATATCCCAGTGGAGGGCTGATCGCTACTAAGTGTCACACACAGCGATATTGCCGGCGACGTCACTACTAAGTCACAAAAACGGTGACGTAGCAGTGATCTCGTTACGTGTACACCACCCTTCAGGCAGACCCATAGTGAAAGGGTGGTCCACCCAGACCCCTGAGCAGGCACTGCTGGTAACTGTTTTAATTAAAAAGGATACAATTAAAAACTGGTGGACAATAAATGATAAGTGATAGTGATTATATTTATTGCCAATAGTGTCATGATACTGGCTTAGATTTCTACAAAGGAACGATTGCTTGCTATAAGCGGTCTGGACATTCTAGTGCTTTTAATTATCAAAAAGTAGACCTTAAAAGTGTATTATTTAGAATAAAAGTTCTGTTTAATAGTAAAGGCCCCGTTACACGGGGCAACATCTCGGTCACATCGCCGGCAACTGAAGGGCATGGCCAAGTTGCGGCGACATCGCTGGAGAGTTGCCTTGTGTAACAGGGTGATTACAACGGCGATAGTTGCTTCAGCAACATCGCCAGGTTTCAGGACAATGTCCTGAAACCTGGCGATGTTGCTCATGTGATCTGTCTGAATCGCCCTGTCTGACATCGCAACAGCGATGTTGGCGGCAACTTCCTCCATACACTCCCGTGTTAAGGATCGCTGCCAGGGTTGAGTTTAACCGTGGCAGCGATAGTTGCTAGCAACATCGCTGATGAGTTGCTGGCAATGTCTCACCGTCTGACAGCTCATAATAAATAATATATCTTTATATAGCGCCAACATATTCTGCAGCACTTTACAATGTAGGGGATAGAGTACATAAGCTCATCAGCGATGTTGGAGAGTGGCCAAAAACATGCGCGCTCCTGGGAGTTGCCGGCAATGTGGAACCATGTGACGGTACCCTTAGTCTTTAGTTCCGTTGCCTTTTGGCAAATAAATCCATTCTGGCAGTCAGTGTTGGCGCTCCCTCTCCTGGGGTTAGTAGTAGTGAACAAACCCTTAAAAGCTTTAATCAGACTAATGCGAAATCCTTCTATCAGACTGTACCCTGAACCAACTATAGAAGGACAAAAACGCAATAAAAAAAAACACATGACATCCAAATGTATACTAAAAGAATAAAGATTTTTATTAAGCATTGTAAGTTGCATTCAATAGCCTTCAAACATAACGCACCACAATCCACCGACTTCCAGTCAAAGCCAACAGCAGTTCATTCTTGCACAATCCATGAGTTGGGGCAAAACTCTTTTCAACTTACATTAAAAATACCTACTCAGCTCTTGCGGGCAAAGAATGGGGGAGTTACACCTCATTTCTGATCACTAATGAGTGATGAAGAGCATCAGGAGAATTATATGAAAACGAAGAGAAAGAAGTGATTTTGGATCATTTTTTTTTTTTGTCAAAAAGTACATTTAAAAGTTTTTTTTGGAAACACTAACAGAAACATCAAAATGATACAGGTGTACTTTGCGGAAGGAAAAGGCTACATTCCTGAACGAGAAGATGCCTGTCCTGCTAAAGAAGTGGGGGGGTTGGAAAGGATTAAAGATCAAAGCACTTTTATGATTTCTTTTATCACAGAATTCAAAGTTTCTAATGTGAAAACAGCAACAAAGAACAATAATGCAATACAGCAATGGATACACCAGGGAAACGTTGATATTTAAACGGCTAGATAATTATTATTTTTTTTTTTTGTTTTTAGGATAAATGCAACAGAGGTCAATAATCACAAAATTGTTTTTTAAAGGTTAGAGAGATCAGTCAATGACTAAACATAAGTAACATCTTTCATAGAACTATTACTGATTATTAGTTGTTTGTTTCCGTTTTGCAGATGGGCACAGAACTTGTAAGAATGGTAGAAATAGGACGAGAACATGCATAATATTAACTACACACTTTAAAATGATGAACCATGCAAGGTCAATAGTAGCACTAATGGTCTACGTCTGATTCAAAAAACCACACAACTTCATTGATCACGGATGCATGGTAGAACAGTATTACGGAAACTTTTGAGAACGCCCGTTTTTATCGGTTTGGGGAAAAAAAAAAAGTTTTCTTTTTTTTCCCCTATGATTCCTAACTTGCTTGAATAATATGAGTAATGAGCATTTTAAAATATCAGCAAAGGTTACAATATATTTTTGTGTTCCAATAAGTTGCACGTCTTAGTAGAGAAAAAAAAAAAAAAAAGTAAAAAAAAAAAAAAAAAACCACGTCAACAGCGATGAAATCAAAGAAAAAATGTTTGTGCCATATTTCATTATCAGAATCTGGAAACCAAAGTTTCTCATTTTTTTTTCTTTTGAATCTCGTGACACAGTTTATGTAAAAATCAAATATAATGGCATACATATGGTGCCAGATACTACAAATTATAGTTAAGCTATATATATATATACTGAAAAAAAGAACTGCCAAAAATTTGTGTTCTAGTATCGCAAGAAACAGAACAAGCGGTTTTATTTTTGTCTTTCTTGTTGTTAGAACCAGTTTTATCTCTGCGTGTGTTTCTCTAAAGATGGGAGTCAAATGCTCGTTATTCTCACCCTGTGATTTATCCTTGCAGCATTTTGACTTCAACTGGTTAAAAAGTAAAATAAAATCTTTTCTCTTATTTTTATGACTTTTTTTCATTTATTTATTTTATTTATTCTCTTTTTTATTTAGCCTGACATCAGAAGAGGGATCCGAATTTCCAAATCCTCATTTTTCGCTTACGGAAAGGAAAAAATGTACGTAACTGGAGGCTCTCCATCTTTCCAGATATTCCTCACCCTGAAACTATCTAACATCCTTCACCCTCTAGAACAAAAAAAATAAGTTTACTCTTCTTTTTTTAAGACAGCCGCCGTGAGAGTCTCGTCCTCGTGGCGCCCGCTGTCTGGAGCTAGTGCATTTAAGTGAGGATTTGTATTGCACTGTTTAGAGTCACTGCTTAAGGCACTTTCAGAGTGATTAGAAGGTCGGACGTCTCCCGAGCCCCCGTTGATCTGGGAAGCTTGTTTTTCATCGTTCCCCACTCCGTTTTCGGTCAGTGATCCATCTGAAGACACGGCGGATGATTTGGAGTCTTCGAATTGTGTCTTAAGCTCTTTGGCCACTTCAGCTGCGGAAGTGGCATAGGGCGGCTTGGTCTATGGATAAAAATGCACATAAGAGAGTTATTACCACAAAGGCGCATTTCATAGAGAAGCAATGTTGCAATTATTGCATTGTGTAAACTTGCTGGTAATCATCGAGCAAAATGCTAGTCTTAACGATCATTTCTTTTCATCTGTATTCTTTATTAGCAAGGCGAAATAAACGAGTAGCCAATCGACTTGTTCAGGTCCGTTATTTCAGAGTTGAAAGTTGCAGCCGATCAATGGACGCGATGGGCTACAGCGGTCACAGTAAGGCCCTTTCATATCAGCGTTTTATCACTAATTGCGGCAGATCCGGCAGATTTACTGCATCTGCCACATAACGGTGCGGCAAGCCCATGCATTGTATGGGGCTTACGGACAAGTGCGGCAATTGCGGTTCTGCCTGATGTTGCAGATCTGGCACTTGTGGAGGTGGGAAAAAAAAAACTGCTGCTAGCAGTGTTTTTTTTCCGCGGCCGCAACTGCCTGATCGCGGCAAAAACCACAATTGCTGCAAGCCCCGTAGACAATGCATGGGGCTCGCCGGCCGTTTGGTGGCAGATGCGGTAAATCTGCCGCAATCAGCAAAAAAACGCTGATGTGAAGGGGCCATACGGCTACATCACGTGGGTGCCGTGAGACACAGCAGCTAGGTCGGAGTTGTGGTGATGGTTTGATAGGTAAGCAGTTTTTTTTTATTATTTAGAACCAGACTATGGAATTTTTAGGTCTTCAGTCATATCAGGTGCTTTATCATGTTTTTGCTTAATGATCTCAGATGTATAGGCATGTCCTAGGTCGCCTTCCTCCCTTTGATGCGAGCTCGCATCATTCCCGTACATGTCAGCTGATCTGCTCATATGTGCAGCTAACAGGTTCGGGTGTACCTTCAGCTCCCGCTGTCAAATTAACAGCGCGAGCTAACAGGCGGTGGGGGAATTGTGCTATTCCTTGCCATCATTGGCTACTCCATGACGTGATCACAATGCACCGATGGTTATCAAGACCGTGAGGGGTCAGATAATGACTCACTTTCTATTAACAGTGCCTGTGTGCCTCATGCACAATGCAGTGCTGAGGGGCCCTAAAAATATGGAACCCACCCCCAATAAAAGTTAAAATCCACCCCCTTTTTTGCCCCATTTAAAAGAACACTATTAAAATAAAAAAATCCAATATTTGTTATTGCCATGTTCAGAAATTGATCGATCTATCCAAATATAATAATTGATATATTTTTTTCGCCACCTAAATAAAAGTAATATGTTTGGGCATCTACGAACTTGTACTGACCTGAGGCATCATACGGACATGTCAGTTATACCAAATAGTAAACATGGTTAATAAAAAACAATTGTGTAATTGCACTTTTTACAATTTCACAGCACTTGGAATATTTCCCTATTTTTCAGTGCACTATATGGTAAAATAAATGATGTCATTCAAAAGTACAACTCGTCCTACAAAAAAACAAGCCCTCATATGGCTATATTGACGTAAAAATAAAAAAGTTATGGCTTTTGGAATAAGGGAAGGAAAACACAAAAAGCGGAAATTGGAAAACTGCAGGGTGAAGTGGTTAAACTAGACGAAACGAAATGGACGGAAAAATAGAAAAAGATATGGCTCTTGGAAAGCGTGAGGGAAAAAAGAGACGACAAATGGCCGGGTGGTTAATGTAGTTCTTTATTTTACATTTTAATGGGAACCTGACCTTTCATTCATGCTGCCCAAACTGCGAGGAGCATGAATCAAGAGCCATGGATCCATCCTCCTCTGAACTGCACTTTAACACTCTGGCCTGATCTACGCAGAGGTGGCCGACAGGTCTTTCCCTCGTGGGTACATAGTAAGAGACCTGTTGATCACCCAGAGTGGTCTCACCTTTGGCTGTATGGCAGAATACTCCTAAATCTTTGTCCCAGTGTAAACGCCCTTCACCCCAATATCAAGTACGAGAGAACCTCCAGCCCCTGTCAATTATGTACCTGAGATGGTCCTTGATTCTTGTATCCTCCTCTTCCGTAGTATTTACCCCCTCTTCCAAAAGTTCTTATAACTGGGGTTGATATAACTCCTCTGGGGCGTCTGTAAATTATATTTATAAAAAAAAAAATTACATTTCTGCAGTTCCCTAAAAATGTTTTGTAGGGGATCAATTTGTTGGGATTTGGCCCAAAGATATTTCTGTCCAAACAGATAAATACATGAGTAGATGTTGGTGTCATATACTGGACATGGTAGTATTGGGACAGGCCATACATACCCTCTATTTGGTCCACCAACAGAAACCACCTGCAGTGGAAATGGTCCTCTGCCACGTCCACGTCTTGTTCCTGCCCATTGGCCAACCACCGTCCCGGCTATTTCAAGCTTTCCTCCCTGAGAAGGCATGGGCTGGACTCCTGAAGAAATGAACAAATCTTAAGTCTTTGATGTAGTTTAAGACTAGCACCAAGATAGCAGATATGAGATGGGTAGTTGAAGGAGTTGCACTCGGACAGCGTGCTCGATCGTAACGTCCACTGATCTGCGTTGGCCTACTTACAGCAGTAAATGAGAAAATTATTGTTCTCTCTTTTATCGACTGACATATTTACCTGCAATGATCAGGAATGATAGTGATGGTTTACAACACCAGAATTTTGGCATTAAATGACTGAAAATCACCCATTTATAGTTATTGAATAGGCTGCTCCGACAAGTCTACAGCATTTTCCTCTGCACAACAAACGAGCAGTAATAGACATTCTGTGCACATGGGTTGCATAGAATGATATTTAAAGGAGTTGTCCAGTGATAACATTATTTACCAATCAGTAGGTTAATATTTTTCTATTTTTTTAAACATTTCACTGTCATTTTTAGTCCTCACATGGAAGGTATATTTGATCACTTGTACTTTATAATGCATTACAGTATAATGAAAATCAATGTCAGAATAATGTGACATCAGGAAAGTAGGTGACTATCAGGCCTTGGCAACCCACGATTGAGTCGCAGAGGTCAATATGCACCCAGCCGGATGGCCACTATGATTGTTCCGAAATTGACAGGTTAGCAGTTGAAGGGCAGTGATAACAGGGCAGCTCTGCTTTCGGAGGTGGGTGCTGGCTGTAAAATGTAGCTGGCACCGGCTGTGTATAGATTCTGAGCCCACTCTCAAAGGAGGCACTAAGCTCATCCTATATTAGAAAAGGGTTAACTTGACACACAGAGGTGCAAGACACAATAAAAAAAAAAGGATAATATAGGATTGTACGTGCTCAGCTGAGCTGGATATGTAAACCCACAACCAGTGTATACGGTAGTACAGCTGCCGCTGGATCCACACTCCCACTTGCAACTTGGCACACAAACCAAACCAAGGAGGGTGCTCCAAAGATCCGCACTGCTGTAGGGAAACCAGGACCACAAAAAGGTCTGATACAATGGTGTATTTATTTCCAACACGTTTCAGAGCTCACTTTGCTCCTTCTTCAGGAATACAATCATTGATACAATAAGGGTATGTGCACATCAGTAGTTTTGTGGGCTGTTTTTGAACGTTTTCCGTCGGCGTTTTCCGCTGAGTTTTATGTTAATTTATGTTAATCCTAGCCACCGGTTGGATTAACATGCTAGTCAATGGAGTTTAGAAAACGCTGTGTACATTAGAACGATTTTTGTCTTGACGTTTTTAGTTTATTCACCGGTTTTCCACCGGTTGTCAAAGATAGAGCAAGCGACTTCTTTTCAGCGTTTTTCCAGCGGTTCCAGCTGAACAAGTGCACCAAAGACCAGTCTGGAAATCGCTAAGAAAAACGCCGGGGAAATCGCCAAGAACACGCTATCCGACCGCTAGTAACCCGATCGCAAATCGTTAGCAAAACGCTAACAAAACCAGGGACACTAGCGAGTTCAGAAAACTCAGTTCTGCCATTCTACACCGATTCCCGGTCGTTCTGCAAAGATGCAGAAACGACTGATGTGCACATACCCTAATTATGTCCCTGAAGAAGGAACAAAGTGAGCTCCGAAACGCGTAGGAAATAAATACACCATTGTATCAGACCTTTTTGTGGTCCTGGTTTCCCTACAGCAGTGCGGATCTTTGGAGAACCGTCCTTGGTTTGGTTTAACCTGACACACAGGTATATTATAATAATATTCATTTATATAGCGCTATTAATTTCATAGCGCTTTACATACATTTGCAACCCCCGATTACTAGTCTGATGTTACTATAAAAATTCAATCTTCCTTTGGTAACAACAATTATGAGCTGGATACAAACCTTGACCTCAGATGTGCTCTTCAAACCCGCCGCTCAGAGTGTAGGACTCACCCGCAAAGGTTTCCTTCTCATGAAAATGCAACTGATTAGTAGGTATAAATTAGCATTTGGTTTCACCGCACACATACCAGAGAATCCTCTTCCTCTGCCTGGAGGTGGAGGCATTGGTCCAAAAGGTCGTGGATACATAGCAGCAGGGTAGAAAGGCATGGCAGGTGGTGGTGGGAATGGCAGTGGGTGGTTCTGCCTGGAAAAGTGAAGCCCTTCCAGGATACTCTGTCTCATCTTATCCACCTTGGCAGCTTGTTCTGCCTGCAAGAGAAGAAGACACCACTTTCTGCTTTTTGCACATACATTTTGGAGGCGTTCTCTAGGAAAATTTGGGGTCACATCTTCACTAAAGTTGCACCTTCTAAATGGACCTCTCTGGATGATTCCCGAACCTGACAGCAGACATTTCTACACCTTTAACTTATCATTACAGAGTTATTCCTTAATCCTCTAGCTATGCGTTAGACAATAGATGTAGAATATTAGCGGGGAACTGACCACTTGGGACTCTCACTAATCTTTAGAGTGGGGCCCTGTGTCCCCCTTTTCAATGAAGCCACATTGGCACATGCCCTATGTTGCTCCACTTAAAGCACCACAGCAGCATTTTTTTTTTATATTTTTTTAGCTCTGGGGTGGCACATTAAATGTAAGTGCCCTGCCCTGTCATACACTCATACACCTTCAGAGTCTACAACTCTTAGTGACGCTGCTCTGGTCCTGCGGTGCCATCTTAAGACTGTACTTTCCAATTGTTCAGAAGTCAGAAGTTACATCACAAGAGCTCAGTACATCCCTATGAGAGCCAGAATGAGGCACTCATAGACTTGTATTGAGTTGTGACCTCTTCTCCCTCCATGAAACACTGGAGCTGCCGGCAGGTCACAAATCCCTGCACACAATGATGGAAAAAGGTGAAGCTGCCGGAAGGTGAGTATAAGACCGGGGTCTTAGATTTAAAGTCCCACTCCAGAGGTGAAATCACAAAAAGTCTGCATAGAGGTGGACATCAGTGTGCAGGAGTATTTACAAGGTGACTGCCGCCAATCTGATTTCTAGTCCACCGACCTTACATGCACAGCATCACCGGTTACTTAGGCACTTACCTAGAGCTCAGGAGACATACCTGACCATCACAGAGGTCAATTAGTGAGGCCTTTTCCCTGATGGCTTTAAGGAGCTTGCTTTGAAACAATTTCCCATCAAAATACATCCAGGGACAGCAGTGCTCCCAGGGAATGGGCTGTCCGCAGGCGTCGTTGGCCAGAAGAGCCATGTCCACTCCACTCATGAACAGGGCAGACAGCTGAATCCCTCTGGGGTCTAGGTTATCAATCTGCAACAATGATAATGAAAGGAAGAGACAAAACAGATGTTTAAACCAAGCAAAGAGGCTACACTTGGAAAATAATCCAGGTATTTGTTTTGCATGCAATATGTGAAGGTATCGTGGCAGACATGGGCGTCATCCAGGCAGGTAATAACCACATGTCAAGTGCAACAACCTTCTTATATTTTGATAGATCGGACATCTCTGAACTCGATGATGCCAAATGTGTATTTTTATTTAAATTGTTATATTTTCAATGTGGCAAAGAGGGGCAAGTTACACTTTTTTTGTCATATTTTTAAAACCTTTTCTGTTAATTTTTATTTTATTTACTATTCCTCTTAGGGGACTTGAAGCTGCTACTATCCAATTGCTTGTGTTGTACAGAACCATGCATCAGCATACCACAAGTGATTATCACCTGTGAATGCCGGCGCTCAGCCAGTGTTCACAGAAAGTGAGTCATCACAGAACCAGGGGTCATCAGCGGACAAGTGGCTGTCAGGACATGTTACAGGGTTGACAATGTGAGCGGGGAATGGCGCGCTCCCCACCAGCACGTTAAATCGTGCTTTCAGAGTTTGACAGTGGGATTGAACTAATTAACAGGGGTGGGCAGATCTCGACCAATGGCTTATATATTAGGGGACATAGTCAAGTCTAAAATCCTGCCAAAAGGGCATATCCAAGAATTCAGATCACTTACCTTGAGTTCTTGAAGCTGATCGGGCTCATAGAGTTTGGGTGACAGTGCTTGGGTGAGGAAGGCATCAAGTTCCTGACGACGAAGTATTCGGATGCCAGGCCACTGCACCATATACCTATAGTGAAAAACATAAATCAATATAGAGATAATGAGCTGGATTAAAAAATAACAATGTCTACAGTAACAGTATAGTAACAACAGTGTGATATAAAGGGCCTCTGTCAGCTCAAAATGACTGTTCAAACCAAGTTCAGGTGCCTGCTGCAGCTTTGGCACGGCCAAATAGTTCAGAGCGGCTTTTTATTTTTTACATAGTTCGGGTTAATTAATTTTATATTTTGGAAGGTTTTTGTTTTTTTACAGACGATAACCCTTGTCTGGTACCATGGGGTCAATGTGACCCTATGCACTTTACATATACAGTGATTTTCTTTCATGGTACCTGACAAGGATTAAATAGGTTTTTATTTTATACATTTCTCTTTAATGGGAAATTTTTTTTAATTTTTATTCCTAAGGCAACTCGATCCTGACATCTTGTAATTGCTTCTAGCATATACTACAGTACCGTAGTATTGCAGGATCAGTATATAGTATAAACTGTGGTCTCCCACAGGAGTACCAAGATGGCAGTGGTAGGTTCTCTCAGCAGGTCCTATCTACCATGATAGCCGATTGGTGCCCCATTATTGTTTCACGGGTGGTCAGTGGGAGCCCATAAGCGGGAGTATGTGCATTCACTCAATTCAAACACTGCTGTCAGATACTGTCAGCAGCATATAAAGAGTTAACAGCAGCCATTGGAGCAAAGGTCTGACCACTGCTGTCAGGTACAGGTAATATATCCCGGACCAGTTCCCGAGTCCTCTCAGCACATGGGGAAACAAGCAATGATATACATGTAAGGGATTTTGTGCTACACTGTTAATGAGGTACATGCACCAAAATACAGTGCTGCCTCGTCCTTTTTTGTATACGGTGACTTCTAAGGCCGGCTTCACACTGCGTGTCTGATCCGATCCGTAGCTGTCCGCTTGAGGCAGACAGCCGCGGACTGGATCAGCACACAGGACTGGGGGCTATTATGCCCTCCGATCCTGAGTGCAGCCGCACGCAGCTGAACCAGCTGACAGGTCAGGACCGCGGCGCCCGCGGTCCTCACCTATTAGCAGCAGGAACTACGTGCGGCTGCACACAGGATCGGACGGCATAATAGCCCCCAGTCCTGTGTGCTGATCCGGTTCGCGGCTGTCTGCCTCAAGCGGACAGCTACGGATCGGATCAGACACGCAGTGTGAAGCCGGCCTAAGACCATAGACTAGTTTCATTAAGGTACAGTCACACGCAGCAATATTGCTAGACAATTTCACTGGCAATTTGCTGATTGCAGTGAAATCATGGACACATTGTATCATTTGTACACAGCCACAAAATAGAACAATGTGTCCATGATTTCACTGCAACCAGCAAATTGCCAGTGAAATTGTCTAGCAATATTGCAGTGTGTGACGGTACCTTTACAAGGACATGTGGACTAGAAATGCAGTCTAAAAAATTGTTCATGAGTATTGTGGAGACAGAACAATTAGTATAGTGCACAGACAGTGGGAGGAAAACTGCATTGACCTCTCAAAAGCTCCAAGTGACCATTGAGCAGTCAGACAGGCTCATCTGGGAACAATTTATCATAAAAGAAGTTGTCTAACTTTTTCCAGCTCCTGCAAAACTACAGCTCACACAGGAAGCTGCAAGTGCCAGAGCATGCTGGGAGATGTAGCGTCACAACAGCGGGAAGAGTCACAAGTTACAAACTGCTCCACAGTAACAAGGAATAGTTCTGTAACATGGGAGGGGTGTAATAAAGAGATAGCTTACCGTAAAACACAGCACAGCACCATGAGGTGAGTGGGCACATTGGTGGGATTGAGCATGGCTGGTGTGTCAGATCTCATACATGCCAGGAAAGCTCTCATCCTCCGGTTCTTGTCCTCCACTGCTTTTCCCAACCAAAGTTTCTTCAGATTAGGGCAAGTCCATTCCCTGAAGGCAAGGGCTTCCACTAGCTCTGGTGTCTGAGGAGACTTCCCCTTGTAGGCAGCCCACTCCTTAATAATGACTGGGTAATCTGGAAGGTATAAGCAGCCACATTAAAGTTGAGACGGTGGAGCACATGGATCCAAGACACAGGCCCCAAGTAAGGCCCCTTTCACATCAGCGTTTTTTGCTGATTGTGGCAGATCTGGCAGATTTACCGCATCTGCTGACTTGAGGTGCACCTGCGGCAAGCCCCATTCATTCTCTATGGGGCTTGTGGCAGGTACGGCAAGTGCAGTTTTGCCGTGATCCAGCAGTGGCGGTCAGGTAAAAAAATTACCGTTAGCTGCTTTTGTTTTCGTGCAGCCGCAAGTGCCAGATTGCGGCAAAAACTTGCTGCAAGCCCCATAGAAAATTAAATGGGGGCTTGTCGCAGGTGTACCGCAAGTCGGCTGTTAATCTGCCGCACTAAGCGAAAAACGTTGATATGAAAGGGGCCTGAGAAGTGCCAACAACTTCAAGCAAATTTGACTTGCAAAACATTCCAGAGCCGCTTCCATAATATGCAAATATTAGTGCAATATGATTTGCATATAATTGGGTAGTATGGTGCAACACAACGTCTATAGACATGTACAGATCCTGGAGGAGGTGGCCCTGGAGGAGGTGCACAGAGAGCAGAGAGGGATGACTGACACCACAGAGGAGGGAGATAGACGCTTGAAAACCCGCCTCCCGGTCTTCGGTCAGGTTTGAAACAGATCTTATAAAAGTCTTTATTTCAATGAATCAAGGGAGCATAAATGCTATAGACGCCTTCTCAGACTGCAGCCTTAGTGCTGCAGAAGGTGGCTATGTTATTTTTAGATGCCTGGAGGGGGTGACAGGTTCGCTTTAAGGATGGAGGCAACATTACGCTCATTGCATCACTCTACTAGTAAAGTCAGAATTGAGCCCTTCTTTTCCTCACTCAAGACTTTTCTTTTCAACTCCTTTGGCATGGTTAAGAGTTATTTTTTCATTCAAATTACTTTTGTGCTATTCCTACCACTTGTTTTACCATCCAGCTTGTCCTATTGCAAAAGGATTGTGAAGACCACAGCAGTGTTTTTTATACTTTCCCTCGTTAAATACCGTAAGCTTTGGTTCAGGTGATCACCTAATCAGAAGCACATTAAGTGGAATGAGGTGTACTTAGGTTGGAATTTAACTGAGACTGGAATGGAATGGCTGTCAGACATGTAGAGATGCTAATTTTTACCACTGTGCAGTGGTCTCTTAATTTTTGACAGAGATGTATGTGGTCATATGCCAACTAGAGGTGCTCAGCCCGGACCAATTCACTTGTATTGAGTGAGACCGCAATGTCTAGTCAGCATGGGGCCGGAAGTATGGAAATCGCATACTTGCAGTCACGAGACCTCCTGCTCTCACCGCCGGCACTTAAGAATCCTGACAGGGTGCAATGTGCGTGCTGTGGGGTCTCAGAAATATGCAGTCACCCCAAACCTGGACAACCCCTTTAAGACTTTTGGACGATCCTGTCAATATCGTCAGGTTTGGCAGACTATATTCAAATGTTTATTTGGACCCTTAGTGCATAAATCAACCAATCCGCTTTGTAGCAGACTTTAATACTAGAAAAAATTTAATTTAAAGTGATCTCATCCTTGGGATCACTTACAGAGATACCTTGGCTTTCGTCGATAATCCGTCCGAAAACTATCGACGAAAACAAGAGGCAACTATTTGCATAAGAAACAATGTAAAATGACAATTTGTTCGAGACACTGAAAAAGACCTACAAAAAAAAACCAAAACACATTTTATAATGAATAAAGATGGCGGTTAATGCAAAATGACTATATAAGGATTATGAAACACTAACTTAAAGAAAGAAAAAAAACATTTAACATTTTAATTTTATAAAAGCTCTTTTAGGTCTATAGAAAATGGCGAGAAGGGGAGAGAGGGCTGCAAATTTTATTTTTTGGAAGGGGAATCACAGTTGTTGATGGAAAAATTAGCAGCGACGTACTGCCAAACAACAACTAAAACTGAGGCATCAACGAAAACCGAGATACATTTGTTATTTAAAAAAAAAAAAAAAAATCGACGAAAACCAAAACAGACGATAACTGAGGTATCACTGTACTTCACTGGACGTAGCTGCACTGCCTACAGGAGATCATTTCAATGCAGCTGGACATCAGCCTAATGTAACATGTGAAAAGTCCATGGTAGTTACTCCACTAATGGCACTTTCCCTTTAATGACCTCACTAATTACTCTGGGTCACTTACGGTCTGGCGGCATTCTGTTCTTCCTGAATGCCAAGCGCTCGGTTTTCTTCCTGCTTTCTGCCAGGCTGAAGAGGACCCCGTAGACGTACTGACGCACTGCCCGATAAAGGATTGCGGCAGGAGGGAGGTCCTTGTTGGCTTCATCTTCAATTGTAACTGGAATCTTTATTTCTCCCTTTAATAAAAAAAATTAAAAAATAATATTAGTAGCCAAATAACGAATCTTATATTGAAGGTCATCTTAGATCATTTGCCTGCAATTTCCTCAAAAGACAAATCAACTTTTTCATAAGATGATCTTCACATCCTGCTGATTGTTTTCCAACAACAACATATTTATGCAGAGACGTAAAGGGGTTTTCTGGTTACGAAGAAGCCAATCTCTGGCTGCAGTTGGTTTAACCCCTTCACGACCCTTGGCCCACCGTTTGGGCCATGAAAACAAGTTCGTTCCCGACCTTTGGCCCAAACGGTGGGCCATGGAATGATCGCGCTCCTGCGGCGCGTGTGAGGGGGGTGACTCAGGTGTCACTGTACATAATGCACAGTGACAACCTGTAGTACACCCCACGGGGGGTGGATTAACCCCCCCGTGCCCAGGGCCCCTCCGATCTGCAGTTTAAAAGTGAAACTGCAGATCTGAGAAATCACAGCGATTCCCCCCTCCCAGATCTGATTGGAGCTCTCCAATCAGATCTGGACGGGCGGATCGGCTGGTGCCCTCCCCCTACTCAGCCCCCCCAGCTCCAGGAAGCATTAGGGCCCCCCCTTGCCGCCTATCGGCCCCCCCCGCCCCTCCGATCAGCTTCTTCTGCGGCGGCTGCACTCCTGATGCAGCCGCCGTCATTCCTCTGTGTGCCCCTGCTCCCTTCCTCCTCCAGCCCCTCCTGTGTCTTGTCCCCCTACCTCCAGCCCCCCTTGTGTCCGGCCTGCCCCCCCCCCCCCCCCCCCCCCGCGTCCCCGCGATCCACCCGCCCTCCTCCTTCTGTAATGCAGTGCCGGGCTCAGGCGCCCGCCGGTCAGCCTGCACAGCCTCCTCTCCCCCTGCTCATCCCCCCCCCACCTTCCCCTGCTCACTCTCCCCCCCCCCCCCCCCAGGCCTAGTCCCCCACCTCTAGCCCCACTCACCCATTCCGGAGCAGCCCGCCGGCTTCCGATGCAGCTGCGGTGTGGTCACTCCTCCTCTCAGAGGCTCCTCCTCCTCATGGGTGGGTAAGTATGAATGAATGAATGAATGGATGGATGGATATGTGCATGCGTCTGTGGATGTGTGTTAGTGTGTCCGTGCATGTGTGCGTCCGTGGATGTGTGTTAGTGTGTCCGTGCATGTGTGCGTCCGTGCATGTGTGCGTCCGTGGATGCGTGCGTGGATGTGGGTATGTGGATGTGTATGAACTCCAGCGTCCGTGGATGTGTGTTAGTGTGTCCGTGCATGTGTGCGTCCGAGGATGCGTGCGTGGATGTGCGTATGTGGATGTGTGTGAACTCCAGCGTCCGTGGATGTGTGTTAGTGTGTCCGTGCATGTGTGCGTCCGTGGATGTGTGTTAGTGTGTCCGTGCATGTGTGCGTCCGTGGATGTGTGTTAGTGTGTCCGTGCATGTCTGCGTCCGTGGATGTGTGTTAGTGTGTCCGTGCATGTGTGCGTCCGAGGATGTGTGTTAGTGTGTCCGTGCATGTGTGCGTCCGTGGATGTGTGTTAGTGTGTCCGTGCATGTGTGCGTCCGTGGATGTGTGTTAGTGTGTCCTTGCATGTGTGCGTCCGTGGATGTGTGTTAGTGTGTCCGTGCATGGTGGATGTGTGTTAGTGTGTCCGTGCATGTGTGCGTCCGTGGATGTGTGTTAGTGTGTCCGTGCATGTGTGCGTCCGTGGATGTGTGTTAGTGTGTCCGTGCATGTGTGCGTCCGTGGATGTGTGTTAGTGTGTCCGTGCATGGTGGATGTGTGTTAGTGTGTCCGTGCATGTGTGCGTCCGTGGATGCGTGCGTGGATGTGCGTATGTGGATGTGTGTGAACTCCAGCGTCCGTGGATGTGTGTTAGTGTGTCCGTGCATGTGTGCGTCCGTGGATGTGTGTTAGTGTGTCCGTGCATGTGTGCGTCCGTGGATGTGTGTTAGTGTGTCCGTGCATGTGTGCGTCCGTGGATGTGTGTTAGTGTGTCCGTGCATGTGTGCGTCCGTGGATGTGTGTTGGTGTGTCCGTGCATGTGTGCGTCCGTGGATGCGTGCGTGGATGTGGGTATGTGGATGTGTATGAACTCCAGCGTCCGTGGATGTGTGTTAGTGTGTCCGTGCATGTGTGCGTCCGTGGATGCGTGCGTGGATGTGCGTATGTGGATGTGTGTGAACTCCAGCGTCCGTGGATGTGTGTTAGTGTGTCCGTGCATGTGTGCGTCCGTGGATGTGTGTTAGTGTGTCCGTGCATGTGTGCGTCCGTGGATGTGTGTTAGTGTGTCCGTGCATGTGTGCGTCCGAGGATGTGTGTTAGTGTGTCCGTGCATGTGTGCGTCCGTGGATGTGTGTTAGTGTGTCCGTGCATGTGTGCGTCCGTGGATGTGTGTTAGTGTGTCCGTGCATGTGTGCGTCCGTGGATGTGTGTTAGTGTGTCCGTGCATGGTGGATGTGTGTTAGTGTGTCCGTGCATGTGTGCGTCCGTGGATGCGTGCGTGGATGTGCGTATGTGGATGTGTGTGAACTCCAGCGTCCGTGGATGTGTGTTAGTGTGTCCGTGCATGTGTGCATCCGTGGATGTGTGTTAGTGTGTCCGTGCATGTGTGCGTCCGTGGATGTGTGTTAGCGTGTCCGTGCATGTGTGCGTCCGTGGATGTGTGCGTACGTGGATGACTGAGGATGAGTATCCTCTTGTTGTAGTCTCTGGGATCATAGTCATGGTGCACTGTATGACAGATCATTGTCACACAGTGCACCATAACTCTGACCCCAGAGTCTGTAGCAAGAGGACACTTGATCCCTTGCTGCAATCTCTGGATATAGCGTCGTGGGACCTTCGTTGTGGACTACGTCGGATCTTCATAATAAAGATGGAGTCCAAGTTTTGTTTGTTTTTTTTTTTCAAATAAAAAGATTTTTCTCTGTGTCTATTTTCTGACTATTTACCAGAGATTCCTAATGGCGGGTCTAACATTGGCCCTATATTATGAATCTCGGGCTTAGTGCCAGCTGCCAATAACAAGCTGGCATTAACCCCTTTATTACCCAGTTTGCCACCGGCACCAGGGCAACTCGAAGAGTCTGGGTACAGCGCCAGAAAATGGCACTTCAATGAATGCGCCATTTTTTGGGGCGGCTGCGGGCTGCAATTCGCAGCATGGGGGGCCCAGAACGCTTGGGCCTCTCCATGCTGTGGAATCCAGCCCTCAGCTGCCTAGTTGTACCTGGCTGGACCAAAAATATGGCGGAGCCCTATGTCATTTTTTTTTCTAGAATTAGTTCTAGAAAGAAAAAAAAAAGGGCTTTGCTGTATTTTTGGGTACCAGCCAGGTACAACGAGGCAGCTGGGGGTTGCTGGCAGTCCGTAGCTGCCAAGTTGTACCTGGCTGGACCAAAAATATGGCGGAGCCCCACGCCATTTTTTTTTTCTAGAATTAGTTCTAGAAAGAAAAAAAAAAAGGGCTTTGCTGTATTTTTGGGTACCAGCCAGGTACAACGAGGCAGCTGGGGGTTGCTGGCAGTCCGTAGCTGCCAAGTTGTACCTGGCTGGACCAAAAATATGGCGGAGCCCCACGCCATTTTTTTTTTCTAGAATTAGTCCTAGAAAAAAAAAAATGGGCTTCGCTGTATTTTTGGTTACCAGCCAGGTACAACGAGGCAGCTGGGGGTTGCTGGCAGTCCGTAGCTGCCAAGTTGTACCTGGCTTGACCAAAAATACGGCGGAGCCCCACGTCATTTTTTTTTTTTTTTACTTCTACCAATAAAATGACAAGGAGCTTTGCCTTATTTTTGGATGCCAGCCAGGTACAACTTGGTAGTTGGGGGGCTGCAATCCTCATCGTGGAGAGACCCAAATGTTGTGCCCCCCCACGCTGCAAATTGCAATTCACAGCCACCCCAGAAAATAGCACATTAGAGGTGCCATTTTCTGGTGCTGTACCCCAACTCTTCCAGTTGCCCTTGTGCTGGTGGCACACAGGAGCACTCCATACGTGACATGGTGTCCGCTAACAAGTTGAATGGAAAATTAGCTCCAATTATTAGCGGACACTATGTCGCGTATGGAGAGCCCCTGTGTGCCTAAACATTGGAGCTCCCCCACAAGTGACCCCATTTTGGAAACTACACCCCCCAAGGAACGTATCTAGATGCATAGTGAGTACTTGAACCCCCAAGTGGTTCACAAATTGATCCATAAAATTAAAAAAGTACTTTTTTTTTCCACAAAAAAATTATTTTTTTCATTTTTACGGATCAATTTGTGAAGCACCTGGGGGTTCAAAGTGCTCACTATGCATCTAGATACGTTCCTTGGGGGGGTCTAGTTTCCAAAATGGGGTCACTTGTGGGGGAGCTCTAATGTTTAGTCACACAGTGGCTCTCCATACACAACATGGTGTCCGCTAACAATTCCAATTGTTAGCGGACACCATGTCGCGTATGGAGAGCCCCTGTGTGCCTAAACATTGGAGCTCCCCTACAAGTGACCCCATTTTGGAAACTAGACCCCCCAGGGAACTTACCTAGATGGGTAGTGAGCATATTGAACCCCCAGGTGCTTCACAAATTAATGAAAAAAAAAATATTTGTGGAAAAAAAGTACTTTTTCATTTTTACGGATCAATTTGTGAAGCACCTGGGGGTTCAAAGTGCTCACTATACATCTAGATACGTTCCCTGGGGGGTCTAGTTTCCAAAATGGGGTCACTTGTGGGGGAGCTCCAATGTTTAGGCACACAGGGGCTCTCCAAACGCGACATGGTGTCTGTTAACAATTTGAATGGAAATCAACCCAAATTGTTAGCGGACATCATGTCACGTTTGGAGAGCCCCTATGTGCCTAAACATTGGAGCTCCCCTACAAGTGACCCCATTTTGGAAACTAGACCCCCCAGGGAACTTATCTAGATGGGTGGTGAGCATTTTGAACACCCCAGTGCTTCACAAATTAATCTGTAAATATGAAAAAAGAAAATGTTTGTGGAAATAAAAGTACTTTTTTATTTTTACGGATGAATTTGTGAAGCACCTGGGGGTTCAAAGTGCTCACTATGCATCTAGATACGTTCCCTGGGGGGTCTAGTTTCCAAAATGGGGTCACTTGTGGGGGAGCCCCAATGTTTAGGCACACAGGGGCTCACCAAACGCAACATGGTGACAGCTAACAATTTGAGCTGATTTTTATTCAAATTGTGAGCGGACACCATGTTGCGTTTGGAGAGCCCCTGTGTGCCTAAACATTGGAGCTCCCCCACAAGTGACCCCATTTTGGAAACTAGACCCCCCAGGGAACATATCTAGATGGGTAGTGAGCATATTGAACCCCCAGGTGCTTCACAAATTATTGAAAAAAAAAGTTTTTTGCGGAAAAAAAGTACTTTTTCATTTTTACAGATTAATTTGTGAAGCACCTGGGGGTTCAAAGTGCTCACTATGCATCTAGATACGTTCCCTTGGGGGTCTAGTTTCCAAAATGGGGTCACTTGTGGATGAGCTCCTATGTAGAGACGCACAGGGGCTCTCCAAACGCAACATGGTGTCCGCTAACAATTTGAGCTCATTTTGCATTCAAATTGTTAGCGGACACCATGTCGCGTTTGGAGAGCCCCTGTGCGTCTCCACATTGGAGCTCCCCCACAAGTGACCCCATTTTGGAAACTAGACCCCCAAAGGAACGTATCTAGATGCATAGTGAGCACTTTGAACCCCCAGGTGCTTCACAAATTGATCCATAATAATGAAAAAAGAATTGTTTTGTGGAAAAAAAAAGTGCTTTTTCATTTTTATGGATGAATTTGTGAAGCACCTGGGGGTTCAAAGTGCTCACTATGCATCTAGATACGTTCCTTTGGGGTCTAGTTTCCAAAATGGGGTCACTTGTGGGGGAGCCCCAATGTTTAGGCACACAGGGGCTCACTAAACACAACATGGTTACAGCTAACAATTTGAGCTGATTTTTATTCAAATTGTTAGCGGACACCATGTCGCGTTTGGAGAGCCCCTGCGTGCCTAAACATTGGAGCTCCCCCACAAGTGACCCCATTTTGGAAACTAGACCCCCCAGGGAACATATCTAGATGGGTAGTGAGCATATTGAACCCCCAGGTGCTTTACAAATTGATCTGTGAAAATGAAATAGTACTTTTTTTTTCACAAAAATTTTCTTTTAGCCT
This sequence comes from Allobates femoralis, assembly GCA_033576535.1. Lineage (NCBI taxonomy): Eukaryota > Metazoa > Chordata > Amphibia > Anura > Aromobatidae > Allobates > Allobates femoralis. The sequence continues at coordinate 60,769,196 of JARQOC010000007.1, forward strand.
AAATTTTTTCGTTTTCACATGGCAACAGCATAAAATTCATCCTAAAATTTGTTGGGCAATTTCTCCTGAGTACACCGATACCTCATATGTGGTCATAAACCACTGTTTGGGCGCACGGCAGGGGTCAGAAGGGAAGGACGCCAATTTCACTTTTTGAATGTAAAATTAGCTCCAAAAGTCAAATTGCGCTCCTTCACTTCTGATCCCTGCCGTGCGCCCAAACAGTGGTTTATGACCACATATGAGGTATCGATGTACTCGGGAGAATTTGCACAACACATTTTAAGATCCATTTTATCCTGTTGCCTATGTGAAAATGAAAGAATTGAGGCTAAAAGAACATTTTTGATAAAAAAATTAAAATATCCATTTTTTGTTTCCACTTTGCTTTAGTTCCTGTGAAGCACCTGAAGGGTTAATAATCTTCTCGAATGTAGTTTTGAGTAGCTTGAGGGGTGCAGTTTTTGGAATGGTGTCATTTTTGGGTGTTTTCTGTCATGTACACCCCTCAAAAGGACTTCAAATGTGATGTGGTCACTAAAAAAAATGGTTTTGTAAATTTTGGTTGAAAAATGAAAAATTGCTCATGAACTTTGAACTCTTATAACGTCCTAACAAAAAATTTTTTTTTTTCCAAAATTGTGCTGATGTGAAGTAGACATGTGGGAAATATTATTTAATAACTTTTTTCTGTCACATATCTCTCTTGTTTATCAGAAAAAAAAATTAAAAATGTGAAAATTGTGAAATTTTCAAAATTTTTGCCATATTTTTGATTTTTTCACAAATAAACGCAAAAATTATCGACTTAAATTTAACACTAGCATGAAGCCCAATATGTCACGAAAAAACAATCTCAGAATCGCTAGGATCGGTTGAAGCGTTCCCGAGTTATAACCTCATAAAGGGACACTGGTCAGAATTGCAAAAAAGGCCAAGGTCTTTAGGGTCAAAATAGGCTGGGTCATGAAGGGGTTAACAAAAAAAATAAAAAATAAATCTGCTTTACTCTCACTCCTTGGGTCTACCGCTGCTCCCGGTGTCTGTTACGGTCTTCAGCTCTGATGTCACATCAACAGTGCTGCAGCCGATCAGTGAACTCAACAGCTTTGAACAGTGTGTGTTGTCAACTTAGGCAGAGCCGCTGAGCTCACTGCTTGGCTGCAGCGCTATTGATGTGACGTCAGAGCTGAAGACAATAATAGATACTGAGAGCGGAGGCTCAGGAATTAACCTGGGCAGCGGGAGTAGAGCATAATCTGTTTGTTTTTAAGAATACTGCACTTGGGGTCTGGGGTTTTTTAAAAAAAAAACCCTTAAAGAAAAAGACATGTACTGTGTAAGGCTGAGTTCACATGTTCAGTAATCATCCATTTGAACAGATCCAGCAGCAATCCACTGGATTAAAAGTTGTGCAGACACTTCTGTAAGTTTTGAAAAATTTGATTTCTGCAGGATCCATTTTTTTTTAAAATTGAAGTCTATGGAGAACGGATCCGGTAAATGATCGCTATTTATCTTCTATTTGTAATGAATCCTGAGAGCAAAAAAAACCAGATCCTTTACACATGAAAGAAAAGTGGAGGTTAAATAGCGACCAGTTAACGTACCCGTTTTAGGGCCCTTTCACACTTGCGTTTTTTTCCTGATTTGGAAGATCAGGAAAAAACCTGATTCTTACAGGATTCATTTTTTTTGCCCATTCACTTTATTGATTTCAGGTATAATCTTGTTGCTTCAGGTTTTTTCCTGAAATCATTTAAGTGAATGGGCAAAAAAATGAATCCTGTAAGAATCAGGTTTTTTCCTGATCTTCGAGATCAGGAAAAAATCGCAAGTGTGAAAGGCCCCTTACATAGACTTTCATATAAAATAAAAAAAATAATGGATCCTGCAAAAATAAAATTTTTTTCAAAATGGACAAAAAAAAAAGTTGTTTGCATAATTGATTGCTGTTGCATCCATCTAAATGGATGATTAGTGTACATGAGAACTGAGCCTAAAAACGTGCATTTATGTCCAAAGAAACTGTAAGAAAAGGGTAAGAAATTAAGCTTTTGTATGCAAAGAAAATGTATGAAAATGGTCCTACAGAAAACCCCAAAATCACAAAAAACCCTTTATAAGTCAGATATTGTCCAAACCAGTGGTTCTTAACCGGGGTTCGATCGAACCCCAGGGCTATGGCGTGTCAGTCTCAGGGTTTCGGCGGAGCCTCCGCCACGGAGGTCAACACACTCCTGACGGCAGCATGTAGATTTATCACTAAAGAAGGGTTTGGTGAATGTGCATATGAAACTGGTGGGTTGGGTACCTCAAACAAGGTTAAGAACCACTGCTCTAAACAATGGAGAAGCGATTTGCAGGTCTCTGGTGCATCGGCCAGGTCAGTAATCAGTGATCGCTGGACAAGAGGCCTGAGGATCTCCTTGTGTTCCTGCCTCTTCATTTGATTAGCTTGTTTGGCATAATATCATATGTGTGTCATGCCATAATGATGAATGGAACGGCCTGGCTAATCAAATGAAGAGCTAGGAACACTAGGAGATAGGAGATCCTCAGGCCTCTCGTCCAGCACTCTCAGATTACGGACCTGGCCGATGAACCTGAGTCCTGTGAATCACTTCTCCCATCTGTACAGGTATCATATTATGGTAGATGCTTTATTACAAACACCAGACTTTTGCCGCATGCAGCACACTATACACCTTTGTCAGGATGTGAAAGATGTAAGGGTACATTAACCCTTTCTTATGACGATGCTCCGCTACTCTTAATACTTCAGGTGCCACCGGAGGCAGTGGAGGAGTTGTGATGTCCATGTGGTTCCTGGTGGGCATGGAAAGAAGACAAGGTATCTGTAGAGCCCCCTGGCTGCCTTTCTTGTCTGTAGCCTTGGATCCTGATTGGGCCGGAGAGGGATTTTCGGTCTGAAAAAATGAAGAAAGGAAGAAGAGTCAACCTCTCCTGAAGAACAGCACCAAAGATATAACTGCGGCAATAGATCCGGTAAAAACTCTCCAGAAACCACCCCTGTATCCGGACAGATATCCTGTGATGAACTATCTATAGCTGGGATATACCTCATTCACTCTGTGCAAAAATATGCTATCCAGATAGGGTACCATCCCATATACAAAAAAAAGAAGGAATCCGACACTCTTCAATTCACAAGAAATATAGGATTTAAAGTAAATTGTAATCCTAAAACCAAAACACGTGACGTTGTGGTCAAGGAAAGATCTTTCTCTGCACATAATTTGACCATTATCTCATATTACCACTATGTATACTTTTTTATTTCCTATAATCAGATGAATAATTTTGCCTTTTTTCCCTATACTTCCGTCTGAAGATAATCTTGTTGACCAAAACCTTCCATATTTTTGTTTCTGGATTGCGATTTACAAGGATCAGTGCCTCCATATATTGTCCATCTTACTGTGAGAAGACTACTCTACAACCACCACACTTTTCAATGCAATTTAGTTTGACTCAATGTATCTCTGAATGATCTGATTTTATGGGGTGGTGTGTTTAGCATTACAGATCGTGCAAAGGTTACTTGACTCAGATAATAAAAGCATTTGGAGACCAAGGCACAAAAAAAAGGGTCATTTTCTTTACCAAAAGTCAATGGATTGAGGATTGCAGATGGGAAAAAGGAGATTTTTGTGTACTCACCGTAAAACCAGGTCCAGCGTATGCAGAGCTTTTTAAACGTGATGCACCGGTGCCGGGCAAGAAGATGGAAGAGAAATTTCTTCGTTCGTAAGGAAGGACGGTACTGGTCGAAGCACAACTTTATCCTGGTGGAATGCCAGGAAGGGTGCCTTGCAGCTAGCTCAGAGACACAACGGATAGAGGTGATAGCTACTAGAAACACCACCTTCTGGGAAAGAAGGCGTAGATCTTTAAGTGGTTCAAAAGGTGGTTTCTGTAGCGTATCCAGTTCCATGTTGAGGTCCCATGCCTCCAATGGCCCCTTGTAAGAGAGGACCAGGCGGGATACCCCCTGGATAAAGGTCGTAACCTGCGATTTAATGGCAAGGCATCTCTGGAACAGTACTGATAGCGCGGATATCTGGCCTTTAAGAGAAGCAAGAGAAAGACCCGGATCTAGACCAGATTGGAGAAAACCTAGAATAGCCGGAGGCGAGAAAACAGTGGTGGCAAGTTGCGGGATCTGCACCAGGTAAAGAAGGTCTTCCACGTCCGATGATAGATGCAAGCAGAGGCAGGCTTACTTGCTCTGATCATGGTCTTGATTACCTCTGAGGAAAAACCAGCCTGACTTAAAACCCAGGTCTCAAGGGCCACGCCGTCAAACTCAGGGCCTTCAAATTCTGGTGGTAAATTGGCCCCTGAGAAAGAAGATCCGAACGGTCTGAAAACCGCCAGGGAACATCTGCGGCAAGCTGAACTAGGTCGGCATACCAAGCTTGTCTGGGCCAATCTTGGGCCACAAGAATGAGAGGAACGCCTTCTGACTTGATCTTCCATACCACTCTGGTTATGAGAGATAGAGGGGAAAAGATGTAGGGGAGACGAAATTGCCTCCAGGACTGGACTAGGGCATAGGCTCCCAGCGATTGCGGGTCGTGAGCCTGCGATGAAGTCGGGTACTTTGGCATTCATCCGTGATGCCATGAGGTCCACGTCCGGAGTTCCCCACCGGTGGCATATCTGTTGGAACACTTCCGAGTGAAGAGACCACTCCCCTGATGCAATGCCCTGACGACTCAGGAAGTCCACCGCCCAGTTGTCGACACCCGGGATGTGCACAGCGGAAAGGACAGACCGGGTGGATTCGGCCCAACAAAGAATCGGTTCCACTTCGGACATCGCTTGTTTGCTGCGGGTTCCTCCCTGGTGATTGACATATGCCACAGCAGTTGCATTGTCTGACTGAATACGGATGTGCCGACCTGCTAACAGCCGGTGGAAGCGCTAGGAATATGGCACGAATCTCCAGGAGGTTGATGGGCAAAGAGGCCTCTGAGGGAGACCACCTGCCTTGAGTCGTGTAGTGACGGTATACTGCTCCCCATCCTAAGAGACTGGCATCGGTGGTTAGCACTTTCCAACAAGCCGGAAGGATCTCCCCTGGGAGAGGAAGGACGGGTGCAGCCACCAATGTAGAGACCATCTGGCAGTTGTCAACAGATGAAAGGTCCTGTCCAGGGATAATGGGTTCCTGTCCCATGCTATGAGGAGAGCCAGCTGGAGAGGTCTGGGGTGCAGCAGAGCAAAAGCAACTGCTTCCATTGTTGCGACCATCCTGCCTAGAACTCTCATCATGAAGCAGAGGGAGTGAGCGGATGGGCAAAGGAGGGTCCGGGTGCAAGCCCTGTCTTGGTGGAGAAGCACCAACCCCCAGGAAATATCGAAGACTGGAGAGGATTTTGGTAGATTGACTAACCAACCTAGACGAACTAAGGTGTCCACTGTAATGCGAACGCTTTATTTGCAGTCCCTGAAGGAGCTTTGATGAGTAGGTCGTCCAGGTATGGAATGATAATTCCTCATGAATGTAAAACAGTCATGGCCACCGCCATAACCTTTGTGAAAACCCTGGGTGCCGTGGCCAGACTAAACAGCAGGGACACAAACTGAAAATGAGAATCGTGAACTGCAAAGCGCAGGAATCTTTGGTGGGCTTGAGAAATAGAAATATGTAGATACGCATCTTGAATATCTATTAATGCTAGGAACTCCCCTTCTTCCATGGATAAAATGACGAAACGGAGAGATTCCATGCGGAACTGCCAAACTTGGACAAACTTGTTGAGGTGTTTTAAGTCCAACATGGGTCGGACGGATCCTTTTTATTTGGGGACTACAAAGAGTTGAGTAGGACCCTCTGAACTGTTCGTCCTGCAGAACGGGAACAATGACTCCTGCTTGTAGTGAGTCCACAGCCTCGAAGAAGGCGCAAGCCTTTGATGGGGATTTTGGAGGGACGGATTGTAAGAACCAATTGGATGGACGGGAGAGAAACTCGATGTTGTAACCAGAAGATACCAGGTCCCTGATCTACCTGTCATCTGTAATAGTGAGCCAGACCTGTTCAAAGTGGGAAAGTTGGCCTCCCACCTGTGAGGTATCTTCCGGCCACGACGAGTCATGAGGAAAAAAATCTATGGGATCTAGATCCCTTAGGTTTGGATTGTCGGGAGCGAGATTGGTAAGAACTACCTGATTTCTGTTGGCTCTGGGAAGTCCTATCTCTGCAGAGTGAGTGACTGGTAGTCTGCACTGGGCGGGATGTCAACCAACCAAACGAGTTCCGAAAGGAACGAAAACGGGGTTGTTGGCGGCGAGTAAAAAGTCGTTTGGGCTTTTGCTGGGGGAGGAAAAGTACTTTATCCTCCCGTGGCATCGGATATTAATATGTCAAGTTTTTCGCCGAACAGGTGCCCGCTAAGTTAGGGGAGGCTAGTGAGGGATTTCTTCGAGGCAGAATCTGCCCTCTAGTCACGTAGCCATAGCACCCTCCTGATGGTGATGGCATTAGATGCTGCCACTGTCGTGCAATTGGCCGTATCCAGGGCCGCATGCATGAGGTACTCTGCTGCCACTGATATTTGAGCGGCTAAGTCCATCAGTTCAGGATCTGGATCTTGGCTGCGTATGGCGTAGTGTAAACTACCAGCCCAGTTCATTATTGCCTTAGCTACCCATACTGAGGCGAAAGAAGGATATAGTGATGATCCTATTGCCTCAAAGACTGAGTGTGCCATTCGCTCCACATGACGGTCTGTGGTGTCCTCGATAGAAGAACTGTCAGGGATAGAGAGGAGGGTCTTAGAAGCTAGGCGGGAAACCGGGGGGGAGGGGGTGGGGTGTCAGACCAGGTTTGAGTCACAGGAGGCAAAAAGGGGTAGCGAGCCTCTATTGCCTTGCAGTTTCCGAATTTCTTATCCGGATGCAATCTTTGCTTTTCAAGGACTTCCTGAAACTCAGGATGATCCGCAATATATTTATGCGGTAGTCTTACTCTCTTAAATGAAATCAAGTGATCCATCGTTTCACAAGGAGGGTCAGTCACGTCCAGGGCCTGGTTAACTGCTGTGATGAGATCCTTAACCATGGCTAAGGTGTCAGATGAGTCAAGGGACGTATCTAGTTCCGGATCCGAGCTCGGATCTTAAAATCTGTCAGAGATGGAATCTCGTCCGTTCTCTCTGGTGGGGGATATATGAGAACTGTGGAATGACGCAGGGGAATGAATTCTATGGACTCTTTTCCGTCCAGTATCCGACCTCTGTGGTAGCAGGTCTCAGCGGTGTCTCTAGTAGGTGTACCCTCATGTTCCGTGGTGTCCTCGTGCATTTCTGATTGCCCGGAAGTGCAGGGTGTGGGACGGCTCTGTAGAGCCTGGAGTAATGTGGAAGAAAGTCTCTCCATGGACTGAGACATGGATTGAGATAATATGATTGCCCATTCAGGTGTACTGGTAGCACCCACTGGTGCGGTTTCAGTGGTGGGCTCTTGTACAGTGGCAGGAACACAGGCCTGGCAATGCGGGGGCAGTGCAGCCACTGAGGAGAACAGCCTTGCATGTAGTGCAAGAGGTAAAATAAGAAGTAAAGGGTTTGGGTGCCCTTTTGCTCCTAGAGGTCGACATGGTTGTATATGCTTGCAATGCTCCAGCTGCTATATTGCAAATGGAGCTGAGCACAGCAGGGGAAAAGGTAGGAGAGAAAGAGAGCTGCATCAGTGAATAGACTGCGGAGCTCCTTACCACAATGTATTCCTGCACCGGACTCAGTCACGGGCTCCGGCATAAACAGTGCGCCCCTGCGAGCTCCGGTGTGCGATGCCTGTCCTGGAGCTGCGAAATGGCGGCCGCGTGGAGAAGCATGAGGAGCGCGGACCTAAGTGCAAAAAAGACGTGCAGTGAAGTTTCGCAATAAGCGAGAGGCACCAAGAGAGGTTAGCTTGCCCCCTCTATGTGCGATCACCGCCGCCTAGTTGTGGTATAGGTGGGCGGGTAAGAGGGAGGTAGAAGGCGGCGCCGAAGACCGCTCTAATAGCTCTAGGCCCGCACTGGGCCTGGAGTAAGCAATGGCCACGGAAACGTGAGGGGATCGGCGCGGAGGTCTTGGACCACTGCTAGTACAGCCAGGAGTGGGGCCCATGATTTTTTTTAAACCAGTTTTTAATTAAATTTTCCAAAGCAATTCCAATATAAATAACTAAATAGAAAAAGGATACATTACATACAGTAAGCTTCCCCTTCCTTCCCCCCACCCCTCCCCCTCCCCCAGTTTGCATCAAATACCCCGTTTTTAGTATTCATTAGCATTATTAAATTACCGCTATCCATGCGGACTATATATTTTCAAATATCTTTTCCTTATGTCTCCGTCTATATACACTTTCCTCCAAGTGCAGCACATGTTGTACCTGATTAATAAATTCCCTTCTGGAAGGAGGTTCTGAGTCTATCAATTTTCCTGCAATTAACTTACGTGCGGGGCCCATAATTAGCGATGCCAGTTAGGGATGCCCGTGCGTGCAGAGGCTACAGGGGGTCGCCATCAGGTGGTCCTCGTGTTAGCAGCGCGAGGTATCTGGCTGTAGACTCAACCCAGAAGCTTAGAGTGGAGGATTGGGGAGTAGTCGCTGGTCTGTGGCTGACTTCAGAGATCCTGTGGGTGCTGTATTGTCTGTCCTGTCAACCCAGAGTCCCAACTGTGGAGTCTAGGGAGAATTATTGAGGGGCCCATGTGTATGTGTCTGGGGAAGGATTTTTCCGGGGCAGCCTTGCTTTCATCGCCTTCAACCCAGATTCCCAACTGTGGGGTCTGAGGAGTCTGAGGAGTATGGATGGCTATCAATATTCTTGTTTCGTAGTAAAAGTATTCTTTGCTTGAAGTCAAAAAAAGAGAAAAAAGTTAAAATAATAAAAAATATTCTAGGAGGGAATTGATGGATGTCTGCCTCCTAATGACACTAAGGAAAAACTGGTTAGGCTGGTGCCAGCCAGAGGGGTGTATACTGCAGAGGAGGAGCCCCTCTGTATTTTTCAGATTCTATTTAGTGTCGCCTCCTAGTGGACAGCAGCATAACACCCACAGTCTGTCCCCCTGAATGATGCGAAGGAGAAAGTGGGTTTTTCTGGTTTCTAAAAAACCTATCCTCGTATGTAGATTGATTTATAAAAAATAAACCCACAACTTTTCTTTACTCACCCTCCCCGGGTCCAGCAATGAGTTTTTGTGGCTGCCTCTGCTGTTTGATCAGGTTTGTCAACAGCGCTGCGACCAGAAAACTGAGCTCAGAGGTTGTGAGCATCTCATGCCGTCAGCTCATTGATTGGTGCTGATGAAAGGACGCCAGCGCTGCACAGACTCTGCGCTGCTCCAAGGGAGGGTAGGTAAAAAACACCGTTCTAAAGAAACAAACTGCGCCCAAGGTCCAAGATTTGCTACTGGAGGACTGAGGTTACCCTTGTCCTCTTAAACTACTTGGACAACCCTTTCTCATGCCCCATGTTTGGCCCCCTTAAAATAAAAAAAGCCTATTGTGGTGCCGGTGCTCATGTTCCCACGTCTCATGCAAAGTTGTGACGTCACGCAAAACCCGCACCCAATCAGCGCCAAGCTCCAGACATATCTATAATCAACACAAAGTACCATCTCAATTCCTACTGATTAATCATGTTGTCCAAGTGGTGATCAACCCCTTAATTAAGGTGGTATATTTGAGTCATGATAACCTTTGCTACATCTATACACACAACTACACTAAGAGCGTGCAATCCAAGAAATACCGGCTCCACTTCTACAATTGGCCAAGACACTGGGAAACCCCTTTCTTGTATCCCTTCCATGTCATGTGGGCCTGGACCACAGTAAAGTCACCTTAGCTTGGTCTGTGGCCTCCTTCTTTGTTTTGCCGGGTGACTTGCTCTTTTTATCCCAGTCAGGTTTGGTCCCGCTGATGTGGCTAGAAAAACAAAAAGGGGAAAACATAAGAACATTGAAAGCCGGCACGGATACAGCAAAGCATGTCATCTATTTAGCAATGTTATAACACTGCTTCACTCAAAAAAAGAATATGAAATATCATCAAAAAAACACATTGGGTAATAAAACTAGTGCAAAGAAAAAGTAACAATACTTTCCTATGACTACTTCCATTATTTGTTCAAAAGGCTGGCTACAAAAATAAGATCTGGGCTATCATTGGTTTGCCACGGACAACTGCTTTACTTTTCATTAGCTTTCCCCAGGTACAGCACCACACTTTTGCTGTGGATTTTTCCCCACCTTTTGGGCGAAATCCGCTGCAAAAACAGTGAAGGAGTTACAGTGCTCCAGATCTAAATCTGCAGAGTAACATTAAGCAACATGTGCACGAGATTGCAAGAATCTCACTCACTTTGCTGCTGCTGTATTTTGTCTGCATCAAATTGCTGTGGAAAAACTGCAGCAAAAAAGCAATGTGTGCACATAGCCTTACTGTCTGGTGTAGAAATCACATAGCGGCTTCCAGCACATGAGATAAAAAGCATTCACTTCTCCTAGAATCACAAAGAAACTGATCGCTTCAAGAGGTAAATAGTGGAGACTTGTGGACGGACTCCGGCATCGGCGCAGACACTCACTTGGCGGCTCCTCCGTTGCCATCGTCGTTATCGGATGAGGATGAGGCAGATGACGGTGGGAAGTAAGCGGAGTCCACGTGGTTGGGGCTCCCGCTCTGCGCTGGGTTGATGGGAGACGACCGCTCGTACAGGGGGGTATGTTTGCCTTCGTGAGGAATGTTACTGTAATTGTTCTGCTCACAGACACTTTTGCTTGTTGGACTGATGGCGGCAGTGGAGTCGGAGAGGTTGTACGGATATGGACCTCTATGAGGAGCTCCGCAGGGGACGGACATGTGTGGTGTCTGGAGACAGAGCAGAAGTTACATATATTATGGGCAAAACACAAAAGAAAAAACACTAAAAAGTATCCTAGATCGAAACGAACGTCAGAGATATTTTCTATTGCTGCCGATTTTCTCAAAGTACTTGGATACAACTACTGCACCTGATTATCTCTTAGGGCCCCGTTACACAGGGCGACGGGGCTGCAGATGTCGGCAGCGAATGGCGGGGGTGCGCATGCTCATGCCGTACCCGCCAGCATCGCCGCCGCCCCCCGTTTAGACGGGCGACTCCTCCAGCCCCGCGCCGGCGATCTGTCAGGCGGCATCGCCGCCGTGGTGTCTGGAAACCCCAGCGGCGATGCAGGACAATGGGAGCCTATGGCTCCCATCGCCGGACAGGTCGCCAGGATCTGGTTACATGGGGCGATGTATGCACATCGTCCCATGATGGCCGCCTGGTTTCAGAGCACTGCTCTGAAACCAGGCGATCTCCAGGCACCGGCGACATCGCCCCTTCACATGAGGCGACGTAGGGGCAATGACGCCGGCGATAGGCCACACCCCCACGTCGCCTCTGTTATGGGCAGCGATGTCGCCCCGTGTAATGGGGCCCTTAGAGTCAGCATTATGAAATGGATTCTGTCAGATATATTATATACTTCACTGGTCTGGTCTCTATTAACCCCTTCAGGACCCAGCCTATTTTGACCCTAAAGACCGTGGTATTTTTGTCAATTCTGACCAGTGTCCCTTTATGAGGTAATAACTCTGGAACGCTTCAATGAATCCTAGCGATTCTGAGATTGTTTTTTCGTGACATATTGGGCTTCATGTTAGTATTAAATTTAGGTAGATCATTTTTGCGTTTATTTGTGAAAAAAAAATAAAAAATTTGGCAAAAATGTAGAATTTTTTTTTCAAATTTTGAATTTTTATTCTGCTAAACCAGAGAGTTATGTGACACAAAATAGTTAATAAATAACATTTCCCACTTGTCTACTTTACATCAGCACAATTGTGGAAAAAAAACTTTCTTTTGTAGGGAGTTATAAGGGTTCAAAGTTCATCAGCAATTATTCATTTTTCCAGCAAAATTTACAAAACCTTTATTTTTAGTGACCACATCACATTTGAAGTCTCTTTGAGGGGTTTACATGACAGAAAACACCCAAAAGTGACACCATTCCAAAAACTGCACCCCTCAAGCTACTCAAAACTACATTCAAGAAGATTATTAACCCTTCAAGTGCTTCACAGGAACTAAAGCAACATGAAAGGAAAAAAATGGACATTTTAATTTTTCTAACAAAAATGTTTTTTAGCCTCAATTCTTTCATTTTCACATGGGCAACAGGATAAAATGGATCCTAAAATTAGTTGTGCAATTTCTCCTGAGTGCACCGATACCTCATATGTGGTCATAAACCACTGTTTGAGCGCACGGCAGGGCTCAGAAGGGAGGGAGCGCAATTTGACAAATTGAGCTAATTTTCCATTCAAAAAGTGAAATGGCGCTCCTTCCCTTCTGAGTCCTGCTGTGCGCCCAAACAGTGGTTTATGACCACATATGAGGTATCGGTGTACTCAGGAGAAATTGCACAACAAATTTTAAGATCCATTTTATCCTGTTGCCCAAGTGAAAATGAAAGAATTGAGGCTAAAAACAATTTTGTGAAATAAAAGGTATTTTTTCATTTTTACGGATCAATTTGTGAAGCATCTGGGGGTTCAAAGTCCTTCCTATGCATCTAGACAAGTTCCTTGGGGGGTCTAGTTTCCAAAATGGGGTCACTTGTGCCGGAGCTCTCCAAACGAGACATGGTGTCCGCTAACAATTGGAATTATTAGTGGACACCATGTTGCATATAAAGAGCTCCTGTGTGCCTAAACATTGGAGCTCCCCCACAAGTGACCCCATTTTGGAAACAAGACCCCCAGGGAACATATCTAGATGGGTAGTGAGCACTTTGATCCCCTAGTTGCTTCACAAATTGATCCGTAAAAATGAAAAACTATTATTTTTCCCTTTTACGGACTAATTTGTGAAGCTCCTGGGGGTTCAAAGTGCTCACTATGCATCTAGATAAGTTCCTGGGGGGTTCCATAAAAAAAAAGATCATACATAATAATTTGTGCACACCACACAATAATTTTTCCATATCTTTATTACTAATTTTTACAAAAACTGGTGCAAACAATTTAAAACCAATTAAAACCAAGGCAGGTCCCTTAACCACGGTTGCAAAAAGGAGAATTTTGTGTACTCACCGTAAATTCCTTTTCTCTTAGCCTCTAATTGGGGAACACAGGACGATGGGTTATGCTATTCTGCCACTAGGAGGCAACACTAGGCAAATGAAAAAGAGAAGCACAGTGGCTCCTCCCAGCAGTATAGAACCCCATGACAGGCACAGTTCAGCCAGTTTTGTGCTAAAGCAGTAGGAGGAAAACTACATAAGCTGATAAGGCAACCAGGAACTTAAACAAAAAAATACTAACCACAACAAGGCCAACGGGACACAGGGAGGGTGCTGTGTCCCCCAATTAGAGGCTAAGAGAAAAGGAATTTACGGTGAGTACACAAAATTCTCCTTTTCTCCCTCGCCTCATTGGGGGACACAGGACTATGGGATGTCCCAAAGCAGTCCCTGGGTGGGAATAAACATCCATATCCTGAAATGCACAGTCTACAGCAGGTGTCTCAAACATGCAGCCCCGGGGCTTTTTAGTGCGGCCCCCAACACCGTGGACAGTGAATAATGCCGGTGGCGTACCGGAAAATCTGAAGACTGGATTATAGTGCAGGGAAGATGATAGGGCTCTGGAGCCTGTCCGGGGGAGGCTGCAGGAGGCAGTGGGAGATCTCCTGCTCCCGCTCATATAATATGCACTGCCACTGTCCATCACCATGGTGCTGAAACTGCACTGCGGTGATGGGCTGGGGGAGCGGCGCATATTATATGTGCCTGTGCCCACCTCAGTGATGGCACGTGCTCCCCCTGTGTTCCATATGGCCCCCCCATGCTGCTGCCCAGAGAAAAGATAAAAAAAAGCTTTACTTACCTCCTCCAGAGATGTCCTCCCGCTGTCTCCCCGCTCTCCCTGCTGCCGCTGTGATCGGGCACGCAGAGATAATGTCTCTCTGCTGTGCCGATCACATGACCGGCACTGAGAAGCAGGGAAAGAGCATGGGGGCCATAGCCAGGGCAGAGGGGACGTGTGCCAGATACGGGGAATGAGTGCCATCAATAGGAGACAAGCGTGCGCGCGCGTCTGAGAGCGCGCGCGTGTGTGTCTGAGAGCGCGCGCGTCTGAGAGCGTGTGTGCGTGCGTGTGTCTGAGAGCGTGTGTGCATGCGTGTGTCTGAGAGCGTGTGTGTGTGCGTGTGTGTGTGTGTGTCTGAGAGCGTGTGTGTGTGTGTCTGAGAGCGTGTGTGTGTGTGTCTGACAGCGTGTGTGTGTGTGTCTGACAGCGTGTGTGTGTGTGTCTGACAGCGTGTGTGTGTGTGTCTGACAGCGTGTGTGTGTGTCTGACAGCGTGTGTGTGTGTGTCTGACAGCGTGTGTGTGTGTCTGACAGCGTGTGTGTGTGTCTGACAGCGTGTGTGTGTGTCTGACAGCGTGTGTGTGTGCGTGTGTGTGTGTGTGTCTGAGAGCGTGTGTGTGTGTCTGAGAGCGTGTGTGTGTGTCTGACAGCGTGTGTGTGTGTGTCTGACAGCGTGTGTGTGTGTGTCTGACAGCGTGTGTGTGTGTGTCTGACAGCGTGTGTGTGTGTGTCTGACAGCGGTGTGTGTGTGTGTCTGACAGCGTGTGTGTGTGTCTGAGAGCGTGTGTGTGTCTGAGAGCGTGTGTGTGTCTGAGAGCGTGTGTGTGTCTGAGAGCATGTGTGTGTGTGTCAGAGCGTGTGTGTGTGTCTGAGAGCGCGTATGTGTGTGTCTGAGAGCGTGTGTGTGTGTCTGAGAGCGTGTGTGTGTGTCTGAGAGCGTGTGTGTGTCTGAGAGCGCGTGTGTGTAGGTCTGAGAGGCGTGTGTGTATGTCTGAGAGCGTGTGTGTGTATGTCTGAGAGCGTGTGTGTGTGTCTGAGAGCGTGTGTGTGTGTGTGTCTGAGAGCGTGTGTGTGTGTGTGTGTGTCTGAGAGCGCGCGTGTGTGTGTGTGTGTGTAGAAAGAAGGTAGACCAGGTTGGGGACATCAGTGCAATAGGGGTCCAGCACGGGGGACATTACTACATTATGGGGACCAGGATGTGGACATCACTACAAAAGGGGATCAGCATGGGGGACATTACTACTAGAGATGAACGGTGTTCGACTCGAAATGTTCGCCAATCTCAAATTTGAGTTGTTTTTGGCAGTGTTCGAGTCATTCGCCGAATTCAAACAATTTGGTTAAAATTCGGCAGTTCTAGAAGCTGTTTGATTTTGGTTCGAAAATGCGGCAGATGAAGTCAGAAAACCACATCTGCCGCATTTTCAGCCAAAATAAACAGCTATTAAGTAAAATAGAGTGTTAAAAAAAAAGTATGCTCACCTGTTCGGCGGTCCACCGATGGCTCCGGCAAGGTCCTGTTACTGATTGACGTCACCACAGGTCCTATCAGCAAGAGGACCTTGCCGGAAAGGTTAAAATAGTGTTCAAAATATAAAAATGTCTATTTTAACCTTTCCGGCAAGGTCCTATTGCGGATAGGACCTGTGGTGGTGACGCCACAAAACTGGTCACATGACCGGAGTTCCCGCGATAACTGATTTTCTGACGTCACCACAGGTCCTATCAGCAACAGGACCTTGCCGGAGCCATCGGTGGACCCCCGGACAGGTGAGCATACATTTGTTTTTATTTTTAACACTTTATTTTACTTAATTTCACTGCCGCAATGTATGTATATACATTGCAGAAGTGAAACAGCCCCACATTGCTGTCTATTTAGTGTTCCGGGGTGTTCGACGAACATTCGTCGAATCGAATACGAACACTAGGGTGGTGGCTCATCTTTAATTACTACACTATGGGGGCCAGGATGGGGACATCACTGCAAAAGGGGATCATGATGCGGACATTACTACAGAAGGGGATAAGGATTTGGACAGTACTACATTGAGCAAAAAATTCTGGTATTACTAAAAATGTCACTTACCGTATTTTTCGCATTATAAGACGCACTTTTGTTCCCCCAAATTTTGGGGGAAAGTGGGGGGTGCGTCTTATAATGGGAATATACGGTCCTTTACTACTGGGGAGGCTCGGTGCAGCTCTACATTGGTGTCCGGAGCCGGGGCGGGCTGGTTGCGGTCCTCAGGAGGCAGCGGGAGGTCACGTGCTCCCGCTCATTAGCCTCCTCCGATATGCACTGCACTGCCGCTGTCCATCACCTTGGTGCTGAAACCAGCACCAAGATCTGGACAGGGGTGCAGCGCACATCAGCTGTGCCTGCACTCACCCCCCTGTGCAGGCACACTTGCCCCCTCACTGTTTAAAGCCCCCCTGCTGGCGCGCACATAAAATAAAAAAATCATTACTTCACCTTCCGACGATCGCGCTCCCTTCTGCCAGCTGAGCGCAAATTTTTTATTTTTTTTTTATGTGCGGCCCTCCAACCCAGCAGAGTTGGAGACCCCTGATCTACAGGTTAGCAGCCGCTGCCTGTAGGCTGAGTCTACCCAGACTCACATCTGCCGCGGCCTGAGTATGAACACGAGTGTTTCGCAAAAGTGTGAAGGCTGGACCAGGTGGCAGCTTGCACACCTGCTCAGCTGTAGCCTGGTGCCTAATAGCCCAGGAAGCACCCACCCTGACGGAATGGGCAGATTGCGTAGAGAACAAGCTTCTTGAATGATAAGCTTAATCCACCTGGCAAGAGTGGCCTTGGACACTGCCATCCCTTTACGGTGCCCTTGTGGAAGGACAAAGAAGGGAGTCAGACTTCCTGAAAGGTGCTGTCCTGGAGACATAATTCCAGAGAGCACGGACCAGATCCAGGGGGTGCAGAGCCTTTTCAATGTGGTGGCCCCGGCTGTGCCTACACTGAGGATCCCTCACTGCTGAAAATGGCGGCCAGAGCGGTAAAGAAGCGCCAGAAAGATGCCTGGAGCGGGAAAACGCTAATGCACGCCCCCCCAGTGATGCCTAGACCAGGGTGTAATGCAAGGCAGAGAGGCCGGCCAGGAGCATTCCCAGTGATCGCATCATCACCGGAGGCGGGGAAAAAGGCGGATCGCACTATGTAGGCCCGAAACCGGGGCCTAAATTAATTCAGCAGGCCACCGGCCGAGAGGGGTCCGGCACGGAGCACACCGGACGGTGAGCGGCGGGCACAGGGGACTACAGGGGGACCCAGGCAGCAAGCGCAGCACAGTTCCTTATGATGGCTCCCATCCCTGAGCCCCATAAAGGGCAGGGGAGTGCGGACCGTCCATCCCAGGGCATTATGATGTCCTCTTCCTTCCACATATTGCAGGATCCAGGGCCCAAGGGAGATCTCCTACAACACAGAGTCTCAACTGTGGGGTCTGAGGAGGGATGCTGCAGTGAGCCAACCATCAACCTGCAACCCAGAGTCCCAACTGTGGGATCTAGGGAGGGTTGCTGCAGCGGTCATTGCATAGGCTACAACCCACAGTCCCAACTGTGGGGTCTGGGGATCAAGGAGAGGTCGTTACAAAGAACCACCATCCGAAGAGAAAATAACAGTGTCTTGCCTCCTAAGACACTAAGCAAAAAACTGGCTGAACTGTACCAGTCAGGGGGTTATATACTGCTGGGAGGAGCCACTGTGCTTCTCTTTTTCATTTGCCTACTGTTGCCTCCTAGTGGCAGAATAGCATAACCATCGTCCTGTGTCCCCCAATGAGGTGAAGGAGAAATTATTGTCATAACCAATATAAAGCAGCTAACATAAAGCCTAAGGGAGAGGGGGATCACACTGCACACTCCATTCACACTATATTACCAATTGCTCGGCTGCAACCTGGTGGTGTTGAGGCCCCACACGTTCCGCTGCGCTCAGCAGCTTCCTCAGGGGAATATATCAATCAATATATTCCCCTGAGGAAGCTGCTGAGTGCAGCGAAACATGTGGGGCCTCAACACCACCAGGTTGCAGCCGAGCAATTGGTAATATAGTTTGAATGGAGTGTGCAGTGTGATCCCCCTCTAGGCCCCAGCCCCTCTCCCTTAGGCTTTATGCTGGCCAGGGATTTATGGATTTTATAGTATTGAAGAAATTATTATGTCTGGGGTTCATTCAATCAAAGTCCATCTAGTAGAGATAATATATTAGCAGGGGTCTCACACACATGCTGTTAGCTGCTTTATATTGGTGATTACAATAATTTTGCAACTGTGGTTAAGGGACCTACCTTGGTTTTAATTGGTTATAAATTGTTTGCACCAGTTTTTGTAAAAATTATTAATAAAGATATGGAAAAATTATTGTGTGGTGTGCACAAATTATTATGCATGACTTTTTTTGATGGAATTGCTTTGTCTTCATACATAGTGTAGCACCCCCTTACATTATTCTTGAATATTGGCTGTGCAGCGCCTTTAAACATTAATTGTAGTCTCAAGTTCCTTGGGGGGTCTAGGTTCCAAAATGGGGTCACTTGTGGGTGAGCTCCAATGTTCAGGCACACAGGGAAGGGATCTCCATAAGCGACAATGTTTCCGCTAACAATTCAAGCTAATTTTCCACTGAAATTGTTAGCGGACACCATGTCGCATATGGAGAACCCATGTGCCATCAGCACAAGGGCAACTGGAAGAGTTGGGGTACAGTGCCAGAAAATGGCGCCTCTAATGAATGCGCTATTTTCTTGGGTGGCTGTGGGTTGCAATTTCCAGCGTGGGGGACCCACAATATTTGGATCTCTCCTCGCTGAGGATTCCAGCCCCATAGCTGCCAAGTTGTACCTGGCTGGCTACCAAAAATACAGCGAAGGCCTTTTATTTCTACAAATGATTTTAGAAAAAAAAAAAATGATGTGGGGCTCCGCCATATTTTTGGTCCAGCCAGGCACAACTTGGCAGCTACGGACTGCCACCAACCCCCAGCTGCCTCGTTGTACCTGGCTGGCAACCAAAAATACAGTGAAACCCATTTTTTTTTATTTCTAGAACTAATTCTAGAAAAAAAAATGACCGGCTCCGCCATATTTTTGGCCCAGCCAGGTACAACTAGGCAGATGGGGCTAGAATCCTCAGCATGGAGAGGCCCAAGCGTTCTGGGCTCCCCATGCTGCGAACTGCAGCCGCCCCAGAAAATGGCGCATTCATTGAAGCACCATTTTCTGGCACTGTACCCAGGCTCTTCCAGTTGCCCTGGTGCCAGTGGCAAACTGGGTAATAAAGGGGTTAATGCCAGCTTTTTTATTGGCAGCTGGCACTAAGCCCGAGATTCATAATGTCGGGCCAATGTTAGACCCGGTCACTAGGAATCTCTAGTAAATAGTCAAAAAAATACACCACACAGAGAAAAATCTTTTTATTTGAAAAAAAAAACCACAAACAAAATTTGGACTCTAACTTTATAATAAAGATCCAACGTAGTCCACAACGAAGGTCCCATGACGCTCGATCGCCTCTGCTCCATCCATAGACTGCAGCAAGGGATCAAGTGTCCTCTTCCTACAGTCTCTGGGGTCAGAGTTATTGTGTACTGTATGGCAATGATCTGTCATACAGTGCACCATGACTATGATCCCAGAGACTACAACAAGAGGACACTTGATCCCTTGTTGCACCCATCCATCCATACACCCAGGACACTTGATCCCTTGTTGCACCCATCCATCCATACACCCATCCACCCACGCATGCACACATCCATGCATGCACCCATCCACGCACGCACTCACACATACATCCACATACACATCCACGCACACATCCATGCACTCACTCACACATACATCCACGCACGCACCCATCCATCCACCCATGCATGCATCAATCCATGCATACACCCATGCATCCATTCATACTTGCCTCATCCACCGGTGAGGAGGAGGAGGGGCCACACGCAGCAGAGAAGGATGGCCGGCGGGTGCAGCCCGCCAGGAGAGGTGGGGGGGCTGGAAGGGGAGCAGGACACAGGGGGGGGGCTGATGGGGACGCAGAGAAGGATGACCGGCGGGTGCAGCTAGATTATGATTGGAGGGGCAATCAGATCTGGAGGGGTGAATCGCATTGATTCGCTCTGATCGGCACTTTCACTTATAACTGTCAATCAGAGCGACTTTAGCCACAGGGGGACTAAGTCACCCCCTCTGGGCTAAAGTATGGGTACTTGCGATTCTGCAGCTCCGGTGACTTGTCACTGGCCCAGTCACCGGAGCTGCAGGAGCCCAAGCAACCCATGATGTAATAGAGACATCACAGGTCAGGAAGGGGTTAAAGGGACACTGTCAAGTCATTTTTCGGTATGATGTTAATATTACCCTTGAATAGTGCCTGGGCAGACCTTTTAAAAACATGTAAAATCATTATTCTACCCTTTGTAGTTTCCATGTTATCAGCATCTTCAGACCCTGCATGGAGCTCCTGCATTAGTCCTCTCCATTATATGCACAGAGGATTAGTCCAGCTGTGTTATAAATACTATCATGTAATTATGCACTCCCGCTCAGTAGCTCTCTCCTCTCTTTGCTGTCAGTACAGTGTGGTTTCACTTTCAGGAGCATCTGTTCTGTTGGGACACCAAGGGAGAGAGCTATTGCAGGTTTGCCTTTTCTAATCTAGACTCCATTTGTTTCTGTAAGCAGATATCCTGCTGGGCTGTGAGATTCTGTGTTCATCGGATCTCTTGGTTTTGCTGCAAAGACAACAGAAAGGAGGATACAGCCACCCCCCACTGATGTCCTGAGCAGTGATGTGATGTGAATATATGGCATGAATATTTATCCTATGGGAGCGGACAGCAGAGAACTAAGTGGATCATTCACAGTGATTGACAGATGGAATGAATCTCTTTATTTGAAGTTTACATAAGATAGGAGGGGAATATAAACAGAAGAGATACATCAATAGGGAGAGCTTAGAGGGAGAAATCAGAAAATGATAGCAGTTACATATGGATTTGTGACCGACAGACTTCCTTTAAAGTGGTTTAACCCCTTAACGACATGACAGATAAAGATGTCTTATCTTGGCTGTGTTTGATGCGGGTTTAGGAGCTGAGCCTCCATCTTTGCTGACACTTGGTAACAGCTCTGCCTGCAGCTATTAAAGGGGAACTCTGGGGATTTTTTTTTTATACTGTATAATGTATATCATGTATACTCCTACATGATGAAGCAGAGCTGGGCATTACAGCTCTAGAATATTTAGATCACTTATTAAACAATAAAATCCTATCTGCTCCTCAGCACTCACCCCTCCCCCAAGGGACAATCGGTCACAGAGCAGATTCAGCCTTAGGCTGCTGCAGAGAGCTGGGAATGTGGCAGGGGCGTGGCTGCCGGGGGATCCATGATCATCCTACATACAAGACCCCTCATACTTCTTGCTGGTGTAATGAACAGGGACAAGGCCATTGGATCTTATCTCACTACATGCCAGCCCCCACTCTATATGCCTGCTGTATGTATCACACGACTCTCCTGATCTTACAGTGGCAGCTGCACAAACTCAGTGACAACTGTCACTCAGCTCAGGAGAGTCGTGCTTGACTTCGTTGTCACTCAATTTTTCAATTGTATTGTTTATACTATGTCAACTGATTTTTACTCTGCTTGTTAAACTGATTGTTAATTCCGACCGTGTTTACTTGTTATATTTGTATTTTTACCCTACAAGGTATACTCTATATTTATACCTATATACTGTTTGTTCCCTTCCCTTACCCCTTCCACTTCCCTTCCTTTTTTCTTATGTACCCCTTCCCTTCCCTATCCGCCCCCCTCTCTTTTTATATATATTCTAATAAAAACAATTTGACAAGGAGAGTCGTGCAATACATACAGCATATAGAGTGGCATATAGCGAGAGCAAACGGCTTGGCAGGGGCATGGCCACCGGCTCTGATGCTCTCACTATATGCCAGACCACACTCTATATGAATACTGTATGTATCGCATGACTCTCCTAAGCTGAATGACCGTATGTATATCTGTGCAGCTGTTACTGTTAAAGCAGGAGTGTACAGTGATATATACAGTAGGAATATAAAGTGGGGAATAAAAAAGCCAAGAAGCCAGCGCTGCCTGTGGTTAGCACACAATACAAAAAGTGCATATGTACATGTTAATTTCTAACTACACTTTAAACTGAGACATTTAGCAAACAATTGATTAATTCTTTGAGCTACCCCGCCAAGTCATGGCATTCTCAGATGGGGTAGTCCTACTCTACGTTTTTTATATGCACTGTGCCATTACGGCCTCCTGAATGCATTAAAAGCAGAATTATATTAAAAACACACGTACCTAAAGCATTTCTGAACTACTCCCACAGCGCCAGAAGGGCAGCACAGATAAAGGCAGACCAGGTCTGGACATGACATCCGGACATTATCAGATCTGACCCCCACACTGCCAGACCAGCCGCTGTACACACATACAGCGGCCACGCCTTGCCCAAAGGCTCTGCTTAATTGTTGCACATGTGTTTGGGCCTGTTGTACCTTCATCCATGGTTGCTGGTCTGGCAGTGTGGGGGTCAGATCTGATAATGTACAGATGTCATGTCCGGACCTGGTCTGCCTTTATCTGCGCTGCCCCTTTTCTGGCGCCATGGGAGTAGTTCAGAAATGCTTCAGGTACATGTGCATTCAATATGGTTCTGCTTTTAATGCATTCAGGAAGCCGTAATGGCACGGCGTATATAAAAAACTTTGAGTATGACTGCCCCATCTGAGAATGCCGTGACGTGACGGGGTAGCTAAAAAAATTGATCAATTGTTTGCTAAATGTCTCAGTTTAAAGTACGGTTAGAAATTACTATGTACAGATGCACTTTTTGTATTGCGTGATAACCACACGCAGTGCTGGCTTCTTGACTTTTTTTTAAAGTGGGGACTTATATTTAGGATAAGATTTTATTTAAGATTTGATTTATAAGTGACCTATAGATCATAGAACTACAGTGCCCAGCTCAGCTTCTTCATGTAGGAGGGCAGGACAATGATTGTGGCCCCCAGTTCAGTGAGTACATTTATTCTTTGGGTAGGTGGTAGATGTTGCCTATAGAAAGATAAAAAACATTTAATCCCCAATACTGAAGTAAACCTATTGAAGCGAAACTGCAGATTTGCAGAGAGGTCCAAGGTCAATACAGACCATGTTCACAGGCGCTAAAGTTTAGCCTAAATCTCTTATTCAGGTGATAGATTTATTTTTTTAAATTACCGTAAACTAGAACTAAAAATGGCCCCGGTCAGATTTACCTTTAGTGGCACAGACATACCTGCATCATACCAGGACCTCGATTTGGTCTGCCTGTAAAGAGAAAAAAATCATTCCAAAGGTAAACTGTACAGTAAATACCATTTACATAAATTCAGTAGTCGTACAGCAATGTTTTCCCTCCTTTAAGGCTACAGTGTTACTTCTGCCATTATGCTTCCATATTTATTATTACTTGTTGGTGAGTATTGATTTGCAGGTCCTGAATCTGTGGCTGCAAGACAGGATCTCAGAAATCCATTTTTTACTTAATCGGCATCTGCGGCTCTTCTTTTAATTAGCCGGACCGGCACAACAACATGACACGTGACACCGCGCCAGGCCAGGTATCAAATAAAGATCCGCAGATGACGGGAGGCAAGAGGTGGCTCTCAGGACTCCTGTTTACGGACATGGCTGCTGGATCAGGCCCTGCAAATCAACCCTCCCATCTCTATTCAGAGAATTACTTAATTGATATCTGAAGAGCATGAAAAAATCACCATTATTAGACTTATCCAATGAGATCATCTGACAAAGACCAGATTAGAAAGGTTGTCTCCTAAGGATAACCACCATCCATATAATAGGGCATAAGGATACCATAGCGGAGGCCCCCCCTCAGGATTATGCTCTACTGGGCAGCGTAAAAACACAGCAAATAGCAATTTGGAGTGTGAACATTTCTTCCATTCTTATTTTGCTTCTCATATATTGAAAGACTGAACATCAGGTAATCTAAAATAGACGTGACCCAACAGCAAAAAATTAAGTTGTCACGGCACTTCTGGAAGAAAGGTGAACAAGTAGGATCCAATCCCAGATAACGTAGAAAGTAGAACTTGGTAATCACATGGAATTTATTTCAAGAATCCAACATTAAACATGGACATTTTGGTCTGACCCTCAGAGTGCAGACTGTCAGGGTGGACGAGTGCTGGGAGCTGACCGTAGATCCTGTCGTCCATTAAGTGAAAACAGTCTGTGCTCTGATGAAGGTCAATTCAGACAAACATCTGTGCATGGTTTTTGTTTTGGATTCTTGAAATAAGTGACCCAATAGCAGACCTGGCAAAGTGTGGCCCACGGGCCAAGACAGCCAGTAAGGGTTTATGTAGTGGCATCTCACACCACGCAGCTATCCCATGCCCAGCATCTACAGCCTGCAGGATGGATACCGATGAACACAATGATGGAGCAGAGAGCAGTGAACTCCCTCTTCCATCATTGAGTCTACGCATCAGGCGCAATGACATCATTACAACGCAACGGAGCAGCAGTAGAACGGGGGAGGGTTTTGTTTTACTTTTCTATCTTACATCTTTCTACTTGGGTGGAGGGGGATGTGTAGGAAAATAATTCTCCATGGGACACCATTCTACATGGGGGTTGTTGGGGACATAATACTGTGCAAGGGGGCTGTGTGGAGACATATTTGAGGGGAGAGGGGTTGCATGGGGTCATAATACTGTGTAAGGGGCTGTGTAGGGACACCTTTCTGATAGGGAGGACATTTGGGGACATGTGGACAAGATACTGTGTAGTGAGGATGTGTGGGGACGTCATACTGCGCGAGGGACTGTGGAGACCTTCATGAGGGGCTTTGTTGGGACATTACACTAAATGAGGCTTTGTTGGGACATTATACTGCATGAGGACTTTGTTGGGACATTATATGCAGAGAGACTTTGTTGGGACATTACACTGCATGAGGGGCTTTGTTGAGACATTATAGTGCATGAGGGACTTTGTTGGGACATTATACTGCATGAGGGGCTTTGTTGAGACATTAGTGCATGAGGACTTTGTTGGGACATTACACTGCATGAGGGGCTTTGTTGAGAATAGTGCATGAGGGGCTTTGTTGGGACATTATGATGAGGGCTTTGTTGGGACATTATACTGCATGAGGGGCTTTTGTTGGGACATTATAGTGCATGAGAGACTTTGTTGGGACATATATACTACATGGCATGGGACTGTTGGGACATATACTCTTTGTTGGGACATTATACTTTGTGGGGACATCTGTGTGAGTGAGTGTGTGTGTGTGGATTGGGTTACAATAAACCGTGCCGAACATGTATTAATAGTATTAGCAAGTCATTAGACTTAATTTTGCTCAATATTAAGTTATAAAAATGAGCAGAATTAAGTTTTGTCTTGTTGGTTTGGCTCTCGACAATATTCACATTATTTCATGTTACCCCTTGGAGAAATCAATTGCCCACCCCAGGTCTATAGGACCAATTCCAAAGAAGGACAGTATTAATTTTCTCAGACTGACCAAGGTAAGGAGCTGGGTACGGCAGGGGCTTGTTGGTGGCTCTGTAGTAAGCGACTGCTCTCTTGAAACGGGAAACTTTGTCATCTGTTCTTGACTGAAAAACAGAATTAACCATTAATGTATGTGGCAAAGTCACCAAACATCTGAAGATTCTCCAATATAAGACCACAGCCAACCATTATACCCCCCCTCCACGTCTTGCCACCAATGATAGAGACCTCATTACCACAGCCGCAAGGTAGAGACCTTTATTTCCATCCTCCCTGATGGATTAGCACACAAATCCGCATGTGGAGTCAGTCAAATCTGCAGTCGGCAGCCATGATTTGCACTAGTTTGACAACAACCATCTAAATGTAGACGATCAAGAATGTATTCACCTGTGAATGTTGGAAAACATCAGTGGAGATTGAGTCCAAATCATTTGTATCCTTAATATTACGGACGTAGTCGGCAACCGCTTTGATAACGACATCACATGGGGGTAACACCAGCTGGTGGGCACGAACCTAAAGGCAGAAAAAGATATTTAGTGTTAGGGTTGTATATAAGAATATTAAAGGAGAACTCCGGAGAGATACACTATTTTTAGTACTGTACCCG
Source organism: Allobates femoralis (assembly GCA_033576535.1). Classification (NCBI taxonomy): domain Eukaryota; kingdom Metazoa; phylum Chordata; class Amphibia; order Anura; family Aromobatidae; genus Allobates; species Allobates femoralis. The sequence continues at coordinate 60,795,346 of JARQOC010000007.1, forward strand.
CCCGTCTACATTATGAAGCTGAGTTGTACACTACAGTTCTGGGATCTATAGATCTCTGAAAAATCTATAAAAATCATATTTGCTCCTCAGCTTTCTCCCCTCCCTCAGGGGACCGAGAAATTCAGTCAAGCTGCAGCACAGAGCAGGTGTGTTCGGGGGAGTGTACCCTGGTGGCTCCAGGATCATCTTACATTCCCTCCCCCTCATACTTCTTTATGGGCAGGGGTTGTGGAAGGGGCATGGCCATCAGCCCCATGGTCACAGTACTTACTGCCCCTGATAATGGAACCTGAGGGTTTATACCATGTGTAACAGATGCTGCAGAAACATATAGATCCTTTGCTCTAACTGAGGAGACAGTGATGATCCGTAGAACGTTTCAGGGGCAGGATTGCACTGTGACCATAGGGCCGGCGACCCACCATGCAGCCTCTTCATACAGGAGTATGAGGGGGCAGGAATGTCCATGCCCCCGACACACCCCCAGTTACTACTGAATTTCTCTGTCCCCCAAGGGAGGAGTGAGAGCTGAGGAGCAGATATGCTTTTATTGATTTATAAGCGATCTAAACATTCTGGAACTGTAGTGCCCAATTCTGCTTCATCAAGCAGGGGGCAAGGACGGTACTAAAAATGTTTTATCTCCCTGACTTCCCCTTTAAATATCTCAACAACTCAACATTAAATCATGCAACACCAGAAGTATTTGGACCTTATTGATAGGGCATTTTCGGAATTTATTTTAATATTTCATCTTCTGGTGATCACTCACCCTGTTGGGGCAGATCTCATCCATAGATTAAGGTATTCTTACAGGGTAGAGATGGAAGTATGAATATAGGTGTATAATATGGGTTAAACAAATAATCTGCGGAAGCCAACGCTTACAAGAAGTGACGCTGGTAAACTCGTCTGGTTATATACAAGTACCACAGGACATCCTTTACCCAACAGTCCCAAGCTGTGGAGCTGCAGTGTCACAAAGACACACACACGTCCTGAAGAATTGCAGACATTACTGTTTATTGAACCGCGGCCTATTGTATTCCAATTCAATTACATCCGGTACATCGATGTATGCGGCTGTAAACAAGCATTGCATCTGTCACCATCATTCAGGAAAGATAATGGCAATTGCAGAAACTAAAAAGCCTCTGCCCGGGTCATCAATGTGTCCATGCCGTCAGGAGAACCAGCTTCACCGGGCGTTGTGTGAAACCTCCTGCTAATGCAGATTGTGTAAGTGGCTCGATATTCAGATGGGCCATGAAATAGAAGTACAGCAATAAATTGTGAAAGTGATACATCATGGATCAGATTGTCTTCAATTAGAACTTGAATGATCAGGATTATTTTTTTATATTGTGTAGAAGACCACAGTATCCTGCAACAAGAGCCTGGAAGAGCAAAAACAGGACGAGATATGGCTCCAAAATGGACAGGTTTTGTGGGTCCTACTTTTTACCTATCTCTTGGCTATGCGTCAAAAAAATTCTAAGTTTCTACTTATTACGGTATGTTGGCGTCTCACCCCCACAGCACTTTACCGTCACTCTATAGGGAGATTTCTGAAATCTCATGCACATAGTTCTCTTTTTTATTGCACAACGTAAGCAATTTAAAATCTGCAGCATTGTCAATTTTTTTCAGCATTTTTAAACCATTCTAAAGGATGGGGGAAAACAAAGAAACACATGCAAAAACATGTACAGTGCAGTGCTTTACCAGCCAGGGCACACATTTTGTTTTATAGAGAAATGTCTACAGCAAATGCTTGTACAGGAACCAGATTGAAAAGTGGATTTAAATCTGCGCCACTGCGAAAAGATGAAGGTCCAGATGCACTGAAGTAAAGTATGGAGGTTTAGATCAGTGTTTTGAAGCAAACCCTGCTTCTTCAGGAGTGCCACCAAATATTTTTTTTGGGGTGGTAACCTCCTGAAGAAGTAGGGTTTGCTTCAAAACACTGATCTAAACCTGCATACTTTACTTCAGTGCATCTGGACCTTCATCTTGTCATAGCAGCGCAGATTTAAATCCACTTTTTATCTCGGTTCCTGTATATGTGCAATAGGGTCTTAACGGTAACCTGTCATGTCCCCTGGGCAAGAGCAGTTCGGTGCACATATCTATAATCTCTGCCTAGCATACATAAACCGATCTTTATGGTGGTTTACACACACCAATTTATCTGTTCAATCTCTGAACCAATCTCTGGTTGCAGTGAAATCATGGACACATTGCTCCATTTGTGGCTGTGTACAACATGGAGCAATGTATCCATGATTTCACTGCAACCAGAGATTGATTCAGATATTGAACAGATAATTGGTGTGTGTAAACCCACCAGAGAAAGTATTTCTAAAGATCGTTTATGAGATGCTAATTAGGGCTTTGACTAGTAGGGCCTCAACTAGTCAGATGACCCCTGTGGGTGAGAATACATGCTTTAGGCCCCTTTCACATAGGCGTTTTTATGAAAATGCTGCAGAATTACTGCATCTGCTGCATCTTCCGCATAACAGCCGCACTTCCGGCACACCAGCGGCAAGCCCCATGCATTGTCTATGGGGCTTGCGGTCAGGTGCGGTTCCGGCACTTGCGGCAGCGAAAAAAACGCAGTCAGTCGTGTTTTTTTTTTTTCACGGACGCAAGTGCTGCAACTGGCAAAACCACGCTTGTCGCACCTGACCGCAAGCCCCATAGACAATGCATGGTGCTTGCTGCAGGTGTGCCACAAGTGCGGCCGTTCGGCGGAAGATGCGGCAGATGCAGTAATTCTGCCGCATTTTCATAAAAACGCCTATGTGAAAAGGGCCTCACACAGCCAGCGTCATCTGGATCTATACACACAGCTGCACCTGCACACAGCTTTGTATCTCTCACGATTGAGCGTCTGTGACGTCACATGTGCGCACCTGGGATTCAGACAGGCTGACTGCACATGATAGGACGTCGCCACGTTTCAGGTCATGTGCACTACGCCTCTCTGAAGCCGGGACACATACATTTGTTGGAAATGACAAGATAAACTATTTCGCTGATATGCTTTCATTTAGTTTTTTAAAAGCCAGTGCAAAAAATAATTCTTGTGTCAGTGGTTTATCAAAATAAGAATACCCACCCTCCAGAAAACATATAGTAAAGACAAACAGTGTTCCACTGATTCAGTCCCTATGGAGGGGTCTAGGGTCAATGTGAGTGCCTTTCTAAAAGGTATGTTAGAGTTCTACCATGGATAACCCTGGACACAATGTTTTTCCAGGTGATGTATCCAATAGTGGAATCCCCTTTGTTTTATGTAACCTCTTTGTGTGTGAACTGTCTGCACCTTTTGTCTTAAGTCCATGGAAAAGATGATTCATAGATGCAATCCAGTAATGTGGTACATTTGTCCCCGCCCTACACGTTTCACCTTCCCTTCTTTAACGGAAGGTTCATCAGGGGCATTCGGTTTTGAAGCTTTTTCTCATCTGAAAACGACAACGCCTGTGGTGACCCTGTTCTCTATAGTCCTGGATAAGCTGTTCCGTCTGGAGACTTTTTAGTGGGGGGAAAGATTTTCTCTTTCAGGAGGTGCTGTTAGGCAGGTTCCATCTATCTGTGACTGCCAGGCACGTATTCCTTTATCTGTAACGAGTGTATAAATGGCCATTATGTCGTTTGTGTCCTCATAAAATGTGAAGTCCCCATATATTTACCACTTTATTGATGATAATGTATCCTTAAAACACCCATAAGTGAGTTAAAGATAACATGAACCATAGAGGATCATACCCATTTCTTAAGTTCGGCATGGATCGGAGATTGTTCATAGTCACCCCTCATTCATTTTATTGGACCAAGGTCCTCTGATGATAGAACAGAATATGTAGTCACACAAAAATGTACATTTCCATCTATGTGCGATGGCCATTAGATGAGATATTCATATATACACTCACGTTGATTTATGATCAAATAGGTTCCTCTTTTATAGTAGTGCCCCCCCATTATGGGACACATACACCTAACTTCAGCATAATGCATAATTCTGGAAGTGCGGACAACCATTGATCATGCGCCGGGAGCTCTGAAGCCGGGACACACACACCCGACGTCAGAAACGCACAATGCTGACGGGTACAAAGCCGCACACACGCGTGGCTCTCTATAGTGGTGCCGATGTCGCACACACGCGTGGCTCTCTATAGTGGTGCCGATGCCGCACACACGCGTGGCTCTCTATAGTGGTGCCGATGCCGCACACACGCGTGGCTCTCTATAGTGGTGCCGATGCCGCTGGCTGTGTAAAGCACGTTATCTCACGCACAGGGGCGTGATAATATGCTAAGTGAGCCAATTAGTCGAGGAACTAACGCTCCCTCAACTAATCAATGCACTAATTAACATCTCAAATAGTCTGTAGAAATACTTTCTTTAAAGATTAGTTTATAGATGCTACTATATGCTGGAACTGTTAGGCACAGAAATATAGGATATGTGCACAGAACTGCTCATGGTTCGGGGTGCACAGGGCACCTGACAGGTTCCCTTTAACTGTGTTTAAATAGGAAAAACAAGAGAAGCAAATGTACTCACCTGATGGAGCCTAGAGAGGCACAACTCCTATAAAAGCATCAAACAGCGGCTGCACAGGAGATAGTGGATGTAGTCAGCGCTGATGGCCATTCAGAGTCGTTCAGACCAAGGAGTGAAGAACATGTGGTTTATTGTAGTCAACGCATTTCAAAACTCACTGGGTTCTGTCTTCACATTAGTCTATTACTGGCTAGAGCATTCACCATCTCACATCTCTTCACATAGGAATATACAATTGTGTGCTACCATATTGACTGTGGGACCAGTGGATTTTGAAACGTATTACCCATAATAAACAGCTGGTTATTCACTCCTTGGTCCTAACGTCTTTGAACTGCTAGCAGCACAGACAACATCCATTGTTTCCTATCCATCAATCTCCCCACAGAGGCCAAGAGGCATAGGGAAATTAAAACTCTGCGCTTCATAGGAGGCTGGCCTTCTCTAAGAGGTTTCACTATACAACTTTACCGATGTAATGGACATGGATGTCATGGCTGTTCAGTGTATGCAGTACATGTGGGTAATTCACCTACTTTCAATGAAGCCAATGGATGATCTGGCCCAAGTAAGCTCCAATGGAAAGCGGCTAAATCTTCATCCGGTAAGATGTGGTTACCTGCAATATAAAAAAAAGGAGCCCTGATAAGTACATTTACAGTTATAGCCACTTGGCTAGAACAAACATGTGGCTTTTCATACTTATATCCTATGAGGTATCTCTGGTTTCACCTGCAGGAGTTGTAATCTGGGTACACCGCCATAGATCATGATTGCCAATGACATATTTAAAGACGTCCCGGCATGTGTGAAAAACCTATGACCTTTTCCACAACTTTAATAGCGAATGCATAGCAATCCCCTGCTAACAATGCTCTTTGTAAGTAAACAAAATAGAACAGAACGGACGGTGGCAATTCTCATGTACCGGGCAGAGGTCCTGGTAATAACTGGGTACAATGTGCTAGGGGCAACACACTAAGCTCTACAGATGTGATGCTAATAAACTAAGAAAAGAATACAGCAACGCTTTGTAAGCTCTAGGATGCATGCAAACTCTGAATATATAAAATTTGTACAGCATTATGGCTATATAGAATATATTTAGTACATGAATTGGCCTATACATGAGAGCCCACCAGCCATGACAAGGAGCACCTTTCTTTCATAGGAAGATAAACTTAATATTTTAACAAAATTGCTTTTTCTTGGCTAAAAATCTACAAATGTAAAAAGGCAGGTAAGAGCCAACATTAATTATAAAAAGCCTTAGGCCACGTGCACACGCTGAGTATTTGATGAGTTTGAGTTTAGACAAAACCAGGAGTGGAGCAATCAGAGGAAAAGTCTAATAGAAACACCTGCTCCACTTCTGTATTTATCACCCACTCCTGGTTTTGGCTACAAATCCTGAGGTAAAAAACTCAAATACTCAGCGTGTGCACAAGGCCTAAAGCTGTGTTCACACGACCTTATTTTCTCCTCCGAGAACAGTGGTGCACTTATGCTAATCAGTCTGATTAGAGAGGGCTCAGTTTTCTTTGGAGGTGCAAGAAAAAATGTTTTTTTCCATCCTATCAGTCCATGAAAATCAAACTTAACTTGGATGTTTTCTCAGTTCTGAGCCATCGGAGAATAAAAGGATCGGCAGTGGTAGATCAGACCATGTTTCTGTATTGTCAGACACATCCATTACACAGTACATAGCAGGGACACATGTATAAGATTATGTCAGCACAAAAGATGTGGTATGATAGATCATGTCCCTGTATGGTCAGACACAGCCATTACACAGTACATAGCAGGACACATGTATAAGATTATCTCAGCACAGGAGATGTGGTATGATCAGATCATGCTCCTGTACGGTCAGAGACATCCATTACAGTACATAGCAGGGACACATGTATAAGATATCTCAGCACAGGAGATGTGGTATGATCAGACCATGTTCCTGTACGGTCAGAGACATCCATTACATAGTGCAAAGGAGGGACACATGTATAAGAGATTATCTCAGCACAGGAACACTTTTTTAAACACATCCAAACGGAGAGCATTATTACTGTAATATCTGTTGATTAAAATGTACTTTCAAATTAATTTTATCATGAAACCCCCTTTTTGGCCACAATACAATGTAGAGAGCGGTGACACTTCGGGGGTGTCATGGACATTTCTATCAGATGATCATGAGTGATCCAGGAGTCGGATCTCCACGATCCAATAATGATGACCTATCGTAAAGGACAAGTCTCTTTAATTACCGTATATGATTTGACTCATTTTTTTTCAGTTTAGGAGTAATTTATTTTAGTTCTGCTTTTATTACACTTTATACAAGCGACTGCATATGTAAAAAGTAGTTTATATAAGACAAAGGCAAAATGTATTTATGCTTCCAGCAAACCATGGATAGATCTTTTCACAATTCGGATTGAATACACAGTCAGTTTCTATACAGAAGTGCCGCACATTTTCCTCATGGCCGCCCCTCAGCCACGACTGCTCCATCACAGGCACATTACAGATCATGGGGAAACAATGAGGCACTTCTGGCTAAGCCCACGAGCTCGGCCGCCTCCATTGGAGATTAGCACCTGACACCCCACTGAAGGCTTCGGTAACCTTGACGACAGAACAGGCCTCTCCATGTAAAGCTGTAATGATCATTTCACACAGGCTCTTACCACAGACTCCAGGCCGGAGAGAGGAATAAAGATGCTAACTGGCAATTTATCCAGCCACCACTATCACCACTGACACGGTCAATCCTATTAGCATACGGTTCACACCATTTTCTCTGACAAATTAATGGAGGCACCATTTCAGATACTTCTCCATGGTGACAATATGAGCGGTAAAAGAATGGCGAGGCTGGATTATTTGTACAGTGGCAACATAATGATTAGCGGAGACTGTGCCAAATACGACAGAGCGATGCCTTCACGGTTCTGTTCACATTACAAAAATAAATAGAAACCTACACAAAAAGTGAAGTTTAGGGCTGCCATAGCCCCAAAATCGTTATATGCCATGGATGCCATTCTAGGCAGATTAACCCAGTACCAACCTATGAGGTACATATCTGTCATAGATCGATAAAGGTTGTATGAAGCCAGCTCAGGAGTGGACTCTGCTTCAAATCGGGCAGATGCCGGCTCTGTTATGTGGCCAGCATTTGCCGGTCCGGATCGCTGTAGAATAAGCACATGTGCTGCCAATCTCTTAGGCTGCGTGCACACCATCCGCAATATCAGGGTTTTGCGTCTTACGGCTGTGTCCATAACACTGTGTTGTACAGTACAAGCATAGTGGATCCCATGCTTACTGTGCTTCACTCCTCCGCACCCTGTTTTCAGCTGCGGTGTGGATTACCGCTCTTAGGCTACGTTCACACATTTGCGTATTTTGCTGCGCTTTTTTGCTGCGTTTTTAGGCCGCGCAAAAAAGCGCAACAAAATACGCAGGGGCTTCCACACACTGCGCTTTCTTTACTCCAGAAAGTGTAGTGATGTCACAGAGGAGAGTAAGAATCCTGCTTCCTCCTCCCCTCTGTGACAGCCCCATTAGATTTCACAGTGTATTAATATACACTGTGAATTCTAAATTAAACAGAGGCAAATGTATCTATTATATAATCACGAATGGGTTTTTTGCCCCTTTTGAGTCCGCTCACGCTGCGAGTCAGTGTCGTCATGTGGATACGACCGAAGCATTGGCAGCACAGCGGCCATTGCGAGCAGTTCTAAGGCGACTCGCTATGCCCGCGCAGCGGGCATGGCGAGTCGCCTTAGCAGCGCGAAGCATTGGCCGCGAAGCGGCCATTGCGAGTCAGAGACTCGCTCTGCTAGAATCCCGATGCATCTGCATCGGGCACCCAGCTAGTGTAAAATAAAAAAGAATTAATACATCACCTGTCCGACGCCTTCTCCCACTGTCTGGTGCCTTCTGCCGCTGTCCGGTCTCCGGTTGTAAGTGAGAGGTGTACTGATAAGACATGTGGTGACGTCAGAGGGGGGGGCGTTCCCGGGGCGTTCCCATCGCTGATTGGCTGTTCGCGGTCATGTGATATGTATCACATGACCGCGAGTGCCCCTCTGACATCACCACAGGTCCTGTCAGTACACCTCTCACTTGGAATCGGAGACCAGATAGCGGCAGAAGGCGTCGGACAGGTGAAGTATTGATTCTTTTTTATTTTACATACATTTGCCTCTGTTTAATTTAGATTTCACAGTGTGTATTAATACAATGTGAAATCTAATGGGCAGCCACAGCTGTCAAAGAGGGGAGGAGGAAGCAGGATTCTTCCTCCCCTCTGGGAGAATACGCAGAAGTAGCTGCGTAAACAATTGACATATCAATTGTTTACGCAGCTGCATTTTCTCCCGGAAAACGCAGTGCGTATTTTTACGCAATGTCTGCACTGCAAAGTGAATTTCCCATTCACTTTGCAGGCAGACAAAAGGCACATTGCGTATTTTGAAAAGTGCGCGTAAAAAAAACGCGGCAAAATACGCAGTATGTGAACGTAGCCTTACGCATATACGCAGCATGTTAATTTAATGCTGCGGAGTCTAAAGTGATCTCCAGTGGGAGAATGCAGGGAGAAGCCACCCTGCAACGAACGCAGATTGTGAGTACAGGATGGCTGCGGTCTCCCTGCGTTCACCCACGACTTCTCTCAAGTCCGGAGGGGCAGTGTCCAACACGTAGTGGCTCCGGATCGTGTGCACATACCCTTACAAAACACTTAAATCATGTCAGTGCCGATGCGTGAACTGCTGCAAAGCAATCGCAGGAGGCCAATGGGTTACTATAGCAGTTGGAGGACTACTGACAGCCTCCCGTCCATTTCGCTTCTTCCTGTGAATCTCAGGTCATTTCCCCATACACTTCAGCACTAAGGGGTTAAAAAATAAAGTGACAACTAAAAATATAAGAGTTAGGCCCCTTTCACATCAGCGGTTTTCGCTGATCACGGCAGCTGCGGTGAAAAAACCGCAACTGCCGCGATTACCTAATTGCCGCACTTGCGGTTCACTTGCGGCAAGCCCCATGCAATGTCCATGGGGCTTGCGGTAAGTGTGCGGCAAGTGCTGTTTCGGCACTTGCGGCCGCGATAAAAACGCGGTATGCCGCGGTTTTTTCGCGGCCACACCTACCGCAAGCCCCATAGACATTGCATGGGGCTTGCCGCAAGTGCGGCCGTTATGCGGTAATCGCGGCAGTTGTGTTTTTTTCACCGCAACTGCCACGATCAGCGAAAACCGCTGATGTGAAAGGGGCATTAGAAAAAAAAACGTTCAAAATTGAAGTGCCAGAATTGCGGCTTTTTTTTTCCTGCTCTTCCCACAAAAAAGATATATAAAAAAAATAAGTGATCAAGATGTCGTATGTACACTAAAATACTAACAATAAAAGATATCAGCTAAGGCCCCTTTCACATCAGCGTTTTTTTTTTAAATCGCGGCAGATGCCAAGTGCCAAAACCGCTCTTGCCACACCTGCCGCAAGCCCACCTATACATTGTATGGGGCTTGCCTCAACTGTGCCGCAAATGCAGCCGGTATGGGGTAATCGCGGCAGATGCGTTTCTTTTCACCGCATCTGCCTCGATTTAAAAAAAACGCTGATGTGAAAGGGGCCTTAGGCTGCTTTCACATCAGCGTTTTACGCCGATTGCACTTGCGGTTCACCTGCGGCAGGCCCCATGCAATGTCTATGGGGCTTGTGGCATGTGCGGTGTAGTTGCGGTTTCAGCACTTGCGGTCAGCCGCGTTTTTTTTTCGCGGCCGCACCTGCCGAAACCGCACTTGCCGCACACTTACCGCAAGCCCCATAGACCTTGTATGGGGCCTGCCACAAGTGAACTGCAAGTGCGGCCGTTATGCAGTAATCGCGGCAGTTGCAGTTTTTTTTCACCGCAACTGCCGCGATCAGCGTAAAACGCTGATGTGAAAGGGGCCTTAGGGCCCTTTCACATCAGCGGTTTTTTCAAATCGCACTTGCGGCACGGTTGCGGCAAGCCCCATAGAAAGTATAGGCGGGCTTGCGGCAGGTGCAGCAAGTGCGGTTTTGCACTTGCGGCAGGTGCGGCCGCAAAAAAACCCGCGGCTGACCCGTTTTTTTTCGCGGCCGCACCTGCCACAAGTGCCAAAACCGCACTTGCCGCACCTGCCGCAAGTCCGCCTATACCTTGTATGGCGTTTACCGCAACTGTGCCGCAAGTGCAGCCGGTATGCGGTAATCGCGGCAGATGCGTTTTTTTTCACCGCATCTGCCGCGATTTGAAAAAAACGCTGATGTGAAAGGGCCCTTAGTGAATTTAAAAAAAAAAAAAAAAAAAAAAAAAAAGGGTGAAAAGCAAACAAGCCTTCACACAGCACTATGGATATACATCTTAAGTCTTAAAAAGGGTCTCAGAAAGGTGACAATCACATTTTTTTCTTTTAAATTACCGTATATACTCATGTATAAGCCGACCCGTGTATAAGCCGACCCCCCTACTTTTGCCCCCAAAACCTGGGAAAACCTATTGACTCGTGTATAAGCCGAGGGTGGACCCCAGCACAGGTATACAGCCCCCAGCAGTGTGGTATACAGCAGCCCCAGAGGTATATACAGCAGCCCCAGTGGTAGTATACAGCAGCAGCCCCAGAGGTAGTATACAGCAGCAGCCCCAGTGGTAGTATACAGCAGCCCCAGTGGTAGTATACAGCAGCAGCCCCAGTGGTAGTATACAGCAGCCGCCCAGTGGTAGTATACAGCAGCCGCCCCAGTGGTAGTATACAGCAGCCCCAGTGGTAGTATACAGCAGCCCCAGTGGTAGTATACAGCAGCCCCAGTGGTAGTATACAGCAGCCCCAGAGGTAGTATACAGCAGCCCCAGAGGTAGTATACAGCAGCCCCAGAGGTATATACAGCAGCCCCAGAGGTATATACAGCAGCAGCAGCCCCAGGGCTGTATACAGCAGCAGCCCCAGGGCTGTATACAGCAGCAGCCCCAGGGCTGTATACAGCAGCAGCCCCAGGGCTGTATACAGCAGCAGCCCCAGGGCTGTATACAGCAGCAGCCCCAGGGCTGTATACAGCAGCAGCCCCAGAGCTGTATACAGCAGCAGCCCCAGGGCTGTATACAGCAGCAGCCCCGGGGCTGTATACAGCAGCAGCCCCGGAGGTATACAGGCCCCCCATCAAGCTCCAGGGCCCCCCCCCTTGCGCGGCAGCCTGTAAAGTAAAATCATACTTATCAGTGTCCTGTCGCGCTGTCCCACCGCTTGCCGACATCACGATCCCGGGCTTCATTCCGCGTCTTCCGGCTTCCTGTGGTCGACCACAGGAAGCCGCCGGAAGACGCTGAATGAAGCACGGGATCGTTATGTCGGCAAGCGGCGGGACAGCGCGACAGGACACTGATAAGTATGATTTTACTTTACAGGCTGCCGCGCAAGGCGGGGGGGGGGCCCTGGAGCTTGATGGGGGGGCCTGTATACCTCCGGGGCTGCTGCTGTATATACTGTATACTCGCGTATAAGCCGAGGGGGGACTTTTCAGCCCAAATTTTGGGCTGAAAAACTCAGCTTATACGCGAGTATATACGGTAAGTTTGGTATAGTCATTACACAGGCATGGAAAATCCTTTTGAATTTTTACTGCTGAAAGGATGCCATAAAAACAAACAAAAAAAAAAAAAAAACTATGGGAGATGAAAGAAGACCGTATAGACAAAAAAAATAATAAATAGTTTCCAGTTTGTTAAGGGGATTTAGGGATTTTCTGTTACAAGGGACTGCAAAAAGCACAAGGGCATCCTGTAAAAATACAGCCAGGTAGAACTTTTACAACGCTTATTCTGATTACATTAGTGTTTATCAGGCCCCAACTATCTCTCACTGTCGGGATCGCTGGTGAGATGTCAAACAGTCAGATCTCACCAGCGACGCAACAACAATCCGGAATGACACTGAGGTCGTTGGGACCCGGTTTCTCAGACCTGTAGTATTGAGGTCGTTGGTTGTTGTCCCTGTCAAACACACCAATGCATTCTGTCCAGCAGTACCCCAACAATCAAAAAATGGTCCAGGTGACTAACACGACCAGCGATCTCACAGCAGGAGCCTGGTCGCTGCTAAGTGTCAAACATAGCGAGATCGCTAGCGAGGTCGCTGTTGCGTCACCAATGACTTAACTGTTCATTTGTATTTGGGGCGGCCAGAAGAAATAGTTGCCAGCTGTCGCTTGATCTGTGGATAGCGGGGTCTAGAGTAGGGGAATCTTGGCAGAATGATATATAGGTTTGTGGGAAAAAATTCAAGGTTATTGACCGAAATCCCTGGCGTTTGTATGAATCAGTCCAGTAGACGGTCCTCTGCAGTGATTGACAACTATCTCTGCATGTAGTTATACAAGGAAGACTGTCAATCATGATCGGACCACCCACAGGACCCAGAGGTGTACAAACACCAGGGATTTCAATGAAAAATATTCAAATTGTACAGAAATTTCTCCAACAAAAAATGTCTATCAATCTGATCAGCTCCTCCTCTCTACAATATCCTGCAGATCAGATACAATTTTCATCATGTGGTTCCCTTTAAGCCACGTTCCCAGGTATCAAACTATTTTATTCCCACTGCAATTTTTGGGGCACAAAATCAGCATCATTTAACAAATCAAAAAATGGATAAGATTCATCAAAATCTTAACATTTAATATTGAACCTTTAATTTTTTGTTTTTTTCCTCTGTAGGCTTCTATATACACTTGTTAAAAAGCAATAGTGTAACTGCAGAATTACAAAGTTTTCCACTGCTTGAAATCTGCATTAAAATGCAGCAACAATCCATTAACCAGAGCAGATTGCTATTGTATATTTTGGTAAAACCACCTGTAGAAAAATAGCAATTTTTCATGTGGGAACTTGGATCTAAGGTGTTCTAAGCCCCCTATAAACATTTTTTAGATGAGAGTTTATGGAAAATGGATCTGTTTACTGATCACTATCTGCCATTTGAAACTGATCCAATAAGAAAGAAATGGATCCTTTACAAATGAAAGAAAAACGGAGGCTAATAGCAATCAGTAACGGATCGATGTTCCATAGACTCCAATGTTAAAAAAAGGATCCTGCAGAAATCAATTTTTTCAAAACAGACAAGAAAGTTGTGTTTTTTGCCATCAAATTGCTGCTGGATTTGTTCTAACAGATGATTTCTGTACATGTTAATGTAGCCTAAATAAATATATTTAAGGTACTATTGACATGACTCTCACCAGATATTGGTAACAACCAGTCCAATATACACAGACAAAAAATCAAACCATAGATGTCCATAAATTGCATGATGTGTAATAATGAGAAGTGACACAGGCAGAGCATATTGAACACTTTACTAAAATGTAATACTTGGTACAAAAGCCTTTGTTGGTGATGAAGATCCAGACGCCTCTAGTATGGAGACACTGGTCGCCTGCATTGCTCAGGTGGATGTTGGCCTATTCTTCCACACAAACACTCTGCACATCCTGAAGGCCTCACACGCTCCTTCTATGAACTCTGAGCTTTAGCTCCTTCCTTATATATTTCTATTAGATTCAGCTCCAGTGATCGGCTCGTCCATTCTGGCAGCTTTATCTTCTTTCTCTTAAACCAACTGAGTTTTCTTGTTTGTGTTTTTGGGATCAAAGTCTTACTGATACTGCCAACCTTGTTTCATCTTCATCATCCTGGCAGATGGCAGATTTTTAGAATAATGTTTTGGTACATTTGTTAACTCACCTTTCCTTCAATTATATAAAGTTAACCAGTGCTGTATACTAAAAACAGACCCACAAACAGGGGCGCACCTGTAATGAGGCGACTTGAGCTTGGTGCCACCTGCTGGTAAATAGAGGGCGGCAGTGGGTGCGCTCAGTGCAGGAGACACGATGAAGAGTCCTGAACACTGCTCTTGTGAGGAGCTCGGTCCTACCTCCACCACTGGCTCCACCTCTGTCTTCTCTCTCCCCTCACCCTCTGGCCGATCAGGACAACAGTGAGGTACAAAGCAGAAAGAGATCAGAGCCAGAAAAGGCCAGTCACCTCCTTTAGTTTGTGACAATTACTGTGTCCAGTAGGTGGCAACTGGGCTGTGGAGTCAGTAAAAAATGGACACTAAGACCACGAAAATTTATAATGAATTAAGTACAGTAGTTCAATGCAGAATGTGCTGAATATTATTATGAATTATGATCTATCCAAATAGTGTATGATAAGAAGGATTAAAGCCTGATGTTACCATTGTACTGCAATAAATTTATCACATAGTCAGAGTCGGTGGTTTGACTTACTGATTTCACAGCCCTGGGTAGCAGTGTCACAAATTGATGCTGCCCACTCCTGCCTCCAGATCTGGGGCTGCTCCTTCCAACCACGCTGAGAACATAGAGAAGCACCAGCTGTATCAGCAGCTAAGAAATTACTTTAGGTCCGGGTGGTATACTCCTCCTCCCTGGCCTGAAGGCCTTGCTGCGGTTACCCCTCCTCCAGGACCCTCTTCTTCTCTTCTCTTCCTTGAGAGCAGCGTTGGCGCCTGCGCAGTTCCCACAGTTCTCAGGCATACTCCATGAGCAAAACCTGTGCAGGTTTCAGGTTCTGCAAATAAATAAATCCAATGTGTGGACAGCTTTTCCCTGAATCACATAAGTTTTGCTGGAAAACACAGGTTTAGACTAGCAATAAACCAGGGCAAAAACGCAGTAAAACCTTACGAGTGTGAACATAGCCTAAAGCGTAGGAGAGAGTGGAGAATACATTTTATATGTGCATCCCTACTTCATTCATTAACCAAAACCCCACAGACGTGTATTAGGGGTGGTGCGAAGTCTCCTCAATTGCATTTGAATTAAAATCATGTTCTCAGGAAAATGTATTGTTCTAGTAGAATTTTTACAGCAGTCACTTCCCTTACATCACTTACATAGACTTCCTTTTTAGGTAGTGGCAATACCATTTTTTTGGAACATAGAAATGTGGAGAGGCGCAATACGGTACGTGGGCTGGTGGTGTCTGGGGGGGCCCCAATTAGAACTTCTGCTATGGGGCCCCATGATTTCCATGTACGCCCCTGGTGTAGTTTGCATTGTCCGTTTCACATACGCCTCTGCTGCAGAACTGATTGGCCATAACGTACACACCACGTCACCCCTCTGTACATAGAGGCATCCCAGCCATGGTCTGTGGCGCTCATACCCCTTCCCGCTCCCCATCCCATTTGGAAGGCCCCTGCTATTTGTTCCGACGAGCCCAGTGTGTGGCACTTGTGATTGGCTAAGCCTATGGGAAGGAGGCATGGTCTGTTGGGGAAGACGCACCTTTTTACCAGCTTAGTGCAGTGGTGGCTTGTTGATGCTCAGACTGCAGGTCATTGCATGTGGTCTGTGGACGGTGCTGCATGGTGGACATGTCTGACTAGTCAGTGCAAGGCAGCCACCACATTGGAACTGTCCGGAGTTTTGTAGGTGTGTGCCAGAGATAATAGGTTGGCAATCGGTGTTGCCTCCTGTGCTATAATAATACAGGACTGTGTCTGCCTACAGGACCACAGCTCTGCAGCCATCATTGTGTGTCTATATGCTTGTGCCAAGCCTTCAGTTGCCCTTAACGATCCTTGTTCTGGATTATCTGTGTGGTTCTTGTATGTGCATGTGATGGCGCTGACATCCTTGTGTTTGGACTTCTTTTTTTCTATTTCTCTAAATTAAAATGTCCACTATGATAAAATACTCATTTTTACAGGATGGATGTAAATATGTATGAAACAGATTTATCTCTACCAATTTATTAAAATGTACTATGTGGGAGGGGGGTTGCAGTTTGCCTCAAGTGGCACAGAGAGTAGGTTCACCCATGTCCACAACATGGTGTTTCCTCCTATACTGTTACTGGTGTTTTTGCACGGATTTGCCTTTTGGCCTGCAATCATGGTATGTATTACGGCATCTAAAGAGTGCAATGTTGATCTCATCTGACAAAACTATTCTCCCAGTGTTTCACAGACTTGTCTAAAGCCCCCATCACACAGAGAGATTGCTGTTGTGTCACAGGTTTTGTGATGCAACAGCGACCTCGCCATGTTTGAAACGTAGCGCGGACCGAGCCCCCGCTGTGAGATCGTCGATCGTGTTGGAATGACCTGGACCAGTTTTTGATTGTCGGTCTCCCACTGGGCAGCATGCATCGTGTGTTTGACGCCTTAACAACGACCTCGTTGGTGACTCAGAACTCAGCCACGTAGGTCTGAGTCGTCAGACTAGCTGCTGCGTGACAGGGTCCCAACGACTGCTGAGGTCGTTACACGGGTCGCCGTATCGTTGCTGCGTCGTTGAGTAGATCTGACTGTGACATCTCAACAGCGACCACGTAGTGACGTTCCAGCGATCCTTACCAGGTCGTAGCGTTGTCAGGATCACTGGAACGTCGCCAAGTATGACGGGACCCTAACTGTTGTTGAGCAAACTTTAAATGCTCTTAAATCTGCTTATTGTTCAGCATGGGAGCCTTGTGTACTGAGCATAAACACAGGCCATGGAGGACGAATACTTTGTTTCATAGAAAACAAGAAGTAATGTATCTGTTGATTCCAGGTTTCTCTGTAGCTCTCCACAGGTGGTTCTTGGCTCTAGAAGAATTCTTCTAAAAAATTCTTTTCACTCCTATGTCTTAAATTTTGCAGGGAGCATCTTGTCTTGGCCAGTTTATGGTGAAATCAATATGTTTTGCAACAATAAGGTTGTGAAGGTCTTGAGACAGCTCACTGGTTTTACCCATTATGAGATGTTTCCTTGTGGTACCTTGGTAACTAGACTCCTTTTATTCGGCCATCAGTTGAACCAGCTGATATTTTTCACTCGATAGATTTCAGCTGTTTTCAGGACCTTCTACGGCTTTTTTCATCTCTTTCTTCATAATTTCAATACCTTTTCCCCGTTTCATTTCTCATTATTACACAACTTAATTTATGGACATCTATTGTTTGATTTCTCTGCCTGTGTGGATCGGATGGGTTGTTACTGACATCTGGTGAGAAATTTATATCAATAGCACCTTTAGATATATATTTGCTTAGAAAAATTGGTGACGTGTTCAATACTGATTTTACCTGCTGTATATACACACACAAACACAATAAAAAGATTGAATCATCCATTATGCCTCATTAAAAATAGATAAAAAAACGAATTTATACTTGGCATTGCCTACTCGTAAATCTGGTTTATCAAAATATAAAATGAATTACTCAACACGGTAAATAGTGAAAAAAATAAATATCGAACTGCTACAATTGCTTTTCTTTTGTCCCCTTACCTACCTAAAAAGATGCAGATCAATCCAAATATTGTACATAGCCATAATGGTATCATTGGAAACATCGGCTTAGCACACAAATGAAATAGAAAGCCCCTCACACCGTTACATCGACGGAAAAAAAACAAAAAAACACAAGAAAAAAAATGATGGGCACTGGAAATTCGCAACATAATGCAAAAATGTTTTTAGTCAACTGCTTAACAGAAAAGTGATGCCAGCGTCATGTTGTTGTATTTGTCCTGACCTGGAAGTCACGGCGGCAGGTCATTATAACCAAACAATGGATGCAGGAATAACAAAACCTCAAACAATGGGGGAGCCGCATACTGGGTTCTTTTCTTTTCACAATTACAACCATCTTAACCCTGCTGTTAACTATACACTTACAATGTTCTGGTCAGTTCTGACCGGACCTATTCAAGTCTTGATTTTTAGCTGATGAAAGCGTTCTATTTCAATACCTGTTGCATTATTATATTGTATGTGATCATGGTTGTTCATAAACAAATGAAATCAAAAATGTAAAATTCGGTCATTTTTGACCGAAAACAACAGCAGGGTTAAAAGTGAATTGTTTTTGCTCTTATTTTAGTATCACGGCCCAAAGTATTCTGTTTTGCCGTATGATTAAGGGGCCTTTCACATTTCCGCGGCTGCAAGTGCCGGATCTGCTGCATCCGACAGAACCGCATCGGGCCGCAAGCCCGATAGACAATGCATGGAGCTTGCCAGATCCAGGCCACAAGTCGGCCGTTAGCCAATTAATCCGGCACCACCTGCTGGATCGCCCGCCAACATCAGCAAAACGCTGATGTGAAAGGGGCCTTAGAGGTGATTTTTCTGGTCATTAGCAAGTGGGCGTGGCTTACAGGGTAATTATGTACAGCGGGCCTAAGACACGCCCACAGAGAATCTTTTAGTCTACAACCCCTTGGTAAAGACCACAAAAACAAAAACTGGCTGCAAATATGAAAGAGGAAGTGAAAGAAAGAAAAAGAAAGAAAGAGAAAGAAAGAGAAAGAAAAAGAAAGAAAAAAAAGAAAAAGAAAAAAAGAAAAAGAAAGAAAAAAAGAAAGAGGGAAGGAAAGAAAGAGGGAAGGAAAGAAAAAGGGAAGGAAAGAAAAAGGGAAGGAAAGAAAAAGGGAAGGAAAGAAAAAAAGAGAATTTTGTTTACGTACCGTAAATTCTTTTTTCTTGAATCATCAATGGGAGACCCAGACAATGGGGTTTAGGGCGCTGCCCTCCGGAGGTCACACTAGGTACTACAAGTTTGTAGCACCGCCTCCTCCGCTTATAAACCCCCACCGTAGGAGACATCCTCAGTTTAGTCCATAAGCTGCGAGGAGAAATAAACCACACCCGAAACATCGGGAAGAATGCCGTGCACAGACGGTGTAACAACCCGGAAACACTGTCTCAACAGAGAACAGATCAAATGCAAACATGCAACGGAACAACTGGGTGGGTGCTGGGTCTCCCATTGATGATTCAAGAAAAAAGAATTTACGGTACGTAAACAAAATTCTCTTTTTTCTGATCATCATAATGGGAGACCCAGACAATGGGGATGTCCTAAAGCAATACCCCAGGGCGGGAAGAGTTCCTCAACAAGACGGATAACACATGGTTCCCTTTTAAAGGTGGGCAACCGCCGCCTGGAGAACCCGCCTGCCCAAACTCGCATCCGCAGAGGCATGGGCATGCACCATATAGTGCTTAGAGAAAGTGTGCAGGCTGGACCAAGTGGCCGCTTGACACACCTGTAGAGCAGAAGCTCGATGTCGCAAGGCCCAAGAGGCACCTACAGCTCTAGTAGAGTGTGCCTTCAAACCCACCGGGAGAGGCAAACCAGAAGACCGGTAAGCCTCCTGAATGGGAGCCTTGATCCATCTGGCCAAGGTCGACTTTGAAGCCGCGGACCCCTTACAGCGACCCATCGTGAGGACAAATAAGGAATCCGAACTCCTAAAGGAGGCGGTCCTGGACACATAAATGCGTACAGCTCTTACGAGATCCAGAGTATGGAGGTCGCGCTCAACCTGATGAACGGGAGCGGGGCAAAATGATGGGAGAACAATCTCCTGGTTCAAGTGGAATGTTGAAACCACCTTCGGCAAAAATTCAGGCCGTGGGCGCAACACCACCTTGTCCTGGTGAACCACCAGAAAGGGTGACTTGCACGAAAGTGCAGCCAATTCTGAGACCCTTCTCAGAGACGTAATCGCCACCAGAAAGACCACCTTCTGGGACAGACGAGAGAGAGAGATGTCTCTCAGTGGCTCGAACGGCGGTTTCTGCAATGCCGCTAGGACCATGTTGAGGTCCCAAGGGTCCAGGGGCCGCCTGTAGGGCGGAACCACCCGAGACACCCCCTGCAGAAATTGGCGGACCTTCGGGAGGAGCGCCAAGCGCCTGTCAAATAGCACGGAAAGTGCTGATACTTGACCTTTCAGAGAGCCTAGGGATAATCCCAACTCCAAACCCGACTGTAGGAAGGCCAACAATGTCGGAATAGACAACGGCCACGGTGAGCGACCACCAGATGCACACCAGGTAAAAAAGATTTTCCACGTTCTGTGGTATATCTTCCTGGAAACAGGTTTCCTTGCCCGATTCATAGTGGCAACCACTGTAGGAGAGAAACCTCTGGATGTCAGCAGCCAGGCCTCAAGAGCCATGCAGTCAATCTGAGGGCCCTGGAATTGAGGTGGAAGAATGGGCCTTGCGCGAGAAGATCTGCGCGCTCTGGAAGAGCCCACCGGTGTCCGCCTGACAGTTGCCACAGGTCCGGGTACCAGGACCTCCTGGGCCAATCTGGAGCCACTAGAATGGCTACTCTGCATTCCGTCCTGATCTTCCACAGGACCCTGGGAATCAGAGCTAGAGGCGGGAACACATATGGCAGCTGGAAGCTGGACCAACTCAGGATCAGGGCATCCGCCCCCAGAGACTGAGGATCCCATGATCTCGCCACGTATTGGGGCACCTGATGATTCAGCCGTGAGGCCATCAGATCCACGTCCGGAGTGCCCCATCTGCCGCAGATGTCCCGGAAGACGTCTGGATGAAGGGACCACTCTCCGGCGTCCATCCCCTGTCGGCTCAGATAGTCGGCCTCCCAGTTCTCGACCCCTGGGATGTGAACTGCGGAGATCAGGCAGCAGTTTTCCTCCACCCAAGCTAGAATGCGGTGGACTTCGGTGAGGGCCTGAGCACTTCTGGTCCCTCCCTGATGATTTATGTAGGCGACGGCCGTCGCATTGTCGGACTGTACCCGAATGGGTTGTCCTGACAGGAATTTCTGAAACGCCAGGAGCGCCAGATAGACCGCCTTGATCTCCAGCACGTTGATCTGCAACGCCGACTCCGACTGAGTCCAGAGGCCTTGAGCCCTGTGGTGCAAGAACACCGCACCCCAGCCCTTCAGACTGGCGTCGGTGGTCACCACTAACCATGACGGTTTTAGGAAGGACCGTCCCGTGACAGATGATGTGGCTGTAGCCACCACTGTAGGGAATCCCTGGTTGGTTGTGACAGCGTCACCAGCCGATTCAAAGAAATCGTCCTCTTGTCCCATCTGCGAAGAATCTCCAGCTGGAGAGGACGGAGGCGAAACTGTGCGAACGGCACCGCCTCTATCGCCGCTACCATGCGACCCACCAGTCTCATCAATACCCGTAGGGATGACTGTGGAGACAGGAGGACATTCTGCACTCCTGATTGGATCGCAAGCTGCTTGGCTTGAGGTAGGGACACCAGGGCCGAGTCCGTGTGGAAGTCCATGCCCAGATATGTCAATGACTGGGTCGGAACCAGGGTCGACTTTTGAATGTTGATAAGCCACCCGAACCGTTCCAGGGACTTCATGGTCACCTCCAGGCTCACCCGACAAAGGTCTTCCGATGGCGCCCTGACCAACAGGTCGTCCAAATAGGGTATGACGGCGTGTCCCTGCGCATGCAGGAGAGCCATCATGGAGGCCATCACCTTTGTGAACACCGTGGTGCTGAGGCTAGCCCGAATGGCAGTGCCACAAATTGGAAGTGCTCTTCCCCCACTGCGAATCTCAACCAGCGCTGATGAGCTGGTGCAATGGGGACGTGAAGGTAAGCGTCCCTGATATCGATGGACGCTAGGAAGTCTCCCTGTGACACAGCCGCGATCACTGAGCGCAGGGATTCCATGCGGAACTTCCGAACCAACACGTGACGGTTGAACAACTTGAGGTCCAACACCGGGCGAAAAGAGCCGTCCTTCTTTGGGACAATAAAGAGGTTGGAGTAAAAACCCCTGAACCTCTCTTCCGTGGGCACAGGGACCACCACTCCGTCTCTGCGGAGTCCCTCCAACACCAGGTGAAAAGCCTGAGCCTTTTCTGGGGATGGAACCGACCGATGGAATCGGTGTATTGGTCGTGACGTCAGCTCTATCCTGTAACCTCTTGAGACTACGTCTCGAACCCACTGATCGTGAATGTGAAGAAGCCACTTGTCCTGAAAGCGGGACAGGCGGCCCCCCACCTGTGGGGAGGCAGGATGAGAGAGCGAGTCATGTCGAGGCGGGCTTGGGGGTGGCAGCCGCTGCCCCCGCCGGCTTCTTCTGACGACTCTTGGAACGCCACTGAGTAGCAGGCTTGCCCCCTCGGTCTGAGCGAGTGGACGCCGTTGATGACTGTGAACCGGAGCGAAAGGACCACTGCTTAGGGTTCCTTTTCACGGTGTACCGTGGCTTAGGCTTGTTCTGCGGTATCTTAGACTCAGCAGAATCCTTTATCAATTTGTCCAGTTCGGTGCCAAAGAGCCTGTCACCAGCGAACGGAAGATTTTGTAAAATCTTCTTAGATGTGGCATCTGAGTCCCAAAGACGCAGCCACAACAGCCTGCGGATCGCAATTGCATTGGCCGAGGCCACAGCAGAGCGAGTGGCAGTTTCCAAAGATGCCGTCCTGGCATAGTCCGCATAGGCCCTTGCTCTCTCAGTGAGAGCCAGGACCTCTGGACTGGACCTAGCTAGATCAGTGATACCATCCAAACAGATCGTAATCGCTTGTAGGGTCCAGACCGCGGCAAAATTAGGGGCAAACGAAGACCCCACAGCCTCATAGGAAGACTTGGCGAGTTGCTCGACCTGTCTATCAGTAGCATCCTTCAACGAGGAGCTATCAGAGGCAGAAAACAAGGAGCGCGCAGCAATCCTAGTCATGGAAGCATCCACCTTGGGAGACTGCGACCATTCCTGGAGCGCCTCCTGGGGAAAGGGAAAGCGATTGTCCTTAGTTTTACGGACATAACGCCGCCCAGGATGCAACCTGGGAGCTTTAATCACCCTTCCGAAATTAGTGTGGTCCATGAAGGAGCCACTTGGTCTAGCCTCTGGCCGCAGCCATTGGTATATCTCCTTGGGGTGTACAGTCACCTCCTCAGGAGGAGTGACAAGACGCAATGTCTCATTGATGGAGGACACCAGATCCTCCACCCCATCTGGAGGTTCAGACATAGACCCAAGAGTAGAACCCCCATCATCCTCCTCACCCTCAGAGGAACGCTCCTCCTCAGAGAGAGTCTGGAGCTCAGGAGAAGCCTCACGGGCTCGCTTAGGGGGTCTTACAGCAGAAGTAAGAGACACCCGGGGGTAACTAGGAGGAGTAGCTGGGTTCTCCAGTCTCCTATGCAGTGCCTCCAGGGTTTGCGACATGGAGGACATCTGGGACAGCAGAGATTCATTAATCTTATTCTGCGTTTCCCATGGCCCTGGGATCACCTGAACCTCAGGGTATAATCCCGGATTTGCAGACTCAGTAGTAGCAGACCGGGCCTCTGGGCGTCCGCAGTTATTGCAGGACCCCTCCACCAGTGTCCCGTTGCATGTAGCGCAGGTAACGGTGACCACTGCCGCCTTAGCAGCATGCTTCCCAACTGAGGACATCTCCACAGTGAGGGGAATATAAGCCAAAGTTCACAAACAAACCGGGAATCCCGGTGGCTTACCGACCGCAGTAAAGCGGTAGGAGGAAGCGGTGTGTGTGTGTGACCTCCGCGAGTTCCGGTCTCCCGTGCAAGTGCAGACACGCGCTGCAGCCAGATCCCAGCCGGGAAGTGAGGGAGAAGATGGCCGCCGACAGTGAAGATGTGGGCGGAGCCAGGAACACGCGGGAAGAACACACAACACGCCCAGCGGTGATGTCACCATAAGGGCTGCCTCCTCCTCCTCCAGACTGCCTCAGCAATGGAGGTGCCGGAGCCCGCAGCGCGGGAAAAGAGTGTGAATATCACCACACACACTCTCAGACTGCATGTACACATAAAAACACTCGCAGTCTACAGCCTCAGCCCCTGTGACACACAGGGCGGTCAGCCAGGGCGACCCCAGCACAGGGTCACCGCCAGAACCGCGGACCCGAGGGTAACCGCGCGGTCTGAGTGTCATGACACCACAGTGACAGACACTACCCCCAGGCACACAGGAGACACACCAGGTGCCTCAGTGCCGGTCCGGTCTGTAAGCACCTTTAGGGAGGCCTCGGACGGGGGTACAGCACCAGTCCGGAGTGTAAGCACCATTTAGGGAGGCCTCGGACTGGGCTGGCTCCGTCCGGTCTGTAAGCACCATTTAGGGAGGCCTCGGACGGAGCGGAGCTGTGCAAGGCTCCAGGCTCCCCCTTACCAGAGCCTCCATGGAGGGATGGAAAGGAAGGAGCGCGACAGCGTACCGGGAGAACACTGAAGTGTCCAGGCTAAAAGCCCTCCGGTACCTCCACCAGCGTGTTCCGCAGAGGGTGAGCGGGGAGGCTGTCGGGGATCCCGAGCGGGACCATTTTACCTTGTCTTCATACGCCATCACGTAAGCTGTGAGAATGCAGTGAAGTGCAAGCAAAGCGTGATCCTCCGAGCACACTAAGTTTAAAACTGAGGATGTCTCCTACGGTGGGGGTTTATAAGCGGAGGAGGCGGTGCTACAAACTTGTAGTACCTAGTGTGACCTCCGGAGGGCAGCGCCCTAAACCCCATTGTCTGGGTCTCCCATTATGATGATCAGAAAAGGGAAGGAAAGAAAAAGGGAAGGAAAGAAAAAGGGAAGGAAAGAAAGAGGGAAAGAAAGAAAAAGGGAGGGAAAGAAAGAAAAAGGGAGGGAAAGAAAGAAAGAGGGAAAGAAAGAAAGAGGGAAAGAAAGAATATGCAAGGAGGAAGCGAGAATAAAACAACTGAAAAAACTGATACCTGGTGACAGGTCCTCTTTAGGTGTAACACAGCATAGTACCCTCACTTATTGGTAATGGGGAATAATAACATGCCAGCATTTAAAGTCAAAGCATAATAAAAATAAAGTCTATGGAATGTTACAAAATAAGTTGCTATTGGCTAAAATTTAACAAATTTATTTCAATCCATTGTCAACTATACATAAAACAACCGACATAAAAGTATGAACAGTACATGGAACCAAAGACGTTACCTAGAAGTGCAGCAAATATGGGGAAGCGGTTGGGGTTGAGATCCAGCTGTTTGGCCACCTCATGCATCAGATACTGGCTGGTTGTGATACTTTTCCCATTGCGGCTCAGCTTTAGCGCATGGGCACTGAAGTAATACGGGATGTTGCACAGAGCGTAGTCTGAATCATAGGCCACAAGGCCATGGAAACCATTTTCTCGGCAGAAACTTATAACTTCTTGGTGATGGTCTTCAATGCTCTGTGCGACCTGTAAGAAAAAGGGAAGATGTAACAGGAAGACTTAAAGTGCAACGGTCATATCATTGAAGAAACAATACTACACTGTGGTGTTAATGATGGGTCACGTAGCAGCTGAGATAATGTTTTGTTTTTATGTTCCATAACTTATTTTCTCAGCTTTTTTTTTTTATTGTGCCCTTTAAAAAACTGCATTTTAGGGCTGTGTAGACATGGCCAGCAGCTGATGGGGAGCAGTGCAATGTGACAGCAGAGAGGGGACAAGAGCAGATATTGTGAGCTGCAGGGGAGCCAGCAGAGGAGCCAGATGACAGATCAGAGAAGCTTGTGCCAAAGAGAGGGGAGAGGAGTTTGCACTGATCTCGACATTGCTCAACACTGTGCTGTATCCTGAAGTAATCTGATACATTGTTTCCTCACCAGCTGCAGTCAATGCTGTGTAGGCCAGACCCCCTTACTCTTATATGGTCGTATTCAGTGTGAAGACGGATCTGACTGAGAATGAACATATGTCTGCTTCAGACACAGTGTAGTGGGGACACCTTGTGGAAGGTTTATGAATGGTTTTCCACCAGATTTCACTTACAAACTATTATTGGAAGTTTATTAACATCTCTCGCTCTACATCATTATTAAATAAAAATTTAAACTGTGGTTGCCCTTTAAACATTTATGACATTATAAGACACTTTGTAACAAATCACATCAGGGAAATCTGCTTCTGTCTTCACTTGTGATCTACCTCTTCCCCACCCTCAAATCTGTGTTGCACTTGCAACAGGTTGAGGCAACAGTGAGGTTTCAGGTTACTCTATGAACAGAGGAAAGGAGCGCTTATACACTGCAGCTCCTAGTGCTGGATGCACAGTCACACTGCTCAATACTGCTGTATTATGTTCCCCTGTTTTGCAGAGAAAGAAGAGAAGGAATCCATGTCTCTATGTGTACTATGTCAAGAAGGCAAAGCAATTAGTGCTCACCCAATAGATCAAAGAGAACTGAAAATAAGAGAATCTCATGGAAGAAAAAGTGGTGAATAATGCAGGACATACATCACATAATGGCCAAAAATAGTGTTATTCCTTACGCACACGAGATTGTTTTGAAACAATACCTAAAATGTCAGGTACACTTTAATGCGAGGTGAAAGGCAGCATAAACCAGACTACTCCATATACAATAAGACCACCCCCATACGCAATGATGATTTTTAGGGGAGAAAAGTATTGGGCTTATCTGTGCTTGATCCTCTACGTCAGAGGTCCCCAACCTGACCTTGAGAGCCACATCCAGCTCTGAGAGGGGGTCGTGAGATACATCCAACTCCCACCACTTCACTGTGGTGACTCCCAAAACCCCCATTACCGGTATAATGACAGCCCAGGATTTT
The DNA here is from genome assembly GCA_033576535.1 of Allobates femoralis. Classification (NCBI taxonomy): domain Eukaryota; kingdom Metazoa; phylum Chordata; class Amphibia; order Anura; family Aromobatidae; genus Allobates; species Allobates femoralis. The sequence continues at coordinate 60,822,360 of JARQOC010000007.1, forward strand.
ACACAGAAATCACACAGAGGCAATATACTGAGATCCAGGGAGTCCTATACCTTAGACTACAGATCTGCTCTACTATGTGGACTCACAAAAGTTGGTTTGGTTTGCCAAACTTCCCGGTGTTGAGGAAACCTGTTCAGGTTCATAGTTCCAGTGCTTTATGACTGCAAAACACTGGAGTGAGCATCGTTCTGGACAGGTACAGCTGGTGCTTGGCCCAGTGTGAGTTGCGTGCTTGATCGGCTTGCATTGGCCTTAAAGTGAACCTGTCACCACCTTTGGGCGCTCTAAACTGTGCCCACCAGCGGTAACATGCTGTAATTGGGGTTCCTGTAGCCGCTCTATATGCCCAGACGTCCCCCTGCATTCCTCAGCAATGAACTTTTATTCTGCCCGAGCTGTATGTAAATGACTCCTGAAAAGGTCCGCGGGGGAAGGGTCTGCTCTCTGTGGTCCTCACCACCCCCCTGCCTGGAATACCTACCCACTCACAGTTTTTGGGTTTAGTGTGTGTACAAGATTAATTTGCAAAAAAAAAAATCACCCTGCCCTCCCACCCACAATAGTGTTTTGCATATGGCTGGCTGTATGTGGGCATAGACCTCAACTGCCAATCAGTGACTTTCACTGAGGTTCGGGTGCAAGGTTGGGGTCACGAACAGTGCGCCAAAAAGTTTGGCTGCACCGCATGAACCCTTACTTAAAAAGGTTCACCACCCATCACTCATTCTGACACTTATGTCTGTCGTAGGCTGGATCAGTTACTTGCAGGGTCTTGTTATTTGAGAAAAAAAAAGAATAAAAAAAACATACATGGTTAAGAGATGTAAAGAAGCGCTAAACCTCAGTGACAGAGCAAAAACAATATTCCTAGGGGGTAATTGATAATTCTAACTGTCCAGTTCTCCAGATACCTGACATGGTAACTTAGTCCTGTTTAAAAAGGAATCTAGCACCAGGTTTTTGCTATGTAATAAGAAAGCAGCATGATGTAGGGGCTGAGATTCTGATTCCAGTGATGTATCACTTACTGGGCTATTTGCTGTAGTTTTGTTAAAATTCTATTTCATCTGCTGCAAATCTAGCAGTTCTCTGAATGCTGAGCTCTAACCCCGACCCACACGCGATTGCACTTATAATCACACCCACACGATTGGCGCTGTGTATAATCCCGCCCACACCACTGATGCACTGTGTATAATCGCCACCATGATTGGCAGTGGTATAATCCCGCCCACACCACTCATTGGCAGCTGTGTATATCCTGCCCCACTCATGCCTGTGTATAATCCCTCACACCACTCATTGGCAGCTTTAAATCCCCTTTTTATCCAGTTCCTATACATTTATACATCATGCTGCTCTCAGATTACATAGCAAAAACCTGCTGACAGATTCCCCTTAAGATGTCGGGAATTTAATTCTACGATGGTAGAACTAACAGAAACCAAGTTACTTCTATAAAATCTCACCAGAAAGCATTGCAGAGGTCAGTGCTCTTTTTTAAAGATATCTGATGGAAATTGTCTCGGCCAAAACAAGCATTTCTCATCATCTCAGCCAACAGTCATTTTTCTTTTGTCACATTCATTCTCTCTAGATGCCGACTCCCAATAGACGTTCGAAATCAAATTTAAAAGTAAGAATCTGGAGAGGGATTTAAAGTGCAAATAGGGTGATATCTTTTAAAATGATCTATTTTTTAATATTAGAAGGCTCACCTTCGGTGGTTGTGGAGACACAACCACTATAAGCGCATCTAAGCTACTGTGGACCCACGTGGAGCGGTACCGGTACAAGGGAGTGAATTTGGTATAAACCCGCGCAGCTGTTCAACCAAGATATAGTCACAGATCAGTCCATATAGATTGTGAAGGGTATATTTTGGTGTACGCGTTTCTTCCTCAGGACAAATCATGACTTATCATAACTTATGATTTGTCCTTATGAAGAAGCTCGTTGTGGCTTAGAAATGCGTAGACCAAAATAAACCCTTCATAATCCATATGGACTGATCCTTGGTTAACAGCTGCGCAGGTTTATACCAAATTCACTCCTTGCATCGCTGCAAAATCAGATCAAAAATCTGAAGTGGTGTGTGAATGTGGCCTATAGATGCCTTTACCCTGGAGGATATCTGCCCAACAGCACAGATTGATCTGTTATATTGATCATTGCTCATTTAACCCCTTGACCTCCGCAGCAAATTTTCATTTTTGCACTTTGTTTTTCCCTTCCCTTTCAAAATTATAGTGTTTTATTCTTCCGTCATCATAACACTATGGGCTTGTTTTTATTTATGCAGGACAAGTTGTATTATTGAATATTGTTCAGTCATATAATGTACAGGAAAATTGTGGAAAAAAATCTGCAATTCTGCCATGGTTTTTGGAGGTTTTTTTCTCCCCAAGTCGAAGTTCTGGTGGAAAAATGAGTCTAGTCTGGAGAAATAGCTATTCTCTTTGTGGAGAGTATTCTGCCAGCCAGCAGTGAGGAAACTTACAGCCGCAATGCTCCTCCGGGAAACTGCATTAGCAAAATTGTCCCTTCATTGAGGAAGTAGACAAAATCTAATGCCACCTAATAAAGGTAGCAATCCTAAAGGCCCGTCACACCAGTCCACATCGCCGTTGATTACATAGGCGACGTAGGGGCGTGGCCTATCGGCGGCGACATCGCCCATATGTCGCCTAATGTAAAGGGGCGATGTCGGCGGCTGTGACAGCTCGTCTGGTTTCACATCAGTGATGTGAAACAGGCGGTCGATCTGGGGCGATGTGCACACATTGCCCCATGTAACCGGCCGCCGGCGACCTGACAGGCGATGGGACATTGTCCTGCATCGCCGCTGGGATTTTGAGAAACCCCGGGAGCGATGCCGCCTCTGAGCTCATCAGGGCGTGAGAGATGAGCGCATGGACGTTCGGGTTCAGCCGGACTCTTATAAAGTTCTGTTCTGGACCCAAAATTGACCGGTACATCATTGGAAGTCAGTGATTGGGCAGTTCGTCTTTCCGCCCACATACAACCATCCGTAAACTGAGTACTACTGGAGGAGGGAGGGCAGGCGAGGTTTTTAATTGTCTTTAAATTATACACACTAACATCTGATAACGCCGCTTTTACCCCCCAGTCTGAGCCAATCAAAACACTGCAAGCGCCTCATACTGGGCTGATCACTGAGTGTACCCGAGCACAGCGATACTCCATTGATTTGTGTACATAAAGCACCCAAACTCTGACCCCAATCACTGTATGACTTTGTAAAAGTCGGTGTCTGCTACAAACAGCAAACTTCAAACTCCGGTTCACTCATCCCTGTACAGCACACGCATGTTGTCAGCAACACATGACCTGTTCACATGGGGCGGCGTGCTGCTGTCAGCAACGTCATATAGGCCCAAGAAGCCGGTCTGGTCAGATGACTGACGCTTAGCGTGTTCGTCATGTGATCAGTGACATTCGATCAGGAAACACTAGTTTGGCTAAACATGAACCGGGATGAAAAAAGCTTTTAAAGTTAAGTCATAAACCGCTTGATGCTTGTACCTAGGGGGGGGTCTAGAATCTGCAATTTTGCCCTCATTTCTTCAGTTTTATGACAAATTGGTCATAACGGCTAATGATTCTACGAGGCCTCCACAGATTACCGCTGATCGCTGAGGTCCAAATAGAGGGACACTTTGAAGATTCCCAAGATAATTAGTTGATCACAAACAAGTAGGGATTGTTCAAAGAGGAGAACACCTTTAGGCTATGTGAGCACCATGAGTATTTGCTGCGGACATTTTCTGCACCAAATCAGTATCTCGTGCCAGAAATGTGCACCAAAATGGGGGCGCTTTATTGCTTTGTGTGTTTTTTTCATAAAGTCAATGGGTGGAAAGGCTGAAAAACGCACCAAGAATTGACATGTTGCAGTTTTTTCTGCAACCAAATCTGCAAGGAAAAAATAAGATAAGCAACGTGTGCACAAGACTTCAGAAGGATAGGCGTGTAGATCTGTGACAAAGCAGCACCGGAACACGCATTGCGTGCACATGGCCTAGACCTTTTTTCACACATGCAAAAGAAAAACTGCCAAGTGTCATCGGTGTCTGGTCCGTGTCTGTAAGGCTGTCAGTTTTTACCATCAGTGTTTTTCACATATGGATAGAATTATTACCAAGCTTCTCCTCCGCCTTGCAATGGTAATCACTTATGCCATCCATGATACTCATAACGGGTAAAGCTGCCTTCACACAGCGTTTTTTGTGATTGGTGTCTATCCGTTTTAAAACGTATAGCCATGGATCAGTTTTTGGCCTCCCATGTATCCCTATGAGCACAGATTGGTCCTATATGGCCATCAGTGTGTGTCAGGTTTGTCACAGTTTTTTTCATGCACCCAGAATCAGAGACTGCTCCGATTTTGGGCTGCCTTGAAAAAAGCGGACACAATCACACAGACACAAATCTGTAGCTGTCTGTGTCAAATAACATGGATGTCTATGGAGCACGGATCCTTTTGCTGTAATGAGTATCCTCAGAATCAAGGTACAGCTCCTCCTACCCCTATATCTGGTGACGAATCCGTGAAAAGAAAAGAAAAGAAAAAAAAAAGGATCCGTGGGCATCCATTGGAACACAGATCCGTGCCTGTCCATGTGGTCCTTGAAATTCAAGGATCCACACGGATGTGCAAAACACACAGTATGAAGGGAGCCTAAAGGTACAGTTACACCTTTCAACATTGTTTCCGACATCGTTCAAAAGTGACATCAGGAACGATGTTGAAACGACATTGTTGCATGTAAACGCACGATTCCACAATGATAGTTGTTCAAGTCGGAGTTGACAGGTTTTCCTGCATGCAGGAGAACCTGTCAACTTCAACAGCCTGCGGCATCGTTCGGTGCGACACTGCAATAGCGATATCACGGCCGATCCCGCCTATTTGCTGCATTACAGTGGATCGCTCGCTGGGTTGATCCCAGTGAGTGATCGCTGAGGCATCATCAGAACGCCATCACCGGCAACATCTTACTGTGTGACAGCAGGGCTGCGATGTCAGAAGCGAGCGCGCATCTACAACATCACTTCCGACATTGCAGCAGATATTGTAAGGTGTAACAGGGCCTTAAGATGGACATGTCTCTGTGATTTTTGCACAGCCACAGCCCACATAAGAGCACAGCCTCCTTCTCCCTCCCAGATTCAGTACCATGTCCCCCTCATTCCTTACTGTAATACATGGAATGATGGCTGTGCAGGTTTCTTGATTACTTTTCTTTTACCTTTTCTAAATAATTGCAATCTGATACAAGCTTTTATTATTTTGCAGCTTATTGAAAACAGCAAGTCCTCATTCACACATCAATATTTTTGATCAGTTTTACTTCAGTAATTGCCAAAAGCAGGAGCGTCTCCAAAAGACAGAACACGAGTCAATCTTAGGCGGCCGTCACACGCAACGATTTCTTGCCCAATATCGTTTAAGCGATCTCCTTTTTGATCGCTTAAGCGATATCGGGCAAGAAATCGTTGCATGTAATCAAGCGATTTACGATGTGAAATCGCTTGATCGTGATATCGCTGATCTGAGCTCCGGAGCTCACATCTTGCGATGAACGATGTCACGATCTGCTTCATCGTGGTGTATAACACCACGATGAACGATCTCCCAGCGCAGAGCCTATGCTGGGAGATGGTAACTATGGTACACGTCGGGTAACTAAGCGACGCGCGGGGCCTAGTTACCCGATGTGTACCATAGTTACCAGCGAGATCGCGGATCCACATCGCTGGCGAGTCTGTCTGTGTGACATCTCACCAGCGATGTGAGCGATATTGTAAGCGATTGCGCGTGCACGTGATCGCTTACAATATCGCTAGAGATATCTCAGCGTGTGACGGCCGCCTTACAATAGTTTTTCTCTGTACGTTCTGCTCCTGCCATCAAAAACGGATACAAAAATACTGATGTGTGAATGAGGCCTTAAAGGTCCACAAACATAATAAACCAATATCGGCCGCAGCCACCAATTACAACGAGCTCGGCTGACAGTCTATTGTGTGGGGTCTGTAGAATTTCCCTTAAGGGCCTGTCACACGTGTCAATGTCGCCCGCGATATCGCTCATGTGTCACATATTATTCGTCACCTGAGCGATGTGGAATTATTGCAGGTAAGATGTCACACACGTCAATATGACCCAGCGATGCGGTGATGTCGCCATCTTGCGAGCGATTTTATTTAGTCGCTTGTACGGTGTCAAAATAGAAAATATGTCGCTGAGTTTAGTGTCACACGCAGCGATGCACAAGGTCTACTGAGCGATGAGCGACAGGTTTTACATCTGGCAGTGAAACCTGCGATCGGTGATCAGCGACATATCGCTGGTTGCATCGCTTGGTCACACGCTTCAATGTCGCTCCTACGTCACTTTTACGTCGCTTGAGCGACTGAAAATCCGTGACGCATGAGCGACATTGACAGCGATATCGACGCGTGTGACATACCACTTATTCAATTTCGGGGAGATAAGGACCTGACCTGTAAGGCTGCTTTCACATAACGATTTTCAGTCATCCGATTGTATCCGTTTCAAAACGGATACAATCGGATCCGAAATCGGACCCCATGTTCCCCTATGGGAATCGGATGGGATCAGATGTGCCACTATTGGCATCCGATTTTGGCACCATCCGATTTAATCACGGGCACAAAATCGTAGCCTGCTACGATTTTGTGTCCGTGACTCACATCGGACAGCCTCAGATCACTGCTGATCCGAGACTGATCCTAGTGCCCACAGCATGGGAGCCTATGGACATCGGATCTGAGTTCACCTCGGATCCGATGTCGGCTCAGTATCCCCTGTCTTTCCCTGCTTTTGCTCCTCCATCTTCTTCCCTCTCCTATGCTATTCTGTGCCCTCGCTCCTCTATTTTGTGCCCCCGCTTCTCTATCCTCCTCTATCCCTATCCTGTCCCCTGTCCTCTCCGTGTGTGTAAAAAAATAAAAAAACCTCCTCCCGGAGTATACATCACCTCTCACACCGGCTCCAACGCTGCAGCACCATCAGGGCAGAAGAGCCTGTGATGATGTAAGAGACCCGGTCAGCTGACAGGTCATGTGACCGGGTCTCTTACTCAGTCCTGATGGTGCTGCAGTGTGGGAGCCGGTGAGAGGTTTTTTTTATTTTTTTTACACACAGGGAAAGGACAGGGGACAGGATAGGGATAGAGGATAGAGAAGCGGGGGCACAGCATATAGAATAGGAGAGGGCAGAAGATGGAGGAGGCAGGAGTAGGGAGAGACAGGGGACCGCAGGATCCACACAGATCCTGCAGATCGGATGGCTATTTGCCATCCGATTGCAGGGATCCGTGCCTGTCCGTGGGATCCCCCTTCAAAGTCAGATCCCACGGACAGGCAAAAAACGTTATGTGAAACCAGCCACTCCGGACTGCTGCTCCTTTTAGGGTGTTGTGCACATGATCCGTAGACACTGGATCCAGGCGCAGTGTCTCCTCACCTGCAGGAAGTCGGGGATCTCCATGGGTAAACGCACCCATTCGTGCCCCTGGTCAGTGTTCACGGTGCGGCGACTTTTTCTGCATTCATCCATCGAGATGACCTCCAACTCCACAGCAATAAATTGACAGGCCTGTGGCCGGGAAGCCGCCCGCCAGGTCAGTTTACACTGTGGAGACAACAAGCACAGTGGACACAATATCTCTCCAGATCCAGCCCGTGCTTGTCCTGTACAACACGGCGATTTGGACGCTACGTCCAGACTGCTACAAACACTGATCGTGGGAATGTGCCTTTATAGTCAGTGAGATAAACCGCCTCTGGAGGAATCTGGCGGCAGCTGTCTCAGAGAACATAGGAGAGCTTGGCAGGACCAGTGCCCCTGTGTATGGGAGCGTCGCGGGAGAGAGACGTCAGCCGAACCATCGTCAGCAGATATCTAAAGTGTAGAGCTGGGATCCCGAGTCCAGATCCCACCATGGACAACATCTGCAGGAGTTTGTATGTTCTCTCTGTGTTACGTGGGTTTACTCAGTGTTCTCTCGTTTCCTCCCATACTCCAAACACACAGTGATAGGGAATGTAGATTGTGAGAAAAAACAAGTGAAAAAGCGATCCGGAACAAATTCACACACACCGAATAATGTGATTAGGGAAGTCACTGGAGAATGGAATCATGCTCAACCTACAAAAACATGTATGTGCTCTGCAATGAAGAGGTGACATTCAATGTTCGGTAAAACCAACTTTCATTTCACGAGTCAAAAATCATGAATGCAGGGAGACGTGGGCAGTGCCATAGACCACGGCCGCTATGCACCCTCTGGTGCTTCAACAGGTCCCAGGTGAAAAAGTAAAAGCCTCCCATCATTGTCCTGTGTGGTGTTACCAATCCCAAAAAAAATATAAGGGTTAAAATCCTACCATCTACAGAAAAGGAGGCGCACAGTACAACACCCACACAACCTGCATCACTGGGGCAGGCGGCCAGCAATCTCTACACACCGATCACCGACGTCTTATCAGAATGCAAATAATTACACTCCACCGGTGCCCAACCACGGGTGGACAAGACGGCAGACTGCCCCTACCGATACCATCTCATGCTGAGGAAATAACTACTGCCGCCAGCCAAAGCCAAGAGTGGATCAAACCCTGAGCCAAGGTATAACTAATAAATATACCACTGCATTAAAATGTATAAAACCACAGACCTATGTGACGGTTGTCAGAGGCGCTTCTTCTCTTTGCTGCAGCCATTTATTAGATGGATAGAAAAGTCTGGATGGGCACCGAGGACTCCAGAGATCAGCTCCCTCAAGTGCACCATGAACCTATATAACATTACATCGTTCATCAGAGATGGATGCTAGGCCTGAACCGGACTTACACCTGTACTTATATACAACCTTCTTTATAGCTAAAGACATCTGAGACATCAAAGCTCAAATTAATGACAAGTTTTAGATATATGCTGTGCCAAAAACCTGTCCTGGAAACACTGACAGATCTGCGTCTGTCTACACCCAGAAGGGTTAATGGATTATTCTCCACCCTGCATCTCTCCCAGCCACCACCATGGTATAATCTTGTAGATAGGGCGGGAGATAATGCTGTAAGCTCTGGTTACTAATCTCTCCGCTTGGAAGGTCATATCCTATAGATGAATGTGTGTAATATAGAAGCAGACCTGCCACAGTCATGCCAGCCTCAGACACCTGTCGTGGTGGACGCAGGGAAAAAAAACGAATATAAATCACAGCTTGGCCAAAAAATGTCAGATCACTAGAGCCGAGCGATGAGGGCAATGGAAAGTCCCACAGAGATCAGATGCCCGACACAGGCACCTCTGCCCAGAAAAGATGGGAACAGCCGGCCGACGATTGCTTGCCCCTTGTCAGTGGATCATCGCCATGTTTACATGGGCCAGTGATCGAGGACCTGCGTCATTCTGACAATTAGCATCCTGACCAGCTCAGGGTTCCTCATATTTGCACAACCAACTCAACCTCTCAATCACAATCTGGAAAAGGAGAGACATAGGGTACACTTTTTGGCAGTCACCTGGGTCCTATCAGTCTGAACATTGCTGCTCTATCAGTTGTCACCTATCCAGTCTTTTGTCAGTGATTGAATGGGGACGAAACTATGGACAATTGATGCTTCTTTTAATCCCTTCCCAACATCCACCATACATGTAAAGTGCATGTTGGGTGTGAGTGTATGGGGCTGCTCAGGAGCAGGGCCCGCACCATACCAAGTGCTTGCTATGTTCTACAACCAGCACTCATACCTAATAGCAGTGACCAGATCTAGCTCAGATCGCTGATGTTTAACCGCAGAGATACTTCTGACCAGCGCTGTGGAGTCGGTAAGCCAAACATCCAACTCCTCAATTTCCCTGAATCCAACTCCATAGCCCAGTTTCTGACAATCTCTGACAGCATATAAAGGGAGCCCATCACCAATTCTTCATATATCATCTTTAATATAACTTCTGCAAACCCTTTATAAGATCACAGCACACCGGCATACCTAAGAAAATGTATCTTATGATTGTTCCTCTCTATACGCTCATCGTTCTTTTCTGTCCCCACATTCGCTGTCTCTCGTGCTTTAATTGACATTTCCTACATCATCCACAGTCAGTTCAACTCACACACCAGCACAGCACAACCAGAAAGTTGAGTTGATATTAACGATATCCTTGAAACGTCACGGACTTGTGAAAACTTTCTAACGATATCGTTAGTGCGTCGTTGCGTGTAAAAGAACGATGTAGGAAGGAAAAATCGTTGGATCGTTCATCACAAAAATGAGATCCCGACCTCAAATCTATCGTTCGTCGTCCAATTAACGCTGCTTGAAGAAGCCACATCGTTCAGTGTGACACCTTATTGAACGATGTCGTTCACAAATCTCCTATTCCTGCAGCTTTAAAAGATCGTTCAGTCCTTGCTCTCCTATTTAACTGGTGCGTTGCCGAATGAGATATCGTTAACGATATCCTTGTGTGTGACAACGCACTAACGATGTCGGAACGATCACTGTCATGTGATCGTTCTAAGGATATCCTAGCGTGTGAAGCGGCCTTTATAACCTAGGTGCTACTGATCACCGATCACATCACTGATAAAGAGGATGTATCAGAGAATCGTTATTGTCTACGTGTTTCTTCGGGACATAAATCTCTTATATAGGGTTGTCTGCCCTATTTGTGTAAAATATATTTGTCCTGAAGAAGTGTACTAATGCCCATAAAATGCATAGAAAATAAAGATCCTCTGATACAGCATCTTCTTATCTCCATTTGTGATGTAATCAGTGATCAGCAGCATGAAGGTTATGACCCATTTCCTCAACTCTCTGGTCCTACGTATGACCGTGGGTTCCTCGCAGTAGCTGATGTGGTTCTTATGGTCGTTGTGACCTGCACAACCAAACCAGGCTAGTGCCCTAGCTACTATTCTTCACTTAAGGTACCGTCACACGGGGCGATATTGCCTGCAACATCGCTGAAAAGTTCCGGGTTCAGCGATGTTGCAGCGACATCACAGGTGCGTTGTGCCATGTAACAGCACGATGCAACTGTGATAAATCGCTGGATCGCAGTGGACAGGTTTACCAACATGTTGGTAAACCTGGCGATGTTGCTCCAGAGATCTGCTAACATCGCTCCGTGCGACACGGTGATAATGTTGTAAGCGATTTCGCCTATTAACAACATTGATGCGTATCGCTCGCTGGGTTGTGCACAACCCAGCGAGCGATAGCTGCTGCAACATCGCGGCGGAGTCGCTGGCAACATCTCCCTGTGTGACACCTAAGGCAGCGATATTGGAAGCGAGCACGCATCCGCGGAATCACTTCCGACATCGCTGCAACGTTGTACCGTGTGACGGTACCTTTCACGGTACCTGGGTAATACCCAGTTTGCCCTCCTTTCCTTCCAGCTTACTCCTTACCAGCATGGCAGAGAACAGGAGCTGTGCAGGCATTACAGATGGTGCGGATGAAATCCACCACATCAAGGCTGGAGAGATGGTGGGAACAGAGGCGGCCCTGAGCAGTCTGGAGATGCCCACTGGATCACTATTAAACATTTTTTGCACCAAATTTGCATCTCCTGGCAGGAACAACACTTTTTTTTTCTTTTTTTGCAATTTAGCTGCGTTTTTTATTCTGTGCTTTATTTTCCATGTGGGTCTATCATATAGTCTGAGAAAAACTCAAAGAATGGATGTTGCTTTTCCTTCTGCAACAAAATCTGCAAGGAAAAAAAAAAAACTGCACAGCACTTCAGAATTCTCAATGACTTTGCTGTGATGCATTTTCCCTTATAGATTTAAACAGAAATCTGCAAGGAAAAAAAGCATTTAAAATAAAAAAAAAAAAAGCACGGAAAGCTAGGTGTGCACATAGCCTTACAGTATAAGGGTGGGGGGCACCTGGTGACATCCCAGAGAGGTCTTCATTTAGATGCCCATTGAGCAAATTTGGTTTAAAGGTATCAAAACGGAAGATGATCTATTCTAACCCATATGAAAAGGACATAAAGGAAAAATAATAGGCCAGAATTTCTGTTACTTAGGGCCACGTCTCTCACACAGATATCTGTGCAGATATTGTTTGCAGATCACTGGTTGCAGTGAAATCATGGACACATTGTTCTATCTTGTGGCTGTGTACAAATGTAACAATGTGTCCATGATTTCACTGCAACCAGAGATCTGTGACCAATATCTGCACAATTATCTGTGTGTGTGACGTGGCCCTTAGCCACCACTCCAAAAAGTGCAATAAAGACATTTTTATGTACCCAAAATTATATTAATAACCATTCCTCGCATAAAAAAAAATTAAAAGTCGTAAATATGAAACCCAAATAGTTGCCGGGGGAATTCACCCAACTTAGAAGTTTATCCCCATTTTTCAGTCCATTAAATGTTGTGATTCTAAACTATGACTTGTTCTGCAAAAACAAGCCCTTGTATGGCTGTATCAATGAAAAATAAAGGTAGGACTTTTGGGAAAAAAAAAAGATGAAAGTGCAAAAGGTGAAAATTGGTTGTGGTGGGAAGCAATTAAATCAGGGGCACGAGTTGCCTCCTCTAGAAATCAGATGGGATCCCTGTAGTCAGAGCCACATTGTGGATGTTAGATCAGGAGTGTCCCTTTAAAAGGGGAAATAGAATGTGAATAATGGACTTCTGATTGGCGATGTCAGACGATCACCGACGCTCATCATGAAATGACCGTATAGATGAACGACTCTGGCACGGCTCACATATCGTTGCTCAGCACACATCCAGCCAACCATCAGGATATTGGATTGTGCCAGGTTTCCCGTAACCAATCTTGGAGCGGTGCCAAAAAAAGAAAATGGCACCAATATCACAACTGAGGGATGTTCAGTGCAATGGACAACAGAGCCCGAGCTCCCGGCCTGGGGTGATGGGGTCGGACTGCTCTACTTTACACCTGCACAGTGAATTGCGCTGCCTGTAATTAACCTATTATACGATAACCTTGATTTCAAAGAGCTGCAGTTTCCGGTTACACACAGGGACAGTGAGACTCAAAGGTCATGTATGCCAGCGATTAGAAGAGCACAATACCAGAGCGGGCGGGAAAGGAAAATGGCTCTGACAGGTGAAACCTTGCTGCACAGTACTAAAGTTAAGCAAAAAAGTCACATTGCCCCGATGGCCAGCGCGGTCCCTTGTGGCGGCCGATCCAGGGCTATCTTTACTTCTGAACCTAAACCCTGGGCATAGATTGCACGCACTCGATGGTGGGTGCGCACTAGTAAACAAGAGGAGCTCAGGATACCGGGCTCAAAAGAGAAGGCTGTCCTGGACTGGCTACCATTGATGTCTGGAGTGGACGTTGATCCAGGACCATCTTCCCTTTTGCACCTAAACCCTGGGCACCTAATGTGCACACTAGGTCCTGTAGTGCCACGATGCTGTGCGCAAACACAAGAGAAGCCCACAATACTAGGCACAAAAGTGAAGATGGCCCAGGACTGCCGCCATGCAGGACCAGACAGAACACCGGCCCAAGGCAGGAGAAATCGTTTTGCTCAGCTCTACTTAGTACAAAACTCCCAATGCAGGGTAAGGACGTCTACACAAAACTGTCCCTACTGAATTACAGGCCGTATAAAGCCCATCACACAGACTACGGGGCACAAAATGTCTCCATCTGAATGGATCAAAATCTGATTAAATATGAACGCCAGAGATATGTACAGCTATCATGTTAGTAAAGCTGATGGCCATGTTATTGAGATTGACCAGTTGCTATGGAAGCACTGCCTAACAACGCCATTGAAAAAGCTGTAGCTGTGTCTCCATGGCAACCAGTGACTCAGCTGTTCTGTCAATGTGCTGACAGCACTAACATGGGGAGAGGAGCCGGGTGCTGACAGCACAAACATGGGGAGAGGAGCCGGGTGCTGACAGCACTAACATGGGGAGAGGAGCCGGGTGCTGACAGCACTAACATGGGGAGAGGAGCCGGGTGCTGACAGCACTAACATGGGGAGAGGAGCCGGGTGCTGACAGCACTAACATGGGGGAGAGGAGCCGGGTGCTGACAGCACTAACATGGGGGAGAGGAGCCGGTGCTGACAGCACTAACATGGGGGAGAGGAGCCGGGTGCTGACAGCACTAACATGGGGGAGAGGAGCCGGGTGCTGACAGCACTAACATGGGGGAGAGGAGCCGGGTGCTGACAGCACTAACATGGGGGAGAGGAGCCGGGTGCTGACAGCACTAACATGGGGGAGAGGAGCGGGTGCTGACAGCACTAACATGGGGGAGAGGAGCCGGGTGCTGACAGCACTAACATGGGGAGAGGAGCCGGGCTATCGGCATAGCCGGCATTAGTAAGCAGACTTTATCTAAACATTTCAGGTGGGAATCCTGGCATTTTTCCTCCCATATAAACATTGTACAGGATCTGATGTGATCGGGGCCTGGGAACACATCTCCCAGCATGCACTGCTCAGTTTTCAGCCATAATGTTAAAAAAAAAAAAAAAAAAACACAAGATTATTCACCATTATACATCAACAATTTATAAAAACTAAAAAGGTTTCATCTACTAAAAATGTATCCAAAAAAAATCTGATCCCAGGGGGTTGACACATAGTGGATGGGATTTTTTGCTGTGTGCCCATAGACTACAATAGGTGACAATCATCCAAACTCTGGAGGAGAACATAAACCATGTGAACAGCACTGGTCCGAGCACTGTGCGGCTCAGGCCGGGTTATTCCAATGATGGAACTTGGACCCAAAATCCGTCTGTGTGAATGAGGATTAGACGTGTTCACACTCGAGTGCTTGTTTGATTTCTATCCACTGGAGCTCACACCCATAGTATAGAATGGAGATATTCACAGACATTAAAAACTCAGTGGGATCCTTCTATTCCGCCAATATAACCCTCCGATGAGGTGGAGCAGACATTACCATTTCTCTGCATGTATGTACATATTCCTAGATTTGTTTTTGATCGCCTGTCCATTACCTTAAAACTCTAGTAAGCGAACAAGTGATACAGATGACTAATTGACTGGGGAGGAGGAGGGTGCACCTATAGAAGAGTGACTGGGTGACCAAGGACAGCTCTGCATACTGGAAAAACGGCTATGCCCATGTGGCCAGTCACTGAATGCCTGCTCTGGAGCACAAACTGCAGCTCTAACAAGAGAAATTCTGTAAATCAGAACATAGTACATGTATGCGTGATCCAATCACTAGCCCAAAGACACAGACTCTGCTGATTTATGGGTAATTTGCATCTTCCAAGACGGTACATTTGCAAATTGCTTGTCAAAATTTGGCCTCATTCACTCCAAATATTCGTTGTTTACTGCTCGTTGCCAAGGCGATCGGCCACTGCTGCTGTCCAGGATGGATATGAGCAATGGTTCCAAGTTCTGAAGGTGGTCCAGTGGATCACTGGAGCGTACTGTGAGCCCAGGATCCCAGACAGCTTCATCTAGCCGCATGGGGGGGTGCACACTGTTGGCTTAGCAATGCAATGACGGCACAGGTCTGAACTATCAATCAACCAAAAGCCCCTGCCCCCGGCACACAGTCAGCTGGCTATGGAGCGCTGCGCTTCCTCGTGATCAGGACTATACTCAAATCAAGTTAGTGGACCGCACCAGTGGGTCATCAACTGTGACCGTGAGGCCATGTATTACACATTAACGGGGTACCACAAATACACCCCACCGGACAGTTAGACGTATACAATCGATATGACGTTATTCACCAAAAATCACTTTATTGGTAGCGTTATGGTATGTCCATACAGGACACAAGAATCTGCATGTGTGTCATGGATAATTCACCCCTCCACAATCATCCATGCAAGAAACCACCCCAACAAGTGGAGGACGTGGACACTCCTATCTGCGGAGTGCCCGGCATCTCTCTCCCTTATGAAGATGCCCACATTCTTATACTTCACCCACTCACTGTACACTCTCAAGGGCAGAGGGGCAGCAGACCCCCTGATAGTATATTATGTGCTATGACGACATGTCCAATTCATCATCACCCGCACTAGGCAGCCTGGCACAGCACATTATTTACAAGTCGTCTTGTTGCCCCTCTCTGGCACGGGCACACTGCCTCCCTCGCTCTAAATACATGAAGAAATGATAGGACTGGTGTACATGGCACTGCCCTGGGGGGCTGACATACCTGTTGGTATCACATCTGCTCAGTGAGTTAGGCAAGAACCGCCATCATTTGAATGTATTTTTGACTGGCACATTGCCAGCGGCCATAGCACAGGTAGATACATCACAACTATTCTGGGTAGGGCACTGCCATCTGTGAGCCTGTAGCCACCACCTGACAGCGACATCTAAGGGGTGCAGCCATCACCTGACATTAGCATCTATAGGGGTGCAGCCATCACCTGACATTAGCATCTATAGGGGTGCAGCCATCACCTGACATTAGCATCTATAGGGGTGCAGCCATCACCTGACATTAGCATCTATAGGGGTGCAGCCATCCCCTGACATTAGCATCTATAGGGGTGCAGCCAACCTGACATTAGCATCTATAGGGGTGCAGCCATCACCTGACATTAGCATCTATAGGGGTGCAGCCACCTGACAGTGGCATCTAGGGACATCCTAGGGGTTGCAGCCCATGGTGAGTGCTGGCCTGTGAGGGGCAGCATGGGTCCATGTTGGTGCCAGCGCCTGGCAGCCTTGTGCAGGGGGGCACAGGCTCCATGTTGGTGCCAGGCTGGGCTTGTGCAGGGGGGCACAGGCTCCATGTTGGTGCCAGGCTGGGCCTTGTGCAGGGGGCACAGGCTCCATGTTGGTGCCAGGCTGGGCCTTGTGCAGGGGGGCACAGGCTCCATGTTGGTGCCAGGTCTGGGCCTTGTGCAGGGGGGCACAGGCTCCATGTTGGTGCCAGGCTGGGCCGGGGGGCCTCGTTGGTGCCGGGTGGGGGCACACAGGCTCCATGTTGGTGCCAGGCTGGGCCTTGGCAGGGGCACAGGCTCCATGTTGTGCATGGCCTTGTGCAGGGGGGCACAGGCTCCATGTTGGTGCCAGGCTGGGCCTTGAGCAGGGGGGGCACAGGCTCCATGTTGGTGCCAGGCTGGGCCTTGTGCAGGGGGGCACAGGCTCCATGTTGGTGCCAGGCTGGGCCTTGTGCAGGGGGGCACCTTCTCACCTTGATGTGGAAGCGGACCAGCGCCAGGCGGATGCAGTGTGCCATGCACACGGGGGGCAGGAACCAGACTTTGGGGGGCGGGGTGCCCTTGTTCTGGACGTGGTGGATGATCTGCTGGCCGGTCTGCCGCTCGTTGCTCTGCCGCTTCACCCACTCGTGGAGCCGGGCCTTGTCCAGGGCGCCATTGAAGAAGACGAAGAGCTCGATGTTGCCGGCGTAGCAGGCCTTGGCCAGGGCGGCCAGGTAGCCCAGCATGTGGTTCCACTGGCCCCCGCTCACCCAGTCCGTGTAGAAGCCGCCGTACAGCCGGTGCAGGCAGTTCTCGGCGTCGATGAGCAGGCGGAGCGGGGTCTGCGGGGGCCTCTGCCGGCCGCCCCCCACCAGGCTGCCCCGGGCCAGTTTCTGCAGCTCCACCGGGACCACGGCGCCCGGGCAGCGCTTCTCGATGTAGTCCTGGAAGCCGTGCACCCCATGATGCCGGGCCGCCGCTGCTGAGTGTGGTGGTGGTGGGATGGGCGGGTGTGACGGGCGGAGGTCGGGGGTCTAGTGGAAGAGCGGGGGGGTGCTGGATGGTTTGGGGGGGCTCTGCATGGCCGCGGCCGCCATGTGCTGTCTACAGAGCCATGTCCGGGGATGTGTGCGGGAGGGAGCGAGAGAGGAGGGGACCGGAAACCGGAACGGGAGGAGCCGGCCCGGGAGACAGAGGGAACCGGCCCGGGAAGCGGGGGGAGCTGGCCCGGGAAACGGGGGGAGCCGGCCCGGGAGACGAGTGTGCACCTGGCCTGAGAATGGAGGAGCCGGCCCGGGAGACAGGGGAAGCAGTCCCGGGAGACGAGTGTGCACTCGGCCTGAGAACGGAGGAGCCGGCCCGGGAGTGTGCACCCGAGCTCCGTACACCTGGCCCGGATACTGTGCACCGGGCGGATCCTGTACCACACCTCCCATCCGGCCCGGTCCTGTGATGCACTTTGTCCCAGGGAGCGGTGAATACGTTTTAAATGTAAAAATAAATATTAAAGACCAATGCTCTCACTGCCCCCCACCATACCCACACACACTGCCCCCCACCATACACACACACACTGCCCCCACCATATACACACACACTGCCCCCCACCATATACACACACACTGCCCCCCACCGTACACACACACTGCCCCCCACCATACACACACACACTGCCCCCACCATACCCACACACACTGCCCCCCACCATATACACACACACTGCCCCCCACCATACACACACTGCCCCCCACCATATACACACACTGCCCCCCACCATATACACACACTGCCCCCCACCATATACACACACTGCCCCCCACCATATACACACACACTGCCCCCCACCATACACACACATACTGCCCCCACCATATACACACACACTGCCCCCCACCATACACACACTGCCCCCCACCATATACACACACACTCTGCCCCCCACCATACCCACACACACTGCCCCCCACCATACACACACTGCCCCCCACCATACCCACACACACTGCCCCCCACCATACCCACACACACTGCCCCCCACCATATACACACACACTGCCCCCCACCATAACACACACTGCCCCCCACCATATCACCACACACTGCCCCCCACCATAACACACACTGCCACCCCACCATATACACACACTGCCCCCCACCATATACACACACACTGCCCCCACCACCATACACACACATGCCCCCCACCATATACACACATCACACTGCCCCCCACCATACACACACTGCCCCCACCATACTACACACACACACACTGCCCCCACCATACACACACACTGCCCCCACCATATACACACACTGCCCCCCACCATATACAACACACTGCCCCCCACCATACACACACACTGCCCCCCACCATATACACACACTGCCCCCACCATATACACACACTGCCCCCCACCATACACACACACTGCCCCCCACCATACACACACACACTGCCCCCCACCTATACACACACACTGCCCCCACCATACACACACCACCACACACACTGCCCCACCATAACACACACACTGCCCCCCACCATATACACACACACTGCCCCCACCATATACACACACACTGCCCCCCACCATATACACACACACTTGCCCCCCACCATATACACACACACTGCCCCCACCATACACTGCCCCCACCATACACACACACTGCCCCCCACCATACACACACTGCCCCCCACCATACACACACTGCCCCCCCATACACACACACACTGCCCCCCACCATATACACACACACTGCCCCCCACCATACACTGCCCCCACCATACACACACACACTGCCCCCACCATATACAATAAATAGGGTATAATGGTGTGCACACCGCGTAGGTGGTGAGTGGAGGTGCCAACTAACAGGATTTCTTCAATCCCAGTAAATACAAATATGGATACAAAGTTGCACACTCCTTTAGATGTTTGTGATGCAAGGTTTATTATGAACAGTTAATGGCCACAGATGTCAACGCGTTTCGGCTTTAACCAAAGCCTTGATCACGACAATTGGCAGGTGTGGGTCATGGAATGTTCTAGGATAAGATTGGAAAGAGGCGTCTTTCCTTGGTGGCGAACGCTCGATTAAGGTGGTTTGCTTTATTTCAATAATTCCCAAATGGGGATAGGCGTTTTTCAGCACGGTCCTTCTTTCAGTGATAGGTCCGCCCCTGTCAGAGTCCTGGTAGGAATGAGCCTCATTCCTACCAGGACTCTGACAGGGGCGGACCTATCACTGAAAGAAGGACCGTGCTGAAAAACGCCTATCCCCATTTGGGAATTATTGAAATAAAGCAAACCACCTTAATCGAGCGTTCGCCACCAAGGAAAGACGCCTCTTTCCAATCTTATCCTAGAACATTCCATGACCCACACCTGCCAATTGTCGTGATCAAGGCTTTGGTTAAAGCCGAAACGCGTTGACATCGGTGGCCATTAACTGTTCATAATAAACCTTGCATCACAAACATCTAAAGGAGTGTGCAACTTTGTATCCATATTTGTTCCCCACCATATACACACACACTGCCCCCCACCATACACTGCCCCCCACCATATACACACACACTCTGCCCCCCACCATATACACACACACTGCCCCCCACCATACACTGCCCCCCACCATAAAACACACACTGCCCCCCACCATATACACACACACTGCCCCCCACCATATACACACACACTGCCCCCCACCATACACTGCCCCCCACCATACACACACACACTGCCCCCCACCATACACTGCCCCCCACCATACACACACACTGCCCCCCACCATATACACACACACTGCCCCCCACCATATACACACACACTGCCCCCCACCATACACACACACTGCCCCCCACCATACACACACACTGCCCCCCACCATACACTGCCCCCCACCATACACACACACACTGCCCCCCACCATACACTGCCCCCCACCATACACACACACACACACTGCCCCCCACCATATACACACACACTGCCCCCCACCATACACTGCCCCCCACCATACACACACAAACACTGCCCCCACCATACACTGCCCCCACCATACACACACACACTGCCCCCCACCATACACTGCCCCCCACCATACACACACACACTGCCCCCCACCATATACACACACACTGCCCCCCACCATACACACACACACACACACACTGCCCCCCACCATATACACACACACTGCCCCCCACCATACACTGCCCCCACCATACACACACACACTGCCCCCCACCATATACACACACACTGCCCCCCACCATACACACACACACACTGCCCCCACCATATCACACACACACACTGCCCCCCACCATATACACACACACACTGCCCCCCACCATATACACACACACACACTGCCCCCCACCATATACACACACACTGCCCCCCACCATATACACACACACACTGCCCCCCACCATACACACACACACTGCCCCCCACCATATACACACACACACTGCCCCCCACCATATACACACACACACTGCCCCCACCATATACACACACACACTGCCCCCCACCATACACACACACTGCCCCCCACCATATACACACACACACACTGCCCCCCACCATATACACACACACACACTGCCCCCCACCATATACGCACACACACACTGCCCCCCACCATATACACACACACACTGCCCCCCACCATATACACACACACACTGCCCCCCACCATACACACACACTGCCCCCCACCATACACACACACACTGCCCCCCACCATATACACACACACACACTGCCCCCCACCATATACACACACACACACACTGCCCCCCACCATATACACACACACACACTGCCCCCCACCATATACACACACACACACACTGCCCCCCACCATATACACACACACACACTGCCCCCCACCATATACACACACACACACTGCCCCCCACCATATACACACACACACACTGTCCCCCACCATACACACACACACACACTGCCCCCCACCATACACATACACACACACACACACTGCCCCCTACCATACACACACACATCTACCTCGGTGAGGATTCGAATCTTGAGTCTCAAGTGTTGACAGAAGATAGCTCTACCACTGAGCTACAGCTCACTATATTGTGTGTATATATAGTGCAGGTATACATACAGCAGGTATATTAGGCTGTGTGCTCACAATCCGGAGGCACCGAGTGTTGGACACAGTGCCTCCACACCTGAGGGAACCCACGGGTGGACGCAGGGAGACCACAGCCTCCCTGTACTCACAATCTGTTGTGGATGTACGGCGGCTTCTCCCTGCGTGCAGCCAATGGTTATCGCTTCCGACTCCTCAGCATGAGATTACCATGTTACAGGGATGCGGAAACCTGCACTGCAGGTGAAATAACGCTGCGATTGGGAGAAGCAAAGTGGGTGAGGAGAGAGGACCCTTCCCACGAGGACTCCGTCTACAAGGGATGGGTGAGGATATACTAGATGATGAGAGAGGACACTGCCTGTGAGGGCTCACAGTCTACAAGAGATGGGTGAGGATACAGTAGGTGAGGAGAGAGGACCCTGCCCTCGAGGGTTCACAGTCTACAAGGGATGATGAGGATATAGGTGAGGAGAGAGGACCCTGCCCTCGAGGGTTCACAGTCTACAAGGGATGGGTGAAAATATAGTAGATGAGAGAGGACCCTGCCTGCGAGGGCTCACAGTCTACAAGGGATAGGTGAGGAGAGATGACCCTGCCCACGAGGGCTCACGGTCTACAAGGGATGGGTGAGGATATAGTAGGCGAGGAGAGAGGACCCTGGCCTCGAGGGCTCACAGTCTACAAGGGATGGGTGAGGATACAGTAGGTGAGGAGAGAAGACCCTGCCCATGAGGGCTCACTGTATGCAAGGGATGGGTGAGGATACACTAGGTGAGGAGAGAGGACCCTGCCTGTGAGGAATCACAGTCTACAAGGGATGAGTGAGGATACAGTAGGTGAGGAGAGAGGACCTTGTCTACGAGGGCTCACAGTCTACAAAGGATGGGTGAGGATACAGTAGGTGAGAGAGAAGACCTGCCACGGGCCTCACGGTCTACAAGGATGTGTGAGGATACTGTAGGAGAGGGTAGTGCTGGCCATGCGGCGGTCATTTCTTGTGCTTTTTTCTTTAAAATGACAAATATCACAAATCAGCAAATAACATGGACATATTTGGGGTCCCTGAAATTGTAACGATCAGCACAACACAGTGCTCAGATAATTTGTGGGATCAGTAAATGGCGTAAAAACATGGTGTGATTGATTAATTTTGTATTTTAAATCCATAAAAAATAATAAAGATGTAGGGCAGGGAGGGGTTTGGGTGGAGTTTTGAGTGGGTGTGCTAGGTGCGGCTTAAAGGCCCCATTACACGTAGCGATATCATTAATGATATCGGCGCAACGTAATAGTTTTTGTGACAATGCGGCGACGTCGCCAGCGATATCGCTGTGTGTGACACTTAGCAGCGATCAGCCCCCCGCTGGGAGATCGCTGATCTTTATTGAATGGCCTGGACCACTTTTCGATCGGCGATATCCCGCTGGCCAGGCTGCATCGCTGTGTGTGACAGGGGCAACGACCAGCGATCCCCATTTTGCGTCCGAGACCCTGAACGATCCCAATGACCGTAGGGCGCATCACTGGTAAGTCTGCCAGTCTGGCATCTCACCAGCGATCACATACCGATGTTCCAGCGATCCAGGCCAGGAGGGATCGCTGGAACATCGCTATGTGTAACGGGGCCCTTACATGCTATGCATGATGGGACTTGTAGTATTGGAAGAAGGAAGTCAGGAGAGGAAGTTGATTAACCCCATGAGAGCTGGAGCCAGCAATGAGGATGAGCTGCTGGAGAATGATAAAAGTTAATAAATCTACAATAACATAATGTTTGTTTATGAAAAAATAAATCAAGCAAAGTGGATGTGATTTCATGAGAACTGCGCCCACTGTGCGTCTACAGACAACGCTCAACTCTGCCGTCTGTTACTTTTTTCTCTCTAGAGGCATAAAAAATGCAGGTAAAAAACTGCAGTTACTTCTTTAAAGAAACCTGTCACCTGGATCTAGCCCTCTCTTCTATCACTAGCTGTCCATGCACCTTCCTAGCAGTTCTCTAACCATCCCTCTCTGAGTTAAACGGGTCTTATAACGATTTAGAAAAGTGAATTCATATTTACATATGGTCCCCATGTAGGAGACTTGAAAGGGGGGCTCTGGGCTCCATGAATCCCTCCTTGTGATGTCCAAACAAGCCCCGCTGGGCGTCGTCCTTGCTGCTTTGCCGCCTCCATTTGGAATCTCCCGCCCTCTCATGCAGTGTAATGGCTGGGCTGGAACGTCATATCCGGCCCGGTGCATTATGGGCCTGATCACGTGACCGGCCTGGTGCATTATGGGCTTGATCATGTGATTGGCCCAGCTTCAATTATGCGCTAGCAAGGTTGTGGGGTATCTTGGCCTCGGCTCACACACAGGCTGTACCGGAACCAAAGATATCTCTTCCAGATAGGTTTTCTGAGGGAAGGGATAAGTCCTTGGTGTTCAAAGAGGCATGTAAGCTTTATTTCAGGCTTCGCCCCGTTCATCTGGTAGTGAGGAACAGCACGTGGGGATTATAATTAGTGATGAGCCACCACCTCAATGTTCGAATTCAGTTCGATTTGTCGAATTAGTGATTTGTTCGTCGAACACCGAAACCCCATTGAAATCAATGGCAGGCAACAGCAAACACATAGAAAACACCTTCAAAGGTCTCCAAAAGCTGCCAATATACTCAGAATGGACAACATACACCAGAAAAAGTGACAACAATCTACCCACAGTACAAATTGTCAGAGGCAAAGTGGCATTAGTTTTCTACATTAAGTAAAAAGAGGTGGAAGAGTAAAAGGAGGATGAGACACAGGTATGGGCATGTCACACCCTTCTTAAATCAAGTAAAACACAGCAAGAGGACTCCAACAAGAATCCTCATTTTTTCAAAGGGTCACACCTACAGCAAAATGGCATCAATTGTCCCAGACCAAAAATTGCTGAATGGCCCAGTCTGCATGCATGGCACAGGGTCTGGAACAGGACCTGGCCTAGCATTTCAAGGTTAAACCTTGCTCAGCAACTATAAGTTTTGTGAGTATTACAGTAAAAACTAGAGAGGTAGGTCAGTGACCTGAATAGGCCTAGAGTGCTGGCTCCCCTCAAAGCTCATGCAAGCAATAGGGAGGTCAGAGACCTGTTTGGGCATAGTAGGCTGGATAAACTTAAAGCTCGTGCCAGCGCTCCCATCAAATTTATGCCCCGCCACACACAGGTGGGACCACTATCAGTTTCGTGGATTACTACAGGAAATAAGAAAGAGGTAGGTAAGTGACCTCTTTGGGTCTAGTGGGCCAGATAAATTCAAAGCTCATGCAAGCGCTCCCATCAATGATATACCCTGCCACACACGGTGGGACCACCATCAGTTTCATGGAGTACTACAGGAAATAATAGTATAATAATGTTTGGGCCTAGTAGGCCGGATAAACTCAAAGCTCGTGCAAGCGTTCCCATCAAAGTTATGCCCCGCCACACACAGGTGGGACCACTATCAGGTTTGTGGATTACTACCGAAAATAACATAGAGGTAGATCAGAGACCTGTTTAGGCCTAGTAGGCCGGATAAACTCAAAGCTCATGCAAGCACTCCCATCAATGATATACCCTGCCACACACAGGTGGGACCACTATCAGTTTTGTGGATTACTACAGGAAATAAGAGGTAGGTAAGTGACCAGTTTGGGTCTAGTGAGCCAGAAAAATTCAAAGCTCATGCAAGTGTTTCCATTAATGTTATGCCCCTCCACACACAGGGAGACCACCATTAGGTTTGTGGAGTACTACAGGAATTAATGGAGAGGTAGGTCAGAGACCTGTTTGGGCCTAGTGGGCCGGATAAAGTAAAAGCTCATGCAAGCGTTCCCATCAATGTTATGCCCCTCCACACACAGGTGGGACCACCATTAGGTTTGTGGAGTACTACAGGAAATAATGTAGAGGTACGTCAGAGAGCTCTTTGGGCCTAGAGGGCCACATAAATTCAAAGCTCTTGCAAGCGTTCCCATCAATGTTATGCCCCGCCTCACACAGGTGGGGCCACCATTAGTTTTGTGGAGTACTGCAGGAAATAATGGAGAGGTAGGTCAGAGGCTTGTTTGGGCCTAGAGGGCGAAATAAATTCAAAGCTCTTGCAAGCGTTCCCATTAATGATATGCAACGCCCACAAGGTGAGACCAACATTAGTTTTGTTGAATACTACAGGAAATAATGGAGAGGTAGGTCAGAGACCTGTTTGGGCCTAGAGGGCCACATGAAGTGAAAGCTCATGCAAGCATTCCCATCAATGATATACCCTGCCACACACCGGTGGGACCACCATCAGTTTCGTGGAGTACTACAGGAAATAATAGAGAGGTAGGTCAGAGACCTGTTTGGGCCTAGTAGGCCGGATAAAGTCAAAGCTCATTCAAACGTTCTCATCAATGATATGCCCCGCCACACACAAATGGGACCACCATTAGTTTTGTGGAGTACCACATGAATTAATGGAAAGGTAGGTCAGAGACCTGTTTGGGCCTAGAGGGCACATGAAGTCAAAGCTCATGCAAGCGTTCCATCAATGATATACCCTGCCACATACCGGTAGGACCACCATTAGTTTCGTGGAGTACTACAGGAAAATAGAGAGGTAGGTCAGAGACCTGTTTGGGCCTAGTAGGCCAGATAAAATCAAAGCTCATGCAATCGTTCCCATCAATGATATGTCCTGCCAGATACACGTGGGACCACCATTAGTTTTGTGGAGTATTACAGGAAATAATGTAGAGGTAGGTCAGAGAGCTGTTTGGGCCTAGTAGGGCCACATAAATTCAAAGCTCTTGCAAGCGTTCCCATTAATGAATGCCCGCCACACACAGGTGAGACCACCATTACTTTTGTGGAGTACTACACGAATTAATGGAGATGTAGGTTAAAGACTGTTTGGGCCTAGAGGCCACATAAATTTAAAGCTCTTGCAAGCGTTCCCATTAATGATATGCAACGCCACACAGGTGAGACCAACAGTTTCGTGGAGTACTACAGGAAATAATAGAGAGGTAGGTCAGAGACCTGTTTGGGCCTAGTAGGCCGGATTAAGTCAAAGCTCATGCAAATGTTCTCATCAATGATATGCCCCGCCACACACAAATGGGACTACCATTAGTTTTGTGGAGTACTACATGAATTAATGGAGAGGTAGGTCAGAGACCTATTTGGGCCTAGAGGGCTCCAGAGCTGACCACAACTCCTCAGATGTGTGACTCACATTTCCCAGATGGCGTTGAGGACTGCTGCCAGCATAGTAAGGAGGTGTGCTGGATTTCGTCTGAGCAGTTTGAATGCGGGTCACATTACGAGACAGGCTTTGGGCGCAGGTGAAGGACCTAGAAGAGGTGGCGGACACAGAAGCAGTAGAGGAACATCTAGATACAGAGGTTTGACACGCAACCCGTGGGGATGGCATGACTTGTAGATCAGCCCCTTCTCCTGCTGTCACCCGGTGCCCAGTCAGTGACATGTAATGCCCTTGTCCATGCTTACTCGTCCAAGTGTCATGGTGAAATGCACCGTCACACACAGAGTCTCTCAAGGAAGCCGTGATGTTGTGTGGACATGCTGGTGTAGCGCAGGCACAGCTTTCTTTGAGAAGTAGTAGCGACTGGGCATCTGGTACTGGGGGACTGCGACGGCCATAAGGTCTCGAAAATCCGCTGTTTCCACCAGATGGAAAGACTGCATTTCCGTAGCCCACAGTTTGCAGATGTGAAATTCAACCTCTTAGCTTTGGCATGGGTAGGAGGAAATGTTTTTTTTTCTTTTCCACATCTGAGGGACCGGGGCTGGCTGTTGTGCTGAGACAGGGTTGAGTAGGGTGTCCCAGACAAACTGCTGGTCTGTGAGGGAGGTACAGGTGGACTTATTATGTTGCATTTATAAAAAGGTGGTGCTCTCGATGTCTGACAGCGCTCAACACCAGCAGGTGTTTCCACTTCCAAAACAGCTGACAACCTGTCAATCACACTGGCTGTTGCGGGTAAAGAGGTGGAAGTTCTGCGGCCGAAAGCCTGTCTGACAGCTGTCTCCACAGTCACAGAGGATGAAGAGGCCGCAGATGCACTTGATGGGGCAGACGGTGGTTGGCCAGGCCTACTAGGCCGCATTGTAGCACAGTGAGCTTCCCACTGTGACTTATGCTTCATGTCCATTTGATGGTTCATGCATGAAGTACTCAAACTATTCATTTTTTGACCTCTACTCAGTTTTTGCTTACAAATTTTGCAGATAACATGAGTTATGTTATCCTTTGCGATCTGAAAAAAGGCCCAGGCTAGGCAAGGCTTAGTGCCTATGCAACCTGCAGAGCCACCACGACTTCTGCACAGAGGCAGAGTTGTGGCTGAAGACGCAGTTGTTGACGTGCTTCCAGGACTTTGTCTCTGTCCAGGAAGCCGCAACCTAACCTCTTCACTAGCATCCTCCTCCACCTCCTCTGATGAGCTCATCAACTGCTTGCCTGGTTGTTGACAGTAAGTGGGATCTCCAACCTCATCATCACCCTGTGTGTTCTCACACTCGTCGTTCTCAGAGCCAACCTCTTCCTGCCCTGAGCGCAAAGTCAAGTTGTCAGTCCAATCAGGTATCTGAGTCTCATCATCATCTACCTCATTGTCTCCACCAACAAGGGTTACAGTTTGGGAATGAGGGTCTACATGATGCTCGGACCCTTGTTCATCTGGGCCTGGATCCAACTCACAAAGATTTTGGGCATCGGTGCAGATCTTTTCCTCGTCTTCACTCAATAATGTTTTGGAGCAGACCTCTGATTCCTAGGCTAAAGTATGAGTGAACAGCTCTGCAGACTTACCCATCGTGTTTCCCCATAGTCAATAGGATGGCTGGAGACTTGTGAGCTGTGAGGAAGCAAGTGCGATTGGGTGACACCTCTGAGGACGGGAGTGTTTGTGATGTTGAAGTTGAGGTGGAGGAGAGCTCACTTAAGGGAGCGATTGATATCCATTGAAGCACCTGCTATTTTTGGGCTTCATCTACAAGTTTTAGCGATGCTCTGCTGCGTAAGAAAGGGATGATATCAGATCGTCCACAAAAGAAGTAGACATTTTAGTTTGGCTTGAAGACGATATTTGTTCAGCAGATGTTTCTGTTCCTTTAGCACCTACACCACGGACACAAAGATTTTTACCCTTTCCAACACGCCTATTCCCCTTTCCACCATCAGCAGACCTTTTACCACTCATTTTGGAGGGTAAGTAATTGACAACTCTGTAGTTGTTGGTATAAAAAAGAATGGATGCAAAACTAGCAGAGCTGAGTGGCCAAACAGTGGCACTAGCCTAAATAGCTTTTGGTAATTAGTTTTTTGCAGATGTAAAACAATGGTACTAGCGTCAATAGTTTTGGTAACTAGTTTTGGGCAGAATACAAAAGTGTTGTTTGCGCTGTGTGGCGGTACTTTTCAAAAGAACACTGAAATACAGCTACGTCGTCAAACTGTGGTACTAGCGTAAATAGTTTTGGTAACTAGTTTTGGGCAGATGCAATACAAAAGTGCTTTCTGCGCTGTGTGGCGTACTTTTCAAAACAACACTGCAGTACAGCTACGTAGTCAAACTGTGTTAGTAGCCTAAAAGGATTTGCTTGGCTACATGCACTAAAAAATGGCAATACAGACAGGCGGAGTAGCTTTCTTCACAACAGTGCTACACCAATGCCTGCCACACACTGCTACTAGCCAATATGGATTGCCTGGGCTAGATGCAGTAAAAAGTGGTTATTACAGACAGGCTTGTAGCTTTCTTCCAGCATGACCCAAAGCCTGTCACATGCTACAACCATAGATTGATTGGGCGATCAGTAAAATGCTATTCAGACAGGCTGTGTAGCTTTCTTACAGTGCTACCAAGCTACATGCTAGTAGCAAAATATTTACTGGGCAGATTTTGCCAGATGCTATAAAAACGCTTGCACAGCACTGGAACAGACCTGCCTGGCAAAAAATGCTTTTAAGCTCTCAAAAGGTGCCTGCTGGATACACATTTGAGATTACTGGCTGTATACACATCAGCTTTTTGCTGATGTTTGCAGCCGATCTGGCAGGTGGCGCCACATCTGCTGGATCGGCTGCCTATTGGTCGACTTGCGGCCCAAATCCGGCAAGCCCCATGCGTTGTCTATGGGGCTTAAGGTCTGGTGCGGCAAGTGCGGTTCTGCTGGATGCAGCAGATCCGGCACTTGCGGACGCTGCTTGCAGCTTTTTTTTTTCGCGGCTGCAAGTGCCAGATCTGGTCGATCCACAGAACCGCACGTGCTGCACTGGACCGCAAGCCCCATAGACAATGCATGGGGCTTGCCGGATCGGCGCCACAAGTGTGGCCGTTAGGTGGCAGATCCGACAGATGCGGTAAATCTGCCTGATCTGCCGCACATCAGCAAAAACACTGATGTGAAAGACCCCTTAGAGTGCTGGTGCATATATGGTCTTGTATACACAGCACTATACTGTATATACAGGTCCACACTATATACATACAGTATATAGGCACACTAATACAGCATGTAGTGTGGACCTGTATATACTGTATAGTGTTGTGTAGAGACAGACATACACTGATAAAACAAACAAAGACACTCAGACAGACACACATCCTACCATATATGTGTCTACTCACAGGACCTGTGATGATGTCACATGGAGAGGAGGCATCAGGGGTCACTTGATCAGCTCAGAGAGGGACTAGGGATATAAAGAAGTTGGTGGGAGGGCCCGGGATCTGCACCTAATGATCCTGATTGGTCTGAGTGGGGCCCTGTTTTGGGGAAATTTCCCCGCCACTTCACAGAAGTGGCCTTGCCCCCTGAATTGCACGGCCGCTCGCCGGTAAATGATTTAAAGCAGGCCTGTGGCTGGAAGAGCGGGCAGCCCATAAGGAAAAGTCCCGCTGCTCCCGCCTATCAGTCCAGGACTGAACGCAACCCACAAACAAGTCACCACCAAAGTCAGTAAAATAAAGGGAGCTTTCATGTCACTGGTAGCTCAAAGGATCTGGAAAAGTGCTATGGCTCGTCATTCCCCAAAACTAAAACCAGCAAAACCTGTGCTCCCAAATCCACATGCCCCTCCCTTCTGAGTCCCACAACATGTCTAAAACAAAGTTAACGTCCACATGTTTGACATTGTTGTAGTGAAGAAGCCTGCTTTACAGGATGTGTTTCTACAGAAGCAAGAGCTGGGCACAATGTACAAGCACTGCAACCTGTGCTCCAAAAATCAAAGAGAACTCCTTCCCTGTGGCGTGTGGCTAAATAGTACTGTACAGTAAGGTATTGCCATGTTCAGGAGAAATTGTGTTACATTTTGTGGCACTTTTTTACATATTCCCATTGTTAAAATTGGAAATCTGAGGTTAAAACAACATTTTAGTGGTAAAATTGTGTTTATGTTTTCTTCACCACCCAATATCATAATATTATATTACACACCTGTGGTGTCAATATGCTTACTGCACCCCTAGATGAATTCATTGAGGGGTGCAGTTTGTAAAATTGGGTCACTTGTGGTGGATTTCTGCTATTCTGGCACTTCAGGGGCTCTGCCAATGTGACATAGCACCCGCAAACCATTTCAGCTAAATCTTAAATCCAATATGGCGCTCCTTCCCTTCTGGGCTTTGCACTGTACTACATAAGTCAATCACATATGCAGTATTGATGTACTCAAGAGAAATTGCACAACAAATTGTTGCTGCATTCTCTCCCTGACTCTTGTGACAATGCAAAATGTGGGGCTACCAGAACATTTTTGTGGGAATTTTTTATTTTTTTTTATTTTCACGGTGTTCAATGTTCTGAAAAAATGTGAAGCACCTGTGGGTTGAAGGTGCTCACCACACATCTAGATAAGTTCATTGAAGGGTCTAGTTTCCAAAATGTGGTCACCTGTGGGGAGTTTCCACTCTTTAGGCACACTTGTGGGAGAGCCCCACTGTTTAGGCACATTAGAGGCTCTCCAAACACAACATGGCATCTGCTAATAATTCCTGACTATTTTGTGTTTGAAAAGTCAAATGGCACTCATTCCGTTCCAAGCCCTGCACAGCGACTAAACAGTGTAGTTCCACTACATATGGGCTATCAGCGTATATGAGACTAACGTTTTTTTGAGGAAAAAAGATACATTTTAATTTTTTCCTTCCACATTACTTTAGTTCCTGTGAAGCACCTGAAGGATTAATAACCTTCTGAATGTGGTTTTGAGTGGCTTGAGGGGTGCAGTTTTTAGAATGGTGTCACTTCTTGGTGTTTTCTGTCCTGTATGCCTCTCAAAGTTACTTCAAATGAGATGTGGTGCCTAAAAAAATGGTTTTGTAAATTTTGTTGGAAAAATGAAAAATTTCTGTTAAAATGTAACCCTTCTAACTGTCTAACTCCAAACAATTGTTTAAAAACATTGTGCTGATGTAAAGTAGGATAAGAATGAGGATCCAGAGTGTATTTTGCAGCACTTCTAAATAGGAGGAGGTCAATTCCACTTTAAAGGTTTCATTAATACAGTCCTCACAATGAAAAGTCCAAGTACATGGCTTTTTGGCTTCTTATTTCAAAATACGGTAAGCTTTCCTCAGGTACATATCTAGAGCATATCCAATACATGCAATAATACACTCTGGATCCTCATCCTTATCCATGTTTGATGGGTTCCTTCCGGGGCACCTGTATGTACCAGAAGTGTGCTACATACTGAACAGGCTTAGAGGACATTGGGTTCTCCTGGGGATCGATAAGCTATGTACCAAGACTACTATCTGGTGAGCAACACACAAATTTTTGTATGCAGCATATTTATACTTACTGCACTTAGGTCCTGCGCTGTCTCTCTTGTCTCCTCAGTATACCCCAGGTAGAGGATACATACTCTTTATCTTGGATCGCTGATGTAAAATATACATGTTGGAAATGTTATTTATTAACAATTTTTAGTGACATAACTCTCTTGCTTAAGGACATAAAAGTTCAAAATTTAAAAATAGCAAAATGTTCGATATTTTCACAAATGAATGCAAAAAATGTCCTAAAATTAACATTAACATGAAGTACAGTGTATCCCAAAAAAACAATCTCAGAATCACTGTGATCCGTTGAAGCGATTCAGAGTTATTACATCAAAAAGTGACACTGGTCAGAATTGAAGAAAATGACCTGGTCATGTCGGTGAAAACAGGCTCGGCGGTGAAGGGGTTAAAGAGGTTCTGCGTGCTCTGTGCGTCAACTGAGAAAACAGGCCCTATAGGGGACTTTGTTTAAAATTGTTGCATTGGGGGTGAAGTCTGCCAATATAGGCTATCTCTGGGTCAACTCTGAAAATAGACTCTGTAAGAGCCTATTTTAAAATGGTTGTTCTGTGGTTAAATTATGTCAATTAAGGCTGTTTGTGTCAACTGTGAAAACAGGCTCTATAGAGGTATTTTTAAAATTGTTACTCTCTGAAGGAACTCTCTTTATTTTGGCTTGTCTGGGTGAACTTTGAAAACATGCTCTGTATGGGCCTTTTTTATATATAATTATAGCTCTGTGGGAAAGCTCTTCCTTTGTTGGCTGTGTGGATGAACTATGAAAACAGGCTCTGTAGGCGGCTTTTATTAAAATTCTTAGGGTATGTGCACACAGGACGTTTTTACTGCAGTCAAGAACACTGCAGAACCTGTAGTGGTTTCAAGGATCTCTAGATTACTTGGAATGAGATTTGCTGCATTCCAGTTTGCATTTTTGCTGCGTTCCGGTAGCTGCGTTTTTTCAACGTTTTTGTCATAGACTGCAGCAAAAACGCAGAAAGAATTGACATGCTCATTTCTTTCCAACCGCAGCAAAAACTGGGGTCTTTGACACTTTCTGCAGATCACACAAACCAATGTGTGGAGACAGCAGTTCTCTGAAACACATTGGTTTTGCTGGAAAGTCCAAAAGTGGATATAGAATCGCATACATTTGCATAAAACCATACCAAAAACGCAGGTAAAAAACACAGCAACAAACGCAGGAAAAACGCACTGTGTGCACATACCCTAACTCTTTGGGAATACTCTGAAATCTATCTATGGGGTAGCTCTTAAAATTTGTCGTTTATTCATTTACTTGTTATTTAACCATAATGACTATGGAGGCAGAACCCCTTTAAGTTATTGCTCTATCTACAATTTGTTTGCAGGTCAATTGTCCTGCTCTTAAACCCATTTTGCTTCCTTTTGCAGCCCCCTAGCCCTTACTACAACCATTTTACAGCCATTTTTCAGCATAGAAGTTTGGTTTCCCCTTGACTTGTATTGGTTCTGGGTTTAAGTTCGGGTTAAGACTGGTTCCCAATTTTTTCTAAAAGTTTGGCCAAACCCGTACATCCATGGGTCTGCTCATCACTACTCAGTACACATCACCCTGGCACTGCCATCACACAATGCATGATCTGGCCTGTCTAGTTCTATATTATCCCACATGCAAGTGTGGCGCCCCGCAACGAGTGCGTCACAGGAGGGTATTGCATCCCTGACTGAAGATGCAATATTCTCCGTCTCAGTAATGACATGGTTAATACTCAGAGCTCTATACCCTACATGCACCATTAGAATAGAGGGCCAATCAGGTCCTGGTGGGCGGAGTGTAGGAGGAGAGTGTAGGAGAATGTAGAAGAGGAGGAGAGAAGTGGTCGGGAGGAACGTAGGAAAAGAGGGCTCTGCACAGTCCTGTGCAGCCCTGCAGACCACCCCCCGGTTGGCGCCATCATTCGGTGCCCCAAACCGGAACCTGGGCGACTATCTAAACGGGTCAAAATACACCCCCGCCCACCAACAACCGGACCACTGGTTCCGAAGCGAGTAAGTCATTCATCGCTGCTCAGCAAACCAGAAGTGAAGGAACTGCTTTCTAGGAGCACCTCACTACAGCCGCAACTAGAGCCGTCTTGCCAGCGGAGTACCCACCATAAGGAAACAGGCTCCCCTCACACCAGGTTGTATACACCGGCAGGGAAATTCAAGTAGCCCCTTGTACCCGAACTGACGCACTAAGGCGACGTCAGCAAATAGTAAAGTTAAGAACGGAGGAACACCGCGGAGCTCTGAAACAACACCGGTCATTGCTGGGACCACCCGGTCCATTACCCGTTAACTGTATACCCTGTATCATCTACCGGTTACAGTAAAAGACCCGTTACAGAGAACACTGGTGTCTGTACTTCTTCAGAACTGTTTAACTCCACATGCTAAGAATCACCGAGCTGCCACACACCACCAAGTGCAGCCCCTGGCCCCGGGACTCCCGCTCGTCCTGTGGGGAGCGTCGCATCTTGCTGCCGTACATCCCCCGGAGGCCCAAGCAGCGCCGGTGAAATCACCGGAATTTCCGCAGGTGGCTTCACGACAAGAATAATTAACCCTTATCTGTTCAGCCAACCACTATTGATCTGGACCACCGGGCACCACAGCCGCAGGCGCGGAACCGTGACAGGAGAAGCAACGCCTGCGACGTGAAGACCCGGCTACGGTGAGTCACAATTACATGGTAGAGAATCAGCAATATGTGGGTGTACCCTTATGGTACCTTTACACGCCGCGACGGCAGGCTGGATACATCCCGCTACTTCACGTGCACGAGCACGGCCAAACGGTTACAAACGGAAACGCACCACCTTTACACGCCGCGACAAGATGCGCTACGCCACGCTACATCTATAGCTAGCTACATCGCCGGGTGTCTCAAGTAGCCAGCTGTAGCTCATTTACACACCGCTACAACCAGCTACTATGGGCGTACGTGGTGCAGCAGGGACAGCACATAGGCGTGCCACAATTGTGGATTACGAGACGTCCGTACGCTGATAGGACAAAGCAATAATACCATGATTGGCCAGGCATCGCAGGAGGCTGATTAATACTTGACGCTCGAGCAATTGTGTAGTGTGACTCGTCAGCTCCTTAAATATGCCGCCCTGTGCGCCGACAACCAATCGGACCGCACCATCTTCCACCAATGATCGCAGATGGGGCGCGGTAACACGGAGCCTAGGTGACGCCTCAGCGACATTGCAGCTACATCGCAGGCTGTCCCGAGTTCCCTTCCGTTGCTTCTTTACACGCCGATACAGCTCGCTACCATCGGCGTTGTAGCCATCAGTTTTCGAGCAGAGCTAGGAAACAGATGTATCTGTTGCCGGCTGTATCGTCACGTCTTCAGACGCCGCTACGACGGGCTACATTGGCGCTACAAGCTACATTTGTAGCCTGTAGCGGGATGTATCCAGCCTGCCGTCGCGGCGTGTAAAGGTACCTTAACAGTACATTTGGCAGTTATGCATTTCATAAGGGGGAGTCAACTACATGCTATTGTATTAAAAACGGGTCAATTTTTAGGGCAGCCTATGACTCATAGCCAATTTTCACTATAATAACATGATTTAGACAACTCCATTAAAACACTTTCCATAATAAACAATTATCACTTACTGATAGGATGAATCGTAATCGTTGATCACAGGATGTGTCTGTCTATGCCACATTAAGCATGGGGAACAGAAAGAGGAGGAGAGAACTGTGTGAAGACTTGAGAAACAATATTATTGAAAAATATCAACAATTTCAAGGTTGCAAGTACATTTCCAGAGATTTTAATGTTCTTGTGTCCGCGTTGTGCAATAAAATAAAGAAGTTTACAACCCATGGCACTGTAGTTAATCTCCTTTGATGTGGACAGCAGAGAAAAACTAATGAATTAGTGCAATGCAGGATAGTCCAAGTGGTGCATAAGCCCCAATCAAGTTCCAGAGAAATTTAGGCTGTCCTTCAGACTCAGGGGCATCAGTATCAGCACAAATTATCTTAAATTGAAGCACTACAGCAGGAGAGCCAGGAGGATCTCACTACTGACACAGAGACATTAAAAAAACTAGACTGTAGTTTGAAAAAATCCCTCTGGGAAAGCATCATGTGGACAGATTCGAGACCATGTTTGAGCTTTTTGGTAAACAGATCACATTACTGTTTACTAAAAACAGAACAACGCCTACAAAGAAAAGAACACAGTGCCCACAGTCAAATATGGTGGAGAGTCAGAGATATTGGGGGCTTGTTTTACTATCTCTGGCAATGTGTGTATTGACTGTGTGTAAGGCATTATGAAATCTGAAGATTACCAAAGGATTTTGGGTCACAAGATAGGACACAGTGACAGAAAGCTGGGGTCATTGTCTTGCTGGAGGACTCGTTACCTAGGACACAAACCCAAATATACTACATGAAGCATCCAGAAACAGATGGAAAAAAAAGCACTGAAGAGTTCTGAAGTGGAAACAATAAGTCCAGATCTAAATCCCATTAAACACCTTTTGAGAGATCTTAAAATTGCTGTTGGGAGAAGGTGTCCTTCAAATAAGAGAGACCAGGGGTAGTTTGCAAGAAAAGAGTTATTGAAAATTACAATTGAGATTGATAAGAACCTTGTTGATCATTATAGAAAGCAATTGATTGCAGTAATATTTTCCCTTGGCACATATACCAAGCGGTGGACACCGCCGTTTCTCCTGTCCACAACCTGCATCTGGCCATCCTTTCCAGCTACTCCCAGCACTAATTGCCTTAGAACCATTAAGGGCGGAGCATTGAATAGGTCAGTTCTTTATGTGGGCCACGTATCTTGTGGCACCATCAATTCATGCTGTCTCTATTATATTTCCATATATCCACACCGGATTCTCTCTGGAACAATACTTGAGCACACTGAAGAAGGCCCATAAGTTGAGGGTCGAAATGTTTGTTTTGATCTAATTTTTTCACCAAATAAAATAAAATATCACAGCAAATCATAACAGTTTTGAGTGGCATGTAATTTTTTCATTTGGAGTAATGGCTTTTTCCTGGCAGAGTGGTCCTCCAACACATCGGCCTCCTCTATCAGCAGCACATCGGAAGTATCCATACCAGCTATGGTGACACGGTCTGGTACAAGAGGGAATAGAAGGAGGGATCCCAGTGCCCTGTTTCAAAATCAGAGAGAATTTGGACAAATGGAGTCTAATCGAGGCTCCAGGAGGGTAATCAATCTAAGTTCACATTTACTATCTCCTTCAGATCTGTCGCTCCTTGAAAGGGTTCTCTCTTTCTCCCCCGCTGCTAAAGTTGGTAAATTGACTGCCATTAAAGATTTACACATCTTTGCCCATACCTTGATTTTCAAACGGTATTTCTTTTATCCTAATTTTAATTCCATATTTCCTACAGAGGAGGAACAAATAGCAGTACAGGAGTTGGAGGAGATCTCCAGGGAGAGCAACACATCTGAAGGAGGTAAGATCCGTCCCTCCATTTGTCCCCAGTCAAAAAAGTTCCCGGCACTGTCCACCTATCCAAGTGTATACCTCTTTGTACAGGTGGTCGGTAAGGATTTTGATAAAATTCCTAATGGGTTGCTAAGAGACAATCTTTCTGGGCAGGAGCGTCGACATCTTAAGGAGTTACAGGCTCTACCTGATGTGGTGTTGAAACCAGCGGATAAAGGCGGTAATATTGTGATATCGCCGAGGGTGGCTTATGAGAAGCAAGCATTTAAGCAATTGCAGAACATACATGTTACAAAAAACTGACCTACAATCCACTTGCTTCCTTCTCTAAGCTACTTTCATCCAACGGATAATACGATCATCATGAAAGAGCTGGCTTCGGCACTGCAGACTGTGGATCCTGTAATTCCGATGCTGTACCTCTTGCCCAAAACTCTGGATGTCCCTCCCGTGAGACCTGTCTCCGGCAGGGACAATTTACTTGAGAATATAAACAAGTGGATTGATTCAAAGTTGCAACCCTTGGTGACAAGTTTACCATCTTACATTAAGGATACTGGTGAACTGCTTAGTAGAGTAGATGGCTTACATATGGGTGAGGCGACATTGCTGGGATCTGGAGATGTTGAGTCTCTATACACCAGCATACGACACTCGGATGGATTGGCTGCCACTAAGTTCTTCTTGGACAGATCCAATCTTCCCGCATCTATTGGTGCATTGACCTTGGAGTTATTGGAATTTTCTTTGACTCATAAATTTTTTTGTTTTTAAGGGGTCCTTCTACCTGCAGATTCAGGGAACAGCGATGGGGGCTTCCTTTGCCCCATCATATGCCAATCTGTTCCTGGGGCTGTGGGAGAGGGACCTCTTCCAGTCAGAGGGAGTGTCGCCAATGGACTGCGTCCTTTTCTGTATGCGGTACATTGATGACATCTTTCTGATCTGACAGGGTGATGAAAATTCTCTTCACCAATTTATGACTTTTCTAAACAACAACGATCGCAATATCCGTACAACATATCAATAGAGTAGAGACTTGATTGATTTCTTAGATGTCACCTTAAAACGTGATATCTCTAACACACTTCAAACTGACATATTCAGAAAGCCCACATCCACAAATATGTTGTTGCACGCCTCCTCCTCCCACCCTCCACATATGATAAGATCTATTCCAACTGGGCAGTTCCTGCGGCTATACAGGATCTGCTCTTCTGACTCAGCAGCGATCCGTTGAGTTGAAAAATAGGTTCTACGAAAGAGAATACAGCAGACGCTGTGTTAAAAAGGCTTATAATAGAGCTAGACACTCGACCCGACATGACTTATTATACACACAACAAACCAACAAGGTATCAGACCGGGTTAGGTTTATAATCAACTATCACACTCAAGTCCCTCGTATGAGGGAATGTCTGGAAAAAGCGTGGCCTATATTACTTGTTGATCCAATTCTTTCTAAAATCCTAATGCCTAGGCCAGAGATCACAATACAAAGAAGTAAAAATTCTTGTTGGTAGTCACTGTCAAGAGGATCTTAAGCGTACATTTCTAGATGATGCCATAGCTCGGATCGGGTGTCGTCCTTGTGGACAATGTATAGCATGTTCTAATATCGATCGAAGTGACACGTTTGATGACTCCTCTAGCTGCAGGACCTTTAAGATTACCACATTTATCACCTGCACTACAACAGCGGTGATTTATTATGCTGTATGTCCATGTCCTAAAATATATGTTGGACTGAGCACTCGCCAGCTCAGAGCCAGAGATCATGTAAATCAGGGGTCTCAAACTCGGCTGGGTTGTTGGGCCGCACATAGAAAAACATTTTTAGCGGAGGGCCGCATCTCTTGTGGGACTAAGTGATAATTTTAGTAATACCAGAATTTTTTGCTCAATGTAGTAAAGTACAAATCCTGATCCCTTTCTTGTAGTAATGTCCCCATCCTGTAGTAATGTCCTTTTCTACTGATGTCCCCCATCCTGATCCCTTTTTCTAGTGATGATCCCTATCCTGATCCCTTTTTCTAGTAATGTCCACCATCCTGATCCCTTTTTCTAGTGATGTCCCCCATCGATCATGGTCCCCTTTTGTAGCGATGTTCCCATACTGATCTCCTTTTCTAGTGATGTTCGTCATCCCATTCCCCTTTAGTAGTGATATCCCCTATCTTGATCCCTTTTAGTGATGATGTCCCCATCCCGATCCCCTTTTATAGTGCTGTCCCCCATCCTGATCTGCTTTTATAGTGATGCCCCCCATCCTGTTTTACCTTCTTATTACACACTCAAATACACACTATCACACACAAACCCACAAACAACCCCCCCTCACACACACACATACTCACACACACTCACACATCCTCATACACACTCTCACACTCATACACACACTGAAACTCGCACAACTTTCTTATACACACATCCTCACTCACACACTCACCCTCACACACACTTTTCTTACTTTAATGATGCATTGCTCCAGTGCAGGGGGCCGCCGCGGTCCCTGCTGTACTGACTTCCGGCCTCCGCTGTGCTATGACTTCCTCCAGCCGCCGCTCAGACAAGCGCTGTTGCTCATCAAGATCAATGCAATCTGCCAGCCTCTCATTGGCTGGCAGCTTGCATTGATCTTGCTGAGTGGCAGAGCTTGTTAGTGCTGCGGACAGAAGACATCACACAGCAGGGACTGCAGCAGCCCCCTGCAGTGGGGCGATGCATCATTAAGTTGTCCAAGGTGCTGCGGGCCGCATAGTGAAGCCCCAGGGGCCGCATGCGGCCCTCGGGCCGCGAGTTTGAGACCCCTGATGTAAATGGTATTAATGCAGCTAGAACTGCAGTGGAGGGTGATCCACTTAAAACCTTGCTGAGAAACTTTAAGTGCCACCAGCAATGTGATGGTAGCCTCTTAAGAGTGTGCGGTATGGATCGACTGGAATCTAACATCAGGGATGGCAAAATATGCCAAAGACTTGCAAATCTGGAGACCAAAAGGATTGGTCTCTTGATATGTCAGTACCAATGGTCTGAATGAAAGCTTAAATTTCTCATCTTTCTTGTAGTTGCTGATCATATATAATGATTTTAACATATGTTTTTATTCTCTTTTATGCTTTTAGTGCACTATTCTAACGGTACTGCAGATGAAAGGTTATTGTTTGCCCAATGCCCATATATGGGACTTTTTTGGTGAAGATACCAGATATGTATATGGTGTATTACATGGCTACAAACCTGGCTACCAGCCTATAAAGCTGTTGAAAAAAAACATGCATAGTATTATTATATGGGTTTATAATTGGATATATATTGTATATAATATGTATGTCTATAATAATGCTTACAAATATTCAGTATATCTGGTGAATGTGAGTATAATGTTTCAACTTCACATATATGAATGTTGCTCAATTTGAGCTTATGGGCTATAGAATTACTAGATAGACACTAGATAATATATCTGTTTATTTATGGGCCACCCTTGTTTAATGCTGGCCAACCATTTCCTTTGTTGCCCTTAATTCCACCAGCCTACACACACAAATGTGTGCCAAACACTCACCATCATGCTATCATTGGTCCGCGGGTACGCATGCGCCGCTGGTGAGGTGCTTCCTCGTTGCCCAGTGACGGTCATCACGTCATGCGGTCGATGACAATCGTCTGGGTGACATGGCCGATGACTCGATGGCGACAGATGCGTTATATAGACGCCAGTACACATGATTGGCCAGTCAGTCTATTTAAACCACCTTCTGCAGCACAAACACCGCCCCCTGACGAAGGAGCCTCGAAACGATCGTAGGGGTGTGACGCCCCCACAGGATCCTCATTACTAGGGCACCAATATACCGATCAGCCTGGGTGTCATCTCATAAGTATCATGTGTAACCCCTCTTTTTACCCTGATAGATCTCTGCAATATTGACCTTCTGTCTCTGAAGTAACTAAACTGACCCCTACCCTTTGGTTAACTGCAGATTGTCCCATTGGAGATATACCATTAATTTGGTGTGTCTGAACATTCCAGTGAGATAGAATCTACTTGTTAAATACATGCTTATTATATGCCATCTGCAGTTTACTTAAACTATCCAAGTGAGTTGTGAGCCTAATTGACAATGTGTGAGAGATTTAGATCATGACAGATAAGGTCTAGATGAATTGCTGATCACCATACAGGGGTGACACAACTTATTATTTATATATTGTGGATGAGTAAAGTTATTCTGGTCTGTAATTTATAAAATTATTTATATGGTGTATTTACCCACAAAGTTATGTGGTTATGCAAACATGTGACCTGTGGGGTTGTCTCTTTGTTGTTTTTCGCTGTACTGCACTTCTTAAACTCCCTTTTGGATCACCTAACTAAAAACTACTTTTCATTGCATACATGGACGTTTGACCGTTTTTTTTCTCTTTGGGTGTTCAAATCCTAACTGTTTTGAGTGGAAAGTAGTTTTTCTTTTGGGGTAATGGCTTCTTCATGGCAGAGTGCCCTTTTTAGCCCATGTTGACACAGTACTCTTTTCACTGGGGATAATGATACAATCTTACCTACTTTCACCATCATCTTGCAAGGTCTTTTGTTTCTGTTTTTGGGTTGATATGCACATGTCATGACAAAGCATGTTTATCTCTGGGACACAGAACCCGTCTCCTTCCTGAGTGGTATGATGGCTAGACATTCCCATCTTGTTTGTACTTGCATATACTTGTTTGTACAGATAAACAAGGCACATTTGGGTACACGGAAATTGCTCCCATGGATGAACCAGACTTGTGCAAGTCCACAATTCTCTTCTTGATATCTTGGCCAATTTCCTTAGACTTTAAGATGATGCTTCACAAATAAGTAGTGTGTTTCAGTTGTGCAAGAAAATACATCCACAGGTGTGTCTCTAATTACTCAGATGTTGCCAATAAACCAGAAGCACCCAAATACATGATATCATCATATAGGCTTTCCCAAATTGTTTATAGGCATAGTAATCTTTGTGTATGTAAACTTGTGACTTTGCAGAAAGTAGTAAAAAAGCCTTAAAACATTATCTCTCTCATTATTCTGGCATTTGGCAAATATTAATAATTATGGTAATCCTAATTGACCAAAAGCGGGAAAGGTTTATTCTGATTTCATGTCACATAGTGAGAAAAACATGTATATGTGTCTTTTTAGAAATGTGTATGTAAACCTCTGGTTTCAACTGTACATAAGAATCAGAAATGGGACACATCAGCTTTTGACTATGGCAATTTTGACAACCAGAGTAAAATAATGAAGTAGAATA
Source organism: Allobates femoralis (assembly GCA_033576535.1). Classification (NCBI taxonomy): domain Eukaryota; kingdom Metazoa; phylum Chordata; class Amphibia; order Anura; family Aromobatidae; genus Allobates; species Allobates femoralis. The sequence continues at coordinate 60,865,849 of JARQOC010000007.1, forward strand.
AATTAATTTATTTTTGCTTTTGGGAGTATTTGGTAATGCAGAATCATTAGTCTTTGACTGGCATTATTAATGAGATTGACTCTAGTAACTTAAGGTACCGTTACACGATGCAACGTTGCTGCGATGTTGCCGGCAACTTCACGGGAGCGTACTCGTTTTTGGCACTTTTCCAAGATAGCCTTGTAGATGTCACACACAGAGATATCGTAGGCAACTCAACTACGATGTTGAAAGCAACTTTCGTTCGATGGGTATGAGCAACCCAGCGAGCGATACTTATCAATGTAGTGAATAGGGGAAGTTGCTTTCAACATGCTATTGCGGTGTCACACAGAGCAATGCTACCAGATCGCTTGAGCAACATCGCCAGGTTTCAGAACATGTTCATAAACTTGGCAACTCCGTTCAAGCAACTTATCGCCGTTGAATCGCCCTGTCACATGTTGCAAGGCACTAGCGATTTCAACGGCAACAGCGATGATTACGTCACTTTTAGACGATGTTGCGACATGTTGCTCGTGTAATGGTACCTTTACACTATCAGATAATATATACTTTCCCACCGTATGAGATACATAGTTTCCTTACAGACACATTTTTGAAAACACGTTGGAGAGGCTCTTGGAAACATGCCGCGATCTAGTGGAAACCATGTGCCATGGTAGAAGGGCTTTCCTACCCATTTCATCCAGAGCATGCTAATGGAAGTTTTGCTTGTGGTTAGGAAGACCATTTGTGTCCAATCTGAACTTTTACCATCTCTGCCTACTATGTACTTACATTGGGTAGTTTGTCTGAAGGTGAAGATAGATCGATTTATGAATAGAACATTAATCCTTTATTGTTGTCATCAAGCCAGTAGTTATCTTGATTTTAAGCTTTTAAGATAATGAAGTGTAAAACTTACCTATAGCAAAAGCTTTCAAGTATGGTTTTTTGAAGAAGATTCAGAAGAAGCTGTAATCTATTGATATATCACCAAACTTCAGAAAGCCTACTCACCAAGCAGACTCAATTTAAGGTCTGGGTTGCAAAATATATGTGTGCTGAGCTCATGGGCAGAGGTGTGCTGGAAAGATAGACAATCAACAGTCTTTTCTTTGGAGAAGACCTGGAGATCCATTGAAATATTAGGGCTTTCATCTCCACTTATTGAGAAGTTTAATGGACCAAGATGACTGGTGACAATTACTGTATTTTTTGGACAATAAGACTTACTTTGAGAGCATAACAGCCTTTCTACCTCCAATAGCTGATACTGCCTTAGACAGTCTTATACTGTAGACCACAGGCAGTTCCTCTTATCAACCTATTCCTGTTGTCTTCACCTTCTAACGGGACAGCTCACATCCTCCTCACTCGATCGAGGGATCCATCCCTTTAAGCAGGCCTCTGCATCTTCTACTCAATCAGGGGTTTGCTCACCTAGGATTTGGCTGTAAGCCGCTGCAGGTCCTACTCTACATGTGACATGTTACAAGTCTGGATGCTGACTTCCTGGCCTGGTCCCTGTGGTTTCTATATTTTCTTGCTGCACCTCAGCAGATCACAAGTTCCCCTTTCAATTTAGCTTCCCTTTCCACTGTTCAATCCTGTTGCTTTTGGTTTATACCTCTCACCTCTGGTCACTAGATGGCAGCATTCATCCACAAATGCTTCACAGTACATTCCTGTCGTCTTAAGTGACCTCACTTCCTTACACATCCATGCTCCCATCATGGATTAGCAGCTTTCTGCCTATGCACTGTGTACACAGAAAGCTGCCAATAAGCGGTGTGGGTGGGTTATACACAGCTTAACATTTTGAGCTCTGCTACATGTGCAGCAGAGAAATTCTGTCACAACTGCTGCACCCAGTAAGTGATACATTGCTGGAATCAGGGTCTCTGTCAATATATCATGCTGCTAACAGATTCCCTCTAAGTAGGTATATTTTGAGGCTTTGCTACTGTTATTTATTCATGCTAAATTTCACAAAGTCAAGCACCATGTTTAACAGATTTCCCACATCTTTAAAAGTCATATATCCGTCTAGATCTGTTGCTCTAATATTTGTTCCATCCCTTTATTGAAGCGAGACTTGCAAAATATTTTTATGGAAAAATAGTGTATGATCAGAAAACTGATTAACATGCCATATTTCTCTCATAGATCTTGACCTTTAATTCCTAGTAAATGCTGCAAGAATGCCCCAATTTATTGTGTATATGTGGCGCGCCAGCGGTCCGGTCTCCACTGAGGGGTACTGCACCCACACCAGGGGGTAGTATTCCTGTCTGCGGCAACCAGGGTTGGTAAGTCCAGTCACCCACAAACACACCCAACACACCCGGTCCCTGGGATTGCGGGTGAACCCAGGTAGTGGGATGGCTCAGACAGCCCATGGGACGGCGGGGAGAGAAAGGTGGTTGGTGGAAAGGGAGCAGGAATGGTCAGGGAAAGGAAAAGGACAAAGGAAAAACACCACAGGAAGAAGGGGTCAGTCGAAGGAGGTCAGCAGGGAGAGTACAGGAGAAAGGACCCAGGGACTTGAGCAGTAATGAGGTTCGTCCCGGGTCCCGAGGCCAGGGACCACGAGGAGACAGAGAGAGCCCTAGGGGCACGGGCAGTGAACAATCCACCCATGCGCCTAAATCTGAAGTGAAGCAGAGGGGCAGGGTGAGAACCAGGGACCCGGCCCTGAAATGTGGCCAGGAGACTCCAAGCTCCAACCATGGAACCGGTGGCCATGAAACCGGGTTTGGAAGTCAGCATTGTGATAGACTGTTTATTTTCCACCTAAGGAGCAGTAGACTGCAGCACCGTGCAGGCAGCAGGAGTCTGCTTGTGAGATGCCCCGATCTCACCCTGAAGCCAGCTCAGCCCCGCTTGCTCCCCATGAACTCTAATAACCATTAACTCAGGATGTCCTGGGGATCCCGCTCCACCCGTGGGGAGTGAAACCATCTCAGCTGCCATTCTACCATCCCCAGAGGTCCTGGCCTGCAGCAGGGGCTACTAACAGCCGTATTCCACGGGTGGTATCACGACAGCCACTCCTCAAATCCCTTTTTTCCCAAAAACTCTTTTCCCCTTTTTATTGACCGCCCATCCTGGTAGTCACGGACCATGTCACGCCACCGTGACAGCCCCCAAGATGCTCGAGGACATTGAGAGAGAGGCCCGGCTCCGAGTACCCCACGGCCCCCACTGGGGTGAGTCATATATGTGACTAACAGACAGTTTATAGTTAATTAGTAACTCAGGCTTCACTATAATGTAATGTCCCCTAAGCAGATAGCGGAGGACATCATGGTAACACAGGCTCGCTGTATTCACAGGTGTTATGTGGGTACTGGTTATGGACCAGAGTTGTCACGCACTTAGGGCTTGTGCATGACAACAGTTGTTGGTTGGCTGGGGATCAGCCAATAGGTCAATGTTCTGGGTCAGTGGATGGCCATTGGCCAGCAGTGTTGGTGGGCAGTGTGAGGCTATTTATTGCTTACATTCCTGTCAGAAGGTCAGCCAGACCTCTGACACAACAGAAGATGGATAGCCTTGTTACGGAGCTGCTGTGCAGGGCCAGCCAGGCAGGGGTGAAGAATGACTGCAGTCCTGTTTGTCACTACCCCAAGTCCCCAGTACCTGTGGCTCCCAGGATCCTTTGCTTGCCAACTCTGGGCTTCCTCTGTTGGGGAGTGCGGCTTCCCAGCCACCTGTCAGGTGCAGCCTCCGCACATACCGAAGGGCCAGCGCCAGATATTCTCCAGCCCAGGTGCCGGAGAGGAGGTGCTTCTGCCCGATCGGCGGTGCTCCCGGCGGAAGATGATGTCGCATGGGGCCCGGCTTCTCGCAAGAAGGGTCCGACATCACATGACTGTGCTGCTTCCCGGCCGTCCAGGAAGCACTTGCGAAACTTTGCACCAAAGGCTACAAACGGCAGCCCCGGCGAGTTTTAGCTGTGGGGAGCAGAGGTTGGGCACTGGAGGAGCTGCCCATTGGAGCTGCCAGGACCGGAAGCAGTTCTCAGCCTCCCAGGTCAGCTCCCACCACTAGACCTGTCAGCTTGGGATAGGGCTTTGGCTCCCCCAGGTGTCCTCCATACAGCTGATCCAGCTCCTCTGGCTGCAGAGTTCCGGTCCCGAGCTTTCCGGGGGTGTCCTCAATGCCCCTGCCATCCCTTCCTAGGCATGAGAACGCCTGCCGGGTTTGGTCGTCCTCAGACATATCCTCTGAAGAGGAACTTTCCTGTGGTCCAGTGATGCATGGATTGCAGGTTCCTACAGAATCTGGAACTCTTCAGTCATCCTGGGCAACATCCTCTCAGCAGCAGTTTCCAGCACGGCATGGAGAGACTCCTTCTATGCTCTTTTCACAGGGTGGCCAGGGATTGACCATTGATTCTGTCAAAACCATAGTGGCCAAGGTTGTGTCAAAAGCCTTGAGTTTGTCAGAGAAGGCGGTGGACAGGAGGGTGGGGGTGGTTGCTGAACATGCTGATGTATGGTCTGCTGCTTTATCTGAGCTTTCTTTTAAGGAAGCGCTAGTCTGCGATGTTTCTCCACTCGGGTTCCATCTCCCTCTTCATGTAAAGAAGAAAATTTGGAACCATGAATATGTGGATATTTTCTCTCTCCTTCCTTCATCCAGGGGACACCTGCATAGGGGAGAGAGAAAGGATGCTAAGCCGGAGCAAGACGCAGATAAGCGCAAGCCATTCAAATCTTTTCATAATTGGGTTCAGGCATTCGCCATTTTTGTCGCAGTTTTAGGCGAGAAATCCCCTAATTTTTGTACAGGACTTTTCCAGCACCTTGATATCATACTGAATGCTTACAGGAATTTTGGGGGAGTGGCGTGGTTGCATTACGATGAGTCTTTTAGGCAGAAACTTGCTGTCCACACCACCATTTCTTGGGGGGTTAAGGATGTTGGGCTTTGGCTCAATCTGATGCTGCCACAAAGCAACCCCTCTATTAAGCCTCCAGTGGTGTAATCTTCTCGTAAAGGAGTATGTTTTGTGTTCAACAACTCCACTTTAAAATGGTTGAATTCATGCCAATTAGGCATGAGTGCTCCTTTTGCGGTGGTAGCCGCCCTGTGGCAAATTGTTTTTGTAGGCAGAACATGTCTGCCCAAGCCGCTGCCTCTGGCGGACATACTTCGGCTAAAAACGGTGAAACCAGTAAACCTGGAAAACATGTTGCCGTGGGTAGGCAGTTTTCCCGACAGGGCGAAAGTGGCCCTGCTAATTGATGGTTTTTGTGATGGGTTTTTTTGTATCACCCTTTCGGGGTAGGGGGTGTGTGGTGGGAAGGAACCTGGTTTCAGTACTACAGCATCCTTCCGCGGTGGTTCAACATATTGAGAAGGAGCTTTCATTAGGTTGCCTTGCTGGTCCTTTTTCTGAACCACCATTTGAGGATTTTAGGGTTTCTTCTCTAGGGGTTGTCCCAAAAAAGGAGCTAGGTTCTTTTCGCATAATTCATTACTTGTCGATTCCAAAGGGCGTCCTTTAACGACTAGGTTGACCCATCTGTCGCGGTGGTACGGTACATTTCTTTTGACGCAACAGTGGATTTCTTGTGTGGAAAGAACTGTTTGCTGACAAAATCTGACATCAACTCAGCCTTCCATCTTTTGCCGGTTTCAACTCTTTAGGTTTTAATTTTTACGCCATTTTTTATTTTGATCGTTGCCTCCCCATGGGCTTTTCCTTTTCCTGCTTTTATTTTGAGTCATTTTCTCCCTTTTTATCTGGTCGTTCGGGGTTGATTTCCCATCAGGGGGCATCCTCCATTATTTGGACGACTTCTTGTTCATTGCCAAGGGGTCATCTGATGATTGTTTTGCCTTGCTGTCCCATTTTTTTTACAAGAGTATACACTTGCACGAAGTTAGAGTATTTGTGGATCACTATTGATTCCACTAAGATGGAATTCAGCTTATCCGATGAGAAATTGGATAAGTTGAAGAGGTTAGTGTCGGCGATGCTGTCTAAAGAGAAGGCTACCCTAAGAGATTTTCAGTCTCTTTAGGATTGTCTAAATTTTACCCTCCGCATTTTGCCGATGGGCCGTCCCTTTTTGCTACGGCTATACGGTGCTACTAAAGGGGTTTCTTCCCTGGGATGTCATATGCGGGTTACACAGGCGGTTCAGGAGGACCTTTTGACCTGGAAGGAATCTTTATCTTCGTTTAATGGAATTTGCTGTTTGCAGGATGATTTTGTACCTGTGTCTTCCTTATCTTTTTTTTTTTCACGCGGATCCTGACTGTGGTTTTGGTCTACTTTTTGGTCAAAAATAGTGTGCTACTTCTTGGCCATTGTTTTTTTTGTGAACACGGCTTTTATAAATTCCCGGTTATATTGGAACTTGTTTCTTTGTTTGCCATCTTGGAGCTTAGGGTTACCCAACTAAATAACAAGCGTATCCATTATTGGTGTTATAAGTCTGGGTCTGTTTTCGCGCTCAGTACACTCTCTTCAAAATGACCCTTTATTGATCATATTCTTTGTTGTCTGGTTTTGTCTTGCCTTTGATTTAGTATATGGTTGAAGGCGACTCACGACACTGAGTCAGTTAATATTTCTGCGTTATTTCTCTCCCAGCAGCAATGGATAGATTTCCGTGGGTCCTTTCTGTCGACACATTATTGCGGGATGGATTGCCCGCCAGAGTTACAGACGGTTTTGGAGAACTGATACCGGGGTTCATTAAGACCTCTTTGGCTCCCTCAACGTGGGCCGCATTTGGCTGCATGGCGGGACTGGACTACATTTTGTGCTGCGAGGCATTTTCTAGCGGTACATGGCAGTACCGAACTCTTGCTTTCATTTTGTGACAAACTTTTTCAGTCTGGTCACAGTCACTCCAGTCTGGCGAAGACTCTTTACGGAGTGTTGTTTTTTCACCAACTTTTGGGTGCCGTTTCACTGACTAATATTTTTGCAGTTTACCAGCTGTTGAAGTGTGTTCGAAAACGCGGCATGTACCCTGATACTCACCGTCCTATTTCATTGGATGTTTTATGGAAGTTATGGCTTGCATTAAATGACGTTTGCTTTATTGATTATGAAGTTTTATTATTTCGTACTTGTTTTGTTCTCATGTTTTTTGGTGCTTTCAGGAACAGTGAGGTGGTGTCTTACAGTAAGTATAAACTTACGGGTCTGAGGGTTGAAGATGTCTCCGTGTTCAACACGTATATTATGCTATTGGTTCATAAATCAAAACCGACCAGCTTGGTAGGGGTGTTACTGTAAAGCTCAATGAGCTCTCAAATTCTTGTTTGTGCCCTTGTCAGAACATGAGACTTTGGTTGTCTCTTCGTCCTTCTACCCCTGGACTGCTGCTTATTCATGAGCTTGGTGACCCCGTGACGGTGTTTCAATTTTCCTCGGTCCTTAAAAAGTGTTTGACACGCTTCAACCTGAGTCATCTTCAGTTCTCATCCCACTCCTTCAGGATCGACGCTGCCACAGAGGCGGCTTGCGAAGGTTTGGGTACCCGCTCTATACAACGTCTTGGAAGGTGGAAGTCTCATAGAGCAAAGTTGTACGTACGTACGTCTTTGTTGGTCTAACGTTTCCGTGTTTTTTCAGGTCCTCTTATAGTATGGATTGTAGGACATGTCTTCATATATTGGGCCCAGAAGAGGGTGTCTCTACGGAGCTATACAGAGAACCTGTCATTTGATTCATCACAGGCGCTGCTGTTTTGGTTCGGCTATAGGGGTTTGAGATTAGCGGATTTATGTAAGTATTTAAGTGAAATTTCGGTTGCTTTCCCGCTTCTGGATGTGCTTGTCATACATGTTGGGGATAACGACCTCGGGAAGGTACCAACTGTAGATTTGTTGAGCTATTTTAAGAATGACATTGGGTTGATTCAATCCATATTTCCTTTGACTGAGTTGGTGTTTTCGGAGATTGTTCCCCGATTAGTTTGGAATTGTGAGCCTTTTAATTTTATGAAGTCCATCCGGAAGCGGGTGAACAGGCTTCTGGAAAAATTTCTTGCGTCTATGGGTGGGCATTCTTATCGTCATGTGGACCTCGAAGTTTTCGTGGATGGTGTGTATCGTAAGGATGGTGTCCATTTAGGGGATATTGGGTTGGATGTTTTCGATCTTGGCCTGCAGATGATGGTGGAGCAAGGTCTTCGGCGTTTTTGGGGGGGTTGCACATAATTATGCGCTGCCCGGTTGGGATGGTTTTGGTATGGTTAATGGTGAAAAATATAAAGGTTATTTTCCTATGGAGATAATAGCTATCAAGTATAGCTTTGGTATTTTTAAATAAAATTGTGAAAATAAAATTTTAAATATTTACTGGAAAAATAATTTTTGAACCTTAATAAAGCCCACGGCCTTGTTTACCCCATTTGGTCTGCAGTGTCACTTATTAATATTTTTAAGGTAAAATTGAATAAGAATTGAGCCTTGTGTTTCCATGCATCTGATGTCTTTGCCACTAATCAATGTTATGGACCATTATTAGAAATATAAATTTATGTATATAAATGATGGGTCCTCCTCGGACAGACACCCTTGTTCTGTGACACATAATAACACCATGGAGGTAATGCACACTGACATAAGGCACTTCTGTCTCTGAAGCTTCATCATTGATTGATGGGTGACTTTCAGCTTCAGGACAGAAATCATTAGTTGCTGTAGAAACCTCTTTTTAATAAGATTAAGATTATTTTTTCTTCAAGACTATGTCTTTTGCATGATTTAACCTATTTCTGTATGATTGCTACGGAATTTTACATCACTGGCTGCTAGTTTACCTCCTTGTAGGCTGGGTATGGGGCCCTCATGTGGGTGTGGGCTAGCTGCTCTGGTTTCTCTCATACTTCACACACATAGACAAGACTAATTCCTAATCCCCTGTGTTTATATAAAGGTACCTTTACACGTGGCAACTTTTCTAGGAATTTCACTGGCAACTTACTGGTTGCAGTGAAATCATGGAGACATTGTTCCATTTGTACACAGCAACAAAATAGAACAATGTGTCCATGATTTCACTGCAACCAGTAAGTTGCCAGTGAAATTCCTAGAAAAGTTGTCGCGTGTAAAGGTACCCCAAGGCTACATTCATGCGGCACCCCTGCGGGGAATTGCTACAGGACCCACCGGTGCAGGGTAGGATGTACACCTTGGCACACACAGCACCCAACACCTTCCACCCCAGGCCTGAAGCGGGAGCCCCACTGGCTGCCCTTTAACCAGATCCCCTATAAAGGACCCAGGCCTGAGGGGAGGAGTCAGTTAGTACTGAATTTAGTTCCAGTCAGTCAGTCTGCAGTCGGCAGAGAAGAGTACAGAAGGAAGGAGCTGGTTGCTGGGACCAAGATAGGCCCAGAACCAGGAAGCTGACCCATCTGTGCAACGCCCTAGGGAGAGGGACGGAGGCCAGTGGAAGAAGTAGGCAGAAAGAACAGAACATACCTGGTATCCCTTTAGCCCACCCAGACACGGGAGTCCGAAGTTGCTATTCATCTAAAGTGTAGTAGAGAAAACCCGGACCAACCAGGAGGATCTAGTCCCCCTGAAATTAACGCACAAGAGACACCAAACCTGACCAAGCATAGGACCAGGGGCCCAAGAGGAGAATAGAAATCCCCACAGCAAGGTCCTCATTGTCGGTTGTGGAGTAGCACCCTGAAAGAGAGAAGAGCAGCAGGTTTAGCTACAGGCAGAACTTACCCCAATCAGTAAAAAGGAACCAAGACAGAGAGTATTGTGTGTGTGTGTCTGCTTCACTGCCGCCGCCTGCAGCATTCACAGCAGAACCGCTACTACTACTCCCCTTATCCACCCCGCTGCCCTGAGGTAAATCTCCACCTGTGGGGAGCTGTGCTACCAAAGATGCATTCGCATCACCTCAGTGGCCGGCTGCAGCGCTGATAACCCTATTACCAGATACCACAGGTGGCGTCATGTTATCATTCCCCCATCATCATCACCCCCCACACCGCCATTGAGGGTCCAAGGCACGGAACCAGGAACCGACCAGCTGTAATCCCTACTGAAATAGCCACCTGTCCCGGTATCTAAGTACCCTCTACCCTGTCGAACTACTCATTTCCATGTTCAGCTTTTGGTGAGTTTTTTACCTCAGTTTTTGTAGCCAAAACCAGGAGTGGGTGATAAGTACAGACGTGGTGACCTGTTTCTACTATATTTTTCCTCTAAAACAAAAAGAAAAAGGGGAGCTGTGTAGGATCTCTGGACACTAGTTAAAAGTGCTGCTGTTATGTGCAGAATGCACTAACCTGAAGGGGTTGTGCCTTCCCTGCACAACCCTGGTGATAGACCTGGATGGGAGGGGTCACTGGCTGATGGCTCCTTGCGGTGCCCTCGCTCCACTGGTGCGTTCTCTTCCTGGATAGTCACGTGATCGGGTTAAGGACATGTGACCGGCTACATCATCACAGGTCCTGTAATCACTGAGCTTCACAAAGCTTAACTGCAGGTCCTACAGTTTGAGTTGGTATAATCTGTACTTGCTGTCTGTGGTGGTTTTATTCCCAATCAGACAGTGAATTCTAAGGCTGCCTTCACATTAGCGTTTGTGTCTGCATGCTGATGGCATGTAGACACAAACGCTGTCAGAAGCAGGGTCCAAATGATGTGTCCGCAGCGGATAATGTCCGCCTGCGGACACATCACTAGGGAGCCCGGCAGCCAATCGGCGCTGTCCGGGGGCGGGCCGGGGGCGGAGATCAGCGCCGGAGATCTCCGCCCCCCCGCCGCCGGTAAGCTCCGGGACTGTCGGCGGGGAGAACAGCTGATCTGACAGCTGTTTGAATCTTCCCGCGCCGACACCGAGAGGAGATGTCGGCGCGGGAAGATTCAAACAGCTGTCACATCAGCTGTTCTCCCCGCCGACATCGCTAGGAGATTACAGGCGGCGGGGAGGAGGAGGACAGCAGAGGGTCAGCTGATCTCCCGGTGGCCGTCGGTGAGCTCCTGTGACATCACCGGCGGCCACCGGGAGATTTTTCAATGGGTCCGCAGCGTTCTCCCGCGCTGTCAAGCGCTGAACACTGCGGACCCATTGACGGCAATGCATTTTTTGTACGCTTGGGGATGCTTGCTGATCTTCCAAGATCCCCAAACGCACAAAAAATGCAACATGCTGCGTCCCGGGTGCGGATGCTGGACACCGGAAGGAGCAGATATCATCCGCATCCGCACCCGAACGCAGCAAACGCAGGCACCATGCGTTCCTATGTTAAACATAGGAACGCAGTGCGCATGCGTTTGAATGCGTATGGGAACGCAGCATACGCTGCGGCGCCAAACGCTAATGTGAAGGCACCCTAAGAGCAGCTCCAGCTTCAGCTCCCTCAGTGTTGAGGGAGAAGTGGCAATGAAAGATAAAAGTATAGAAGGCTCATAGGGAGCGCTAAGGATGACAGTATGATGGTATTTAATCAAAAATTAACAAACCTTTATTAATAATCCTCCTGCATAGGACCACCTGATGAAGACGGGACTATGCACTGTCGAAACATGTTGTGGAGTTTGCAGGAGGATTATTAATAAAGGTTTGTTAATTTTTGCATAAATACCATCATACTGTCATCCTTAGCGCTCCCTATGAGATTTCTATACTTTTATCTTTCATATTTTTCCTCTAATTGTTCCACTCCTGGTTTTCGCTACAAAAACTCACCAAATACTGAACGTGTGCACGTGACCTTACAAATCCTGAGAAGAAAAATTCACCAAACACTGAACGTGTGCACATTGCCTTACAAATACTGAGGTAAAAATCTCACCAAATACTGAAGATGAGCACATGGATTCACAAATACTGAGGTAAAAATTAACCAAATACTGAATATGTGCACGTGGCCTTACAAATGCTGAGGTAAAAAACTCAACAAATACTGAAATGTGCACGTGGTCTTATAAATACTGAGGTGAAAACTCACCAAATACTGAATATGTGCATGTGGTCTTAGGGTACGGACTCACTGGCATGAAAGTCGGAAGACTGCAATGCAGTTTTACTCGCATTGCAGTCGGACCAATGTTATTCAATGTCCGAGAGCACATTTGCGAGTATCGGGCATTTTTTTCTCATCCGATTAACGGACGAGAAACCAATCGCAACATGCTACGACAGTATGTGATTCACGCGTGAGACTCGCCAATGCAAGTCTATGGGTGTGACAAAATCACGGACCGCACACGGACCATCTGACTCGGACACGTTTTTTTCCCTCCTGAAACTGTTGGAAGCTCATAATTACTGGTCATAAGGAGGCGTCACATGACTACTCAGGAAGTAGAAGGCGGTAAGAATCTGACAACTGTTGGAAGGAAGCCCCCACAGATCCAGCATGGCCTACAACATCAATGTAGAAATGCTTATTGCCCTGGTCCAGGAGAGGCCAGAGCTCTGGGACCCTAGAGACCAGGGGTATGCGGACAGGAGGAAGAAGGATGCCTCCTGGACGTACATCATCAGGCGACTTTTCCCCGTTATTGACAACAGTTCGCGGGATGTCCAGATCAACCTTGGTAATGTATCATTCTTCACAATTTCCTAATCAAGTGTAATTAGAGTACAGGAGTTAGTGTGTAATTGGTGATGTATTTAGTACTGTAAAACAATGGGTTTTTAATTATGCAGCGGACATGGTAGCTAAGCGGTGGTGAAGTTGCCATGACCAGTACAACAGTCAACAGAGGAGCCTTTACAAGTGCCACCATTGTCATCTGGGCCACCCCAGCCACCAGGGGAGCAAGGACAAAGTTCCAGACCCACCTTGGCCCAGGCAAGGTCTCCTCTTTCCACACTGATGACAGGTCGAGCAAGGCACCGGAGGCAGTTGGATTCCTATAACCTATGTCGAAACGTAGACACCGGGGTCTTGCAGGACCATGCGATGTCTGTGAGTGGAAACGGGGAGAGAAGCCTTTGCACGCAGCCTCACCAGCTATTTGTGGGAGATAACGCGGCCACTGAGGCTGCGTGCAAGGGCTGCGAATCGTGCTGGATGCATGTGTGCCACCTAATCCTCCACGATTTGTATTCAACATGCTGGAGCAGTGGCAGAACTCTCCTGATAACTGACTTGACAGGACCCACATCCAGCACTTAGCCGCACCATCAGCCTCAGCATCATCACAGGCCTCACATAGTCTTGAGAGACCTCCAAATCCTTGTCCACTGTGGCCCAAATTTTGTCAAATATTGAATGTGCAAAATGCCTCTCCAGTGGCCCACATGGCGCCTGCACAACATGTCAACACAGACCACACGAGGGCCACACACAGCCAGGCTGCTATGTTGTCAGCCATGACCCAATCACGGGACCAACATATTCTGCAAACCACGGCAGGCAACACAGATTGGGACAGTGTCCCACAGAATGGGGCAGCACGTCATCAACCAAGTCAGCAGAACCAGGGTGGACATACTGTATGTCTGTGCAGAGGGGTGATTTTGTACGCATACCCCAAACTGGGAGACAGCCCACAGAAGTATCTGTAGACAGACAACAAGATGATAGCATGGGCAACACTTTGCCACAAAATAGCCCAACTAACGGTGGAAATAGGCCATTAAGAAAAGAGCTTCATCAATTTTTATATTTATTTCATTTTATTATTACAAACAACCAAGACATATCACCAAAATATGTTTCTGTTCTGTTAATTTAAATTTACTCATTAACATGACTACTTTTAAAACAAAAATGCTTCTGTGTTTTGTCTTGTAACGTAACAGATAACTAACGATCTATAATTGAAACAGTGTACATCACATTTAATGACGCACACAATGCATGTTGTACAGTTTCCTGGGCCTATATCAACCCAGCTATATTGATGATGTGTTTAAGAAAAAAACATTTAGGAGCCAGTGATAAAGTCATAATGTTATAGGCCTACAAATTATTATGCTGACAGTGTAACTGACCATACAGCTCAAGTAAAGGACCACAATATCTATGCAGCATGAGGAGCCAAATTCAACGACACCTCCTCTGATCAGACACAATTGGGTAGGGCGGCCCATAATGGCGGGAAAACACCCAATGAAATAACACCCACTCCGTGATGTGGACGCACAGGTTATTCTCAATTCTGTAGGCAGCTGCCCACGTACATAAAGGGGATAGTGGGTCAAATCAATGCACAAATATGTCAATGGGATTGTGGCTTCAAAGAGCCCTGATTGGCACACGTATTGGATCTTACAATTGAAACACATTGTAGGTAATTGAAAGGGTAATTGCTCTGAAAAATTGCATCAAGTCAGTGGATTGCACACGGAACACACTCAGATCAGTCGGACAGCACTTGGATTTGATCCGAGGAAATGTCGGACAGTCACATAGCAGTTGGATGCATAACGGACGAAAAAATGGACGACACTCGTAAGACTCTTGGAAACGACAATCGGACCACATTTTTCTCACCTGTGTGTTTCTACCCTTACAAATACAGAGGTAAATATGCACCAAATACTGAATGTGTGCACGTTACCTTACAAATACTGAGGTAAAAAACTCACCATATACTGAATGTGTGCACGTTACCTTACAACTACTGAGGTAAAAAACTCATCAAATACTGAACGTGTGCACGTGGCCTTACAGATACTGAGCTAAAAAACTCACCAAATACTGAACGTGTGCACGTGGCCTTACAAATACTGAGGTAAAAACTCACCAAATACTAAACGTGTGCAACTGGCCTTACATATATTGAGCTAAAAACTCACCAAATACTGAACGTGTGCACATGGCCTTACAAATACTGAGGTAAAAAACTCACCAAATGCTGAATGTGTGCACGTGGCCTTACAAATACTGAGGTAAAAACTCACCAAATACTGAACGTGTGCACGTGGCCTTACATATACTGAGCTAAAAAACTCCCCAAATACTGAACGTGTGCACATGGCCTTACAAATACTGAGGTAAAAACTCACCAAATACTGAACGTGTGTACGTGGTCTTACAAATACTGAGGTAAAAACTCACCAAATACTGAACGTGTACACGTGGCCTTATATATATTGAGCTAAAAAACTCACCAAATACTGAACGTGTGCACGTGGCCTTACAAATACTGAGGTAAAAACTCACCATATACTGAACATGTGAATGTGGCCTTACACAGACCTCCCAAGTGTCCCGGATTCACCGGGACAGTCCCGAATTGCCGGCACTGCCCCGGTGTCCCGATCGGGATCTTACATTTCCCGCGCTGTGAACTGAAACTCAGCGCCACGCCCCCCTCTGATGCAATCATGTAAGTCTCAGTGTCTGCCGACCGTGCCCCTCTTCCCAGCCACGCCCCCTCTCTCAGCTGCCCACACTCCCTCTCTGGAAATAATGCTTGCCTCGCTCATGGAGGCCACGCCCCCTCAATACCGGCCACGCCCATATCGGCCTGGCCAGACAAGCTCAAGATTAATTTAATGGGCCGGCCTCTCTGCTGCAGGCCAAACCCCATGTGTGTTATGGCCACGTCCCTTTGCCTCCACTGCTACCTAGGAAGAATCCTCACACACAAGTGACCCCAGCTCATCTCCACATCGCCTCAGTGAGAAGTCTCCAGCAACCTGAGGTAATAATTTGACTGAGCAGCAGCAGCCAGGTCCAGTGAGGTCAGTGTCTCAGGCAGGTCCAGTGAGGTCAGTGTCTCAGGCAGGTCCAGTAAGGTCAGTGTCTCAGGCAGGTCCAGTCAGGTCAGTGTCTCAGGCAGGTCCAGTCAGGTCAGTGTCTCAGGCAGGTACAGTCAGGTCAGTGTCTCAGGCAGGTCCAGTCAGGTCAGTGTCTCAGGCAGGTCCAGTCAGGTCAGTGTCTCAGGCAGGTCCAGTCAGGTCAGTGTCTCAGGCAGGTCCAGTGAGGTCAGTGTCTCAGGCAGGTCCAGTCAGGTCAGTGTCTCAGGCAGGTCCAGTCAGGTCAGTGTCTCAGGCAGGTCCAGTCAGGTCAGTGTCTCGGGCAGGTCCAGTCAGGTCAGTGTCTCGGGCAGGTCCAGTCAGGTCAGTGTCTCAGGCAGGTCCAGTCAGGTCAGTGTCTCAGGCAGGTCCAGTGAGGTCAGTGTCTCAGGCAGGTCCAGTGAGGTCAGTGTCTCAGGCAGGTCCAGTGAGGTCAGTGTCTCAGGCAGGTCCAGTGAGGTCAGTGTCTCAGGCAGGTCCAGTGAGGTCAGTGTCTCAGGCAGGTCCAGTCAGGTCAGTGTCTCAGGCAGGTCCAGTCAGGTCAGTGTCTCAGGCAGGTCCAGTCAGGTCAGTGTCTCAGGCAGGTCCAGTCAGGTCAGTGTCTCAGGCAGGTCCAGTGAGGTCAGTGTCTCAGGCAGGTCCAGTCAGGTCAGTGTCTCAGGCAGGTCCAGTCAGGTCAGTGTCTCAGGCAGGTCCAGTCAGGTCAGTGTCTCAGGCAGGTCCAGTCAGGTCAGTGTCTCAGGCAGGTCCAGTGAGGTCAGTGTCTCAGGCAGGTCCAGTCAGGTCAGTGTCTCAGGCAGGTCCAGTCAGGTCGGTGTCTCAGGCAGGTCCAGTGAGGTCGGTGTCTCAGGCAGGTCCAGTGAGGTCAGTGTCTCAGGCAGGTCCAGTCAGGTCAGTGTCTCAGGCAGGTCCAGTGAGGTCAGTGTCTCAGGCAGGTCCAGTGAGGTCAGTGTCTCAGGCAGGTCCAGTGAGGTCAGTGTCTCAGGCAGGTCCAGTGAGGTCAGTGTCTCAGGCAGGTCCAGTCAGGTCAGTGCCTCAGGCAGGTCCAGTCAGGTCAGTGTCTCAGGCAGGTCCAGTCAGGTCAGTGTCTCAGGCAGGTCCAGTGAGATCAGTGTCTCAGGCAGGTCCAGTGAGGTCAGTGTCTCAAGCAGGTCCTGTCAGGTCAGTGTCTCAGGCCGGTCACTGCAGTGTCTGGTCAGTGTCTCAGGCCGGTCACTGCAGTGTCTGGTCAGTGTCTCAGGCCGGTCACTGCAGTGTCAGGTCAGTGTCTCAGGCCGGTCACTGCAGTGTCAGGTCAGTGTCTCAGGCCGGTCACTGTAGAGTCAGGTCAGTGTCTCAGGCCGGTCACTGTAGTGTCTGGTCAGTCTCAGGCCGGTCACTGCAGTGTCTGGTCAGTCTCAGGCCGGTCACTGCAGTGTCTGGTCAGTGTCTCAGGCCGGTCACTGCAGTGTCAGGTCAGTCTCTTAGGCCGGTCACTGCAGTGTCAGGTCAGTGTCTCAGGCCGGTCACTGCAGTGTCAGGTCAGTGTCTCAGGCCGGTCACTGCAGTGTCAGGTCAGTGTCTCAGGCCGGTCACTGCAGTGTCAGGTCAGTGTCTCAGGCCGGTCACTGCATGGTCAGGTCAGTCTCTCAGGCCAGTAGCTGTCTGTAGAGTCAGGTCAGTCTCTCATGCCGGTCGCTGTCTGTAGTGTCAGGTCAGTCTCTCATGCCGGTCGCTGTCTGTAGTGTCAGGTCAGTCTCTCATGCCGGTCACTGTATGTAGTGTCAGGTCAGTCTCTCAGACCAGTCGCTGTCTGTAGTGTAAGGTCAGTCTCTCAGGCCGGTCGCTGTCTGTAGTGTAAGGTCAGTCTCTCAGGCTGGTTGCTGTCTGTAGAGTCAGGTCAGTCTCTTAGATCGGTCGCTGTCTGTAGTGTCAGGTCAGTCTCTCAGACCGGTCGCTGTCTGTATTGTCAGGTCAGTCTCTCAGGCCGGTTTCTGTCTGTAGCGTCAGATTAGAAGACAGCGCACTGGAGAAGACAGCACAGGGAAGGGGGCAGCGCACAGGAGAAGACAATGTGGGGAAAGGAGACTGCGCACAGGAAGAATAGACAGTGCGGAGAGAGGGGACAGTGCACAGGAAGAGTAGAAAGTGTGGGGAGGGGGATAGTGCACAGGAGAAGAGGACAGTACACAGGAGAAGAAGACAGCACACAGCAGGAGAAGCCAGTGTAAAGGGCAGAGGACAGCGCACAAGGCAGAGAAGACAAAAGATGGGGGTTAGAAACAGAGTGTACAGGGGTAACACATCGGGGATTGCATGAATTAAGGGGTTAATTGCTGCGACACTTATCATGATGTACTAGGAACAAGCATATGGCTATGTTCAAGGCTATGTACCGCTAAGGTGGTTTATATATGATAATAGAACACAGTAAATGCTGCTATAGAATATAAAGAAAAAATGGGAGTCTTCGCTTCAACAATGGCCATTGGGGAAGAGCCCGGTAACTGTACCAAAGTGCTCTCATCCTACTGGGTCCTAACGCACTGTTGCTTCATGCGGTCTGCAATTGCTAGTCTGGGATTTTTATGCAGGTTTTAATTGCAATCCACAGGCATAAAAATCCAAGACTAGCAATTGCAGACCGCATGAAGCAACAGTGCGTTAGGACCCGGTAGGATGAGAGCACTTTGGTGCAGTTACCGGGCTCTTCCCCAATGGCCATTGTTGAAGCGAAGACTGCCATTTTTTCTTTATATTCTATAGCAGCATTTACTGTGTTCCATTATCATATATGCCACCTTAGCTGTACATAGCCTTGAACATAGCCATATGCTTGTTCCTATACATCATGATAAGTGTTGCGGCAATTAACCCCTTAATTCATGTATAGTTTTTGTCAGCACCTTTTCATGTCCAGGTGATGCCGTCATTTAATGATACATTGGGGATTGCTTCACGGATCACTTCACTTTTACTTATTTTAGGGGAAAATGACAGCCAGAAGTAACAAGAACTGCTGCTGCTTTCCAACTCTTTCCAGAGTTATGTTTAAAGGAAATGTGAGTGAAGCGCCCACTGATTGGATGCACAGCTCATGTGAGATAACATCACGTGAGACCTGGCATCAATAATGCTGAAAAAATGCCGGCAAGGTGCAATATATTAATTGAGAAGGGATTACGTGAGTAGTGGACAACCCCTTTAAGGGTGCTATCACATCAACATACAGTGAAAGAAATAATTATTTGACCCCTTGCGAATTTTGTAAGTTTACCCACTGACAAAGACATGAACAGTCTATAAGTTTAAGGGTCGGTTAATTTTAAGAGTGAGAGATAGAATATCAAAAATAAAATCCAGAAAATTGCATTGTCTAAATTATATAAATGTATTTGTATTTTGAAGACAGAAGTAATTATTTGATCCCTCTGAAAAACAATACAATAATTGGTGTCAAAACCCTTGTTGGCAGCACAGCAGTCAGATGTTTCTTATAGTTGATTATGAGGTTTGCTCACATGTCAGGAGGAATTTTGCTCCGTTCCTCTGTGCAGATCATCTCTAAATCATTAAGATTTTGAGGCTGTCGCTTGGTAACTCGGAGCTTCAGCTCCTCCACAGATTTTCTATGGGATTACGGTCTGGAGACTGGCTAGGCCACTCCATGACCTTAATGTGCTTGTCTTTGAGCCGATCCTTTGTTGCCTTGGCTGTTTTGGGTCATTGTCATGCTGGAAGACCCAGCCACGACAGATTTTTAATGTCCTGGCGGAGGGAATGAGGTTGTCACTCAGGATTTTACGGTACATGGCTCCATCCATTGTCCCATTGATGCGGTGAAGTAGTCCTGTGACCTTAGCAGCTACCCGGCTGGACACAAAATTACGGCGAAGCCCATGTCAAATGCGCTCCTCGCTCACTGATGCCCCCTCACCGCCTGATCCTAAGTTAGGACCGGGTGGGGAGTGAAGCACCAGGCAGTGGGGAGGGGGAATCAGTGAGCGGGGAGCGCAGCACAGACCGGGAAAGCCGGCGGTGAAGTCTTCTCACCGCCAGCTTCCCCGGCCAGCTCATGCGCTCCCCGCTCACTGGTGTTGCACTCCCCGCCCGGTCCTAACTTAGGATCAGGTGGGGAGGCAGCGGGGGGAGCGGAGGATCGGGATGGGAGGCAGCGGGGAAGCGAGTAGGGAGCTTAATGATTGCTTAAAACCCAGCAGCTTTTTACTGCCGGATTTTAAACAAACGTGGCCATTGCAGCCTTTTCCTCTGCTGCCAGACCTCTTTATAGGGTCCGGCAGCTGAGGAATTACTCGCATTTCCCATTGACTTATATTGTACTCGTTACTTAGCAAGTAATCGCAAGGAAACTCGCAGAGTAACGAGTAGCCCGAGTACCGTACTATTCGGCAAGTACCGAATAGTAACGAGTATACTCACTCATCTCTAGAGGTGACTGATTCATTGAGTGTCTCGACAGGAGTCTTTATACAGGTGACAATGTAACACAGCTGTGTGTAATGCAGGGAACCAGGTGATTAGGAGCCGATAACTGCTCTGTAGGGGCCAGAACTCCTAAGGGCCACTTTACACACACCAATTTATCTGTCCAACTTCTGACCAACTTGCTGGCTGCAGTGAAATCATGGACACATTGCACCATTTTGTGACTGTGTACAATGTAACAATGTGTCCATGATTTCACTGCAGCCAGTAAGTTGCAAGTGAAATTGCATGCAATATTGACACGTGTGACGGTACCTTTAGAATTGACAGGCAAGTCTGTCTATCTGTTCTGCCCGCTGCCGATTTGTAGTCACAGACACTCCAACCGGTCATTCTGCTTAATTTGAACTCACTGTTGAGAGAGGTGAGGGTAAGGGCCGCTTCACACTGTGGTGTGATCCGGTCTGGTTCTGTCCGGGATGCCCCAGACAGCCGCGGACCGGATCAGCACATAGGACTGGGGGGCCAATATGCCCCCCGGTCAGGTGTGCAGCCGCACGCAGTTCCCACTTCTGATAGGTGAGGACCGCAGCTGCGTGCGGCTGCACACCGGATCGGGGGGCATACTGGCCCCCCAGTCCTATGTGCTGATCCGGTCCGTGGCTGTCTGGGGCATCCTGGATAGAACCAGACCGGATCACACTGCCGTGTGAAGCGGCCCTAATGCTCCTCATGATTTCAGCAGATATACAGAAAAATAAGTCAACTATTCTCTAATTCCTCCCATTAACCAAAAGCACAAGATTGTTAAAGATAATTTATCTAATAGAGTGGAGCTGTTATGTAATTTGCAGCTTTTACATTCTGATTTAAAAGAAATATTTTTACCAAGTTTGCATTAATACTTTAATTCATTTGTAAATAAATTTATTTTTTTCTGTTTATAATTATTGTTTATGAAACAGTGTGGCCAGCAGTGCTGAATGGGTGTGGTTTGGGTGTGGATATGGGTGTGGCTAGTTGCGAAATGGGCATGGTCAGGGGTGTGGCCTAAAATTTGCCACGGCGCGCGGAGCGTTCCGCACACATTGTCCCTCTTCCTCTTCTTCAAAAGTTGGGAGGTATGCCTTACACATACTGAGGTAAAAACTCACCAAATACTGAACGTGTGCATGTGGCCTTACAAATACTGAGGTAAAAATTCACCAAATACTGAATGTGTGCATGTGGTCTTACACATACTGAGGTAAAAACTCACCAAATACTGAATGTGTGCACGTGGCCTTACAAATACTGAGGTAAAAACTCACCAAATACTGAGCGTGTGCACATGGCCTTACAAATACTGAGGTAAAAACTCACCAAATACTGAATGTGTGCACGAGGTCTTACAAATACTGAGGTAAAAACTCACCAAATACTGAATGTGTGCATGTGGTCTTACACATACTGAGGTAAAAACTCACCAAATACTGAATGTGTGCATGTGGTCTTACACATACTGAGGTAAAAACTCACCAAATACTGAACGTGTGCATGTGGCCTTACAAATACTGAGCTAAAAACTCACCATATACTGAAGATGTGAATGTAACCTAACTCATGTCCAAAAGCATTAGAAGCTTGGAAGATATTATACAACAGTATTAATCAACCCCTTAATCAACCTCTTATCTTATGGGGCTCAGACCAATGACCTGTGACATGAAAGACATTTTTCTTATTTTTCCAAGAGCAATTACTTTTATTTTCCTATTGACACAGCTACGTGAGTGTTTTATTTGTTTTTTTGCAGGAGGAGTTGTAGTTTTGAATTACACCACTAATTTTACCATACAATGTACTGGATATGGGAGAAAAAAATCCACCATTGTTTTTTTTTTTTCCCACAATGTTTACTCTGTGGTAAAAATGACCTGACAGCATGATTCTCCCAGTCAGTATAATAGTAGCAATGACAAATTTGCCCAATTTTTTTTATTTTAGTTGTGAAAAATAATGTTGAAGTTTGTTGAAAAGTTGTGTTGCCATTTTCTGAAACAAGTAACTATTTATTTTTGCCTCAATGGCATTGTCATAAGGGTTTATTTTGCAACCTGATGTGAGTTGTTTTTTTTTGGGGGGAGGGCTGCGAATGTCCACACCAATTAAATGGAATCTGTCAGTAGGTTTTTGCTATTTCATTTGAAACCAGCATCATGTGGGGGAAGCCTGATATCAGGAATGTGTCACATATTAGGCTGCGTGCTCTAGTTTCAATACAATTAGTGCTTTCTGAGCAGGAGATTATCACTGTAGGATTAGCTGTTGTGTGTCAAGCAGTCCAGCTCATCTGTGTGCCCCCCCACCTCCAACATTGATTGACAGCTTTATGACTGTGCAGTTTACACAGAAAGCTGCCAATCAGTGGAGTGGGAGGAGTTATACACAGAAAGTTGCCAATCAGAGGTATAGGAGAGGTTATATTCAGGAAGCTGCCAATCAGCGGTGTAGGAGGGTTATGTACAGTAAGCTGCCAATCAGTGGTGTGGGAGGGGTTACATACAGGAAGCTGCCAATCAGAGGTATAGGAGAGGTTATATTCAGGAAGCTGCCAATCAGCGGTGTAGGAGGGGTTATGTACAGGAAGCTGCCAATCAGTGGTGTGGGAGGGGTTATATACAGGAAGCTGCCAATCAAAACTATAGGAGAGGTTATATTCAGTAAGCTAACAATCAGTGGTGTAGGGGGGATTTATATAGGAAGCTGTCAATCAGTGGTGTGGGAGGAGTTATATACAGTACAGGAAGCTGCCAATCAGAGATGTGGGAGTAGGTATATACAGAAATCTGACAATAAGTGGAGTGGTCGGCACTATACAGGGCTCAGCATTCAGTTAACTGGTAGATCTACAGCAGCAAAAAATAGAGATTTTTATCAAAACTGCACCAACTAGTACAGTAAGTGACACATCGCTGGAGTCATTCTCTCTGCCCCTGCATCATGCTGCTGACAGATTCCTTAGCAAAATCCTGGTGATTCTCTTTAATGTTCAGAAATGTATTGCCAGTTTTACAACAGGATAAGTTAGAAACTGTTTTAACTGAACTAAACGTTTTTCTTTTTTTTTTAATCACACACATCTTCAGTGGATATATAATTGATTTTTGACTCTTTTTTTATGGAGAGGAGTCAGTTTCCCGCAGACAATTACAAGTGCTTCTGTGGCTCTGCTGGCGTGTTATGCCATGCCCTAGTTGCAGGCTGTTGCTGTTAATGCTCTGTGGTATATATTTCCTGAATGTAAATAGGAAAATATTAGATGGAAATTAACAGCTGGCGACGGAGATGTGCTGCTTGAAGTAGGTCATGTGCTGCTTTTGTTTAAAAGACGCTGGAGGCAACGTTATTAGCATATTGAATACTTTATTGCTCATACAAAGTTATTGTTTGTGATTGAGTAAATTGCCGTTATTGCTGAAATTAAGAAGAAAAATTGCAAAGAAATCATCAGTATTTACAGTACATTTCTATGGTTGCATGTTGTACATAGACTGGCCCTGCAGTGACTATAGGGTCGGTAAAGAGTAGGTTAGAGCCTTAGGGCTGAGCTGCAGAAAGCACATCTGCTGTCTCTGGGTTGTGCCCTCCATCTTATTCTTTGTGTACTGCGTTGACTCACTGTGTAGTGAAACATGCAGATAAACCTTCCAGTCTTCTATTTAAGAATGAGACTTCTTCTTTATTGGTAATAGATATGGCCGCATAAGGTAAAACTATGGGGTGATTCAACAAGAGTTTATAAAAATACATGACTGAATTGTGCGCAGAACATATAGAGTCAGCCATACACGGTATGAGACAATACAGATTCTATCTTACCATTTATACTTGGACAAGCCTAAGAAAAAGATGCAGGTGAGGGGTTCACCATATTCTCTCTTCTGAGGCAAAGATGAAAATGGTTTCTCTCACTGAGGTAACCACAATGCATTCTAGGAAACTTCCCAAATATCTTGAAACTAAACTAAACAGTTACATGACAATTAAAAGCTGCAATGCATTAACTACAGATAATACATCAATTATAAACATGGCTGTGGAGTCGGTAAGTTAACATCCGACTCCAACTCCTCAATTTCCCTGAATCCAACTCCAACTCCACCAGAATGGACACCGACTTCATGAATAACCATAACCATGGCTGTGAAGTCAGTAAGCCAAACATCTGACTCCGACTCCACAGCCCTGATTGTAAGCACAAGAGACAACATGTTAAAGTCAATACATCAAAGACTAATTCTAAGGGCGGCTGAATTATCTGCTGGGACAGAACTCTTTGCATAGCAGTGTTATATAGACATTGCGTAGTATTGCTATTGTAATATGTGACGTCCCTGCGGTCTGGTCGCCACAGTGATAGTTAACTCCATCGGCACTAATACCATGTCTGAGGAGAATCCAGGTATTCTATGATGGACTCCCCCATACATGCACACATACTTCCCAAACCCTTATCAGTGGACTGCTAAACACTGATTGGGGGAAGAGGTTAGCTGTAGAGTGGTATAGGAAGAAGGGCTGGCATTAGAAATTAGAACTCAGAAATACTTGGGAGACAGAGTCGAACAGTGGATGAGTGTAGGCCTGCTGACAGCCTTCAGGCTGTGCAGGACATGAGCTGTGGAAGAGGTACCAGGAACTCGGGCTGTGAGGACTTCATGCCTGGCAGTAAACTGGAGGCTGCTGGGCTGCAAACTTAGTAATCACACTGTAGGACTAACAGAGGCACAGGGACTGTTTAGGGCTAGAGAACCGGTGTGGGTCTGGGGTCTCAAGAGTTCGTGGTCCCTGCCTGCCAGTAGCCACAAGAAAGGAAGAGGCACATGAGGAAGCAGATAGTACCTGGAACCTCATCCTAAGGAGAAAGTCAGCTGGAAGGTCATATACCCAGCCATCATAGTGGTGCTTACTTCTTCTCAGTGAACCTGTACCCTGGATCTGAGGATGGACTGCTATACAAGTAAGAAGGTACAGAACAGAGACTGTCTTCTTGCTTTTTTTCTGTGGGCATCCTACACCTCCACTCACTACTACAACCTCCAACTTCTTCTACATCATCATCCATCTGTTAGTAGGCCTACACTCCAGGGGCTCGCTCCTGCTGAGGGGTATGTTCCATTTAGCTGCTCTATCATCTACCCCCTGGGGACAACTACCTGCAGCGCTGGTCACCCCTGACCAGATCCCTCAGCTAGCATCACGACAAACTCTATAAACTCTTAATTCCCCTGTAAATAACCCCCCTTTCATATGTCCGGTCAGGGCCACGGGACTATAGCCATAGGCTATGGCTAGAGAAAGGGACAGGATCACGCAACGTTGTCACCCCCCACCTGATGGCCGAATAAAGGCGGTTGTTTCAAAAAGAAGAGTGCTGCAGTTCTTTATCTTGTATATATATATGTATATATATATAACATGTATAATCACATACACACTCATCAACACTGAAAAGCAACACCAAGAAAGTAAATCACAGGATGGACAGTCATGGTAATCGTATGCAAATGATGAAAAAAAGGCAAACTACATTTTCAAAAACAAAGAAAATCCAAAAATGGCCAGCAAGAAGGCTTGTAATAAAAATCCAAAATTTGATTATAATTCCTCGTACAGAGATAAAAATCACAAACAGCAGTGTGCACTAAAGTAAAATAGGAAAAAAGATGTGGAGATAACGCGTTTCTGGCCCAATGGCCCTTAGTCATTCAAATAAAGACTAAGTGCCATCAGGCCAGAAATGCGTTTTCTGCACATCTTGCTTTCTATGTGATTTTAGCGCACACCGCTGTTTGTGATTTTTATCTCTGCACGAGGAATTATAATAAAATGTTATCTTTTATTGCAAGCCTTCTCGCTGGCCATTTCTTGGATTTTCTTCATGTTGGCTTTATCGGGCCATGCAAGAGGACAGGTGAACTGAAGCTACGACAATTTTTCTACATTCAAAACACCTCAAATTATTCATTATGGAGTATGAGCGCCACTAGCAGAAACTTACATGTCTTTACTGCTAGAGGAATGAGCTGAAAGAGGGAAAAATACAATAGGGTTTTAACTGTATAATACCAGTGGTACTCAACGGAGAGTGCTCACCTGTAGGGGCTGTGAGCTCAAAACAAAAAAAAAAATCACTTTTTAATACGGCTGCTGCAGCCTCTCGGAGAGCAAAGATCTGTAAACAGTAATAGAAAGGTTAAAATCTGCGCAGCTGATTGATGTGAGGAGGACAAGTAAAGGCCCTGTTTCACATTTCAATGGTTGAACGATCTGATCAACGATCCGACTTGACCTAGATCGCTTGAACGTCCTTCAATGATCGCTAGTGAAATGTCACATGTACAGATATCGTGAACGACACAGCAACTATTTTGCGACAAGTGAACTATTCTTGCGGTCATGTGATCGCTTACGTCCCTCAGTTCTGAATAGGCGAAGTCGTAAACGACATTATTATCGAGGTGTCACACACACCCATGCTGCAGGTTGGATGAACAATCATGGTCTGGTTTTAGGTCCGGTTCAAAAACCTCCCGTCAACAATCAGCCGACTTATCGTTGATCGTCTCTACTTGTCACACGCAACGACTTTGTTATGACATCGTTGCTCCACCCAAAAAGCTGTGACGTTCAAACGATATAGTTAATGATATTGTAGAGTGAAACGGGCCCTTTACACAGGTGTAATCCAAGTAGTTTATTGGGTCCCCATGTTTCAAAGTGTAAATTTCTTAATCAGGACAAAAACTACTATGTTAGTCATTTCTGTTGTGATGAAGAAGTTTAAACTTTGAAATGCGTAGAACCAGTATGGATCCTCACAAAACACAGCCAAAACGCTGTGTGTGAATGTAGCCTAAGACTAGGATTCCAAAAAACTATAATTGCAGCAAATGCAAATGAAACATTGCTCAAAGCGGGTGTCCAGCTGATAATTTAATTTTGGAAAAAATTATAACTGGTATAAAATAAAAAAAAGTGATATGCATCTTACCTATCCCCCTGACCTCGGGACCTATGTTTAGCACTTGGGACTCAACACCTTACCAAGGTGATCTTTCTCAACCAGAGAAGTGTCATCTTCTGCCTGCAGATAAAAACTATTGGAAACTTAAAAAGTGACCCAAATAGTGATCAGCTGAGGTGAGTATCATCCTGTTTTTTTTCATGTGATAGGATTAGGGGAGGGGTTCTGCCATCTTTTAAAAAAAATGTAAGACTAGTCCACCTGCAATACATGTAGGTTACACGTTGGTGCAGATTATGAAGCGGTTCAGTAGTTGTCTTCTAGAAGCTCTGTTTAAGGCTATGTGCCCACTGTGCATATTGTTTGGGCTGCGTTTCCGTGCTGCCTTTGTATGTGCAGAAACGCAGCCAAAGCAGCACAAACCTATTGCATACAAATGCAGCACAAATAAGGGGACACACACAGAGACAGAAACAGACAGACAAACAGACAATTTCTCACCCTCCCCTGGTGTCCCCGTGATTCTTCTTCTGTGCAGCGGCGGGAAATGTCTTTATCGCCTACCAGGACCTTCCACATGTGACACATGTGAACACATGTTGCGCAGGCTCTGGCTCTGCTAGGAGGAAACTCACAGGTTCTCCAGCCGGTGTGTACAGAGGAAGAAACATCCGGGAATAATCGGGGAGGGTGAGTATTGCTTTATTTTTGTTTTGGAAATCACAGGAAAAACGCACCACAAACGGTCTGTGGGAATACCCATCCGTTTGTGGTGATTTGTTGAGGGGTTTATAATGGAGTCTATGAGGAAATCACAGCCCAAAAACAGACAACTTAATTGCAGGGACATAAAAAGCCTGCAGGCGATTTCTGCACCAAAAACGCAACACCCAAAAACGCACATGTGGGCACAGCTTTTGTAAAATCACATTGACTTTCATTACAAAACTGTGGATGCTGCGTTTTTGGTGCAGAAAATGCAGCAGATAAATGCACAGTGGGCACATAGCCTAACCCCTTAAATGCTGTTGTTGAGTGCTGATATCAGTATTTAGGTAGTTAGTTACAATTGAGCTTGTAAACATTCTTTTAAAGCTTACCAGGATCACTAGGGTGCAGTGTTTTCTCCTAGTTCCAACCATCTTCAGCTGGTGTGCCTACTAAGTAGACAACAGTGGTGGTCAGTCTCCTAGGGAATGAGCTGTATTAAAAAATAGTGCTAATTATAATGAGCGCTATGTGGTATTAATGGCAAAAGATGTTTAGATTAAGGGTGGAGGCACACTGGCGTGAGAATTGCGCGAGTGCAATGCGAGATTGAACGCTGCGATTGAACGCAGTTTTCTTGTGCCAATGTGGCCAATGAAAGTATATGGGTGCGAGAAAATGGCGCACCCATACAGCACACTATGCAATTTAGTAGCATGGTTTTTGCCATGCTTCTGAAAGGCACACTATACAGTAACGACAGATAGCTATATAGATGTATAGGGCATCCGGTAGTTTTAATACCAAGATCGGCTTCACCGCTGCTGTCATAGTAACTGCCGTTCATGGTGCTGAAGTCTGCCAGGGTTTGGATGTAACTGCTGTCCATGGTGCTGAAATTTGCTCGTCTGGCAGACTTCAGCACCTTGGTCAGCAGTTATATCCAAACACTGGCAGACTTCAGCACCTTGGACAGCAGTTACATCCAAACACCACTGATTGGCTGCTATAGCAGCAACCTGGCAAATTCAAACACCACTGCTGTCACAGCAGCGGTGAAGCTGATCTTGGTATTAAAACTACCCGACGTCCTATTCTGTCATTACTGTATAGTCTCACTTTCAACAGCATGGGAAAACCCATGCTAATAACTCACACCACACTCGCACCACAATCGCACCACACTCACATGAATACGCATGCACGCACACCACACATGCACGACCATACGGAGAGCACTCGCATGACTGTCATGCATCAAAAACGCTCCATTTTTGATGCATGATAGTGTGCCTCCACCCTAAAAGAAAAACTCATTGTGACCACTCTCCGAATCCTCCTCATAACCTCAAAGCTCCAAGATTTAAGGTATTTCGAATCTTAAATAATCATGAAGCAGATCCTCTCACCAGTTATGGATTAATACATGTGTACAAGATCAGACCTACCATCATGTAACCGGAACACAGTTTGTGGTCACATGGCAGTCCTAAGGGCTTGTTCCCAAACGTAATGTTTTGCTGCAGCAAAAACACAGCAAAACCTTAGGAGTTTCTCAAGGTTTCTCCTGACTCTTTTGGCGGGAGGAAACTTGCGTTTTCTGCTGTGGGTTTCCCCATCGTTTTTGCATGTTTTTACTGCGTTTTAGCTGCATTTTTGGTTCCTGTTTTTTTTCTGCGGGTGGCAGGTATGCAACCGTAAGTATGTGACTTGCATACATCTGCTGACTGGATGGGTGTGGCCTCGCTCAATGCCACTGTATAGAGCAAGACCAGACACATCTAGTCAGAAAGTGGCCAGAAGTATGCAAATCGTATGCTTGTAGTCACATGACCGTCCACTCCCGCCACCGGAGTGCGCATGATGTGAGGACTCTGCAGTCACTCTGTTGTAGTGAGGTGAGCAATTCAGATTGTATCATAGAAATGGATATGGAAATGAACTGTGCACAGTCCGCTACTGCCCCTTGTGGACAAGTGCTGAAACAAACGCAGGGAAGTGGGAAATTCCCTTTTCAGCAAATGGGTTTACTCAGGAAGAGAGAGCAGCAGGAAGTCAGTGCAGATCCGGAGCTGAGCCAGGGGAGACCTGCTTGTGGATGTCTGCTGAAAGAGGGCTACTTTGCTACACCTTGCCGGAAAAATCACCCCGCAGAAGCCCCCGTGACTGATCCTGGGCCACTGGACTTTGGTGCTGTGACTCTGGCCGCTCTGCAAAACCTTGCCCGCCGAGCACCCGGAGTGCATGTGCAGGGGCCGTGACCGACATAAGGGAGCCATTTGTACTGCCGTGATCTCCCTCCTGCTGCTCGGGGTGCCCCGAGACTGAGAGAGACTTCTGTGCTGCTGGGGGCTCCCTTCTGCAGCTCGGTGTGCCCTGAGACTGGGAGAGACTAACAAAGAAAGATTCCGTTACCTGCGGAAGGAGACCAAAGAAGAGGACTGAGGAGTTTCCCCCTTCAGCGCTGCATCGGGACCCGTCCTCATGAGATCCCCAGGCCTGCGACGTGGGAGCGACATCTTCTTCTGTGATAGACTGGTACGTGATTTTAGGGAAAGTTAGGGAAAGATACCTTCATTGTTGTGTTTTTTTCTTTTCTTGCGGCGTACCCGGAAGAAGTGAAGATCCAGAGACTCTAATATATACAAGTGCGCATATAGTTCGGTTGACTGTGATATAAACATGTTTGCCAGTAAAGAAACGTTATTATCGATTAAACCTGAGTATGGGGATTCTGTTGAGAAAGATCATACACACACACCCGCGGCCTTACCACCGGTCGCTTCACTGTCATGCTATCTGACTGCACACACTTGTAGCCTAAGGCCAGACAACCACTTTAAGAGATCATGTTCAAGTACCAGTTGTACGGATTCATACTAGAATGATAAAAACATGTTACAGGTCCCTAATGTACTTCTTTGTGTTCATGATTTGATATGGCGAAACATGAGGACTGTATGTAAAAAATGTATATGGCATCCAAATGTTGCATTGCATTTTGTATCATGTGAACATAGACTACAAAGAATACTCATTCCTGTTTTGGATTCAGGCCTCATGGACATTGTCTGGCCCCTCTATCCCATAATTACAAAATATCGAGTGTCTCTTATTAACCCTTGACATAAGGATCAATACCGTACTGATGCCTCCAGCGGTGAACACTGTTTAAATGCCAAAACAATTAGCTACTTAACCACATTAAAGTAACAGAGAGCTTCCTAATTGCTGTTCAATCTTTACTTAATGATGCTGGAGCAAGGACCATAACACCATAACTTCTTTTAAATTTGGTAATTAATGTTTCAGATCAAGAACATTAATCAGGTCATTTGAAAACCTGTTCTGGAACCCGTCCAACAGTAAAATAAAGCAGATGTTCTGTGAAGAAGAACAGGAAGAGAATGTGGATTATACCATGATGTTATCTTTGTTAGTTACCAGTGAGTGCTCTCCCGGGGAAGATAGAATATAAAGAACTGTGGAAAAAATATTTTATTACAATTACCTCATAAATTTGTGCCAATATAAGGCTTGATTTCTTTTTGCATTTGTGGCATTTTTTTTGTCACATACTTAGAGATTTGCATTGATGCACCTCAGGGCCGTGGGGCACTCGGAACCGGGCTTTAGTTCTTCTGGGAGAGTCACAGGGGTCGAGACCCAGCTCCGTGACCCTGGGTTCAGTGTTAAAGCATTCTTGGTGAGTAACTATAGGGATAGGATGGTTTAAAGGGAGAATTGTTCGTGACACCACCTGTGGTTTGTGGCTATGGGTAGCCACCTCTGCTGCAGAACCTCTGGGGATGATGGATGGGCAGCTTGGATGGAGTGGCTCCCCACGGGTGGAGCGGGTCCACAAGGCAGTGGATGAAGTAATTAGTTGCCTCCGGCAGGCAGGGTTTAACCTTAGGCCTTGTTACTATGCTCAGTGGCCTTCACAGCCGATTGCCACATGAATAACACAGTCTCACACAGTTCTGCAATTCTGTACCCGAGTTTACTCACAGCAAGCTTCAAGTTCAATAGGCCATAGATGTTATGTTCTCTCAGATAAGCTTCGGTCTGCGTAGTCTTTATGAAATCGGAGCAGCAAGTATAAGATCCTCGGTGGTGTGCCTGCCTTTACCTTTCTCTGGTCCTTTTCGCCAGCGCTCCTTTCAGCACCTCTGCGCGGAGAGCCCTGATCCTGCAGCCACCGGTCCTAGTGGGCTACCGGTACCTTGTTCCCAGACCCTTGTCCGGCTTCTTTCTTGGGGGATGCTCCAGGTGTGAGCCACAGCTAATATGAAGCTTGTGGCCTCTGGGTCAATGGTTTGGGTATTGAACTCATGTGCCATGTTCAGGTCCGGTTCCTATTTCTAGACGAAAATCCCTCAGTCTGGTATCATCAACTCCGGAGTCGGGCGCACAAGCTGCTTCAGCTCCGCCGGTGCCCCTAGGGTTCCTCCCTCTCGGTTCCTGGGACGAGCCTCAGCTGCTCAAGTCCCCTGCTTCTCAGTTCACGCTGTCACGCTTTCCCCTCTTCATTCGACATGACTTCACACTCTCTGTGTTCTACCTTCTAGCTGTTCTCTGTACTACTCCAAACTCAAACTGAACTCCTTCTACTTCCCACCCACATTTCTCTACTCTGTTCTCCTCCCTTGGACTGGGTCTTCCCTACAGCGGGTCCATCCACATCCCTGACTAGGGTCTACGTGTTGGGTATTTGCTGAGGATCCCATACCTACCATCCCCCATCTCCCGCCTACAGGAATTCCACACCCTGGCTTGGGTGCAGTACCCCTCGTGGCGTCCAGACCAGTGGGGCGCCACAGCACCTTTTTTATTTTCATTATATTCATCTTTCCACTTGCAACATTTTTAAGTGTACCTTATATACTCGTGTATAAGCCGAGTTTTTCAGCCCAAAAATTGGGCTGAAAAGTCTCCCCCTCGGCTTATACATGGGTCAATACGGTAGGCTGCGTGGTGGGGGCTGTGTCCAGGGCTGTGGAGGCTGGAGGAGGCGGTGGGAGGTTGCTGAATGAGCGGCCCCGTCACGTGGGGCCGCTCATTACATATGCACTGCTTCCCCCTGTCAATCAGCGGCAGGGGGAAGCAGTGCACAACTAAATATATCCCCCCAAATGCTGGCACTTGCCCCCCTGCTTATAAGGCCCCCCCCGGCTGCTATTATTACCATCCTCTGTCTTCTTCATCGCGCGCGCAGGTCCCTCCGTGCTCCTGTCCTCCGTAGCATCCGGGGTCATGTGACCGGCCGGTCGCATGACGTCATCGCTACGCGATGGCCGGGGACCCTGGATGACGCCGGGAGCATGGAGGACGGGAGCACCGAGGCACCTGCTCTCGCGATGAAGAAGACAGAGGATGGTAAGTTAAGCAGCCGGGGGGGCTTACAAGCAGGGGAGCAAGTGCCAGCATTTGGGGCTGCCTGTATACACCTTTGGGGCTGGGGCTGCTGTATACACCTCTGGGGCTGCCTGTATATAAAACCACTGGGGCTGCCTGTATATAAAACCACTGGGGCTGCCTGTATATAAAACCACTGGGGCTGCCTGTATATAAATCCACTGGGGCTGCCTGTATATAAAACCACTGGGGCTGCCTGTATATACCACCTCTGGGGCTGCCTGTATATACCACCACTGGGGCTGCCTGTATACACCTTTGGGGCTGGGGCTGCTGTATACACCTCTGGGGCTGCCTGTATATAAAACCACTGGGGCTGCCTGTATATACCACCTCTGGGGCTGCCTGTATATACCACCACTGGGGCTGCCTGTATACACCTTTGGGGCTGCGTGTATATACCACCACTGGGGCTGCTGTATACACCACTGGGGCTGCTGTATACACCACTGGGGCTGCCTGTATATACCACCACTGGGGCTGCCTGTATATACCAACTCTGGGGCTGCCTGTATATACCACCTCTGGGGCTGCCTGTATATACCACCACTGGGGCTGCCTGTATACACCTTTGGGGCTGCCTGTATATACCACCACTGGGGCTGCCTGTATACACCTCTGGGGCTGGGGCTGCTGTATACACCTCTGGGGCTGCCTGTATATAAAACCACTGGGGCTACCTGTATATACCACCTCTGGGGCTGCGTGTATATACCACCACTGGGGCTGCCTGTATACACCTTTGGGGCTGCCTGTATATACCACCACTGGGGCTGCTGTATACACCACTGGGGAGGCTGCTGTATACACCACTGGGGAGGCTGCTGTATACACCACTGGGGAGGCTGCTGTAATACTGCTGGGGCCTGTATACACCACTGGGGAGGCTGCTGTATACTACCACTGGGGAGGCCTGTATACCACTGGGGAGGCTGCTGTATACTACGACTGGGGAGGCCTGTATACCTGTGCTGGGGTCCACCCTCGGCTTATACACGAGTCAATAGGTTTTTCCAGGTTTTGGGGGCAAAAGTAGGGGGGTCGGCTTATACATGGTTTGGCTTATACACGAGTATATACGGTATTTTAAATGTGGGGACTCAGCATTCTAGTGCCCCAGAATTACATCATAACTGAGAGCGAAGGCATTCTGCCTCCCAGCAATACCATAACCCAAGTCTCTCAGAACACAATACCTAGCTACAGCAAGCAACTGCACTAGCTCTACCCTCCAGAAGTTACACCCCACCCCTCAACTCCAGTGAGGGTTGATGGGTGACCTGACAGCAAGCTAGAATATACCCAGACATGTGAGGGATACAATTGGGTACAGTCACAAGTCTGTGACAGGTTTGGGACCAGTGTCTAATTCCTGTATTAAGACTTCATATTAAATTTGTTTCTTTCTTTTGGCAGTGTAGTAGTTAATGACAGTTTTTTGTTGCTAGCAAAGCTCTTTAGTTCTCTTTCCAGGTGTGGTTACTTTGTGATCACTCCCATCTGGCTTATAAGGTCACATGATCCAGCATTCCTTGCTGGTGATTGAAATCCATTCCTGGTATGGTTACCTTAGGTGAAGGTGCTACTCTGGAGAATCTGACCATTGCCAAGCTGTCTGCTGCCTAGGAGTGTGGCAGCAGGCGTAAAGTTGTTTTGCCATTTCCCTATCTTTCCTTCCCCTCTTGTTATTAGTGCAGTGGTTGGGACTAGTGCTCCCTATTGTGAGTTAACATCAGGGCCACCGAGGGACTAGGTAACCTGCTCAGTGACGGGGTGAAAGAACTCTTATAGGGATGGTAGGGAGATCAGGTCACAGCTGCAGGTGAGTGCAGGAGACCTCCTTCCCCCATTCCCTATGAGCAGGGCCCTGTATTGAATTTGTCCCCCCATTCCCCCCCTGGTGTTTTCCCAGTGTGTTGTTTTGTGTAGTGTGCCAGACACCATTGGTCTGTGTGGCACTGTCATGCTCTGTATACCTACGCACTCTAGTCCATGGCGTGACAGATACAGAACTGACACAGTGCCCGGTTCTTACTCTGAAGACATTTCCTGATGTCTACAGCTCACTTTTCATCACTGCTGTGTAGAATAGGACAAAGTCAGCAGAGTCATGTAACTATCATTTAAGGGCATGGTGTTAAAAGAGCTATCTAGTGTAGCAAACAATAATTTGACATATTGTGATAATAGGGCATTCTAAGTAAATAAAACTTCAGTATTTGGTTCCATCATTTGTGAACTAGAACAAAGATCAACTACAAAGAGCCTCTCTGTTTTCAACGACATGGAGTCAACTAACAATTCCAGCCAATTTTCCATTCAGAAAATCATATGACTCTCCTTCCTGTAACGTCTGTCCGAGTTACAGGTACATGCAGACCCCAAAATGCGTAGAAAATAAAGATTGCATATGTTTTAAGCTTTGAGCATTGTTACTGTCAACGGTAGCGTGGCATACTCTCTTCACCTTGGATTCCTACTGATTGGGGACTGCTGCAAGCTGTGATTATCTAATATCACCTAGATAACATATGTGAGCATACTGGTTGTAACTCTTCACAACCCTTGCAGGTGAGTGTGATCAACTCTCTATTTTATATAGATTGCCACAGTTAAACCCTATAGTGCGCCTTTCTGTTCTTTTTCCAGTGTTTGCACTTAATTGTGGTTTTGAGTTGTTTGATGGTTTTTTTTAAAATGGTGCCCCTTTTTGGTATTTTCTGTCATGTAAGCCTGGTTTTGAGCAATTTGAGGTTTTTTTTTAGAATGGTGTCCCTTTTGGGTATTTTCTGTCATATAGGCCTTTCAAAGTCATTTTAAATGTGATGTGGTCCCTAAAAATATGGTTTTGTAAATTTTGTTGGAACATTGAGAAATTACTGATAAACTTTCACTCCTTCTAACTTAGATTCATTGTTTCATAGTTTTTAAGGTTGAAGGAAGACTTTAAGTCCATCTAGTTCACCCCATAGCCTAACATGTTGCTCCAGAGGAAGGCAAAAAAAACCATGTGGCAACACTAAGCTCCACATTGGGGAAAAAAATTCCTTCCTGACTCCACATACGGCAATCAGACTAATTCCCTGGATCAACGCCCTATCAAAGAATCTAGTATATATAACTGGTAATATTATAATTTTCAAGAAAGGCATCCAGGCCCTTCTTAAATGTTAGTAGTGACTCACTCATTACAACATCATGTGGCAGAGAGTTCCATAGTCTCACTGCTCTTACAGTAAAGAATCCGCATCTGTGATTATGATTAAACTTTCTTTCCTCCAGACGTAGACGGTGCCCCCTTGTCCCCGTCTCAGGCCTAGGTTTAAAAAGATTTATTTATTATTATTTATTTATATAGCGCCATTAAATTCCATGGTGCTTTACATGCTAAAAGGGCAGACAAGGACAAGTACAATAAATGTGAACAATTTGGTCATACAGATACCAGAGGAGAGAAGATCCTGTCCGCGAGGGCTCACAATCTATGAGTGGCGGATGGGGATACAGTAGGAGGGGGAGGTGCCAGTCATGGGGGGTGCGGTGGACCAGGTCTCATAGAAGGTTGTAGGCTTGGCGGAAGAGGTGGGTCTTTAGGCTTCTTTTAACTTCAATAGATTTTTATTAGAATGCAATCAATATGCAAGTAATAGATTGAACATATTCAAGCAATAAAGGTTGTCAAGCAATGCAAATAAACACAAATCATATAATTTTACGAATAATCACAGGGGGAGGGGGGGGGGAAGGGAGGGGGGGGACGAGGTAGAAGAAACTAAGAGAGGGGTAGAAATAGAGAAAAGAGTGGGAAAGGGACGATTATCTGGAGATTAATTTGGCTCAAAGTTATCAACTATGTCTCTATGTTTGCACTAATCAATTTATGGTGGTTGTATGGCCGCCGGGTAGTTTGCCCACATCTTCCATGCTTCCGCAATATACCTACGTCTCGGTGCATTTAATGCTAAGTGGTATTCATGACTATAAATAAGATTCAGTTTTTTGATGACCTCTCCCAAAGATGGGGGGGACACACTCTTCCAAGCTGCTGCAACACACAGTCTGGCTGCAATTAAGATGTACGTTACCACATGACGGAGGACAGGAGGGAAAATTTCTGCTCCTATATGAAGAATTGCAAGTTGAGGTGTCAGGGGGAGAGTGGTATCAGTGACCGAGCTCACCAGGCCAGCCACAAGCGTCCAGAATTGTGATATCTTGGGGCACGTCCACCACATGTGGACCAAGTCTCCCTTTTGTCCACATTGTCTCCAACACAACGGGGAGCCTCCGGAACCGAATCTAGCTAGCCTGGATGGGGTGGTATACCAACGCAAGTGAACCTTCTTAAGGGACTCCAAGTGGTTAATGCATTTTGTTGTTTGTATTACACAGCTAGTCGCACTTTCCCACTCGTCTGCGTCCGCTGAGAAGCCCAGATCGTCTTCCCACCTGATCATTGATGGTAGTTTCCCTGTTACGTTTTGGGTTAGTATGCTTTCATAAATGAGAGATATCCCCCTCTGAAGCGATTTTTCAGAGAGGAGGTATCGTTGGAGCAGAGATGGCAGAGGGTGTGTTAAGTCGTGTAAACATTTTAAAGATCCGAGAAAGTGACGAACCTGGGAGTATTGTAGAAACGTCTTGAGCAGTTCCGTATTCTTTTCGCTAAACTGCTGAAAGGTGAGTATCTTACCATCCCTCAAGAAGTCTCCAAGTGTCTCAATTCCCAGGGCTTTCCATGCGGATATGTTCAAGGAGGGAATGTGTATCTGAAGAGCACCCAGCGGGATCTTCTCAGGGGGAAACCTGGACCAGTTAGCTGGTAATTGGTCCCACACTGATTTCAGTGAGCGGATGGCAATTAGCGGGTGAACCACCCCAACTTTACCAAGTCCCGCTCCCGCTAGGAGCTCCCCAGGAACCACCCCAGGGAGAATTTCCGTCTCAATTTGGACCCATCCCAAATTTGACTGCCGTTTCATCAGTTCTCTAGAAGCTTCTAGTATCGTGGCTCTCAGATATGCTGTGACATCTGGGACTCCCATGCCACCCCCCTTAAGTCTCTGGTACATCGTATGTCTTGGGACTCTCGGTCTCCCTTTTGCCCAGATGAAAGTGTTTATCAGTCTTTGTAACTGGGAGAGTAATTTAGTTGGGTAGGTCAGCGGAAGACAACGAAAAAGATATAAGATTTTAGGCAGCCACATCATTTTAAAGGCCTGGATGCGTGCCATCCAGGATAATGGGGGAAATGGGCCGGAGTCTAGAGATCCCCTTAGAGAGTTTAGTAATGCTTGCAAGTTAGTTCGGGCTATTTGATGAGAAGCGCACAGCATGATTCCCAGGTAGGGGATGCCATTCAGGGCCCATGTGCATGAGAATTTCGATTTCAGATCTCCTAACTCTTCCCCTGATAAGTTAATCGGAAGTGCCATGGATTTACCCAAGTTCAGTTTGTAATAAGAGACTTCTGAGAAATTTGCCAATTCCCTCACTACTTCTGGGATAGATGTGATAGGGTCCGTACATGAAATAATAACGTCGTCAGCATACAGCCCGATGACGTGACGTTTATTTCGTATTTGTATGCCCGAGATTTGTAAGTTTGACCTGATCGAAGCAGCGAGAGGCTCCATTACGAGGGCGAAAATTAGGGGGGACAGGGGACAGCCCTGTCTCGTCCCATTGGTAATGGTAATAGGTTGGGATAGGTAACCCGACATGGAGACTCGAGCCCTTGGATTGGTATAGAGACTTAAGATCGCTTTCAAGATTGGTCCAGAAAATCCAAATCTCTCAAGGACCCCCTGTAGGTATCCCCAGTGTACCCTGTCAAAGGCCTTTTCAGCGTCCAATGACAGGAATACACTAGGGGTCCCCCTTGTCTCCACCACCTCAATCAGGTCCAACATACGTCTGGTGCCGTCTCTTGCTTGTCGACCCGACACAAACCCCACCTGGTCCGCATCCACCAAACGTGGCATCACTCTCGTCAGGCGGGAGGCCAAGATTCTGGCAAATATCTTCACATCCACATTCAAAAGCGAGATGGGACGATAGTTGCCTGGCTGATCTGGGGGCTTCCCTGGTTTCTGGATGGTGACAATTGTGGCCTCCAGAACTTCGGCCGGGAGCTCTCCCTCAGATTGCCAATGTTGGAAGAGGCGGAGCAAGTAGGGCGCCAGGAGGGTCGAGAATGATTTATAGTATTCGTTGGAAAATCCGTCTGGGCCCGGAGCGGAGTTCAGCTTAAGGCCTTGAATGGTGTTAGTTACTTCTAAAAGTGTAATAGGCTCGTTTAGGTCCGATAATACGTCTGGGGGAATTACCGGTAGATCAATCTCAGATAAATAATGTCGTATAGATTGCATTGAAAGCTGTGGAGTCTGGGGGTCGTCAGCTAAGTTGTATAGATTAGTATAGTATTCTGCCATAGTGTTTAATATCTTGGTTGGATCTCTAATCTGTTTACCTTCCCTTGAGGTCATGGAGGTCACCATAGTTTGTACCGTGCGTTTCTTGAGTCTTTTTGCCAGTATCTTTCCTGCTCTATCCCCTGAAGAGTAAAATTGAGTGTTAAGTTTTCTCATGTTGAGTTCATGGTAATAGAGCAGTTGGGCTCTGAGTTTCATACGCAGATCCAGTATTTGAGAGGTCAGACTTTGCGAGGGGTTAATTTTGTTAGCCTTTTCTAGTTCAGTAATTTGTTCGGACCATTCTCTCCAGAACTTTTCTCTAAGTCTTTTCTGTTGGGAAGCTTTTTGTATGAGAAGTCCTCGGAGCACTGCTTTATGCGAACTCCAAAGAGTTCCGTCTGACACTTCTCCATTATCATTAAGACGAAAAAATTCGTCTAAATTGTCGTTAATTGAGTCAAGGACCTGCTGGTCTGAGAGGAGAGCTACATTCATTCTCCAACCACGTGAGGCGCCACATGAACGTCCTAGCTTGATACCCAGAGTAACAGGGGCATGGTCCGACCATGAGATTAGACCAATTTTTGCTGCCAAGCATCTGGCAAGAGTGGCGTCTCCCACCAGAAAGAAGTCAATCCTGGAATAGGATTTATGACTATTAGAGAAAAAGGTGTAGTCTCTTTCTTCCACATTCATGTAGCGCCACACGTCATGCAGCCTGAATTCCCTACATAATTCTACTATGTCTCCCCCCCTTCTACCCGACCGTGCGGATGAGTCAAGTCTCGCCTCCATGACTTGGTTAAAGTCACCGCATATAATCAGAGAGCCGACACCCGAGCCTCCCAACTTTTGAAACAGGGTCTTAAGGAATTTCTTCTGGCCAAAATTTGGGGCATATAGAGTTACAATGGTGAATTTTTCCCCGGAAATATGACACTCAAGAATTAGGTATCTCCCCTGTGGGTCAGCCTCCATAGTCTCCAGCTGGAACTGGACCTTACCGCTCACCATAATACAGACTCCCGCCCTTTTAACAGTAGTGTTAGCAAAGAATATATGCGGATAAGAGGAATTTCTTACCCTGTGGTTATCCTCTTTTAGTAAGTGCGTTTCTTGGATACAGAGTATGTCCGCCCCCAGCTTTTTAGTCTCCTTCCATAAGAAGGATCTCTTGTACGGGGAATTCAATCCCTTAACGTTCAGTGTCACCACCTGTAGGTTGGAAGCAGATCCTGGCATGTCGGACGTGGTCAACTGGCGAGCCACAATCACCGCTTGCAAGAGTTGGAAAAGGGCAAACGAAGTCTATACCTGGAAAGAGGCGAGAAGGAGAATAGGAAGGGGGGGAGGAGAGGTAGAGGAGAGAGAAAGTAGATGGAAAGTAGAAAAGAGAGGGTGGGTTTGGGTTAAATGTGGGTAGGCAACTATTTATGGAGATAAATCAACATATATCAACAGCCACTAGGGATTATTTAGAGATTGGGGACTACACAAACATCAACACAAACATAAACATAAATGTAAACGTAATTCTGGCTACACCAAAATGTCTGTAGCCTTGGGGGGATTTAAGAATCCACCAGGCCCTTCCACTTCAGACCGGAGGAACCCTTGTGGTCTCCAGTTATTGGGGGGGATCCTAATCAGAGGGATCTCCAACTACTGTACTGAAGAAGAACGGGCATAGGGAACATCATAACCAAACTGGAGCCTTCGCCAACCAGACCAACAGTTCGTTCTCCCATACAGAAACTATATCAGTTACTGTCTCTTTGATGAGCGTCTTGAGGGTCATCTCGGGTGGATCGAGGTGAGTTTGAGGTGGATGGTGTTAAATTCCATGACTTCAGTGCTTTCCTGAGCAAGGTGGGTGAGCTAAAGGAGTGTCTGGATCCCTTGTATCGAAAATTGACAGCTGTGGGTGTCCCCCAGGCATACTGGACTCCCCTCTGTCTAAGTGTGCGACAACTGGATGCGAACTCGCGTCGTCTGGCCAGCGTTCCTGGGGATAAATCCGGGTATGTTGCAACCCCTTCAAATGGAGGGGGTAATGAAGGGTTCTCCCTCATAGCCCTTAAGAGTAGGTCTCTTGCTCCTGGTCTCAGGAAAGAAACTAATATGTCTCTGGGGGTCTCTTTAGGTAGTGAGGCGGGTTTTGGAAGTCTATAAAGTTTTACTACTTCAAGAGAGTCTGGGGAGGCTTGAGGTAGAGCTGCTGACAGGAATGATGTCACCACCGCTGTTAAATCTTCTGTGTCCTGTGATTCTGCAACTCCACGTAATTTAATGTTGTTAATCCGTAAGCCGTCCTCTAAATGACACAACTTCGCCTGCACTGACCCCATATCTCTGTCTAATGTATCGTAGCTGTCTGCTAAGTTATTATGTGCAGACGCGAAGTCAGACATCTTGGATTCCAGCTTTGTTGTTCTCTCCCCCATGGCTGCCATTTCTGTCCTCATCTCCTCCCTCATGCTCCGTATCTCGCTAATCATAGTGTCTCTTATGTCGCCTAGTATTTCCCGCAAGTAGCGTTTGGTGACCGGGGAGTCATCATTACTCACTGTGTCCCGCTCTGCAGATCTCCGGGGGGAGGGAGGAGAACGAGGCGAGTCCCGAGATAGAGCTGAGTCCCGGGGGCTGGATGCACTCACAGCTTCCCTCGCGGGCGCCATCTTGGAGAGCCTCTGAGTCTCCGGCGGGAAGTAGCTGGTGAGTTTGCTGTCTGTGTCCCGGCGCCGGGAGTTCGCCCTCGGCATGTCCGGAGGCAGCTGCTGGCAGAGCGATCCTCAGGGAAGCCGTTCAGGTTTGGGTATCGCCGTTTAGTGCCGTGATGGCTGGTCTGTGTTGCGGAGCTCTCTCACCACGCGTCCGTCGCCATCAGCTGCTGGACACGCCCCCCCTTTAGGCTTCTTTTGAAGGTTCCCAGGGTAGGAGAATGTCTGATGTGTTGGGGCAGAAAGTTCCAGAGTATGGGGTATGCTCGGGAGAAATCCTGAATGCGGTTGTGTGAAGAGGAGATGAGGCGGGAGTAGAGGAGGAGTTCTTGGGAGGATCGCAGGTTGCGCGAGGGTAGGTATCGGGAGACCATATCGGAAATGTATGGAGGGGACAGGTTGTGGATGGCTTTGTATGTCATGGTTAATGTTTTAAACTGGGATCTCTGGGAATCAGGGAGCCAATGAAGGGCTTTGCAGAGGGGGGGAGACAGGGGAGTAGCAGGAGGACAGATTGATTAGACGGGCAGCGGAGTTTAGGATAGATTGGAGAGGTGCAAGGGAGGTAGCAGGGAGGCCGGAGAGCAGGAGGTTGCAATAGTCGAGGCGGGAGATGATGATAGTGTGAATAAGGGTTTTAGCAGTGTCGTGGTCAAGAAAAGTGCACATCCAGGAGATGTTTTTGAGCTGGAGATGGCAGGAGGTGGTGTGGGCCTGGATGTGGGTTTTGAAGGAGAGGAAAGAGTTGAAGATAACCCCGAGGCACTTGACGTGGAGGACTGGGGGGAGAGAGCAGTCATTGACAACGATGGATAGGTCAGGTAGTGAGGGGGAGCGGCTTGGGGGGAAGATGATGAACTCGGTTTTGTCCATGTTCAGCTTAACGAAGCGAGCGGAGAAGAAGGATGAGATGGCGGACAGGCATTGTGGAATTTTGGATAGTAGGGAGGTGATGTCAGGTCCAGACAGGTAGATTTGGGTGTTGTCGGTGTAGAGGTGGTACTGTAGGCTGTGGGACTCAATGAGTTGCCCTAAAAGATCATTAGAAAGGTCTCTGTACTGTTTCCGTATATATTTATACATTCATTTTTTACATTCATTTTTCCCAATTATATAACCCCAAATTTAATAACCTGTCTTGGTATTGCAGCACCCCCAGTCCTCTAATAACCTTGGTTGCTCTTCTCTGCACCCGCTGTTATTCAGCTATGTATTTCTTATACACCAGAGACCAGAATTGTACACAATATTCTAAGTGTGGTCGCACTAATAACTTGTATAGAGGTAATACTATGTTCTTCTCATGAGCATCTTTGCCTCTTTTAATTAATCCCATTATTTCATTAGCCTTTGCACCAGCTGTTTGACACTGGCAACTAAATGTGAGTTTGCAGTCCACCCATACACCATACACCCAAGTCTTTTTCTGACAGTTTTACTCAGTGTTCTACAATTATTGGGAACCTGTCAGCTACTTTATGCCCCTAAACCTATCACTACCTGTCCCTGCAGCTTCCTAGTACATCCCTAAG
The DNA here is from genome assembly GCA_033576535.1 of Allobates femoralis. Taxonomy (NCBI): domain Eukaryota; kingdom Metazoa; phylum Chordata; class Amphibia; order Anura; family Aromobatidae; genus Allobates; species Allobates femoralis. The sequence continues at coordinate 60,909,765 of JARQOC010000007.1, forward strand.
CATCCCTGTCTGAGCTAAATGTGTTTTGTAATTGCTGAGAAAAATCATTTTATAACTTGCGTGTTCGTATGTTAATTAGGATGTGTCTTCATAGAGCAGATACTCTGCACAGTCTCTCAGCTTCCATTTTCCCCCCTTGCCCTATGGTTATCACGCCCCTGAGTTTGAAATCTGTGGGAAGCTCCTTCGTGGTATGACGCATGGTCGCATCTTTTCCAGACCTGTACAGTGTGGTGGTGTATTAGGTGTACTGGTTGGGTTCAGAGCAAATGCAGTGCACATTCTGAAGCCAGAGAACACATCCAATACTCCCCCACAATGCACCGGACCAGAAATGACGCACTGCGGTGTCACATCAGGAACGAGCCCACAGAGATTTCAAATGCTGGGAACACGCTTTGAAATTAGGTTCTCATGCCCACTGGGGCATGATAACCACAGATCGAGGGGGAAAATGGACCCAGAGAGAACGCCCAGAGTGTCTGCACACCGAAGGCACCATTCTAATGATTATATGAACATGTAAGTTATAAAATTATTTTTCTCAGCGGCTACAGTGCACTTTTAGCTCAGACAGGGATTCTTAGGGATGTAGTAGGAAGCTGCAGGGACAGGTAGTGATAGGTTTGGGGGCATAATATACATTTATGTACAGCACCATGGAATCAATGGTGCTCTATAAATAAATAAATAATAATAATAATAATAATAAAGTAGCTGACAGGTTCCTTTTAAGTACATAATTATACATTTTATTTCCTCTGCCCAAGTACATGACCTTACATTTATCCACATTAAAGTTCAATTGCCATTACTCAGCCCAAGCCTCCAGCTTATATAAATCCTCCTGTAAATTAACATTGTCCTCCTCTGTATTGATTACCCTGCAGTTTAGTGTCATCTCCAAATATTGAAATTTTACTGTATGCTTCCTATAAGGTCATTAATAAATATTTTAAAAAGAAATGGGCCCAATACTGACCCCTGTGGTACTGCTCTGTTAACTGTGACCCCTTTCGAGTATGTTTCCTATCACTGAGTCAGTTCTTAACCCAGTTACACATATTTTCCCCTATCCCCATTTTGGGTCATTCCATGTCAAGTGAACCAATGATTTTTACCTCTATATTTTTAATTCTTTTGAAATTTTGTTATTTGATAATAGCATGTCAGACAATGCAAAATGTGAAGAGAAAAAAAATCTAGAATTTTTTTTTTTTTAATTGATTTTCAAAGTTTGGAAAAAGTGTCAATTTCGGTGTTGCCTGCCTTTACATTTCTCCTAATAAATCAGGCTAGAAATAAGATAGAGAAACAAAATAAAACACCATTCTACTCAGAACTATACAGGCTTTCACCAAATATGTCACAAAATGATCGCTGTTAATATTTTACCCATGTGAACGCAAATGCAAACTTTTAAAACACATTTCCGAAACAAAACGTATAATTTAAAAATTCCCAAAAATGCACATGTGTCTGCTATGCTCCTAGCCACATCTGTACCAAAATTCAAGTTGGGATCGCAATGGGATCATATTTAAACATATTTAACTATTATAGCGTCAATGGTTCATTCCATATCAAGTGATCCAAATGTGAATATTTTTTTTACCTGACATCTTTAGATTTTGTTTTGCTATATGAAGTACAACTTTAGTTAAATACAAATTAAAAGTTTTTAATTTTTTTCTTCATCAGTTAATTTTTTTTTACAGATTTTTATTAAATGTATGTGAATGTATATGAATTTTTAAATTTAAATTTTTTTTACAGATTTTTATGAAATTTATATGAATTTTTACATTTTTATGGATTTATATGCAACATCCAATCTTGTACCGGCCTAAGATTTTTTCTTGTTGCCTGTCCAGTCCTTTCAAAAGGATTGTAACAGCATATATTATAAAATATTGCTCCTTGAGAAGTAGCAGCCATTGCTGTGTGAGGAAAATACAGTTAATATTAAATAAGAAAGATGGGTAATAAAAATATTTACAGTACGCTTGAGATAGAACTGTGTTACTATAAAGTGAGTATTAGAGCTAGCGCATACGCTGCTTTTTCTGTCTGCTGATAAACGCTGCAGTTTTGACAGCTTTTTTCTACCAAGTTTTTACCACATATGCATTAGTTTTTTTAATCACTAGTGAAAACGATGGCAGCTTTCTTTTCATATAAATAGTGATAAATTATGTGTTTATTGCAGCGATCAAAAAGGGATGCAAGCAGTGATTTACTCACTGAGTGTTTAAAAAAAAACTGCATGTGTTTAACCCCATTGAAATAAATGGGGGGGGGGGGCATATTTCTGAACGATGATCACTCAGTTTTTCCTTTACAATTCCCTGTTTGGGAGGTCAGTACAAAGGTATTTGCCTGTGTTCTTGGTACTACACTTTATTCCTCCTTGGCAGCTCTCTATTGGGTATATTGTGTAAGGATATTTGATTGTGCTCTCATTGTCTGGGCAGGTTGCTATATGGGATCTCTCTGACTGTTATTTCTTATTGTTGAAGTGGGTAGAGTATAAGTATATATGTGTAGTCCTGTATAGTTCTCTTTTAATTGTTTTTAAAGTTGCATTTCCTTGTTTTGTTTGTGGTATTTATAATAAAGATTTAAGATTGGAATATACATGTTGATCACCTATTTATACTGGTCAGCTTTTTTCTTCTATTTTTAATGAAAGCAGTGATTTAAAAAAAAAACCTGCATGTGTTTAACCCCATTAAAATAAATGGGGGGGGCATATTTCTGACCGATGATCACTCAGAATTACACTGTGTGTTTATTAGCCCTTAATAAGAAACGCATTAAACTATTAATATAAATTTAATCAATCTTTAAACACACTCACCAATATATAGTACACCAACTGCCTTGATGACTTTGTACAGACTATTGTTTGTTCAAGAGTGAACATGTCCAGGTATGTCAAGACATAAAAGCTCTGAAACGCTCTCTTACTTCCTGACTCTGCAGTGGGCAGATACTTAACATCAGAGGTCCCCAACTCCAGGCCTTGAGGGCCGCCAACAGTGCAGGATTTCCGGATTTCCTTAGTATTGCACAGGTGTTAATGTGATCAAATGCACAAGTAATGATTCCATCCTCTGTGCAATACTAAGGAGATCCTGAAAGCATGTACTGTCAGCGGCCCTCGAGGCCTGGAGTTGGGGACCCCTGCTTAACATGATTGATAGTGCTGCAGGCCTTTCATCTGCTCTGCATTCAATGTCTACCCCTGTTCATTCTCAGATTGAGACCTAACAAAGCCTTCTCCTCTGTCCTCTCCTGCTTCTAAGCTGTAACAAAATAAAATAATATCTAAAAATCATAGATTATTTGGTAAATATAGACCCCACACTTTTAGACCACAGGCTGAACAGATCTGAATTCAAGATTTTCAAATTGACATTATAAGAGTTAAATATTTTTAAATATGATCCCATAACGATCCCAACTTGAATTTTGGTACAGATGTGGCTAGGAGCATAGCAGACACATGTGCATTTTTGGAAATTTTTAAAAGAAACTGATTTTTCGGAAATGTGTTTTAAAATGTTGCGTTTGCATTCACATTGGTAAAATATTAACAAAGATACTCTTGTGATATATCTGGTTAAAGCCTGTACAGTTCTGAGTAGAATGGTGTTTTTTTTTTTTTTTAATCTATCTTGTTTCTAGCCCGAGATATGATAGAAAATGTAAAGCCATACCAGGCCAAAATTTGCACTTTTTTAAAACTTAAAAAATCTGTAAAAAATTAACTGATGAAAAAAAAATTCTAAACTTTTATTTTGTAAGCAACTAAAGCTGTACTTCATATAGAAATATTTTTTTATTTAAATCTAAAGACGCCAGGTAAAAAAAAATTAATATTTGGATCACTTGACATGGAATGACCCTTTTATGTATCAACCTTTTGTGTGGCACTATCAAAAGCTTTTAAAAAGTCCTTATACACTACAATCGCTGCATTTCCCTTGTCCAGTGTGGAACTTACTGCTTCATAGAAACTAATCAGATTAGTTTGACAGGAATGATCGCTTGTAAACCCATGTTGATACTGGGTCATGACATTATTCTTCTTCAGATGCTTCAGTATAGCATCTCTGAAGAAACCCTCAAGGATTTTTACCAACAGTAGAGGTTAAACTTACCAGCCTATAATTTCCAGGTTTAGTTTTTGTCCCCTACTTGAATATTGGTAACACATTTGCTATGCACCAGTCCTGTGGTACAGTGTTATTATGCAATCTTTGAAGATTAAAAATATTGGTCTGTCTATGATAGTCCTTAATGTCTGCATTAGTTGGGCGTTTATGCCATTCGGGCCCAGGGATTTGTCAACTTTAGTGATTTTTAAACGGTGTTGCACTTCCTACTGTGTTAAGCAGGTGACATTTAATGGAGAGTTTTTGTTATCACTGATCATGTTGTCTGTCATGGGACTTTGTTGTGTAAATACTGTTGAAAAAAAGGCATTTAGCAGATTGACTTTTCCCTCATTCTCATCCACCATTTCACCCGGACTATTTTTAAGGGGCCCAACACTTTAGTTTTTTAGTTTCTTACATTCATGTAGTTAAAGAACATTTTTAAATTATTTTTACTTTCTCTGGCAATGAGTGTCTCTGTCTAAATCTTTTTTTCCTTGATTTGCTTTTTACAGAATTTATTTAATTTTCTAGAATTATTTAATGCCTCATCACCATCTACTTGCTTTAATTCCCTAAATGCTTTCTTTTTGCCACTTATTGTAGCTCTTACATCTCTATTTTGCCATAGTGGTTTCCTCCTATTTCTAGCTTGTTTATTCCCATATGGTATATATGGTGCCCAGGTCCTATTCAGGATGCTAATAAAAGTCTCCCATTTGCATTGTGAACTTTTATGTCCCAGGACATTGTCCCACTTTATTGCACTAAGATCATCTCTCAACCATTGCAAATTTGCCTCACTGACATTTAGTGTCCTTGTGGCCCCTCTACTATACATCTTATTAAAGGATACATGCAAACTTAATATTTTGTGATCACTATTACCCAAGTGACCCCCAACCCGTATATGCGATATGCGATCCGGCCTGTTGGTTAATATTAGATCTAATAGTGCCCCCTTCTTGTTGGGTTCTGAACCAGTTGTGAAAGGTAATTATCTCGCATAGTTTTCGAAAACCTAATTCCTTTGCTGGAACTGCAGGCTTCTGTTCCCCAATGTATTTCAGGGTAGTTAAAGTCCCCCATAATAACTTCTCCATGAGTCACTGCTTCATCTATTTGCCTTATGAGGATATTCAATGCCGCTTCCATTATATTTGGAGACTTATAACAAACCCCTCTCAGTAATTCATTATTCTTTCTTCCTACATTTATCTCTATCCTTAGGGACTCTGCATTTTCATTAGCATCACATATATTATCATGCAGGATGGGTTTTAAGGATGATTTTACATATAAACATACACCTCCCACTTGCTTATTTGTATGGTCATTTCTGAACACACTATAGTCCTGTAAATTAACAGCCCACTCATAGCTCTTGTCCAACCATGTCTTCGATATCCCCACCATATAATAATTTTTTTCCAACAATATTAATTCTAATTCCTTTATCTTATTGGTGAATTCCTGGCATTAGTGTACAAGCACAACCTGTAGCCAAACATTTTTGTAGCTCTGACCACATTGAAACAAATATGAGGCTGCTCGTTTTAAAAAGTAACTTCAAATCCCAGAGAGAGAGAAGAATTTAGGAATACAAATTGATAATGACCTTTGACATACTGAAAGCAAGATTGAATGTTTCGCATGGTTTCATGTCCTTTTACATAAATTGAAAGGGCCTTTGGGTGCATCGTATCTTTTAACAGACCCCTTTTTAAACTTTGGCATTTATGTAAACTGTTATCACAAACCATTTCACCCCTGTCTCATTTATCAAAAGACAATATATCTGTGTGTATCTCCTATCTGGTTAGAAGAAAATGTTTTGGTGCCATGTTAGCCAGTTGAGAAAATGTTGATTGCTTTCAGTGGGAGAAATAAGATAATAATCTTGCAGACCTGGTGTCTTAAGACTTCAGTGTCTTTGAACAACATTCTTCAGATGTTATAATGAGCCATTGTTTATTTAGTTAAATGTCCATTCATTCCAGTTGTTCATGTATATATCTGAGTTTCTTTCAATATCTTGTCATATCATGTCTGATGAAGAGACCTGAGTCGTCTCGAAAGCTCGCCTTGTAACATCACTTATTTTATTTTTGCTAGCCATTAAAAGGTATCACAACTACAAGATTATTATCTTGTTTCTCCCACTGAGAGCAATCAACATTATCTCCTATCTGGGAACCCTGATTTTACTGCCAGCTGCGACCCCTTCCTCCCTCCCAACTTACATGTCACCTGTGTTATGTACTACATTTGTCTTTTTAAATTTCAAATCTTGGAAAACAAGTCAGAGGCTGAACTCTGGTATTTATTGCCCATATGCTTTTACTCTACCCCTTTCCATAACAGACCATTCTTCTTCTTGGACCAACAATTAATCAAGGGATTTGAAACTGTCTGCTTTTTATCTATGGAGGATACTGCAACAGATGCTGTCTTCCACTATGTCATGCTCCTCCTATTTGTGTGTTTACATGGGTGTACATTCTGAATTTGTGTCATTACTAGCCTGATAAAGAGACCTTATGTGTCTTGAAAGCTTGCTTTACTTTTTCTCACCATCTTTTCAGTTATCCATTAAAAGGTAACAACCACTGAGGACTCTCAGATTCTAATATTTTTCTTTACCTCTATTTCTTCTTAGTGTATTGACTGTTCTAACCCCTCCCCCCATGCCGCCCCCAATTTTATTACTTGTGCCTAAGAAGTCACTATCTGCACTAACAATCTTCCTGAAAAAAAAAAGTTTAAAAAATTGTGCTGATGTAAAGTAGACATATGGGAAATGTTATTTATCAAGTATTTTGTGTGAGATGACTCTCTAGTTTAAGGTCATTAAAAATGAAAAGTTTGAAAATTGTGAAATGTTGCCATATTTCCGATTTTTTTCAGAAATAAACATAAGAATATTTTCCTAAATTTACACAGTAAATATAAAAAACAATCACTAGATCTACTCTTAATATACAGTGCTGTGTAAATTAATTGGGACAAAGCAAGTCTTTACTTGATTTTCTTGCATTAGTTTTACTATTTCTGATAAGTGTTTTATCAGTTCTTGGTGTCGTTTTCATTTTTCTTCCACATTTCCGTTTTCATTTTGGAGAAAACGATCCAGTTTCATTGTGTGTGCAAATTATTCTTGAAACAGTAGATTTTCCAATACCAACAGTGGAAGCGATTTCTCTTACAGTCAGACTTGTATGTTCATTAAGAGTAATAATTCTAGACCTCTTCCGTGGAGTAACATCCATTTTTACAGACACGAATCACACTGAGAGAAAAAGTACACTAAACCACTCCTCACAGAAACAAGCTCTCAACTGAAGCTGAGGGGGCAGCTAGCTGTTATTTTCTGACTGAAACCAGTCAAACCACAAATGTTACTCAAGGTAGTACACTCACACCTGCTCAAAGCAGTTAAAACTGGTTTGAATCACTGACTGGTAACCCCAACTTACGATTTTACTCAAAAAATGCTTTGTCCCAATTATTTTGCACAGCACTGTACTATATGGAGAGGCTGTTAGGCTGTATTATACTATGTGGAGAGGATATGAGACTGTATTATGCCATAAGTAGAGCTATGAGGCTGCATTATGCTATAAGGAGGGCTATGAGGCTGCATTATGATACATGGAGGGATGTGAGGCTGCATCATCATTACACATTATGGAAACCTATGGTTTGATTTATTTGCCTGTGTGGATTGGATGGGTTGCTACGGACATCTAGTGAGAGAATTTAATGTCAATGGCCTCTTTAGAAATATGTTTATTTAGAAAATTGGTGACATTTTCAATACTTATTTCACCCGCTGTATATATTAAGTGATTAATCAAACTAGGAAATAGATGGAAAAGAGCATGGCTGCAGTTAGTTTACATGGCTATGTTGTCTATTATCATGGAGTATCAGGTCTGATCAGGAGCTGTTGGCACTGAATGATAAGATTTTGAAATTAATATTTGCAGCTTTGTTTTATTTCTTATTTTAGATGCACTTCAGTATTAAAGTATAATAATGATAGTAATATTGGATTAGAAATTGCTAAGAATACTGTTCATGAATTTAATAATTGAAGTCACTCCAAATTAGAGCTTTAGTTATAAAAACCTGTGAATTATACAGTAATAATCAAACTTTTCATGCTTTTTATAAAGTGGCAATTTGATGTACATAGCTCTAAATCCACAGGGAACGACAGCCGGTATGGTGTTATCTGTTTTGTCTTAGTTCGGGCAAGCTCCATATCAGTATGTTTCCTCCTGTAAAGTAAGGTTTTCTTCCGAGCAATTACCTCTACTGACCCCAAAACAGTTTTCACGTTGTTAGAAACGGAGTTAATTCACACTTAATCCGAGATCCATGAAAATGTGATTTTGTAAGGGGGAAAAAAAATCCCATTAATTTAAGACATCAAGAAGGTCAGTGCCGTGCAGTGGGTCAATTTACTTTTGAGCAGAAGTCTTTTTTTTCATTTAGTGTGTTTTTGGCAAATTTGCTTTCATAAGTCCCTATTTTATGCATTGAAAAAAATTTACAGGCCCCTGATCCTGCAGTTTTACTGGTAATCTGTGGCCACTAAACAATCGTCCCACCTGACGGAATCCCCATAGCCTCTTTTGATTTGTTGGTTTAACGCTGGGTCTACTAATCAGAAGAGGCTTGGGGATTTTGGCAGGTACACCAGTAGGTTTTCAGGTCTCCTATCCGATTTACATGTTCTACCAATGTAGCCGTTGGACCAGGGTCTTGCAAATCTTTTTGATCATCTTCAGTCTTTATAGATAAATATTTTAATGTCATCAAAGTGTCAATGAATCTTATTCCTACAAAAATATTTTCTCTATTTTTCCTCTGAGAGGTGTTCAGGCTTGAAAACATTGGTGCTGTTTTATGGTGCAGAAATTCTGACAAAACTACAGATTTTCAGATTTGCAGCTTATCTATTTATCAGCAGTCCAGTGCAAGAGAAGTTATAGCCGGGCACCAATGTACATAAAATCTATTAAAGGACTATAAACGTCCTGCCTTTTGCACATCCGGTATCACCATAAGCCGGTGTTGCATGTTTGTAGAGTAAACAGTCTCATATGAAAAAAATGGAAGATGAATAACGGCACTCACTGGTATTTGCAGTAGCTCTGTTTATTCGTAACCTAGAGGTGTTACATCAAAGAAAGGGGGGATTGTGGAGTCAAGAGACGACGGCACCGTTTCACAGGATCTCTACTTCGACGGGTCTGTGCTTGGCGTATTTATCAGTCATCTCCTTTAAAATCAACACTGTTTATTTAACTTTGTTTAGGGCATATATAGAAAAGAAGGAACCCAATAGTACACACAACCACAACCCCTGTCACTTTACTGTCCCCTATTATAGTAGTATCTCTCTCATATCACTTGCTTATTAATATTACAGGGCGAGATAAGAAGGAAAATATGCCACAATATGATTCATCCAGAAATCTCTGCTGGTTGATTTTTTGCAAGATCAAACTTTGATGCTACAGACGTCATTCCTTTATGTTGTGGAATTGTCATGGCTTAACTAATGGGCTTGATCTGGTTACCTCTGGTTGCGTGGTCTGTTTCCCTCTCCGTTGGACCACAGCATATATCGTATTGGTTCAACTACTGCTAGTTATCTTGTCTTTCCTTTGCTTTGCCTTTCTGCTTTATTTAGTTCTCTTGTCTTACCTTTGCTTTGCCTTTCTGCTTTATTTCCAATCAGATGTGTTCATGTCCCTGTTTTTTTGGCCTATCACATCTCGGGAAGAGCTATTTATTCTCGCTATGCACATCCCTCAGTGCTGGCTATATTCCAAGATGGATGGATGTCTGGAGTCCCAGCTCCTCAGTTCAGGATAATCTTGCTAAGTTATCACTTTTGTATTTCTCTGAAGTTTATTTTTATGTTTTCCTTTCCAACATTCTCCCATTCTGTTTTATTTGGGATTTGGAGGGGTTCCACTTAATCCATAAGTCTATTTGGGTTTCTTTCAGTTTTTGTCTTTCATCTTGCCTGTACGACAGTGTGAACACATCTTTAACCCAATGTCTCACTTTCCGCCTGCATGCACCTGTATCATATTTATTGGAGTTTTGTCTTAGGTACACTCAGGGTCAGACGACGTTGTGTGGACTGATGAGACCCGGATCAAACCCCTTTTGCGCCGAGCAATAATACTCCACAACCAAATAACATTTCAAAACTTTATTGAGCGGTATTGGTAACATCCGTCTCATTATCTTTCTTACATGGCAAAATTAAATTATGGCCGCCGCACAGCGTAGGCATAAACTCGCCTCGATCCTGGGTGATTAAAACGATACTGGAACTAGCCATCTAGCCCGGGTTGTTTTAATCCCAATTACCCATTTCCGCAGCTGCGACTTAACAAATACTTAACACAAAAACCTTCAACAGGGAGGGAGGGTGGGCAACACGTTACCCCGGGTCTTCAGCTGCGGGACTGCAGCTGCCCGCCAAAAACCTTCCTTATATACCTAAGGGGCGGGGCTTACTCTGTGAGGAGAATTGCACCGCCCCTCACACAGTGAAGGGAGAAACATTGCTCGGCGCTGTTAACCCTTAACAGGCTCCTCAGTCAGGGTGCATCGTCAAACAGCCGAAGTGCCCCTCAGACTGATGAGACCCGGATCAAACCCCTTTTGCGCCGAGCAATAATACTCCACAACCAAATAACATTTCAAAACTTTATTGAGCGGTATTGGTAACATCCGTCTCATTATCTTTCTTACATGGCAAAATTAAATTATGGCCGCAGCACAGCGTAGGCATAAACTCGCCTCGATCCTGGGTGATTAAAACGATACCGGAACTAGCCATCTAGCCCGGGTTGTTTTAATTCCAATTACCCATTTCCGCCAAGGAGGAGCGAAAGGGTGCCCCTGAGCTGCGACCCCCCCCCCGAAACTAAACGAAGGGCTTGCTCGATACCATCCTGTAATCCAGAGAGAAATATGTCCAGACCAATCTCGTTCAAGTTAACTCCATCCGATAACATCAAACGTCTACTGTCCGATTCTAGTTGAAAATGTCGAATTGATACACCTCCCTTAAGCGCAACAAAACGTGAAATTCTAGCGTTCAGCGTGCGTCTCGACCTTTCCAAAGCCGCCCCGTCCCTGGCGCCCTGCCACACCACCCGGGGGATGATCATTACCCCCGGCGTGAACAACAAGGACGACAGGGCCAGTGGCGACCCTGGAAATCCTTACCACCTCTGGGAGGACCTGCGACCATATAAGTCCACGAAACCCTCTCCAATTGACTTCGACATCATGGAATCCTAGTGCTCGACCTCCCGGCCGAACTTCAGCTCGTTGAGCAGCCCAAAAGACATAGGAATGTCCTAAAATCCACACGCTGGGACGGACGTTATCTAAAAGAAGCAAAATGTCAGAACCTGACAACCAATTACATACACCTAAAAGAAAAAGAGTTAATAAACATATCATATCAAACATAACCCAAGAAAACGTTTATATAATATCAATGCTTCAGTACTCTATGAAATAATTATTTCAAAGAATTTTTTTTTTTAAATAAATCAGAGCGATTATAACGCCGGAAACAGTCAGAACGCCATCTCCCAACCCGTTTTATAGCATCGTCGGATAAACCGGCCCGAGACACCTCCGTCGCAGCTCCGATTCTAAACGAATGCGTGCCAAATTCGGCCGGAGAACGGCCGGCATTTGACAGTGATCGTTTCAAAATAAATTTTAACTGTGCCCCCGTAACTGGGGATCCATCAAAATGAGAAAAGAAAAAGGGGGAGGATGCTCGTAGCCCCAAAAAACGCTGGGTCAGAAAAACTGGACAAACAGACCCATGTATAGCAAAAAGATGAAACCATACTCCTATTCCCCGCTGGTCCGTTTTGGAACGACGTATCCGGATACGAAGGCGACCATCCTCCAAGGCAACGTCGTCATGTAAAAGGCCCCCTCCGTGTCCCCGAGACCGAGGAACGATCTCACAAACCCGCAAGGCACCGAAAAATGCAATGGAAAAATGGATGCAAACAAGGACGCTTCGTACTCTGACCTGCAACTCGAGGGTAAAACATCAATTAGCAAAGATAACAATTCGAACGTAATAGGACGCCGCCGCTCCATACCCCCTCCTTCCCTTTTCCAACCTTTTACAATTTGGGAAACCAAAAAATGTTTTGTCAGGTCTTCGACCCCCAGTAACTTAAACTGAAAAGAAAGTCCAGACAAGCGATTTTGAACAGCACCACCCGACAAATGATTCTTACGTAAAAACGCCAAATATTGAAACATATCCTGTAAATTGTAATCAAAGCCACTCCCGGATCCCCGCTCCATATGCAATTGCAACCATTCCCCCCATGCCTTACCATATGCTCTCCAGGTGGACGGGGCAAGAGATGCTCTTAATAACGGAATCAGCTGCCCAATGGAAGCATCCAAACGAATTTCGGGAAATCCGAAGCCACCGGGTCCGCCGAAGGATGCAGCTCCCTGAACGTCTGAAATTGGAAGCGAGATAATGCATCAGCAATAGTATTCTCAACCCCTGGGACATGCCTAGCTTTAAACCATATATTGAATTTCAAGCATTGTAAAACCAGGAAACGGATCAAACGAATCACAGGAAGTGAAGAAGAAGACAATCTATTAATGGCCTGAACAACACTCAAATTATCCATCCAAAAGCAAATACGCCGGTTCTGCAAAATAGATGGCCAGGTAGAAACAGCTACAATAATAGGGAACATTTCTAACAACGTTAAGTTCCTTATCCAACCAGAAGAGGACCAATCATCAGACCATTGTCCACAACACCAGTGCGATCCCAGAATGACTCCAAAACCGGATGATCCTGCAGCGTCAGAAAACAATGAGATGTCGAAACTAGAAACTTCCGGGGACTGAAAGCACGTGTGACCGTTACAATCTGCTAAAAAATATTTCCAAACCAACAAATCAGTGGGCGAGTTAATCGAATTCTATGACTGGCAACCGAGACCCCTTTTGTGGCCAAGCTCAACCGCCTAGAAAAAATCCTTCCCATGGGCATGACCCGGCATGCAAAAGCCAGGGATCCAAGAAGGGATTGCATCTGAGACAACGTCACCTTCTTTGAGGAACAAAACCCGTCAATGAGCAACGTCAATTTCACAATTTTTTCCTTCGGGAGCCGGAACACCATGACCACTGAATCAATTTCAATGCCCACAATTGTGTCACTGGGCCGACAGTCTTCTCAGGAGCCAAAGGAACCCCAAACTGTACACATAAATTCTGGAAAGAAGAAAGGGCACGAAAACAATCGTCACTAGAGGAGGGACCGACAAATAAAAAATCATCCAAGTAGTGCGTCACGGACCGAGTACCGGAGGACACCTGAGTGGCCCAATCCAAGAAAGTGCTAAAAAGTTAAAAAAATTGGCACGAAATAGAGCACCCCATACAGACATGTATCGTAATAATAACCTCCATCAAAATAGCAACCCAACAAATGATGGCAATCTGGGTGCACAGGAAGGAGGCGAAAAGCCGACGCTACATCGGTCTTAGCTAAAAGGGCGCCGGGGCCTGCATCCCGAACTAAAGCAACTGCTCTATCAAATGACACATAAGACACGGGTGAATCTTCTAAAGGAATTCCGTCATTCGTGGACGAACCAGCAGGATAGGATAGGTGATGAATAAGCCTGAATTCCCCAGGGTCCTTTTTAGGCACAACTCCTAACAGGAAGACCCTTAAATTTGAAAAGGGGGGAAAGGAAAAGGACCTCGGATCCTACCTAGCGACACTTCTTTTGAAAGCTTATAAGCCAAAACCTGAGGGTGCTCCCTAGCAGATTTTAGGTTAGGGGCAAACGTGCCTGACCATGACAACTGAAAAGGTATAAAAAAAAAAAAAACCCTTCGGAAAATCCATATAGTAATATTTCAGCTGCCTTTTTATTGGGGTACCGACTTAGCCAAGGAGCCATCGCGGAGACGCTCACTGGCGTCCTTGGGGTCTCCTTGAGAAGAGGTCTTTCCCGATATTGATTTGGGCTGCTGTTTGGGACACTTTTGTGCAATATGGGGGCCTCCACACACTGAACACTCGTGTCTGTACTTACATGCTGATTGAAAACGACAGTGTCCGTCATTAAATAACCAACAGCATCCTGGACGCCGGACGGCCACCCCGCCGGGGGTAGTACCCGACTGGGTGGCCGAAGATGAAAAGGGCTGGGAGGATTTCTGAGACATCATTAAACGCAGCCATGAATCCGTGGCCTTTACGTTCCACCCCATCGTAGGGTTCAGAGCCAACCGGCGTCGGAAGTCTTCGTCGTACCTCCACCACGCTGATCCCCCATGAACCTTGTATGAATTATATATCGTGTCTACATATGTAAATAACTCTGAACATCTCTCAGGGTGTTGCTGACCCATAACGCTTCCCAAAACACATATAGCCTGAAGCCAATTATTCATTGTCTTTGCAACCTTAGGCTTACGTTCATAAGGTCTGTCAGCTGTCTTACGCTCACGGTCCACAGTGCTTTGCTCAGGAGATATCAGGGACCAAATATCAATGTATTCATTTGCCCAGATCTTTTGGTATGTCTCTGTATCTAAATGAGATCCTAGCAAAGGAACACCGCAATAACAAGTGCCCTTATGTAAATCAGGGCGAATCGGTTCAGGGTGAGGCAGAAGAACCTTAGGGTTAATAAAAATCTTACCGGACAAAAGATTCCTTAAAACCTCAGCAACCCCAGGCGACTGCCCGTAACCATCCCAAGCCCCAGAACAAGAATACTCACCGGACTGCAACGTTGCAGATGGGTTCCCTACCCCTCCTTGCAACACCGGTGGCGGAACCGACCCTTGGACATCCGGACCTCTTGCTTCTGGGGCCTTTGACGAACTCCGATGTGGACTAGGACTTCCAATCCTCTGTGAACCTGAGGAGGAACGAGAAATACTACGCCTCGAATGGCGCCTACTACTTCGACGATGAGATCTTGATCTGCTCCGGCTCCTCCGAGACCTTGACCTGCTCCTACAAGATCTAGAACGACTCCTCCGTGACCTAGAACGACTCCTCCGTGACCTATAACTACTCCTGCGTCTATCACTATGAGAACGCCTACTCCCACCACTATGGACACTACGCTCCCTGTGAGGTGAAGCTGGACGAACACTCACAGCCCGGCTATTAGTCCCCTCATGTTGAACATGGGCTGGCGGACCCGGCGCTGCTGTATCCATCACTCGGGCAGAATCCTGAGAAAGCCGCTGGAGCTGAGCCATATCCTGGACAGGTTGCAGCTGGCCCTGTAGGACATTCCTGGGTTGCTCCCCGCGGGGCCTTGGGAACACAACAGGGTTCCCAGCTGTCTGTACTGAGGCCATAGAACTAGAAGCCCCTTGTTCTCCTGACCTGGCACGGCTGGCACTACCACTTCCTCCCATATTCAAAGTCCTCTCCAAGTCCTGAACACTATTGCCCGACACACTGACAACCTGCTGAGGTAAAACAATGGGCACCGAATCCAGTGAAAAACCACCAGAAGTCGTGGGGCAAGCAGGAGCTTGAAGAGTTCTGAGGTGACGGTCTGTATCTCCCACTGCCTGTGACTGAAAAGCTGGGGGCGTTAACCTAGTAGGAGCAGGCGTATCTCTTCTACGTCCACTCCCACTTTCACTGGCTGCAAGGTTGAGGCGTAATGGCGGGTGGGAAATCTTGGAGGAACGCCTCTCCCCCGGCGCCGCCGAAGGGACACCCATGAGAGAAGCACCAGGCACACTTAATAATGTCGCCAACCAAGCATTTCCCTCACGGGCGACTCGTTCCCTGACAGCACTTACCAGCGGGTCCATGACGCTTGATACCAGCAGTAACAACACGTTACCCCGGGTCTTCAGCTGAGGGACTGCAGCTGCCCGCCAAAAACCTTCTTTATATACCTAAGGGGCGGGGCTTACGCTGTGAGGAGAATTGCACCGCCCCTCACACAGTGAAGGGAGAAACATTGCTTGGCGCTGTTAACCCTTAACAGGCTCCTCAGTCAGGGTGCATCGTCAAACAGCCGAAGTGCCCCTCAGAAGCACCAATGTATACTTTAGGGTGCCAACCTCCATGGTCAGGCAGGGACAAGATACGGTCAGTTTTGGGTTACTCCTAGTCTCTATGGGGACCTGTGGGTAACATCTCCCCTAGTTTGTCTGTCCCCATGTGAGTGGAAGGGCTCAGTCATGCTCAGTCTTGGTCACACTACTGGAATCGATTGTGACTTCCTGTTCATTACAGGAAAAATATATCTTTGAACAGTGTTAGTCAGTAGATTGGGAGTCTTTAATAGACAGTACGTTTTAATGGCTAAGTGAAAAAATGAAAACAGCAAACATTTCAGACTACTCAGGTCTCTGCACCCTGAATACAGTAGAATAAAACATAACCAAAGAGTCACATATTTATACAAGACATAGTATAGTGCAGAAATAAGAAAAGTGATGTGAGGCAGAAATATTAGTATTGATTACCCGTTGTCAGAGGCATCACTTGGGATCCACTGTGCACTTTCCTCCTTTACTTGTTATGTCCTCTCTTCATTTGTTGTTAGAACACTGGCTGGAGCAGCAGACACATAGTTGTGCTGCACACAACCTGGTCATGTTGGTGACCAACCCTCCAGCTCACCCTCACCTGTTACCCACAGTTTTTTATCTCTACATCTTTTTAGTTAGCATTTAAAAGGTATAAGTAAATGGTACTGAGTTCTCTTAATTGCTAATACTAATCCTTCTTTTATATAGAACATGCTCACAATTAATTACATTATGTACTTCGTTTTTATTGCGCAGGGTACATAAATCAACTAATAAGAAATAGACTCTAATGCCAAGTGATTGGCTTCAAAGTCATGTTATCTTCTACTGGACTTTGGAGGTCCCAGGTTCTATTACTGTGCCAGAATCTACAGGATCCTCCAGAATCTTGCTGAAAGATCCCGACATGCAGATTCCATCAATTTCAATTATGGGAGGTTTCTAAATTTACTTGGAGATGTACTTTTGGTAGAAACATATCACAGGTGTTTTTGTACCGTTTAGGTTTTATTCTTCAATAAGATAGTGGTCACCCTTCCATCTTCTATAGATATTATGTGTACATTCTGCTTAGACTAGAGTGATTGGTAGTTTTGTAATGTTGGTCAGAAGCTTTAATTCTATTTGTTGTCGACATTTTGCTATCAAAACATCCAATGATGTACTAACTAACAGAATTTGTGTATATGTGATTCCTGGCTGAAGAGTATGCTCAACTGTATCAGCATACGTATGATGCCGACACAGTTGAAATCTTTGCTAGATCATGGAGTGATAGGTGCTTTACCCTGCCACTATCTGTTTTGAAGGCAGCAGCCTGACCATGGCGTGGACGTCACTGTCCCATTGCAGAGTTTACCATGACATTACTGCATCACATCTCTTGTGCTTTGCTGCTAAATTTGTAGGTTGAAAATATTGGTGGAGTACCGGGGTTTAATGGGTATATGTTGTTGTTTTTTTTTTAAATCTGGGGCACAAGGTGGCAATTTGTATAGTGAATTGGACACTCAGGTGGCAGTATTACCTTTCAGAGGAGAACGTACTGGGCATTATTTCTTTGTTATTAGTATGTATGGGAGAAATGGGGCACTATTATAGTCTAGAGGTATATTAAAGAATGCAAAAAAACTTACTGCTGTAAGAAGAGCATTTTACTATTTAGGGGAACTGAAAAAAATCACTATTACTTGGTGAGGCACAAAAGAATGGCTCTTTTACTGTGTTGAGGCCTATTACCTTCTGGGGAACAATATTATTAGTTTGGTGGTGGTGGCACTATCTATCTGGCAGTATTGTCCTGCCTTTCTTAGAAGTGCATTTAGTTTGCTTGAGACAATAAATTGTTTGCTTGTTCAGCGTTGACATCCCATAGCGCCATCTGTTGACAATGTTCCCACATTACATTATGTTTACTGCATAGTCTAAATTTGGTCCCTCCATGCCTATGTATTCCCATGAGGCCGTGCTCCTGGCTCTGCCCCTTCTCCAGCAGCCATTACAGCCTCATACAAGCTGACATCCTGGTGTGCTGACCCTTCTCTCCCTGGATTTCAGCTTATCTGCATGTTTCCCTCAACATAGCACAGTCGGTGAGTTTAATATACTGCTGCCCACCTAAATGTACAATGTAGCTGCTGTTGTTTATCATCTTATCGTTCTTCTGCCATTGTACATATTGTGTATTCGCTGTATCGTGCAATCACATTGTGTGACCTGTAACAATGTAATGTTTTGCACTTCGTATATGCTTATGTTGTACTGAGAATTTCTATTTGTTTTTTCTAGTTTTACACTTAACCGTTTAATAAAGTTGAAAAGGACCCCCAGCGTCCAAGTCAATGCATTAATGGGAAAGAGTTTACCTGTCTGTCAACTCGTTCTTCAGGAGTACAGAGCGAGGGTGCCAGAACAGTAAAACGACTACTATAAACGGGGTCGAAGCACAGACACTGACTTCCAGCAGAGAACAGTCAAGCCACATTCAGACACAATGTCAGATAGAGGATCTGACGCTTATGTAACGCGCTCCCACGTAAGCTCATCATCCTCACGGAAGTCTGTGAGCAGCGCTGCAATTGCCGCCGCCAGGGCGAAGGCGGAAGCCGCCAAAGTGAGAGCTGCCTTCGCAGAACAGGAGTGGAGACTAAAGAAAGAAAAGGCACGTCTGGAAGCCGACCTCGCAAAACTCGCCATAGACACAGAAGCAGCGGCAGCAGAAGCTGAAGTACAGGCTTTAGAAGAAGCAGCACGCTGCAGTAGTAAAAGTTTTAGCTTAAGGTTAGGACCTGAACTTAATCATCGTGATATCTCACAACGCACTTCAGACTACGTGCTACAGCATGCCTCATTAGATGACCCTATACATTCAGCTCCAAGAGAGATACCGAATCCTGTCATTCAGCCATCAACCTTCATTCACCAATCATCCCACATTAAGCATGAAAGTAATTCTGTCCACCTTCCATCATCAGTGAGACCAGCACCCAAACCTGTAGATCCCTATTATACAGCAAACACTTTCAAGATAGAAGACCCCGACAGTGACTATCATGACGAAGATGCATTTTACGGCAAGGACAGGTCACTGAGACCTCATCACAGCAACAGGCACCCGGACCGCCCTCTCAGAGATCAAGAGCTACCAGCTTTCCTCAAGTTCTTTGCACGTCGTGAGTTACTCACCAAAGGACTCTTAAAGTTTAACGACCGTCCCGAAAGTTTCAGAGCGTGGAGAGCTTCCTTCAGAAACGCCACCGCTGACCTAGACATCTCTGCCAGCGAAGAGATCGACCTCTTGGTTAAGTGGCTAGGAGATGAATCGGTAGAACACGCGAAACGCATCAGAGATATCAGCATCAACAACCCGAGGGAAGGTTTGTGCACGTTATGGGAGAGACTCGCCGAGTGCTATGGATCCTCAGAGATGATAGAAGAATCCCTCTTCAAAAGGTTGGAAGACTTTCCTATAATCTCTAATAAGAACTTTCACATGCTAAGAGAATTGAGCGACCTCTTAGTAGAACTCCAAGTCGCCAAGACTGAAGGAGACCTACCGGGCCTCGCGTCCCTAGACACAGCCAGAGGCATCAAACCCATTGTGAAGAAACTACCTTACAGTTTGCAAGAGAAATGGTTGAACCACGGTTCCGATTACAAACAGCGTCACAATGTGGTGTTCCCTCCTTTCCACATCTTTGTAGATTTTGTCCGCCGACAGGCCAAGATCAGGAACGATCCCAGCTTCAATTTTTCCACCGTAGATCTTGTCAACCGACCAACAGGTAAGCCTTCTCTGGTCCGCAACCCTAGAGGCTCACCTATCACCGTACACAAAACCAATGTGTCTCCTACAGACTCCTCACACGAGACCCACAGTACAGCAGAACCCGAAGAGTTACTAACAATAGACCCGGAAAGGGAGTGCCCCCTACATAAAAGCCCTCACCCACTACAAAACTGCAGGGGTTTTAGAGGAAAATCCCTTAAAGACCGTAGAATCTTCCTCAAAGAGAACAACATATGCTACAGATGTTGTGCATCTACATCACACCTAGCTAAAGACTGCAAAGCCAGCATTGCCTGTTCGGAGTGTCACAGCCAAGAGCACATCACAGCCCTACACCCAGGGCCAGCCAGACCGACCGCCTCATCGTTAGACCAACCTACAGAGCACGGCGGGGAGGAGAAAGACAATACACCTCCCGAAGTATCACCCCAGTGTACTCAAGTTTGTGGAGAAGGTCTTACCAACAAATCCTGCTCAAAGATCTGTCTGGTTACAGTTTACCCTATTGGCCACAGAGAAAAAGCAGTTAATCTCTATGCTATACTTGACGACCAGAGTAATAGATCACTCGCCAGCTCAGTTTTCTTTGACATCTTTAAAATTGAGGGGCTCAGGTCGTCCTACTCACTGAAAACATGCACGGGAGTGAGTGAAGAATCTGGGAGAAGAGCTACAGGGTATCAAATCGAATCCCTGGATGGGAAAACATCTTTTCCTCTTCCTACATTAATCGAGTGTAATACTATCCCAAACAATAGAGAAGAAATCCCCACTCCAGAAGCTGCACTACATCATCCTCATTTGAGAAGCATAGCGTATCTCATTCCTGCACTCAATCCTCAAGCCAAGTTGGTCCTGTTACTGGGGAGAGACATCATCAGAGTCCACAAGGTTAGGAAACAGATAAACGGTCCTCATAACTCGCCCTACGCTCAGAAGCTAGACCTGGGATGGGTAGTTATAGGGGACGTTTGCTTAGGAAATGCTCACAAGCCCAACAACATCTACTCTCTCTACACAAATACATTGGAGAGTGGCCGTCCATCCCTTTTTCTACCCTGTCCCAACAAATTCCTTGTGAAGGAGAAGCTCGCCAACTCGGCACACATAAATAGCAGGGAAGACAGAGACACCATGGATTACACATGCGATGGAGACAAAGATCACCTAGGGTGTCCGTCTTCCAGAGCACCAACGAAGATTATAAGCTAGCACATTCCATTGAAGATAAGACCTTCCTGGAAATGATGGATCAAGGATTTCACAAGGATAAAAACAACAGCTGGGTGGCTCCACTACCATTCAAGCCACAGAGACCCCGTCTTCCTAACAACAAAGAGCTGGCGCTAAAACGCCTTACCTACCTAAACCGTAGTTTCTCAAGAAAGCCAGAAATGAAAGAACACTTCTTTGCTTTCATGGACAAAATATTCAAAAATGGGCACGCAGAGGTAGCGCCACCTCTGAAAGAAAACAATGAATGCTGGTATCTCCCAATGTTCGGTGTCTATCATCCCAAAAAGCCTGGACAGATACGTGTAGTGTTCGACTCCAGCTCGCGATACCAAGGACTCTCCTTGAATGATGTTCTTTTAACGGGTCCTGACCTCAACAATGCTCTTATTGGTGTTCTCATCAGATTCCGGAAAGAAACAGTCGCCATCACCGCAGATATACAACAAATGTTTCACTGCTTTTTAGTCGATGAAGAACATAGAGACTTCCTACGGTTCTTCTGGTTCAAAGATAACGAACCTACCAAGGACATTGTAGAATACCGTATGAAGGTGCACGTTTTTGGCAATAGCCCATCACCTGCGATAGCAATCTACGGTCTTAAGCGGTCCGTGCGAGGAAGTGGAAAAGACTTTGATGACGATGTCAGATGGTTTATTGAAAGAGACTTCTACGTAGACGACGGTCTAAAGTCTCTTCCATCGCCAGAAGCTGCAATCAGTCTACTCAAAAGGACTCAGAATGCACTTGCTCTTTCTAATCTCAGGTTGCATAAGATAGCTTCTAATAGCAAAACAGTAATGAAAGCTTTTCCCACCAAAGACTACGCCACAGAATTGAAAGACCTAGACTTATCCATAGACTCTCTTCCTGTACAACGCAGTCTAGGACTGAATTGGGACCTAAAGTCTGATACTTTCACATTTCAAGTCAGTCTAGAGCAAAAACCCTTCACACGACGAGGTGTCCTGTCTACAATCAACAGTCTATATGACCCGCTCGGATTCGCTGCACCAGTGATCATCCAAGGTAAGACCTTGCTACGAGAGTTAATTGTGGACTCGGTTGATTGGGACACCCCACTTTCTTCTGGGAAAGAAGCTTCGTGGGTAACCTGGAGGGACTCTCTAAAAACATTATGTGACTTGCATATACCCAGGCCATACACACATATCGGCTCAGAGAAAGTTTTCTCTAGAAAACTGTGTGTATTCAGTGACGCCTCAGTTAAAGCAATAGCTGCAGTCGCCTACTTGAAAACTATAGATGTCACGGGTAATGTCCATGTAGGGTTCGTCATGGGAAAGGCCAAGTTGACTCCGTGTCCCGAATCTACCATACCCAGATTAGAACTTTGCGCTGCTGTTCTAGCCATAGAACTGGCAGAACTTATCACGTCAGAACTAGACCTGCATCTCGAAGACACAGAATTCTTCACCGATAGCAAAGTAGTGCTAGGCTACATTCATAACGAGACTAGGAGATTCTACGTGTACGTAAATAACCGTGTACTCAGGATTAGGAAGTCTTCACGACCTTCTCAGTGGAGATATGTACCGACCAACCAGAATCCTGCAGACCATGCGACCAGAACAGTACCAGCATCATGTCTTACAAACACCACCTGGCTAGTCGGGCCTGCACTTCTATATCAACCGGTACCCACTGCTCACGAGATACATATACATGAACTTATCGAACCCGAATCAGATGTCGAGATCCGGCCCCAAGTTTCCGCACTTAACACGACAATCACCTATCGGCACCTTGATTCCAGCCGCTTTCTCAGATTCTCCACCTGGAGGTCAGTCTACAGAGCGTTGGCTTGCCTGATTCATGTTGTTAGATCTTATAAAAACAGACAATCAGGATTGGTGCTATGCAAGGGCTGGCATTATTGTCATAATGCTTACTCAGTAGATGAGCTCACACATGCGAAACATGCAATTATACGCTGTGTGCAGCGCGAGGCTTATACCCAGACTCTAGAGTCCCTCCAAAATCACAGAAACATCCCTAAAGAGAGTCCCCTCAAAAAACTGGACCCATTTGTAGATGCTCAGGGACTGCTGAGAGTCGGAGGACGTATTTCGAATGCGAAGCTTGAAAATAAGGAGTGTTCTCCAATCATTGTTCCCCAAGGTCATGTTGCTTCCCTGCTGGTCGAGTATTATCACGCACAGGTTAAGCATCAAGGACGCTTGATAACTGAAGGAGCCCTTCGGGAAGCAGGATTCTGGGTAATAGGAGCTAAGCGACTCATAAGTAGAGTCATTTTCAAATGTATTGTCTGCCGAAAACTCCGTGGTTCATGTCAATTCCAAAAAATGGCAGACCTACCGGCAGATCGTTTGAGCACCGAACCTCCTTTTACCAACGTAGGTCTTGATGTGTTTGGTCCCTGGTCAGTTATCGCACGTCACACTAGGGGAGGACACGCAAACAGCAAGCGCTGGGCTGTCTTGTTCACATGTTTGAGTATTAGAGCCGTACATATAGAAGTCATTGAGGCAATGGACACATCCAGTTTCATAAATGCTTTCAGACGATTTATTTCTCTCAGAGGACATGTAAAGCAAATCCGTTCTGACAGAGGATCTAACTTTGTAGGAGCATGTGGTGAACTAAAGATTCCCTCAAACCTAGATGTTAATCAAGTAGAAAGATGTCTTTCCGAACAAGGTTGCACGTGGACCTTCAATGCACCCCACTCATCACATATGGGAGGCGTCTGGGAGCGCATGATCGGCATCGCTCGCAGAATCCTTGATTCCATCTTTCTACAACTAGGTGCTACAAAGCTCATCCATGAGACCCTTACAACTTTCATGGCCGAGGTGGTAGCTATTATGAACGCTAGACCACTAGTTCCCATATCCAATGATCCTGATGACCCATCTCTGCTCACTCCTTCAACTCTTCTCACCCAGAAGTTTAATGTGAGCACACTGACTTCCGGAGAGTCTACTACTA
Source organism: Allobates femoralis (assembly GCA_033576535.1). Classification (NCBI taxonomy): domain Eukaryota; kingdom Metazoa; phylum Chordata; class Amphibia; order Anura; family Aromobatidae; genus Allobates; species Allobates femoralis. Next base: position 60,934,059 of record JARQOC010000007.1, read on the forward strand.
AAGATTTGTACAAATCTCAGTGGAAAAGAGTTCAAATGCTAGCAGACCTTTTCTGGACTAAGTGGAGAAAACAATATCTCTCCACGTTACAGACAAGAGACAAGTGGCAAGTTAGTAGGCCCAACTTGAAACCTGGAAATGTTGTCCTAGTAAAGAACATTCAGTCAAAAAGGAATGAGTGGCCTCTAGGATTGGTAACCAAAGTCTTCCCAAGCCAAGATGGACTGGTCAGGAAGGTAGAAATCAAGATCCCTAAGCAAAGTGGAAAGCTGTTTCTTAGACCTGTTTCTGAACTTATTTTATTGCTCTAGTTGAAGTTCATGTGGCATCCCTGGGATACCAGACGGGGAGTGTCCTGCCTTTCTTAGAAGTGCATTTAGTTTGCTTGAGACAATAAATTGTTTGCTTGTTCAGCGTTGACATCCCATAGCGCCATCTGTTGACAATGTTCCCACATTACATTATGTTTACTGCATAGTCTAAATTTGGTCCCTCCATGCCTATGTATTCCCATGAGGCCGTGCTCCTGGCTCTGCCCCTTCTCCAGCAGCCATTACAGCCTCATACAAGCTGACATCCTGGTGTGCTGACCCTTCTCTCCCTGGATTTCAGCTTATCTGCATGTTTCCCTCAACATAGCACAGTCGGTGAGTTTAATATACTGCTGCCCACCTAAATGTACAATGTAGCTGCTGTTGTTTATCATCTTATCGTTCTTCTGCCATTGTACATATTGTGTATTCGCTGTATCGTGCAATCACATTGTGTGACCTGTAACAATGTAATGTTTTGCACTTCGTATATGCTTATGTTGTACTGAGAATTTCTATTTGTTTTTTCTAGTTTTACACTTAACCGTTTAATAAAGTTGAAAAGGACCCCCAGCGTCCAAGTCAATGCATTAATGGGAAAGAGTTTACCTGTCTGTCAACTCGTTCTTCAGGAGTACAGAGCGAGGGTGCCAGAACAAGTATTATTTTTTTAATTTGTTTTTGGAGGGGGGATTAATTATAGGTGATACCATATATAATAATAATATTTATTCATTTATATAGCGCTATTAATTCCATAGCACTTTACATACATTTGCAACACTGTCCATCTTGGGGCTCACAATCTATACATCCTATCAGTATGTCTTTTGCAATGTAGGAGGAAGCCAGAGTGCCCAGAGGAAACCCATGCAAACACGGGGAGAACATACAATCTCCTTGCAGATGTTGTCCTTGGTGGGAATTGAACCCAGGACCTCAGGACCTCAGTGCTGCAAAGGCTGCAGTGCTAACCACTTAAGCCACTGTGCCACCCATGTATGTATATAAGATACCATCATTTGGTAGGCAACAGGAATAAAATTTGGAGGTTAAAGCAGAATGAGGAGTTTTGTAGGTTGTTAAAAGGTGGGGTGTTAAGGTACCGTTACACGGCACGACGTTGTAACGATGTCTGCAACGATCTCGTGGGTGTGCGGTCATTGCAGACATCGTTGGTGAGATGTCACATGTCTAGATATCGTGGACGACGCACCAACGATATTGTGAGCAGGTATTGTTCGCAAACCATGCGAACGATGCCTGCTCATTGCTTTGAATGGGCGAAGTCATCAACGACATCGTTATCGCGGTGTCACACACAATGATCTAGCAGGCTGGCGGATTGTTGATCGTGAGGTTTGAGAACATGTTCTCAAAACTGCAATCAACGATCCAACAGCTTATCATTGTTTAATCTCGGTGTTACACGCGCCAACATCCTAACAATGTCACTGGAACACCTCCAAACTCGTGACATATCAGCGATATCTTTAACGATGTCGTGCCATGTAACGGGACCTTTACAAATGTGAGAAGTCTTCATGGTGGATTGTGCCAGATAAAAAGATGGAAAAAGTGAAAGTCATCTGTAAATGACTGGATTTAGCTGTACTTTAATAACAAAAATTGTCTGAAAAAATAGTATGTAATATTTGGTCATTGCATATTGGTAATGTCCAGTATTTTTTTTAATCAGCATGATGGTACTGTCCCACTATCTAGTTATATAGTTGTATTATTTATTTTCCTGTCATTCATATCTAATGTAGTAGTCCCCTTTTTTTTATGTGTGTACATAATGTTGTGATAGCATCATCTATCCCCCATTTCCTCAAGATGCCTGGACCATTAGTGCAATAAGCCCCTGTACCTTGTGCAACCCCTATCCCGTTGTAGATTGTAAGCTCTTTTGAGCAGGGTCACCTTCATTTCTTGCTTTAGTTATTGTATTTTCTTTTTTACATTGATTCTATGCCTATTGTTTTGTATCAATTATTTTACTGTATTTGTTCTCTACTGTAATTACTTACTGTATTATATTTTCTTTTTTACATTGATTCTATGCTTATTGTTTTGTATCCAATTATTGTACTGTATTTGTTCTCTACTGTAATTACTTACTGTATTATATTTTCTGTACTCTAACCCCTACATTGTAAAGTGCTGCGGAATATGTTGGCGCTATATAAATAAAGATTTATTATTATTATTATTATTATCTATGGATGTGTAAAGTGGAAACCTTTTATACTTCTCTCAAACTCCTATTCATCATGGGTAGTGTAGCAGCATATATTTTTGCTAATTCAGAATACAATCTCATTTGCTGAGGTGCCTATTTTTGGATTATGACTAGAGATGTGGGAATCAAAATGCAGGACCCTGGCCCAGCTATCACATCAACCGTAACTGTCAGGTGGCAGCCCTGTGAACCGTCTTCTACCTTCTTTGCACCTCTTCTGATTTGAAGGCCCATCACTACTTCATCGTGGTGGCATGACACATCAGAGATGCCGGCGAGTAGAAGGAGGTTTGCAAAGTTCTTGTTGGGTATCTATGAACTGCTGACTTGATGTTGGATCAGGTTCCGACTAATCAATTTTCTCATGTTTAGTTATGACCTTAATGTTTAAAAGTCCCCCCCTCATTAATGGTCCATGGTTGCTGTATAGATTTAAAGAAATGTCTACTTACCTCCCAGACCTGCTTCTCCGATCTCAGATATGTATTCCTTTCTGGTCTCCGAAAGAAACAATGTCTTATACCAGCTGAAGTCAAACAGGGGGCACAGATAGGCTCCAGCCTTCACCTATTTGTGCAAGAAGACGTTATGTGATATTGTTTATCTCAGTAGAATGATGAGCAAGACATCACTAAGTATGGAGGAGTGGCACCAGTGCGTAGAGGTTGAAGCAGAAGTCCAGCGTGGGTCATTGTGACTAAAGCCCCTTTCACATCAGCGGTAATCGCTGATCGCGGCAGTTGCGGTGAAAAAACTGCACTTGCCGCACCTGCCGCACACTTACCGCAAGCCCCATAGACATTGCAAATATATATATGGTAGAAAATTTTTTTGCAGATATATACTGGGCACTGCTGTGCTACAGGGCCCGGTGCTACTTACACATGTAAGGGTGCGAGTAAAGCAGGTTCATGTGCCCGGGTGCACGCTTATTAGACAGCAAATAGCAGTGGATAAGAAAAAAATGCGGCACTCACCGAGCAGAGCTTTTTCCTTTTTTATTTCAGAGTCCTCTTTACATGATTTCTCTGCGATGGGGGAGGGAGTGGGGAGACACACAGGTGACGGATTCCGTAGAAGTGGCATGTGCTCCGAAACGTAATCCGTCACCTGTGTGTCTCCCCACTCCCTCCCCCATTGCAGAGAAATCATGTAAAGAGGACTCTGAAATAAAAAAGGAAAAAGCTCTGCTCGGTGAGTGCCGCATTTTTTTCTTATCCACTGCAAATATATATATATATATATAACCGCAAGTGTAGCCGTTATGTGGTAATCGCGGCAGTTGCGTTTTTTCATCGCAACTGCCGCGATCAGCGATTACCGGTGATGTGAAAGCAGCCTTAGGCAGTATTACTGTTGAAACACATTTGGGTTTAAATACACTATCTTTCACTGATGGGAACCACCTGATTTTGTGTTCATGAATTTAAGGATGGACTCTGGACTTGTGTTTTTATTTAAAATGGAATAAAAGTTATCTTTTATAGACATCACCCACACTGGACTTCTGCTTCATCTTCATACTACTTGCGGCACTGCATGATCTGCATGGTGGGACTAAGGAGGAGGTGGCCTGATCTTTGTTGCTTCTTTTGTAAGTAGAGGTTGTTTTCCATTTTTCCAGCATCCACGCACTATAAGGGGTTGGCAACCCCTTTAAAGATTCACGTCTGCATTTAACATGTTACTGCAATGTGTTCTCCTGAACTGCTAGCTATAGTTTTCATGACAAAAATGCCGTAAAGTGAGCTGTGATAAAAGATGACATACAAGTTTTATTTTGCTGGCATAGGCAATCACTAATCAAACAATTAAAATGGTGAGTAAGCATGGATAACAGGATGATTTAGAGCATTCAAGACGTTCAGAATGTCCTCCAAAAAGAAAAAAAAAGTCACTGTTAAGTGCAGGTCCTTCACTCGTCCTCTTCTGTCAAGTTGTTCGGAATTATTTATGGCATCTTAGATCTATCTCTGGGGCAGTTGGATGCAGGGAAGGAGCATGACAAGGTGCTAGGTGTTTAGGGGCAAGGATTTCACTGTACCTACTGCCTGAACATGAAGTTTAACACATACATATGGGATATATATAGATATATGCATATATATATTTCATGTAAAACAATTAAAAGGCTGATTCTAATTCAGTAACTAGGATTTACTACATTTTCGCCATTATCGCAGCTATAAAAATGCTTTGTGTGATTTATCCGGAGCCCATGGATAGTTGGGTGCTTTGAGTTGTGCAGATACATTAGCATACCCCGCAGGTTCTGCTCGGGGTCCGCACATTCTCTCATTGTAAACCTCACGGCTTTCACACTCTCGCTTTATCATGACATTGTTGCTTGGAGACCAGAGTAACACGGAATTCTGATTGTTTCGTTGAGAACTATGAAACTGCATCAAATAATGCACTGATAGAGATTTCCATATTTGCTGTGGTCACTGGGCTCACCATTATGATATGAAGTTAATAATGGGAAAAAACATTAATGTTAATTTTCCTAACCCTTGTTTACACTGATTTTCTGGCTAAAGCAAGTTTCCTTGCACACTCTGTTGGCAGAAATTACTTACCGTATCTTATATGTGCCAGAAAAAACTCCTGATACATCTCTGAAAAGCATACATACAAGCTAGACTGGAGCCACTCCTGTATTTATTGTGATTGGTAGGGGGTCAATAGGTTAGACATCATTAATAATAGATTATCATAACAAAATGACAATACCTCACCACCAGTCCTGTAGTGAGGACTTCCACTTCATCACGTGCTGATCAGTTGCATTGGTCCCTAAATAATGTTTGGCCTGTACAGATGGTGCAAATCGTTTTGCATTGCATAGTCCAGCGTCCATGATATTTTTTTTTATATATATCTGTACTGTTTGCCAAGTTTTTGCAATTGCAATTCATACCGCAGGAAGAGGCGCAAAGTTAGAACCTGGTAGTATGAGAGACCTTGATGCCGGTTACCGGGCAGAAATGCTATGGCCATCGAATTAGCTAACTTCTCTTTTTTTTTCCTCTATATCATGAAGCAGCTTTCTGCTGTGCCTGTATACCCTATTCACATTGAGCAGCTTTGCACATAGCCAGCCATAGCATTCACTACTTAATATGCTTTTCCATATTTTTCCAGAGTTAGTATTGCAGCCGATATCCTTTCTTGTTGATGTTTTTTTCTGGCTAGCACCTATCACATATGGAGGTGTCGCCGGCTTTGTCTTAAGCGTTAATTCATAGCTCTGGCTGAGTCGTCCTATAAGACCTTACAGTGTGACCACAGTGATGCGCACCATATAACATGACATGCAGGGAAGCAGAACCAGCCAGTAAGGATGGAGAGCCTGACGCTGGGGCTGGGATTGGTGGTTAATTGTATTGTATATGCTATGAATTTGCCATAAATGTCCATGATGGGATTCCAGTTTAAATTTTATAGTAGCGAGTCTATATTATACAAGGCTGCTCACCAACAACAGATGCTGAGGAGGAAATTGAACTATTCTACGTTCAAGTTCAGGAAGAAATCGACAAGATTTGCTCATTATCATGGGAGACTTGAATGCCAAAGTGGGCCACAGCAAACATGGGACTCTTGTTGGAAACTTTGGACTTGATGAATGAAATGAGGCTGGAGGAAGATTTATTGACTTTTGTATGACAAACCAACTGTCCATCATGAACACCTTCTTCCAACATCACAAATGGAGACTCTACACTTGGACATCACCAAATGGGGCCTATAAGAATCAGATTGACTACATATGTGTTCCCCAAAGATGAAAGTCGTTGATCATTACCACAAAAACAAGGCCAGGAGCTGACACAACATTGATAGCAATAAACATAGATGGAATGAAGCTTATTATGTAGTGTCAAGATTGAAAATTCAAGCATGGGACTCCTACTTAACACAAAGACAAAGATATTGACTACTGCCAGGAATGACTGGGACACATTTGAGATGGACGGCGATGAACTGGAAGTTGGAAAGCTTTTCAACTTACTCGGATCAATGATCATTAAAGATGCAGCGATAACACCAGATGTCAATAGGACAATAGCTATAGGAAAATCAACAATGAAGTCACCTGGCAAGGTTTACAAGTCAAGGGACATTTCATTGGTGATGAAAACATGGCTCGTATATAGTCTGATCTTTTCTGTAGTAACATATGCAAGTGAAACCTAGACGATAAAGAAGTAAGACAGATGAATCAACGCCTTCAAAATCTAGTGCTGGAGAAGAAAGTTATCAATACGACAGATGGCAAGAAAAAACAAACAAATCAATTTTGGAACAAATCAAGCTAGATGTCACTTGAAGCAAGCATTACAAAGTTATGACTTGCCTACTTTGGACACATCATACGAAGAAAGAAATCACTAGAGAAGAACATCAAGGTAGGATGAATAGAAGGAACAAGGCGAAGAGGAAGACCAGCAACAAATGGCTTGATACTATCATGACAACAGTGGAGACGTCTCTGGTGGACTCATCTAGGCTCACACAAGATTGATCTTCCAATAGAGCATTCATCCATCAAGTTGCCATGGCTCAAGATTGAGCTGAAGGTCGTTAAATAATAATAAATATTATCGAGTCATATTTGTATCACCTGTGTTGAAAAAACTTCATATTAAACTATTAAATATGTAGTCATTAAAATAATAACATGACAGGAAACTAACTTGTCTGTAGAACTAAGCTCTCCTGTGGATCGTGCAAAATTATTGCTCCGCTATACAGTGCTATCTACAGAGCACCAGATGGGTCACTTTATTCCATCTGCTCAGCTATTAAGTGCCAAGATTAATGCCAAGATTATGTATATGATATGCTCAAATGGATGCTACAGTGACAACTGGGTTTGTCATAATTTTTAGTTAATCAATGGCTAACAAGCCAATATTGGGTTTAATTACTTTGTTTTTTTCACAAAACTCAAGTGCGGTGATCTCTTTCTGGATTCTTAGTGTAGAACATCTATTGTTTTCCATAAAGAAATGATTGAGATATACATAACGTTTCACAGGTTTCAATGAATCATGGATTTTTCATGGTCTTGTGTTTGGAAATATTCAGTGAACTTTCCATGTTTAAGATGTCCCCAGTATAAAAATAAGTATGTGATAGAATTTATCTAGACTCACTGCCTCTTCTGTAATCATTTTACAGTTCTTGCACACAAATAGTAAGCATTTTATGTTTCTGATAATTAATTTTATTATTGAATGTAAAAGGTACTAAACCTGAATATTCAAGAAAGTTTCTCTGAGGGTGCTGTCACACCTGGCGACGGCACTGGAGATGTCGGCGGTGACTGGCAGGAGCGTGCACGTTTTTGGCGCCCCGCCAGCTTTGCCGCCCCCTATTTACGCGAGGAGACATCTCCAGCGACGTGCCGGCGAGCTGACAGGCGGCATCGCCGCCGGGGTGTCTCAAAACCCCAGCGGCGATGCAGTACAATGGGAGCCTATGGCTCCCATCGCCTATCAGCTCGCCGGCGGCCGTTTACATGGGGCGATGTGGACACATCGCCCCAGATCGGCCGCCTGGGTTTACATCACTGATGTGAAACCAGGCGAGCACTCAGAGGCGCCGACATCGCCCCTTTATATTAGGCAACACAGGGGCGATATCGTCGCCGATAGGCCACACTCCTACATCGCCTAAGACATCGGGGTTGCCGTCGCCAGGTGTGACGGCACCCTTAGGAGATTATCAGTGTGCAGAGTTATTATGCTCTAATTGAAAAATATACATTTTCCATCTCAATTCTTCATCTGTTACAATGAGAATAAAACTAAACAGTTCAATATACAAAATACATTTCTGACATTTTAAAAAATATATCAGTGACCAATATACAGTAGCCAACATTTCCAAAAACAGTCATAAGCCTTCAATCCATGAAGTCTGTTAGTTTCTTAATCTGTTGACCATTAACTTTTTGGGCTTCTTCAAACACAGACAATGCTCAGAGAGGCGATTGTTTTCCATCACTGTAAATTTCCCTATTGAAGCGCCCACAAGTTCTCATTTGGGTTTAGGTTGGGTGAGGTCATTATTCTTTCCTCTTTAAGTCCTTTACAGCAGAGCAGTGGAGACTTTGATGGTGCAATGTAACATTGTCTTGCTTAAAAATCATGATTTTCATTAAAGATGCAGACTTTTTCCTGTACCACTGTTGGAAGAAAAAGTCTTCTTGAGGTTCTCACACAGTCACATATCTGCTGTTGTTTTTTTTTTTTTAATCTAGTTTTTTCTGTTGGCCATCTTGCTTCCTGTCCTGCTGCAGCCACCATGCCCTCAATCAGCCTGGAGTCTCTCATGGTGGGTTTACACGCTCCAACGTCGGTCCGATACTGGATCCGACGGCGCGGGAGCGCGCTTTTTTCTGGCCTGATGTCAAAGATCGCATCGGAGGTTTACACAGCGCTAAATATCGGCATACAACGCCACTACGATGTGTACGCCCCCTTTTACGGCCGACCCAGGAACGACCATTTAACATGGGAGTGAATAGGGGACGTTGTACTGCACATCGTAGTTGGGTGTTTACACAGCCCGATCCAGCTCCAACCTCCATCCAATATCGGGCCGTTGAATAGCACGCTCATTCGATCCCCGATATCGGTTTGGCATCGTTCGTGCATCGTATTGGTCATTTACACCATACAACGCACGAACGATATCGGGTCCAACGCACGAACCACGTGACTTTTGGTCGGAGTTGGGCGCCGATATCGCGACGTGTAAACCCACCATCAGCCTCTATGTTTCTGCCCAGTCCTTGGTTTTTGCCCATTTAACCAGCCTCAGCGGTTCAATCTGTGCTTCTGAATCCTGTCTGCAGCCTGTCAGTGATCTAGCCACCTGATGTCTTGTAGACATTCTATTATAGCCACTCTGTACTTGGATCCTTGAAACCCGTGTGTGCATAGGAACCCATCTGCTTGCCATAGACAATTGCCAGGAAAGTAAGAGTGACTTTGAAACTATTTTTGGAAACATATGCTGGACTTAAGGATTCATTCCTGCCCTGCGGTGTTTTCTTCCTCCGCATCTGCAACTGTGCCTAACCCTGCTCCTGTTTTGTGCACTTAGGGCCACGTCACACACACAGATATTGTGCAGATATTGTTCGCAGATCTCTGGTTGCAGTGAAATCATGGACGGATTGTCCCATTTTGTGGCTGAGTACAAATGGTACAAAGAGTCCATGATTTCACTGCAACCAGAGATCTGCGAACAATATCTGCACAGATATCTGTGTGTGTGACGTGGCCCTTACTTGTATGAAATAATACAAGAACTTTCTAAACAAGCCTGTGTCTCCTGTGTTCCCTTGCACCCATGCATTAGACTCTATACGAACAGTATATGTAACAGTCTTCTAAAAACTAGCAGTTGGTTTGCGAGTTTATTTATAGTGATGGGCGAGTCCTAAATTCCTTTGAATCGCTTGACTCTAGCGAGTCCGAGCCCGGGATTCGCTACTTGTTGCGAGTCTAGCGAGTCCAATGTTAATGAATGGGGAAGCGAGTAATAGCGAGTAATGTGCGATTTAAAAATTGCAGATGTGTCTCGGAAAGCGCTCGCATTGCCGTGTTGAAACCCCACCCGCAACTGTATTTTGCTGCTGTCTCCGAGGCCAAACTCGCATGTGTTTGTCTTATTTGGCGCCGATGAGGCGAGGCAAGCGATTTTCTCCAGCAAACCCCATGCTTTTAGCAAACAGGAAATAAGCCGACTCGAGCTGAGCACACACAGAGCAAGCATGGCCCCTGTCAACACCCTGCAGTTGATTGACCTGGTGGAGGCTCGGCCCCTGCTTTGGCTGCCCACTGACCCTGCCTATGGGGATAACATCCAGCGGACTACAGCCTGGAGGGAGATCGCTCAAGTCATGTTCCCTGCATTCCATCGCAGTGGCCATGATGCACAGAGCAATATGGGTGAGTTAAATGTGTTCACACGTTATATTGCATTTACCGTATATAGTCGTGTATAAGCCGACCCGTGTATAAGCCGACCCCCCTACTTTTGCCCAAAAAAACTGGGAAAACATATTGACCGCCATCCTGGTATACAGCGGCTATCACTGGTAGACAGCCCCCCAGCAGAGTATACAGCTCCACCTGCAGAGTATACAGGCCCCCCAGTGGGTATACATGCCCCCCATATTAGGGTATACAGCCCCCCGTGGGTATACAGTCCCCCCAGCAGTGGGTATACAGGGCCCCCAGTGGGTATACAGGGCCCCCATAGTAGGGTATACAGCCCCCCTGGTAACAGGCCCCACGTGGGTATACAGGGCCCCCACAGTGGGTATACAGGGCCCCCAGCAGTGGGTATACAGCCCCCCGTGGCTATACAGGCCCCCCAGCAGTGGGCATACAGGGCCCCCAGTGGGTATACAGGGCCCCCAGTGAATATACAGGGCCCCAGTGGGTATACAGGGCCCCCAGTTGGTATACAGGGCCCCCAGCAGTGGGTATACAGGCCCCCAGCAGTGGGTATACAGGGCCCCCGTGGGTATGCAGGCCCCCCAGCAGTGGGTATACAGGGCCCCCAGTGGGTATACAGGCCCCCCAGCAGTGGGTATACAGGGCCCCCGTGGGTATACAGGGCCCCCATAGTAGGGTATACAGGGCCCCCAATGTGTTATCATGCGCCGTCGCATGGTTGCCTATATTTGGATGGGGTCACAATAGTACACTTAGTTTAAGGGCTGGTCCTCCTGGTTCTGAAGGCCAGGGGGTTGGGTGTATATAAATACCACTAATGAGCGGAGTCTGGTGCCCGCACTATTACATTCTCTATGCGTTGACATGTGCCCTGCCCCATTTGTGATTGTGGCCACGTGAGCTCAATGTCCATAAAGCTGTTGATGATGTTCCACACTGTCGAGTCACTGTGCCTTGTATACACATTACACACACAACATGAATAAGATGTTATTGTTGATTTGTACACATACTTTTAGTGTTTCAAATGTTACAGAGGTCTAAACCCGGTTTGAAATCATTTCACAGTTGACCTGATTATCAAACGGTGGAGGAGCTGTCGGGATCATCACAAAAGGCAACACCGCAAGATCTTGGAGGGGGGACCAGAAGCTGATCCAGGGCCGATATATCGCCACTACGACCGGTTGTCCTTCCTTGAACCGGTGGTCCGTATGCCAAGGTATGTGTCTGCTGTACTGTTGTGTACTATTATTGTTATTATTATTTATTTATATAGCGCCATTAGGTTCCATGGCACTTTACATGAGGATAAGGGTTAACGACAAAAAACAGTACATGAAGACAATCAGGTCATACAGGTACAAGAGGAGAGGACCCTGTCCACGAGGGCACACAGTCTACTATGAAGCTCTATAATGAGTGTGGTGGTTTACATACCCACACTGGGGTTTGTTTCTGCCATGGTGCAACAGAATTCTATTACCTTTGGCAATGATCCAGGACATACACATTTATAGCCACATTGTGACGTTGGGACAAATAAGCAATGTTCTACAGGGTGGGCAGACACAATGTTCCGTGACCTCACAATTAGCTATTATTGTTGGCATGTTTGTGGAACAAAGCCATGTTCTTCCCTGCAATGGCCTCTAAGGTGTGTGGCCTTGTCTCCTTTGCCGGTCATAAGCCTCATTTGTATCAGTTCCAAATGGCCTCGACTTGCATAAGGGCCACATACATCCCTACATGTTTAGTTGTGGGTGTTTTTTTGGCTAAATAAAGTTGCAAGGATATACCCCTTTTGCACTAAACTGTTTGTACACCATCCCAGATTGTTGACACAGTCACACACATTTCAGGACATACCCTCTATCACTACAAATATGTGTGGGTCAGTTTTCCCATGGGTATATTTGGGGCTGCAAGGTGATGGTGTAGATATTAGGGCCCACATGTGAATTTTATTTTTTTGTTGTTAACTCATGGCCACATTACGAATCCTCCGGAAAACATAGTGTATTAATGCTGTATAAAATCAAACTAAAGGGGGCCATATTTTCAGTGCAACAGGCTTTTATGTCCAAGGTCCTTTAGGAAACCCGAGGTTTGCCCTTGCTGCTCCCGTTTTTTTGTTCGGCCAGTTGGAATAACTGTAAAACTGTCCATCTGCGCATACCACCTTGTTTGGCACCAACGATGTGTGACCTGCTGCTCAAAAACAACCCCATACTCTATGTCCATTACAGTCGTTTCAAAAGCCAAGCCATCTGTTTGGTGTGTTTTATTTACCAAGACATTCCTGATTAGCATACATGGCAGCAAAAAGGAGTGTAGGCCACTAACGCCGAATGCTCATGTGTCACCTATGCAGCAGGACTCCATTTCCTGTCTTGCTCATCTGCCGTATAGATCTGGGTTATGTGCATTGAGACCAAGGCCGCTGACACTGCGTCTTTTTGTGTCCATCTGATGGCAAACAACCCTGAAGAATGTGTTTGCCTCACGGTGTCAGGCTATAGCTTTGTCCACATAAAGTTTCCACAAAAAGTCAAAGCAATAGTTGTGGCCAATAATATGTCTTCAAGTGCCTAAGGCAGGGCACAGTGTAATAGTACAGACAAATTTTTTAATTTCTAATGTAATGGCAAAAAATCGTGGACCAACACTACCCACACATAGAATATTGGTTGAGGCATGAGCCAAAATGTCCTTAATTTATTTGCTGCAATTCCATCTTAAGGCCAACAATGAAAAGACACAGAATACACAGATACACTGAGTCAAAAAAGCGTGCACATTTTATGTTTGGCCTATGTTTTTGTTTCCAAACGCAACCCATTCACCAAATTTTTTTTATATTTACCCACAGAGCTGCTCACTACCAGAGGCGGCGTGGCAACCCGCCCCCACAGCTGCCTGAAGAGGTGAGGGAGGCCCCTGAACCACCCCGACTTGGAGTGGAGGAGGAGGGAGTACCACCACCACCACCACCAAACCTTTGGGGCATGGCCGGCCACAGGTAGAAGAGGAGGTTGAAGGGCCACCACAACCGGCTCCCCACCAAAACCAACCTCTGGCCATCCAGCTTTGTCCACTGCCGACTGCCAGCAGTGTGGGGAGTCACCAGAACCCCAGCAGCCCTGCTCAGATCCCGGGGGGCCCAAAATGACCACCTAGGACAATGTGATGCTGACTTTGCCCGCAGTCTCATACCTTTCTTGGCTCTCATTCCATTGGAGAGACGACTGCGGGCAAGGTCAGCAATCCACATTGTCCTTGATGCCTGTCGGCCCCCAAACCACCCTGGCCAGGTATTTTCTTATTTGGAGGGGTGGCAGCAGTCTAGCTCCAACAGGCTGGACAGGCCCACACCTCGGGACAGCTACGTGGCGACCCAGAGGTGGTGTCCACCAAACATGGACCTACCTCCAACCCAAGGCCAACCGGCCCAGATGACCCACCCTACTGGGTTACAAACATTGGGGGAGGCTATCCATGGGGCCCTGGACCTCCTCCACGACCAGGGTGATGGTGGCCCGGTAGAGGCTACCCCACACAATGAGCCAACCTACCACCAGCTGTAGGGCCCACTTTTTTTGTTTTGTTTGTTTGTTTTGTTATACAAAAAGTGCATTGCACAATTTATTTTTGTTTTTTTCTGTTTTATTTGTTCGCTTTTAGAAAGCTCACAAAAAAAAAAAAAGAATCTGACATCTTTGCCATTAAGGCGTAATAATACACATTTTTAAAAAACTGCTTTGTGTCTGTCTTTTTTCAGGGAATGGATGTGTAGGTTGTTTTGTGGGTGGGCTTAAAGTCATCATCATTAGCAAGTACTTTACGGCCCGCATGGCGCATGAAGGCACCTTGGTTAGTATGTGTAAAATCATGACTCCACATAGAAATGTTGCTGACAAATAAATAGTGCCTGTGTTTGGGGGGGGTTACTTAATGACTCGGTATGGCAACAACACTAGGAACACAGATGCGAGAGGCTGGGACGTCTACTTGCAACACAGCGCGTCTACGCGTTATCTCCGTAGCGTACAGTGGGACCCTTCGCCAGGCTCCAGCAGGATCATAGTACAAGCAACGTCCTCGATGCAGGCATAGGCTTGTTGCCTCAAAAAATTAGCTCAAAGGGCTTAATAAACTCTTTTTAGAAATAGAGGAGGGCGCATGGCCCATACTATATTCTTGCTTGTCCTACGAGCATAGTACAAGCAACGTCCACGATGCAGGCATAGGCTTGTTGCCTCAAAAAATTAGCTCAAAGGCTTAATAAACTCTTTTTAGAAATAGAGGAGGGCGTGTGGCCCATACTATATTCTTGCTTGTCCTACGAGCATAGTACAAGCAACGTCCACGATGCAGGCATAGGCTTGTTGCCTCAAAAAATTAGCTCAAAGGGCTTAATAAACTCTTTTTAGAAATAGAGGAGGGCGCATGGCCCATACTATATTCTTGCTTGTCCTACGAGCATAGTACAAGCAACGTCCACGATGCAGGCATAGGCTTGTTGCCTCAAAAAATTAGCTCAAAGGGCTTAATAAACTCTTTTTAGAAATAGAGGAGGGCGCGTGGCCCATACTATATTCTTGCTTGTCCTACGAGCATAGTACAAGCAACGTCCACGATGCAGGCATAGGCTTGTTGCCTCAAAAAATTAGCTCAAAGGGCTTAATAAACTCTTTTTAGAAATAGAGGAGGGCGCGTGGCCCATACTATATTCTTGCTTGTCCTACGAGCATAGTACAAGCAACGTCCACGATGCAGGCATAGGCTTGTTGCCTCAAAAAATTACTCAAAGGGCTTAATAAACTCTTTTTAGAAATAGAGGAGGGCGCGTGGCCCATACTATATTCTTGCTTGTCCTACGAGCATAGTACAAGCAACGTCCACGATGCAGGCATAGGCTTGTTGCCTCAAAAAATTAGCTGAAAGGGCTTAATAAACTCTTTTTAGAAATAGAGGAGGGCGCGTGGCCCATACTATATTCTTGCTTGTCCTACGAGCATAGTACAAGCAACGTCCACGATGCAGGCATAGGCTTGTTGCCTCAAAATATTAGTTCAAAGGGTTTAATAAACTCTTTTTAGAAATAGAGGAGGGCGCGTGGCCCATACTATATTCTTGCTTGTCCTACGAGCATAGTACAAGCAACGTCCACGATGCAGGCATAGGCTTGTTGCCTCAAAAAATTAGCTCAAAGGGCTTAATAAACTCTTTCTAGAAATAGAGGAGGGCGCGTGGCCCATACTATATTCTTGCTTGTCCAACGAGCATAGTAAAAGCAACATCCACGATGCAGGCATAGGCTTGTTGCCTCAAAAAATTAGCTCAAAGGGCTTAATAAACTCTTTTTAGAAATAGAGGAGGGCGCGTGGCCCATACTATATTCTTGCTTGTCCTACGAGCATAGTACAAGCAACGTCCACGATGCAGGCATAGGCTTGTTGCCTCAAAAAATTAGCTCAAAGGGCTTAATAAACTCTTTTTAGAAATAGAGGAGGGCGCATGGCCCATACTATATTCTTGCTTGTCCTACGAGCATAGTACAAGCAACGTCCACGATGCAGGCATAGGCTTGTTGCCTCAAAAAATTAGCTCAAAGGGCTCAATAAACTCTTTTTAGAAATAGAGGAGGGCGTGTGGCCCATACTATATTCTTGCTTGTCCTACGAGCATAGTACAAGCAACGTCCACGATGCAGGCATAGGCTTGTTGCCTCAAAAAATTAGCTCAAAGGGCTTAATAAACTCTTTTTAGAAATAGAGGAGGGCGCATGGCCCATACTATATTCTTGCTTGTCCTACGAGCATAGTACAAGCAACGTCCACGATGCAGGCATAGGCTTGTTGCCTCAAAAAATTAGCTCAAAGGGCTTAATAAACTCTTTTTAGAAATAGAGGAGGGCGCGTGGCCCATACTATATTCTTGCTTGTCCTACGAGCATAGTACAAGCAACGTCCACGATGCAGGCATAGGCTTGTTGCCTCAAAAAATTAGCTCAAAGGGCTTAATAAACTCTTTTTAGAAATAGAGGAAGGCGCGTGGCCCATACTATATTCTTGCTTGTCCTACGAGCATAGTACAAGCAACGTCCACGATGCAGGCATAGGCTTGTTGCCTCAAAAAATTAGCTCAAAGGGCTTAATAAACTCTTTTTAGAAATAGAGGAGGGCGCGTGGCCCATACTATATTCTTGCTTGTCCTACGAGCATAGTACAAGCAACGTCCACGATGCAGGCATAGGCTTGTTGCCTCAAAAAATTAGCTCAAAGGGCTTAATAAACTCTTTTTAGAAATAGAGGAGGGCGCGTGGCCCATACTATATTCTTGCTTGTCCTACGAGCATAGTACAAGCAACGTCCACGATGCAGGCATAGGCTTGTTGCCTCAAAAAATTACCTCAAAGGGCTTAATAAACTCTTTTTAGAAATAGAGGAGGGCGCGTGGCCCATACTATATTCTTGCTTGTCCTACGAGCATAGTACAAGCAACGTCCACGATGTAGGCATAGGCTTGTTGCCTCAAAAAATTAGCTGAAAGGGCTTAATAAACTCTTTTTAGAAATAGAGGAGGGCGCGTGGCCCATACTATATTCTTGCTTGTCCTACGAGCATAGTACAAGCAACGTCCACGATGCAGGCATAGGCTTGTTGCCTCAAAATATTAGTTCAAAGGGTTTAATAAACTCTTTTTAGAAATAGAGGAGGGCGCGTGGCCCATACTATATTCTTGCTTGTCCTACGAGCATAGTACAAGCAACGTCCACGATGCAGGCATAGGCTTGTTGCCTCAAAAAATTAGCTCAAAGGGCTTAATAAACTCTTTTTAGAAATAGAGGAGGGCGCGTGGCCCATACTATATTCTTGCTTGTCCTACGAGCATAGTACAAGCAACGTCCACGATGCAGGCATAGGCTTGTTGCCTCAAAAAATTAGCTCAAAGGGCTTAATAAACTCTTTTTAGAAATAGAGGAGGGCGCGTGGCCCATACTATATTCTTGCTTGTCCAACGAGCATAGTAAAAGCAACGTCCACGATGCAGGCATAGGCTTGTTGACTCAAAAAACTAGCTCAAAGGGCTTAATAAACTCTTTTTAGAAATAGAGGAGGGCGCGTGGCCCATACTATATTCTTGCTTGTCCTACGAGCATAGTACAAGCAACGTCCACGATGCAGGCATAGGCTTGTTGCCTCAAAAAATTAGCTCAAAGGGCTTAATAAACTCTTTTTAGAAATAGAGGAGGGCGCGTGGCCCATACTATATTCTTGCTTGTCCTGAGAGCATAGTACAAGCAACGTCCACGATGCAGGCATAGGCTTGTTGCCTCAAAAAATTAGCCAGAGGGGCGGGATCAAAATTTTTTAAATTAATGCAGGGCACTTGAGCCAAACAATATATTTTATTGCAGTTGGAGAAATGCCCACTATGCAGGCATAGGCTTGTTGCCTTGAAAAATTCAGCCAAGAGACTGTATTGTATTGTCTGACAAAAAACAACGTTCAAAAATCATCACAAGTGCATGCAGTAGTAAAGTAACATTACTGAAACTGATTGTGTAGTTTTGTTGTCATGCAGCAAGTGTAGCAGGAACATGAGGTGTCAAAGCTTCTTAGCAGATGCACATTGTTTATCCTTCGTGTCAGAAAAGGACATAATGTTTAAACTGCAGTCAGCCAAACATATCAAATTTGATTATGTCCCTCTAGGTTTGGGTACTGTCGTCTGGAGGGGTTAAGAACTTTGATGATATCCAGTCCTTGTTAAACTTAATGAGAGTCAGCCTGTCGGCATTTTCTGTAGTAAGCCGTGACCTTCTATCAGTGACAATTCCCCCAGCGGCACTGAAAACACGCTCTGATGTCACACTAGCAGCTGGGCAGGCCAGCACCTCCAAGGCATACAAAGCAAGCTCTGTCCAAGTGTGAAGCTTGGAAACCCAGTAATTAAAGGGTACAGAAGGGTCGGTTAGGAAGCTGGTACTGTCACTGACATACTCGTTCACCATGTTGGAAAATTGTTGTCTCCTAATCAAGGTGACCGTAGGCATGATCCGTTGTTGATCGGAAGGTCTGTTGAACATCGCCCAGTTGGTGGACATCTTACTCCCACCTCTTCCTGACATTGATGACGTTTGTGTCCCAACCAAAGGCTGCTGTTGCAAAAAGCTGGTTCTTCGGGGTATAGCGGAGTCAGACGGTGATATGGACAGCAAATGGTCAACAACAACACTCTTGAAAAAATCCATCGTTAAGCCCCTGGGTGACTGCAACAGCAGCGATGGAAATTTGTCTTTGTATCTGGGGTCCAAAAAGGTTGACAACCAGTAGAGGTTGGTTGCTGGCATATATTTGAATGACGCGTGGATCTTGGGAGAGACATTGAGACATTACGTCAGCCATGTGTGCTAAGCTGCAAAGACTCATCTCCTCGCTTACAACAGAATGAGGATCACTACGCATCATGGCCTCTACATCGGTCTCCGCCTCCTCCTCTTCAGGCCACCCATGCTGTACCGACATAAACGTAGGGTTGGGAGTACCATCAGGGTTCACATCAGTACCACAGAAAAATGAATCTTCTTCATCATCACCCTCATCACCTTCTTCTTCCAGACCCAATGTAGACTGATGATATTGGCTTGGCTGGCTAGGATCAGCGATGTTAAATTCTGGCTCCATAGCCATCCCCTGGGCCCTCAAAGATTCTGTTTTCAGATTCAGGAGCGATTCTTTAAGCAAACAGAGCATGGGGATGGTGAGACTGATAATGGACTGATCACCGCTGACAAGTTTGGTGCAGTTTTCAAAGTTCTCCAGCAACTCGCAAAGATCAGCAATCCAGACCCACTCGAAAGTACTAATGTGTCTGGTCTGATTTTCGTGGTGACGGGCATGTTGCAGCTGATATTCCGCCCTCTGCTGCTCATTAAACCTTGTCAACATATGGAATGTTGAGTTCCATCGCGTGGGCATGTCGCAAATTAGTCGGTGTTTAGGCAAATTTAATTTGTTTTGAAGGGCTGAAAGACTGCCAACTGCTGTGGACGAATGTCTAAAATGCGCGCAAATTCGCCTCACTTTCTCGAGTAGATCAGATAACTCGGGGTATATTTTCAGGAATTTCTGAACTATTAGGTTCAGCACGTGAGCCAGGCAAGGCATGGGAACAAGGTTACCGTGCTTTAGTGCCGCCACAAGGTTTCGTCCATTTTCGCTGACAACAAGACCTGGTTGTAGTTACAGTGGGGCCAGCCACTCATCAGTCTGTTGCTTAAGACCCTTCCACAGCTTAGTTGCAGTGTGAGGTGTGTCACCTAGACAGATAAGCTTCAGAAGAGCCTGTTGTCGCCTTGCTGAAGCACTACTGCAAAGCTCCCAACTTGGACGTGATGGTGCGGGCAGCTCAGCAGTGGACAAGGAAGTTGCAGAAGCAGATTGTGTACTGGACATATATGATGAGGCAGCCACCCGGAATGATGTTGTGCCCGCTATTCGTGGAGTTGGTAGTATCTCAGATGGTCCACTTTGCGAAGTTGGGACACTGTCCACCAGGTTGATCCAGTGAGCCGTTACTGAGATGTATCTGCCCTGTCCACAACTACTTGTCCACGTGTCCGTTGTTAGGTGGACTTTGGCGGTTACAGCATTTGTTAGTGCACGCTTTAAGTTGTTAACAACGTGCTGGTGTAACGCGGGGACGGCACTACGTGATAAAAAGTAGCGGCTGGGTACAGAGTATCGTGGTGCTGCCACAGCCAACAACTCCCGAAAAGACTCTGTACCCACAAGCCTAAACCGCAGCATTTCCACAGCTAACAACTTTGCAATTTTCGCAGTCACTTTTTGGGAAAATGGGTGTGTTGATTGGTACTTCCGCTGCCTTTCATACAGCTGTACTTAAAAAAGCAAGAGAGGGTTGATCCTTTTGGTGTTTTTTATTTGTGGAGTTTGTGAAAGTTCATCAATCATCAAACGTTTCGGCTCATGCAAGAGCCTTCATCAAGTGATTCTTGTATGCAGTAGTGGGAGTGTTACTCCACTTTTTAGCTCAGTTAGAAAGGTGTATGCTGCCCTTGGAGGCCTCTGTTTGATAGGGAATGCAGTCCGAGATCCAAATTAGTGGATACACAGACGTGGTCTGGCTGAGCGTATGGGGGTCCATACATCAAGGTCCATCACATGGTTAGCAGAAAGGCAATTTTATGGCTCCTGTTCTTGTGTTGAAGTTTTGTGCATCATGCAGTCATGCTGGAGGGCTGGTGGCAGGAGCCTTTCTGCTAACCATGTGATGGACCTTGATGTATGGACCCCATACGCTCAGCCAGACCACGTCTGTGTATCCACTAATTTGGATCTCAGACTGCATTCCCTATCAAACAGAGGCCTCCAAGGGCAGCATACACCTTTCTAACTGAGCTAAAAAGTGGAGTAACACTCCCACTACTGCATACAAGAATCACTTGATGAAGGCTCTTACATGAGCCGAAACGTTTGATGATTGATGAACTTTCACAAACTCCACAAATAAAAAACACCAAAAGGATCAACCCTCTCTTGCTTTTTTAAGTAGAGTGCCAGGTTAAGCTTTATATATAGTTATTCCTCCTTCCCTGGGCACCTACGCTTGTGGTTTGAGCCAGACTTGTCCTATATTTCATACAGCTGTGGCACAGACAACTGGACATTTGGCGCACACTGACCAGTGGCTTGACTACTGTCATGTCTCTCTTGTACCGCAGCTTGGGAGGAGAACGTTTGAGCAGGAGCTGATGCCTGAACACTAGCTGGTGAAGGATGGATCTGAGGTGGCCTGGAAGTGTTGGGATCAAAGGCATGATTGTGAACCCTGATGGGCCGACCACTGAATTGGGTGCTTAACAGACATATACTTACGCATACTGCTGGTGCTCATGTTTCCTTTTCCCAGGCCTCAGCTTAGCCTTGCATGGCAGATGTTACAGATAACCATATTTGGTACAGATGTGGCATCCTTAAAAAATTGCCACACAATGGCTTTTCGTCCTTTATGTTGAATTGGAGGCAGAGGAGGATGACTCTGTACAACACCAACTGTTCACACAGTTTGGGCAACTGTTGTCACAGTTTGTGTTCTGGAGAAAGGAGTAAGCCTTGGTGCTTTTGGCGGTGGTACATAGCCACTTTCCTCCTCCTGGCTGCTCTGTTGGCTATGCATGCCAAGAGTCCAGATAGGATCTGTGGTCTCATCATCCACGCCTTCCTCTTCAAAGTCTTCTGGATAACGTCACTGAGCAGGCTGGCCAGATGAGATGTGTGTCTCATCATCTCATCATCATCCACCTCCTGAGATGCTGTATGCCTTTGCTGAAAGTGGCTTTCTTCAGTACGAGGTGCTTCAAAACTTTGGCCATGAATAGACATTACGTCTTCTTGAAGTATCTCATCAGGCAGTGACAAAGAAAGGCCAGATGCAATCGAGGGCTGATAACAACCAAATAAATCATCGGAGTGACCAAGGTCGCACTCCAAGTTTTACTCTGGCTGCCGATGGGTTGAGGAAATAGGAAGACTTTGAGGATTGGATGGCCCTGCGTTGTCTGTAGCGACACTAGACTGTGTTGGCAAGGATGATTGTGTACTGCAAGAACCAGTGGTCGAGGTGTTATCTGCCATCCAAGATGTTATCTGGTCATGCTCTTCCGGCCTCAAGACACGTTTTTGTTGAGTACTGGGAATTTTAGGCGTGAGAAAGAGAGATCTATCAATCCTCGTCTGTCTACCTGTACCAGTGCCTTCTTGGGCACGACTGCTACGGCCACGACCTCGTCCCCTTCCCTTTGCAACCTCTTTTTTGGGAGATTGTGGTTTTTGTGACATTGTTGACAAATGCGCAGTCACCGAGATGGAGTTAGGTATTGCTGTAGGCGTCACCTGCTGGCGGGTTAAGTGTTGCTAACACTTGTCAGTGAAGCAGCACACTAGTCCCTGAAAAAATTATTAAGTGCGCACAGCCACCGAGATGGAGTTAGGTGTTGCTGTAGGGTCACTGCTGGCGGTTAAGTGTTGCTAACATTGTCATGAAGCACACACTCCTGAAAAATTATCAGTGCGCACGCCGAGATGAGTTAGGTGTTGCTGAGGCGCACTGTGGCGGGTAAGGTGTGCTACATGTCGTGAAGCAGACTAGTCTGAAAAAATAAGTGCGCCAGCCACGAGATGGTTAGTGTTGCTGTAGGCGTCACTGCTGGCGGGTTAAGTGTGTGCTAACACTTGTCAGTGAAGCAGCACACTAGTCCCTGAAAAAATTATTAAGTGCGCACAAGTAGTCGCACAAGTAGGTGCCGTACGTGCTATTTGCAGGTAGAGCAGCAACGCACTGATCTGCCACAGACAAAATAAAGCTGAAGGGGTTTATAGGACCCAAAATCTATCAGGTGCAAAAAAATTGTAAATAGTACCTCAGCTAAGCCTCTGACTTCAGCTATTAGGACAGCTGAGTGAGTAAGCTAAGCTATGAGGTCGGTCCTGTGAGCACTGTAAGGCTGCACCTCCCTGCCTGCCTGCAGTCCTCTACACAGTACTCCTCTGTCCTCCTGGTAGTTCTCACAAGAGCTGTTTGGGTTAAATATAAGGGATTTTTAAGGTTCCCTACACTGACTGACAATCCCTATGATCTGCTCCAGCATCTACCTCACCCTGCTCTAGCTCAGATCTTCACAGGAATGTGCCCAAAATGGCGGTGGCAAGGCTTATATACAGCCTCGCCTCTCATACATGACATAGGCAGAAGCCAATCATAGTCCTGTCACAACCAACATGGCTGTGGCATTACTGAATATGATTGGCTAACATGCTTGTCCATCTTCACAAGTTTTCTGACCTAACACGCTAGGCTGTCTCGGAAGCTTTGTCGGAACATAACAGATTCTATATTCGCGAGTCCCGAATACAGAATACAGAACTCAGATTCGTAGACTCGCTCAGAATCGCTAAGACTCGCTCAGACTCGCTCAGACTCACTGCTGACAGTGGGTATCCGTGAAGCGGTGCGATTCTTTAAACGATTTGGGGAGATTCAAGCTACATAGCGATGTGATATAGCGAGTCTAGCGAGTGAGAAAAAGTAAACTCTGACAAAACTAGGATTGCCATTGACTTGCATTGGACTTGTTACTGTGCGAGTAATCGCTGGGAAACTCGCAGAGTACCGAGTCCTGCGAGTCCCTTACTACTTGCCGAGTAACGAGTCCTAGCGAGTAGACTCGCCCATCCCTACAAGTGACCTAAAAAGGCTAGGAAAGACCAGAAGAAAGGTATATCATTCTAACCTAACAAGGGATGAAAGACATACTCTAAATAACCTAACCAATAATGACCAAATAATATTGAAACAAGCCGACAAAGGTGGAAACCTTGTCGTGATGAGTCATGAACGGTATAAGAGGATGTGTCTAGATATACTAGAAGACAGGACCACTTACACTAGAGTGGAGAAAGATCCTACAGAGGGTTTCCAGGAGGAACTAAGGAACATATTACAGGTGCGTCTGACTACAGGTGTGATCTCGAAAGGAGAGAGAGACTTTATCTTTAACAAATTTCCAGTTGTAGCTGTTTTCTATGCGCTCCCGAAAATCCACAAAGGCCTCAACCCACTAAAGGGTCGTCCCATCATGTCTGGGATTGAATCTCTTTCCCAGAACGGTGGGATTTACCTGGATAAAATCTTGAGGGAATTTGTCATCAGTCTTCCCTCATATATTAGGGATACTCCTGACCTCATGGGCAAACTTGATGGTGTATCGATAGGAGCAGATGTACAGTTAGCCTCCATTGATGTGGAGGCGCTGTACAGCAGTATCCCTCATGAAAAGGGTTTAGAGGCGGTGGAATATTATCTGAAAACCAAAGGGGTACAGTATAAGGAACACAGCGATTTTGTCCTCTCTCTATTATCATATATTCTTACCCATAATTTCTTTCTGTTTACTGGAAAATTTTACCACCAGCTCAGGGGCACTGCTATAGGGAGTTCCTGTGCCCCTAGCTATGCAACTGGCTCTTGGGCTGGTGGGAGGACACAGTCGTCTTTCCGGACGACGGTGCGGCGTGGTGGATTCCCCAGATACTTTTCTGGGGAAGGTACATCGACGACGTTCAGCTACTCTGGAGGGGGGACAGTGAATCGTTCCTAAGATTTATCCGTGAACTGAAGTTCACCAGTGAGATCCGTGACAGGTCAATCAACTTCCTTGACATCACCATCTATAAGGATGAGAGAGGTACTTTGCAAACAACTATGTACCGTAAACCAACGGCGGCTAACGACCTACTTAGGTGGGATAGCCACCACCCAATGGGTCTCAAAAGAGGTATCCCTAAAGGCCAGTACCTGAGGGCAAGACGTAATTGCTCTGATACTGGCAATTTTCATCTAGAGGCAAGGGGGATGCAAAAGACATTCCTCGAGAAAGGATACCCCCCGGTAGTATTGAAAGAATGCCATGGAGTGTAACCGAGATGCTCTTTTGAGACCTAAGGAAAAACAACCACCAGAAGACATCATTAGGATGATTGAGACCTTTGACGATAGATCCGGAGATGTAAGAAGCATCTTTGAGAAACATTGGGGGGTGTTACTAGCAGACAAAGAAGTAGCCCCCTTTGTCCCAAAGAAACCAGCCATTACTTATAGGCGGGGGAGATCATTGAGAGATCAGCTAGTCCACAGCCACTATAGTCCCCCAAAAAAACAGGGTACATGGTCGGACCAGAGAACAAACGGTACGTACAGGTGTGGAAAATGCATTTATAGCCATTTTGTTAAAAGGTCGAGCTCCTTTCAGAGTAGTACCACCGGAGAGAGGTTCAAAATGAGACAGTTTGGTAATTGCAGGACGGAGGGTGTAGTCTATCTATTCCAATGCAGCTGTCCAATGGATTACGTTGGTAAAACTAAAGACCTTTCAAAAAACGCATTGGTGACCATCTGGGAGATATTAGAAATGAGAGAGACACCCCAATATCATGCCATGTACGAGAGGTACATGGGGGAGACCTTAAGTGTTTTGACTTTAGGATCATAGAGGTTGTGGAGAGACCGACTAGAGGTGGGGACTGGGATAAGCAGATCCTAAGAAAGAAGACAAGGTGGATTTATAAATTGGAGTCGTCGGGAGTCTGTGGCTTAAATGAGCAGCTCATATATACATCCTTTCTGTAGGGCACCAACTGTCCGAGCGTTTCGGGCAGACGTTTCTTTGGTATCCGCACCTTACTCTAGTATCCCATTCCAGGGGTCTGTTGTATCGAGACATATGTTCTGCTTAAGTCTATTAATCCCAAAAGTGGATCTAGGATTGTATTATAATCAATGGGCTTCCATCGGGAGGCTTTTACATTATCTCTTGTGTTCCATTTCTTCATACAGTAATAATTCGATATAGGTGTTTGTGCTGTTTTTGTTATGTTTGTCTGTCCCAAAAAAACCCCCGTATTTATAGTTGCCCCTTGTGGCTTGCTGCCTTGTCCATGTCCTTTGTTTGGGGAGGAAAGAATATACTGATGTGGGGGTGGATGGTTATGTGTGTGTGTGAGGGGAGCTGGTATATATATACTTATAAGATGTTTGGGGTACTATCAGCTTTATAAACTGACAGTGGCGTCTGTGCACTATTGTAATTTCATATTTGGGGGCGTTTCTATATATTATTAATTAGGTAATACCTCCACTATCTAGACTAATACCGGATCATTGATCCAGAACCCCGGGTGCAGTGTTTTTGTTCCCGGGGGAAGTCTTTTAGAAGTGCACATTTCCGGTCGCGGAATGGTTTTTCGCGTCGGACCCTGCGGTCAAGTGACCGCTCTCCGGTGACGCGATTCCGCCCTGTGACACGCGGAAGCAAACGCGCGGCGACACGCACGCCGTCGCCTCCCTCTCCCTTGACAATTTGGAGCAGCGGTTATAAAAGGGGTGAGATGGGTAGGGTGGGGGCCGCCATATTGTGATGTAGGAGTGAGGGAATACACTGAATACCCACCCTGGGCGCCCCAGGACTCTAATGAGAGACCTGCTGGATAGACTGTTGTCCCTGATGAACCCACCAGAATACCATTGGATGGGAGAAACGCCGCGTCGGACCGTCTACATGATTTAAGATAAGTACATCCACAATACTTGTCTCTTAAAGGGCAACTGCCCCCCTGTTTAACTCTTGGTCCAACTGGTCCAATATTGTGGAAGTAGTGATTTGTATCCCCTTTCTAGGATGTGCTAATCCTGATTTATACGGGTTGTTGACAAGGGACACTTATTATTTTTGGTGTATGGTGTGGTACCTTGTTGGTGAGGAATGGATACCTTTGCTTTGTTTTGTATTGGGCACAAATGCTGATAACTGTGTTCTAGCATTAGAAGAGGAGAAAGTGCCAAGCAGACAAAAAACGGTGTTTGTGTCATTAATTTCTCCCCCCAAATATTGAGAATAGGTTTCCATTACCATATTTTGGAAAGTGTCTCCTATAGTGGTCAATTTTTCCACCACTCTTGTATAAGGGATAGACCCGGACATCAGGGAGATCTACATACTGTTTTTTGTTCCCTTAAATATATTGTTGATATGGGGTTTCAAAAAATGAGGAACATCACCTTCATTCCCAAATAAATAAGGACCAGAAGGGATAGCCGCCGAGGAGCGGGGACACCATAGGGGTGTTTAGGTGGAAACTCCGCTGTTAGGCAGGGGGAGTTAGGGAGAGAACAGGGTGACCTTCCCCCCTTCCCCCCTTTACGAGTTTACACTGTGTGTACGGGATCATAACTGACCCTAGTTTTATTAAAAACAATAAAAGTTATATTTTAGAAGATACGACCTTTGCTGAAACCTCCCCCAGAATGGGCAGACATATTGTGGACCAGCACTAAAATGAGATTCAGGAGTTGGGCTCCCATAAACGTCTTTTTATCAATTACCCCCCCCAGTCAATGACCACTAGGGTGACCACAAAAAATCGATGTCGGAATTTTGTCCGTCTGAACCCCACAAAACGATTCCCCTTTCCAGATATTGAGATAGCCAAAATTTGAGCTCGATCAAACGACGTTAACCCGTGCCGCTCGTCGCTCAAAGTTTGAAAAAATCCAAATTTTTGGCCAAAAAGCTGACATATGCAGCCATAACTCCAGAACGGTAAATAATAAAAACACGCTTAATATCTCAAAAGAAAGCTAATGTTGTTCTTCAAAATTTATATTTTATACATAATTGTTGTTATTTTAAGTCAAACTGAGTTACAACAGCTTTTAGCCCCAAGAACGTGACCTGGTACCACTAGGAGCATACTTCGTATATTTTGTTATTAAGTGATAAATTTTGTTTTTTTTTTTGGTATATTTTTGAGTTTAAAGTAGAAATATAATAAAAAAACAAGTAATACTGATAAGTCTAATGACATTTTTTATTTTAAAATATAAAAATGAGGTATATAATACATACAAAACAGACACAGAAAGGATACAGACGTAGTACCTACATGAGTTGATAATTTTACATAGTTATCTAATCTATTCTAGAGCTTTTGTTAAAGTAGTTTTTGAAACGTCAGAATATAATGCTCGGCATTTGCTTACAACTTGCAGGACATATTGCTTTTGTTCTTCATCTTTTGTCAGAAGGTCGTTAAAGTCAGTTATTAATTTAACACCACCTCAGCCATATCATTAACTACTTTTAATGTTTTGACAATTTTCAATCCTTCTTGTAAGTCATTATTTTGAGGCCAGGTGTTTGGATTTTGTCTTAGGAAATCTGTTTTTATATTTAATCGGTCAAAGAATGTAAACGTTTCTTTGGTAAGTAAATTTACCAATCCTCCATCAACTACCTCTTTTAATTTTTCTTTCCTAACTTTTGGATTTACAGCCCTAGCGTGCTCTGATGGTTCATCTGTGCTACTGAGCAATTTATTAGCCATTAACAAGTTTTCATCGTCTGTAATGGTGGGATCAAAAAACGATAATCCCACCAACTCTGAATTCAAATACCACAAATGGTTCGAAAATTTGGTCAGGGCTATTTCTGCAATGTCGTTGTCACATTCTTTATAGTCTAGACAGACTATGCAAAATACCTAAAATCTTGCTTTGGCGCAAGATGAGCTTTTGGAGCATTGAACCAAGCTTTACAATAAATTTTAACTAGGAAAACAGAAATGGCACGCACAGAACTTTCTTCTTCTTTTGACATCTTAAATTGACGACGAAAAATGAACATTTTTAAGCAGTGAATAGCCTTTGCCATCCACCTAGCGTGATGAATGGCTCCTGGAGTTCTAAAACCCACAACATTGCCGTCTAGTGATCCAACAAATACGAGAACCAACTGCAACAGCTCCTTGTAGTCATCTCTGGGGTGGCTCTCAGTTAATTTGGTCTCGAATTCAGAATTACTTGTTTTTTTATTATATTTCTACTTTAAACTCAAAAAGATACCAAAAAACCCCAAAATGTATCACTTAATAACAAAATATACAAAGTATGCTCCTAGTGGTACCAGGTCACGTTCTTGGGGCTAAAAGCTGTTGTAACTCAGTTTGACTTAAATTAACAACAATTATGTATAAAATATAAATTTTGAAGAACAACATTAGCTTTCTTTTGAGATGATAAGTGTGTTTTTATTATTTACCATTCTGGAGTTATGGCTCCATATGTCAGCTTTTTGGCCTAAAATTTGGATTTTTTCAAACTTTGAGCGACGAGCGGCACGGGTTAACGTCGTTTGATCGAGCTCAAATTTTGGCTGTCTCAATATCTGGAAAGGGGAATAGTTTTGTGGGGTCCAGACTAACAAGATTCCAACATTTCTCCACCCCCCCTATGAGATCCGGTCACTCTAATGGCCACAGTCTGGTTAGGTTTACTCACTGTTGATGGCTTAGAGGAGAATGATGGGGGCTGGGAACATGGTTTATCCTCTGAAGGAGAGGTAGCAAGATCGACATCAGGGTGCTGCTTGGCTTCTTGGATGTGGGGGATGGCTGTGACAAAGTAACTAAATAATCCTTGTCTTGGGTCAGCACGCAAAACAACAGATGTGGAGGAGCCATCCATGAACCCCACTTCAACCTCCTCCAGGTTAGCCCCTGAAACAACAGGCGTGGGAAGGCTGCTCACAAATCTCACATCAACCTCTTCCTGGTCAGTCTCCACAATAACAGGTGTGGACGTTGTCTATAAGCTCCACATCAACCTTCCTGGTCAGTCTCGACAATAGCAGCATAGTAACGCTGTCTTTAAGCTCCACATCAACCTCTTCCGGTCATTCCACAATAGCAGGTGTAGGGACACTGTCTATAAGCTCCACATCAACTCTTCTGGTTAGATACAATATTGTGCAAGATACAATTTGTCTGATAAATAAGAAATCCTCCTACATTATATATTAAAGGGGTCCATTTCGTCACAGGAGCCAAAAGCGAATTAAATGGCAATGCTGTACACACAACTGAGGGGGAAGAGGATACACTCCGACTACCCAAAAAGCAGAAAGGTACTTGTGAAGGGATAGAACCATTTGACATTAAGGAGATATTAGAAAACGCAGAAACAGCAGACGGTGGAGACACATTAGATAATAGAGATACATTTGCTGGGGACGGTGTGGGTGGTAACGGTGCTGCTGGTTCCTTCACTTTCTTTGGATAACCCATTTTTTTTTAAGCCTGTGCTGCGGTAAGCTGCTGTGCAGAGTGGCTTGACTGTCTGGTACAGAAAGTTCTTTTTTCTTGGATGCTGGGCTCTTGGTATTATTTTTCGCATTCCTTTTAGTGGCCTCATTGCGTGCTGGTTTCAGGAAGCTGTGGGTGGGGAGTTGCATAAGCAATACTCTGCTGTGTACACATGGTGCTACTCCCGCCATGCTGATGTGACGTAATGGTGTTTCCAGCTCCAAGTTGGTGTATGGTGTTGGTATGGAGGAAGTAGTTACTCGTGTCTCTTGTGGTGTCCTTGTGATGTTTGAAATGTCTAAATCGTCAGTACTACTGATCCTCAAGACTGCATGTTGTTGGTGTTGTGTTGTTTCTAATGTTTTACTACTGTTGTGCCTCAGCGAGACCGCAGTCTGCAGCACGGTGTAGCTTGGCACCACTGGTGGGATGTCCATTGGTGGTGGTGGAGGCAAGGTGGTGGTTGTAGCTAAACTAACTCCTTGGCTTCTATCTACTGTAGCTGAAGTTGTCTGCAGTGGTACTGTTGTAGCCTGCCAATGAGTCTGCGTTGGGCCTGGTTGTGGTATTTGTAAACTCATCCGCAGCTGGTTGTAATAGCAGGGTTGCTGTGTCTGGTAAGGCAGCTGCTGCTGTTGTTGTTGTATTGCCTCTCTGAAAGCACCCTGACAGGCAGTCATGACATGAAGCATGAAATCAGGTTTTAGGTTAACCGTCACGCTCCGCTCCATACATGATAAAAAATGTCATGCTGGTCTCTGAAGATCCTGTAAATATAGCCCCGGCACACAAAAAAGATGAGGAGATTTTTGGTATCTTTCTGTGTTCTTTATTATAAAGGTTGACAAGAATAAGTTGTATCACACAACGTTTCGGCTCAAGGCGAGCCTTTCTCAAGTGAATCTTGTGGATGTGGTTAGAGTACGTGGGTAGGTTCCCACATGAGCATCCGCTCAGGCCAGTACCCTCAGGGGATACTCAGCAGGAGACTCCGTCCTAAATTCTTAGTGCAAGTGTAGCAGCAGCATAGTGGCTGGTCTGTATGGAGGGACAGGAGCCCTGCTGAGTACCCCCTGAGGGTACTGGCCTGAGCAGATGCTCATGTGGGAACCTACCCATGTACTCTAACCACATCCACAAGATTCACTTGAGAAAGGCTCGCCTTGAGCCGAAACGTTGTGTGATACAACTTGTTCTTGTCAACCTTTATAATAAAGAACACAGAAAGATACCAAAAATCTCCTCATCTTTTTTGTGTGCCGGGGCTATATTTACAGACTCTGCAGCCTTTTTTTCCCCAGAGCACCCAAACGGTGGTTGAGCTGTACTATATGCTCTCTAAAATAAGGTCTCTGAAGATCGGCTTCCAGGCGATCAAGGCGTCTGTTCACTTTGCTGAAAAGAGTGTTCGTATTAGCGAACCCTTTTTCAACGCGTTAACCAAAGCGCACTCATATCTTCCTGAAAGTTCGAGCTTAAGTGAATAAACTCGGGCATGACTGACCTATCCCAGGCCCTCTGTCGCTGGCGTGAAGTACCCACAAAACCAACAGCAGAGGCCTGGGATAGGGGATAACCAACAGTGCCGGCTATTTGAGATCCAGCCTGCAATGCCTGACCGGTTGCTCCCTCACTGGTGCTTGACTGTAGGATAAAAAAAAATATTTAGAGAAAGGTTGTAAACTGCATTCTCAATCTGTGGGCAAAAGATTTGAAAATGTTATTTTGTTACAAGGAAGTAAAGACAAACAATCTTAAATACAAGTGACCAATGTAATACCAAAAATAGAAGTTTAAAATTTAATTTCCAAATAAATTAAAAAAAAAAAAGCATAACAATACATGTTAAAAGATTAAGGCAAAAAATAATGAAAACATGAATAAATTACAAGTGAAAAATGTAATGAAAAAATTAAATAAAAAAAATTGTAAGAAAATAATTTATGTGTAATAATTGGATTCACCTTGAAAAAAAAGTAAAAAAAACAAAAACAAATAAAAATGGAGAAAAAATATAATAAAAAATTACAAAGTCTTGTCCTAACAGTTTATAAATGACAAAAATTTGTTTAGAAAAAAAGAATACTTACACTCGACCAACTACTGGCCTCAGGAAAGACAGTTGGTGATAATAGATGTACCGCCTCAAGCTTGGGGCACAACCACTACGAACTCGCTGCTCCTCCCTCAATCTTTATTAAACCGATCTTTCACAGAGTGCCACCAAACTCGTAATCTCTTGATTAAAAAGGCAAAAAAAAAATTATTAGAAGACAAATAGTTTGACAAGGTAATGTAGTACAACACTTTACATTCTCAACCTTACCTAAATCTTTTCTCTGTTTAGCGGTGGCATGTTCCCAGGCAGGCAACATCGATCTGCCCTCTTCATCCCAGAGTCGTCGGTCGCGGGTGTCCTATAATGGAACTAGTTCTTGGATCATCGTAATGAGTCGATTATTGTCAATAAAGGCTTTCCCTCCTTCACATTATGGAACCTACAAAAATGTTCAAAAAACAACAAAAAGTTAAAAAATATAACTCTCACCTGGAAAGGTTAATGCAAGTTGAACCTAACCAAACACTTACATTCGCTCTTTCGTCATCAGGACCTTGATCATGACGACCCTGGGAAGAATCATTGTCACTCAAGTCCTCCAACTCTCCATCACTGGAAGTGTCCTTATAATATAACATACAATTAACATTTAAATTTGTCATCAATGAAAGACATAGCCATGGAAAAATGTAAAGTTGGATCCTTACCTCTTCAGTATCAAGGGCAAACCGTTGAGGGGCACATCTTCACTTTCAGAGGACATGTTTCAAACAGCAGCAAGGACAGCAGAAGCAGACAACAACAGCAGCAGCAGCTAGAGCACAGCCTGACAACGTTGGCCAGATACCAGATAAAGGAACTGATAGAATGGAGAAAAAAAAAATAATTTGAGTAGTTAGAATTAGGAAGACATAACTACCGTAAACCATACAGATATAGAGTGTCATACAGAACTGTGCATTGTTACATTTTCAGACTGGGTAGTGTAGTGTGGCAATGCGAGAATGCAAAGTGGAATACTGTTTAGGTACCTATTCAAGTAATAAACAATTTATGGTTAAAAGCACAGTTATAAAACTTACTAGTTTGGTATGATAACACAGTGTATAGCACAGCACACCAGCAGGACAACACAGCAACAGCACCACGCAGCAGCAGCAGTACATGAAGCCTATGGGAGGAGAGACCACTATCAATGAACAATTGTTGACCAAACACCTACAGGGTTATACACCGGATGAAGGTCCTGAGACAATGGAGACAAAAACAACACATGTGAACAAATTGAAGGGAAGAGTTTTCACATTTTACAAGTGTCCAGTGGTACTACAGTGTAAGAGAGGACTGTGCATCTTGACTTGGCAACACTGCATCTTTTCAGTGTCACAATGTGAGAAGGCACAGTCCAACATCAAAATGTCATACTACCTACTCAAAGGAAAAAAACATAGTATGTCACACTAAGAGTGTGACATTGCACTGTGTAGCGTGACATAATCACACTGGGGACTCCGGTGTGACTATGTCGGACTGCACAGTGCAATGTCAAAGTTGAAGGGTACCTATTCAAGGGAGAAAATAAATGACATTTTTTACAAACTTTCATAACACTTACCAAAGTTCATAGATGAAACAGTCATTCAAAGGACACCAGCAACACCATAACCACCACACACCACCAAGACCACAGGAACAGCAGAGGACGACTACGGCACTTCCCAGACAGCGAGCAGGTCAGAGACGGCATGAAGGTCCTGAGACAATGGAGACAAAAACAACACATGGGAACAAATTAAAGGGAAGAATTTTCACATTTTACATGTGTACAGTGATACAACAGTGACAACAACAACAACCAAAAAATTGATAATCAAAAACCACAAGCAGTGCATAGTGCTGCAGGGGATAGAGTACAGGCTGCAATAACAGTGAACAAACCATGGCTTACACAAAACCACAATACACATTGCAGTTCAGGAAACAGCACAGGCTGCAATGTGAGAATAAAGGCACTACATTCTGGCCAAGAAAGAACAAGACACAATACACTGCATGACACACAGAGTACAGGCTGCAATTACTAAGCCAAGAAAAACCATTTCCTAAAGACACACACTACACAATGCAGTTGATGACACAAGAGTACAGGCGGCAATGACAAAATAAAGTACATAATGTAGTGCCTGACAGAGTACAGGCTGCAATGACATACTAAAGTGAAACAACCATGTCCAACAGGACGACAGTACACAATGCAGTGGATGACACTCAGTATACAGGCTGCAATGACATGTATAAGGACACAAAATAAAATGCCTACACAGAACCACATAACACAATGCATTGAAGAATTACCAAAGTGCAGGCTGCAATCACATTAAAAATGATTCAATGAGTAGTAGCACTGGGCACTGCAATAATTACCCTGTATTGCTGTACGAACATTCGCATATGTCCAAGGTGCGGATACTCCAGATGGTGGTGCACACTTCAGATAAGTTCAATAGACAACTTTCAGTAAAGAAGATAATAATGAGCGGCACTCACCAATGTAGATTCTTCAGTTTTTAATCCGCCAAATTACAGGCGTTACATGGCACCATGCCATGTAACGCCTGTAATTTGGTGGATTAAAAACTGAAGAATCTACATTGGTGAGTGCCGCTCATTATTATCTTCTTTACTGAACATTAAAAATGATAAAATAAAATTGTGGCGGCTCAATGTTAAAACAAAATTATTAAAAATTTAAACAAAAAACCTTGTGAACAAAGTGGAAAAATACAATGTGCTCAAAAACCAGTCGAACTCAATCATTAAATAAAAAAAAAAAAACAAAATAAAAATAAAAATAAACCCACATGTACACTTTACCAGCGTGTAACAAAGAAGATTCAGACGATCCAGCAGGTCGAAATCCAAAGTGTTAACAATGCTATGGCCAAAAGCACACTTTATATAGCTTGGATTTGGGGGTTGGGATATGGGCGGGCAATGGGAGTGACTGAAAATTTCTTCCTGGGCATGCGCACAGACTTGTACGCATGTGCATCAAACACAGCCATCCGCAAGCCGTTGCATACAGATGCGTACCCATAGAGACCAATGCATTGCTTATACGCAAGCGTATGCATGCGGAGGCTTGCACATTTTTCAACCCTCAAAAAATGCAACATGTCGCGTTCACCGGGCTCAGAAATTCCACGCAAGTGAACGCATACGCAGACATACTGATGTCACCGCATGTCCCTGTGTACGTATGTGCACACCATATTAAAGATAGGGGCACAATAAGTTGTGGATTTAAAAAAAAATCTCAGCAACATACGCATACGCTGACTAACGCTAATGTGAAGCCAGCCTTAGTAAGCCTTTGCAGGTGTTTTGTGTTAATTATCCTATTTTCTGAGATAATGAATCATCAACATTAACAGAAATAAACACTTGAAGTAGATCACTCTGTATGCAATGACCCTATATAATATATGTGTTCCACCTTATGTATTGAATTACTAAAATAAATAATGTTTTTGTTGATATTTTAATTTATTGAGATCCACTTGTAATATTTTTATTTTTGACCTGGTCGGTCAAGTCCTCTGTTAGACCTAAAGATTTGGGTTTTGCATTGGACTTTTTGAAAGGAGATCGGGCTGTCATCATTATAATTAACTGCACAGCATGGAGTAAGGTCTTATAATGTCAGGCTCTAAATTATTCAGTACCTGTCATACTAATCCTTGACCCCCACTGGGAGCTGTTAACTATTTTTATGTGATTCCCTGTATCAGTTCATTTAGATAAATGCACTGCAGCAATCTCGGCCAGAAGATGCCTCCAATCTTGTTCACAAGTCACTACAATACATACTATTAGACCTTCATATCTTTGTTCTTCCAAATTATACATGTTTCTATTTACATGATTTCATGTTAAAAAATATTTTTGGAACAGTGGTTAAAGATGATTTCATTTTTTTCATAAAGCAATAGTACACATGAGAATAAGAAACTTTGTAATATATCTTGTTACAGGAATCTGCTTCTTTCTTCTTAGTATTAAATATTTTACTATATATATACCGTATATATATATATATATATCTATATCTATACCTATATATATATATAGAAGTGACATCTTATGGAGTGGGGGGGTGGACAAGGAGGACAGGGATATCAGAGTAGGACTCATCGGACCTGAAGTCACTTTGTCGCAGTCGATGAGCAAACAGACATTGGCCAATGTGTGTACCAAGAACTTCAGAAATAAAAAGATAAGATTTTGAGTTTTTTGAAAAAAACGTAAGTTTTTAAACTTTTTCTCAAATATATATAGCTTGTTAGCAATTGTACGTCATTGGTAGTAGCTGAGTGCTGCAGAGTACTTTTTTCTAGTTTTATATATATATATATAGACCATATATAGGAAACAGAAGACTGCAGCACTCTTCTTAGGATGTTCTTAAGCCTTTATTGGCCTTCAGGCAGGTTGTAACAACCTGCCTGAAGGCCAATAGGGCCTTAAGAACATCCTAAGAAGAGTGCTGCCGTCTTTTTTTTCCTATATATGGTCTGTATATTTGGTGGCTGATGCCCACCCAGGACTAATGTTTAGCACCTAGCTTTGCTATTTGAAGTGCTGCTCTAAAACGTTTTTTCATACTATTATCTAATATATAAAGCTGAATGTGTGTATGTATGTGTGTATGTATGTATGTATATCCGGGATTTACATTTACACCGTCGCAGCTACAGCCGCAAAATTTTGCACAGTCACACTTCTGGACCCCGGGAGCGTCATAGGCTATGTTGTGAGGCGAAATTTTAACCCCGCGCGTTCCAGTTCACCAAACAATTTTGCCCCTATCTATATAATGGGGAAAAAGTGACAGTTACCAGTTGACAGTTGTGAATGAGAGGGACTTAATGATAGCGCCAAAGACTAACAGCACATACCAGCATATAGTCACTAAGGTGGGGCCCCAACATGAGATATTCGCCACACATTTGGACATGTATACACACCACACGCACACAAACAGTAACAGCAAGTGTATAGTCGCTAAGGTGCAGCCCCAACATTGGATACTCACCACGCACCCGAACAAACACACACCACAAAGAAACACACACACCCCCAAGGGGACACACACACACTCTACAGCGACACATGCACTCACCACACAGGGACACACACACACCACAAAGAGACACACACACACCACACAGACCCCCCCCCCCCCACAGGGACACACACTCATAGCCACCCTATAGGGACACATGCACTCACCCCACAGGGACACACACACCACACAGACCCCCCCCACAGGACACACACACATACACACCCTATAGGGACACATGCACTCACCCCTCAGGAACACACACACACCACAAAGGGACACACACACCCCACACAGACACCCCCCCACAGGACACACACACATACACACCCTATAGGGACACATGCACTCACCCCACAGGGACACACACACACACACCACAAAGAGACACACACAACACAGATACACACACACCACAGACCCCCACACAGGGGCACACACACATACACACCCTATAGGGGCACATGCACTTACCCCACAGGGACACACACACCACAATCCAGTTCACCAAACAATTTTGCCCCTATCTACATAATGGGAAAAAAGGGAAAGGAAACGTGTGGGAGGAAAATCGACAGCTGTCAGCTATAGAGACAAAATTTTGCACAGTCACACGTCTGGACCCCGGAGCGTCATAGGCTATGTTGTGAGGCGAAATTTTAACCCTGCACGTTCCAGTTCACCAAACAATTTTGCCCCTATCTACATAATGGGGAAAAAGTGACAGTTACTAGTTGACAGTTGTGAATGAGAGGGACTTAATGATAGCGCCAAAGACTAACAGCACATACCAGCATATAGTCACTAAGGTGGGGCCCCAACATGAGATATTCACCATACACAGGGACATGTATACACACCACACGCACACAAAGAGTAACAGCAAGTGTATAGTCGCTAAGGTGCAGCCCCAACATTGGATACTCACCACGCACCCGAATAAACACACACCACAAAGACACACACATACCCCCCCAAGGGGACACACACACTCTATAGCGACACATGCACTCACCACACAGGGACACACACACACCACAAAGAGACACACACACACACCTCACAGACCTCCCCCCACAGGGACACACACACATAGCCACCCTATAGGGACACATGCACTCACCCCACAGGTCAACACACACCACACAGACCCACCCCCACAGGGACACACTCACATACACACCCTATAGGGACACATGCACTCACCCCTCAGGGACACACACACACACCACAAAGGGACACACACAACACAGAGACACACACACCCCACACAGACACCCCCCCACAGACACACACACACACATACACACCCTATAGGGACACATGCACTCACCCCACAGGGACACACACACACACCACAAAGAGACACACACAACACAGATACACACACACACACACCACAGACCCCTACACAGGGGCACACACACATACACACCCTATAGGGGCACATGCACTTGCCACACAGGGACACACACACCACAAAGAGACACACATACACCACACAGACCCCCCCACAGGGACAAACACACATACACACCCTATAGGGACACATGCACTCACCCCTCAGGGACACACACACACCACAAAGGGACACACACAACACAGAGACACACACACCCCACACAGACACCCCCCCCACAGGGATACACACACACATACACACCCTATAGGGACACATGCACTCACCCCACAGGGACACACACACACCACAAAGAGACACACACAACACAGATACACACACACACACCACAGACCCCCACTCAGGGCACACACACATACACACCCTATAGGGGCACATGCACTTACCCCACAGGGACACACACACCACAAAGAGACACACACAACAGAGACACACACCACACAGACCCCATCCCACAGGGACACACACATACACACCCCAGGGACACACACACCACACAGACAGACACAGATGTGCACAAATCACCTCACACAACTCGCCTCATACGTGTGCTATCTTTATTTTCCAAACATAAACATCTGATTAAAAACAGCCAATGTGCAACACATGTGCCATATAGGGAATTAAGGCAGATGTCAGTCACATGAGCTGTCTATTATGTGTATGTGTGAGGTAACATATACTACCCGGCCAGGGGGAGGGTTTACTGTTGGCTGAGATTTATTAGGCTGCCTATAGCAATCAATCACAGCTCAGCTTCTATTTTCCTACAGGTCATTAATAGACATATTCAAATTCTATTTTGTTATAGCTAACAGCAGTTATTTATTAACCCGGGCGTAGCCGGGTACTACAGCTAGTATATATATAAAATATAAAATATATTGCAAAGTTACTTATTTTCATGCCTTCTATTTATTTCTGTAAACAAATTAGACCATGATTACTTTTTAACAACACACTTGAAAACTCTCCTGGAATGTCTGGAGGCTTTTAAAAAAAACAGTAAAGTTAAAATATTTCTTTAGTGCCACAGATATGTCTTAGAATTCTTACAAAGCTGCTAAGTTGGTAGCATAGGAATATTTAAAGGTGGTTTTCCCCACAAACAAAGTTGATTTTCTTCAATAGATCCTGGAATAAAAATTAATTTCCATAATTGGATGTTATATAAAATGTTCCTGTGCTGAGATAATCTTATATATGTGTCCCTGCTATGTATTGTGTAATGGATGTGTCTGACCGTACAGGTATGTGGCGCCCCGCAAAGCAGGCGTCACAGAGGGGTACTGCACCAATAAAAGCGGTGCAGATATCCCAGCTGCAAGTAGATTCCAGACTGATAGGTGGAACCCATAAACTAACACCTACACACTAGGTCACTTGGTGGGAGGTACCCGGGAGGGAATAAAAACCACCTCCAGGGGGAACTAGGGAGTCCAGAGTTGAGAGTTCGGGCAGAGGGCTGGAGGGAGAAAGGAGGTCTCCGGCCGGAGCCTGCCTAGACTTCAGGTCTCTGTCTTGAGGGAGGAAGGAGGGCTCCTCGGCTGAGGGAAGGAAAGCTTCCCAGGCGCAGACAGCCGGCCTGGGGTAGAAGAGGGACTACAAGGAGTCCAAGCCCGGCAGCTTGCCAGGCACCGGAGCCCGCACCTGTGGGATCCTCCACAGACCACAGAGAATCCGGCTATCTGGGGGTACCTATATGTACAGCTCAGACTCTCAAGCATCTAAGAGAGGAAACCAAACACCGCAGAGCAAGGCCGCAGTGTTAGGAGAAGGTTACCCGACGGGAGCAAGTGAGAGAGAGAGAGTAAAAGACAGCAGGAGGCCAGATCCTCTTTATGGGGTCAGACTTCACACCAAACTACTGGGAAGAAGGGAAGAGTTGCAAGAGAAAGGCACATGCTGAGGGTTCCATCCAGCTACATGTGATTTGCTTGCAGCCACCCGTTAGCTACTTGTTTTATAACATCTACTGCACTGAACTGTAACCATTGCTGCTAAAAGTCTCAGTAAAGTACCCGGAGTGAAGCGATTTCGACTCTGCTGCATCTTCTTTCCATGAACTTATTCTTTCACAGGAATTGCTGCCCCGGAGGTCCTAGTCCTGCCTGCGGAGGACTACACCATCCCAGCCCCGATACCACCGACCTCCGGCTGACTGTGGCGGCGCTGGTGCTACTCACCAGAAACTGCAGGTGGCGTCGCGACTAACTTTGTAAATAATCCCTTGTACATAATAATCCCCTTTTCAAGAGAACCGTCACCCAGGACACGGGATCAGGCGCGGCCGCCATTCCCCGTGACACAGTTAATCCCCTTCTGCCGCCTGATACCCGAGTACCCCACACCCTGGGGCGACACATTCCTCTTTCTGGCGTCACAAACAGGATATCGTGCCCAGTACCACTGGGTACTGTGCGCCTTGAACTTGGACTTAAAACAAACTTTTTCCAAAAATGGGTTCCCGCCATTATCGCACGAGGACCCAAGATGGCGCCGTAGCCATGTACTAAACGCCATGTGCAGGCCCGGGATGTGCCTCAGCCCCTAGAAGAATGAGGGCCAAGACAAAGGCGCCAAAAAGTGTTGCCGCCCCGATTGCCATCAATCAATCAGGGGGGTGGCCCACAGGAAGTTCCCAGGGAGTGCCCGCCCATAGCAAGTCAAACCGGAAGAGAAGGACAGAAACAACAAGGCTCCTTTGTACCCAGCAGCATGGCAGCACCCCGATGGAGAGACATTGTGCGAGAGCTGGAGCAGCAGACCCACGCCGAGCAGGGCGATCCGGCAGCGGCGTCCCTCTTGACGATGGAGGGGAATGCTGATTACTGGCGGGTTGCTTTTACCCAGCTCCGCCAAGAGATGGAGCAGACTTTAACTTGGGTGTGTTGGCGTTAGAGTGCCAAGTGAACATTTGAACTGTCCTCCAGGAGAACGACCGCGAGGCACGGGAGGCGGCGGTGGCCGAACGAGCGGTAGAAGAGTACCGCGCCTCCTTACCACCCGTATCACCACCCGTCCAGACTCAGGACACGGGGTCCAGACTGAGCCCCTGACTACACCACTGTCCCGGGCCAGCAGCTGTCTCCGGCTGGAGGCAGCACAGATGATCCCTACAGCATCAGATATGGAAGTCGAGGAGGAGTTCGACGACGACGACCCTGACATGGACGGCTTTGAGTCACTGGAGGACATAGAAGGAGCCTCGGGAGGAGTACTCCAGAAACGGCATGGTGGACCGCATGGCAGTGGCACCAGCAAGGAGTACCTGCCATCTTGAGTTCCGCGGAGACACGAGTAGTCTCTCGAGTCCCACTCGGCAACTCACCGCCCTCACAGTACCAGTTTTTGCAACGTTCCCGATCCACCTTGGCAGAAAGGGACCAAGTGGCCAGGCAGAGAAAGAGAGAGGAGTGCTACCAGCACGAGCAGGCGACAAGGAGACTCCGCGAGGAAGCCAGAGCCCAGCCCCCACTTCCATTGGAACTCCGCCGCACTGGGACAGTTGTTTCCGTCCACCAGGAGGATGGTTGGGAATTTCTCTGTGAACCCGAACTCTTTGACGATATCTTCTTTTCCCGGCGGGATGTGGAGTCATTTCTACATAAAGGACATCCGAGGCGATATCTCTATAGAGGTGAGCAAGTGACCTATGAGGGTTACCCCGGCCCGTTAGGCTGGTTTTGCCATTAGAATCGCCCGTGCAGAGCATTGACATAATGCTTGCAATAGACTCCCGCGTTGAGACATTGCCCAGTATATAGTCCCTTTTGCCAAACCCTGAATGAAGAGTGTGTCCCCATAGGTTTTATATGAAGACTCAAAGACTTTTAATTTGACAATGTGTGCTGTGTGAGCAGCGGCCCAGTGGTGATAATACACACTGGACTCTGCTGGACTAGAGATTACCGCTGGGCCCGCAGAGTTAGTACCAGTCCCGTTGGCCCAAGTTAAATAATGTTTTATGTGCAGAGTTTTAGTGCAATCGGAGAGTTACAGCTTTGCCAACAGGTAGCCCGAGGACTGTGAAGTCTAGATACTAACTGCTGCAGTGTCTGTGTATTTATATGTGAAACATTATAAGAATGAGCCTCCCAGCAATGGGAAGAAACCTAAACTTGCTTAGTTTGTAAATAGTTACCCATTGGTATTAATAAATAAAATAAAAATGTTTTTCGCTTCCCGGTAGACAAGTACTAATACTCGCCTGACAAGTATATTCAATCAAGGAGGTATGTGGCGCCCCGCAAAGCAGGCGTCACAGAGTGCTACTGCACCCATAAAAGCTACAAGGAGTCCAACCCCGGCAGCTTTTCGGGCACCGGAGCCCGCACCTGTGGGATCCTCCACGGACCACAGAGAATCCGGCTATCTGGGGGTACCTATATGTACCGCTCAGACTCTCAAGCAACCAAGAGAGGGAACCAAACACCACAGAGCAAGGCCGCAGTGTTAGGAGAAGGTTACCCGACGGGAGCAAGAGAGAGAGAGAGAGTAAAAGACAGCAGGAGGCCAGATCCGCTTTATGGAGTCA
Organism: Allobates femoralis; assembly: GCA_033576535.1. Taxonomy (NCBI): domain Eukaryota; kingdom Metazoa; phylum Chordata; class Amphibia; order Anura; family Aromobatidae; genus Allobates; species Allobates femoralis. Next base: position 60,977,462 of record JARQOC010000007.1, read on the forward strand.
GACTTCACACCAAACTACTGGGAAGTAGGGAAGAGTTGCAAGAGAAAGGCACACGCTGAGGGTTCCATCCAGCTACCTGTGATCTGCTTGCAGCCACCCGTTAGCTACTTGTTTGATAACATCTACTGCACTGAACTGTAACCATTGCTGCTAAAAGTCTCAGTAAAGTACCCGGAGTGAAGCGATTTCGACTCTGCTGCATCTTCTTTCCATGAACTTATTCTTTCACAGGAATTGCTGCCCCGGAGGTCCCCATCCTTCCTGCGGAGGACTACACCATCCCAGCCGCGATACCACCGACCTCCGGTGGACTGTGTCGGCGCTGGTGCTACTCACCAGAAACTGCAGGTGGCGTCACGACTAACTTTGTAAATAATCCCTTGTACATAATAATCCCCTTTTCAAGAGAACCATCACCCAGAACACGGGATCAGGCGCGGCCGCCATTCCCCTTGACACAGTTAATCCCCTTCTGCCGCCTAATACCTGAGTACCCCACACCCTGGGACGACACAGGTACATGGTCTGATCATACCACATCTCCTGGGCAGGGAAGTAAAAAAAGTATCTAAATGTTACAGCAAATTATTTGCAATCTGGGAAGCTAGTCTGACCCTGTTCCCAGAATTACCTCTAAAGATGAGGATGTTTGTCACCCTTGTCCTGCTCCTGACGAGTTCTGGGCTATCACCCCCTCACTTCCACCCAAGGACAGAAACAGCACCTCCACAAGATGACTCTCAAAAGTATATGCTTCTAGAAGTCACAGATATATAAAGAAATAGGCAGCACTCACCAGTATTTTGCAGCAGTGGTCTCTTTAATCCATCATGTTATGGAATCATGACAGGGTGCAGGGAGGTGACCACGGAGGGCGGACGACGACGACGTTTCGCAAAAAATTGCTTCTACGTGTCCGGTGTGCGGCAGTGTGCAGGTCTCCATGTTAAATGCACATGGCCATGCACATTACTTCCGCCTGCCGACTTCCAGAGAACGTAAACAGCCCGGAAAAGACACAGAGACAGTGTGAGGGTCACAGAGAGAGACCTGGCTGCAGAGAGTAAAGGAACCCGGAGAGGGAGAGTGAGCCCGTGTACTAAGAACTGAGGCTTGTAAGAACTGTAACTGAACTGTGAGCTGTATTGAAGAACTTTGAAAGTAAACACGGAGACCCTGAATCTGCCTCCCTTGTCTGCTTCTACCTGCGTGAATACTATTCCCTCCATACAGGATTACAGCAAACCCTCCACCTGCAGAGCCACAGCCTGTCAGCACCAGCAACAAGGAGAGATTTCTGCAGCATCTGGCTAGTAAGTGAATTGCACCCAGCCTGCACACTACACCATAGACTTTAACCCTTACTGCCCCGGGGAAGACAGTTCTACCCACTGGAACTATCCCATCTACGCTGCCATTCCATCATCCCCGGAGCTTCTGCAGCAGCAGCGGCCCCATCACTGGCCGCATATAGTGGGTGGCGTCACGACTGACAATCCCCTGTAAATATTCCCTTATTTCATTGCCGAGCCAGGACCACCCATGACTTCCCCAGTAGCAGACCGGTCCGGTACCGAGTACCCCGTCCCAGTGGGCCCGACATATATATATATACAGAATAATACTGATACCAAGAATTATACCCAGTATGCAGAACAGGAGAAGGGGTACTGTGCAGTGTATATGTGGCGCCCCAAAGGTCCGGGTGCCAAAGTGACCTTGCCTCCTCCACCGAGATTAATGTCATGCCTGGGAGCAGACAGAGACCCCGGGCGAGGTATCCCAAGCATGCACACACCTGTCCTGACTCCGGCCAGAAGGGGGAGCTCTGAACCCTTCTTTGGAGGGGAGCTGCTCTCTCTGGTAGGAGGAGGGGTTTAGGGGTAGGAAAGGCTGGGAGGGAGGAACATGTAGTTAGTCAAGTCTAGACGAGGAGTCTAGGAGGAAGGACGACGAGGAAGGTCCTGGAGAGTGGAGACACTGAGAGGCTCACTTCAGGCCGTGCTAAAGAAGGATGCCAGAGTCCTGGTCAGTCGGGACCTGCAAGACCCACTTACCACTTGTGGAGGATGGGACACTGTATGTTTCCTGGCCGCACTTCAGACCCGGCGGCACAGCAGTGGATAGGGCCCGGGACTGCCAGTGATCCGGCAGTGTCCATGACAAGTCTGTTAGAATCACTGCACACACACACACTTCTAGTCTTTTTGCTTATTGGTGAATGTTTATTCGGAAGGTGCTCTTGTTAGAACTGCGACAGTATGACGTTTCGGACGATTAGGTCCTTGATCACAAATATCGCCTTAGAATAGTTTGAGTTTCAATAGCACGATGTATCCCTTATGGTCCCGTACAGGGTACAGAGTATGCCCTGAGAGATACTGTACTTCAATGAAGCCTCTTTTGGCTGAGAATTGGTCACAGTGCCTATGGCAGTCAGGAGCGGTCGCTCTGTGGATGGTGGTGGCACAGCAGTGGGGTGTGTACACACCCAGGGAGATGCACTCCTCCTGCATCTCCCTGGTGTGTACACACCCCACTGCTGTCCCACCACCGTCCACAGAGCGACCGCTCCTGACTGCCATAGGCACTGTGACCAATTCTCAGCCAAAGAGGCTACATTGAAGTACAGTATCTCTCAGGGCATACTCTGTACCCTGTACGGGACCATAAGGGATACATCGTGCTATTGAAACTCAAACTATTCTAAGGCGATATTTGTGATCAAGGACCTAATCGTCCGAAACGTCATACTGTCGCAGTTCTAACGAGCACCTTCCGAATAAACATTCACCAATAAGCAAAAAGACTAGAAGTGTGTGTGTGCAGTGATTCTAACAGACTTGAATACGGGACTCAAGAGGCCCCTTCACTGGCACCACACCCCCTCATAGGCAGTGTCCATGAGGGGCTCAGGCTGCCTGCCATACGGGTGCACAGCAAAGTGAGGAAGAGAGAGAGAGACAGAGAGGGTCGCAGAGTAGCACCAAAGCACTGGGACCTTAACTGGGAAAGCGCAGCAGGCAGACCTCAAACACACATGGTGGGGTGGAATCCAACTGCTCCTTGACTGCTCGGATCCTCCTGGACCTGGTCATCAGTGCCCCAGACTTCACTTGGTTACAAAAAAAAGGTAAAGAACTACAACCCTGGTCTCCTCCGATTATTCCCTGCACCCTCTTGCACCACTACACAGACATCACTACTATCTCCATAGACTTTTATCATTACCCCTGGGCCCACGCTCTACCTGTGGGGAGCGATACCATCCAAGCTGCCATTCCACTGGCCACAGTGGACCTATAGCAGCGCTGGTCATCCCGACCAGAATAACTACAGGTGGCGTTACAAATTTATCCCCTGTAATAATCCCCTTTTTCTGCATGCCCAGGGCCAAGGAGCCAGGTCACTGCTACCGTGCCCTCCTATCGAACTGACCAGCTCGGTTACCGAGTACCCCCCAGCCCTGGTGCGCATCGCATTTGGTGTCTCGAACAGGATTCGGACCCCCGTTAAGGCTCGGGCCACACTTAAGAGGCTATTTTCAAAATACGATATTTTGAAATCCGACGCTGTCCGATAGAAATCGGACAGCATCGGATCTGAATTTGGCCTCATGTGATCCTATGGGTATCGGACCGATTCGGATGTGCACTAAGTGGCATCCGAAACACGTCTGATCCGATTTTGTCCGATTTCTTTCCGTTGCAAAAATTGGAGACTGCTCCAATTTTTGCATCCAAATCAAAAATTGGAAAAAATCGGATCTGACAGATTGGATGGCAATTATGCTAAATCCGATCCGATCTGATTCCTTTAACATGGGACCCTATGGAGCAGGGTCCAAGGAAACATCTGATGTCTCCTCGGACCCGATTTTAGTGTACTGAGCATGCTCAGTACACTAAAACTGCTCCTAACCATCTAATTTTACTTCCGCAATGTATATACATACAGTACATTGCGGAAGTAAAATTAAGTAACGCATGGGTTAAAATAAAGAATATGTATGCTCTCCTGTCCACGAGTTCCCCGGCGTCTCCAGCACATCCTGCCTGTAGGACCTGCCGTGATATCACAGTCACATGACCGGTTACCGTAGTAACCGGTCATGTGACTGTGATATCACGGCAGGTCCTACAGGCAGGATGTGCTGGAGACGCAGGGGGACTTGAGGACAGGTGAGCATAAAGATGGTTTATTATTTTTTATTCCGGAGGAGAGGGAAGAAGCGGGGAGCACCAGGGGAGAAGTGGGGAACAACAGGGGAGAAGCGGGAGCACCAGGGGAAAAGAGGGGAGTACCAGGGGAGAAGCGGGGAGAGCAGGGGAGAACAGGTGAGAGGTGACAGGAGGCAGAGAGGAGCAGATAACAGGACGAGGCAGCCAAACTGATCCTGGTCGGAATTGGATGCCTATTTGGCATCCGATTGCAGGGATCAGTTTGGATCCGATGCTGTCCGATTTCTATCGGACAGCGTCGGATTGCAAAAAATCTTAGTGTGAAACCAGCCTTAGATGGATGTTGTTACAGCAGAGCCCAGCCTGCTGTAACGCTGACCGTTAATGTCGGGTGCTTCCTATGAATGCTGCATCATAGTGACCCACTGTTTACTATGGTTACAGCTTCAAAGGAAGCCCTAGACATGCAGGAAAACCTGTCAACTTCAACTTAAGCAACCTGCAGTATCGTTCGGTGTGACACCGCAATAGCGATGTCACGGCCGCCTTTGCCCATTCACAGCATTGAGCAGGAATCGTTTGCGGTGTTTGCGAATGATCCTTGCTCACAACATCGTTGCTGAGTTGTCCACAGTATATATACGTGTGACACCTCATCAACGATGTCGGCAACAACCGTGCGCACACCGAGATCGTTGCAGACATCGTTTCAACATTGAAGCGTGTGACGGTACCTTCAGACACAGTGTAGTGAATTGCATCAATACGTTGTAGAAACCTAACAGGACTGGACTGATAGGTGTGACTATCGGGAATTTTCCCAGTGGGTCTGTGGTCGGGGGCTGCTGCGCTCACTTCTCCGGCCGCAGGCCGATTTTCAGTGGGGACATCTTGTGGAAGGTTTATGAGTGGTTTTCCACCAGATTTCACTTATAAAGTATATTTGAAAGTTCATTAAAATCTCTTGCTCATTATTATTAACTAGCTGGGTGCCCGATGCACATGCATCGGGATTCTAGCAGAGCGAGTCTCTGACTCGCAATGGCCGCTTCGCGGCCAATGCTTCGCGCTGCTAAGGCGACTCGCCATGCCCGCTGCGCGGGCATAGCGAGTCGCCTTAGAACTGCGCGGCCAATGCTTCGGGCGTATCCACATGACCACGCTGACTCGCAGCGTGAGCGGACTCAAAAGGGGCAAAAAACCCATTCGTGATTATATAATAGATATTATTATTAATAATTAAAAATGTAAATGTCGGTTACACTTTAAGACCTATCTCCATTCCTGCCAGGTAACACCCCAAACCTCTCTGGGAGTTATCACTTTAAGGCTATCACAAATCATACCCTCTTTTTTTCCCTGATTTGCTAGGATTGTATCTGTAAAATCGAGACAGTCCCAGCAAAGTGAGAACTGTTGAAAGCTATGGATGCTTTATAATATAAAAGATCAACAGCATCCAGATGGACCACCAGAAGGGCAGGAAATATGGGTGCAGCCCAAAAGGAGGCTTGGGTATCATTTACAATGCAGCAACTTTTGAAAAGTTGGCATGTGTGGTTCACATTACTGAGATTTGTGTTGGAATCCAAAAGGACGTCTTTGTGGATTTTGACAATTTTCTTCTTGTGCTCCAAATCCTATTTACTTTCATTGACTTTTCTCTTTTGAATAGTCCGCATAGCGGGTTTATTTTGGGGTTTCACATGAATAAAATTAGATTGTAAACTCTACACTGGAGACACGGACTGAAATCATGTTAAATATTTATCCCGAGGACAAGATCATGTAACTTATGCACATAATTCCATATACTTTCTTCTGATGATGTACTGTAACAAACCACTGGTGCATTTATGCTTTATACTAAAACTGTTTTCTAAGAAGAGTGAAATCTTTTTTTTTAGCGCTCCAGATTAAATTGTAATTCCCCAAACAAACAGCTTGGAGAAGTGTGGACTAAAACATTTCACTATAAGACTGTGCATTTCTACATGTGAACGTTTCACAAAAAGACACCTTCTGTAACCAGCGGGGTGACTGTTTCCAAGGAAACTCCAATCCTTCGACTCTTGGGAATAATTGGAATAATAGAAGCATGAAAATAGAATTTACGAGCACAAGGGCAATGGGTAACGAGCATTTGCATTAACGTTAACAAGCCTGGCTTCCAGGGTTTGATATAGCATCAGCTTATGGGAGAGCAGTTTGGAAACATGTTTAATTAATGTCAACACAGTGTCGAATGTTAAAATCATCTCCGCAGAATGTGCTCGTAACGCGGCAAATCACAAAGCAATTCCCTGTAGAAATCAGCATGTTGACGGATGGCACGCTATCGTACCGAGTCCATTGTGCAACCTTACGGAATGATATTAGATGGTAAGCTCTACTGGAGCCGATGAGTATCGTCATCCCACTGCTGCCTAACATGATGGTGCCATGTAAATATAAGATAACAACAGTCAAATGAGGTTGAATGTACGACCTGATTCTTTCCAGCAAACCTCATCCCATTGTACTTTCTGTGCATATACTTACAGGAAATCGAACTCCTAGGTCAATTTATTATAAAATATTCATATGCTTCGCTGAAAATGCTTTACTTACAGGGAAAGTGTTATGTGTTTCATTTTATTAAATGTAAGGCTGGCTTCACACCACGGTTTTTTTTGATCCGGGGCTGTCCGGTGTAAACCAGAAGCCCGGACGTTTTTGGCCCCATAGCAGCCTATGGGGCCGGATGGAGCCGGATGGCAGCTCTCTGCCATCCGGTTTTATCACTCCGGGACACTCTGGGGGAATACGGATTATTCTCTGCTGGACACAAAAATTGATGCTTGCATCATTTTTTTGTCCGGGAAGAAAAATCTCCCCAATTTGCTGGATCGCGGATTCGGCCGTATTCTCCCGGAGCGGGGCAATCCGGGCTCCGAACATGGAGCCTATGGGGCCGGATTGCCCCGGACCGGGAGGATCCGGCAACCAGACACTGGCAACTGCACGCCGCTGTTATTTCAGAACCGCGGCTAGCTTCCATGCTAGCTGCGATCTTGAAAAATCAGCAGCTGCGGCTGCAATTAGCAGCATCCAACTGCACACAGGACCAGAGGGCACATGTGCTGATCTGGTCCGGGGCTGTCAGGGTCATCCCGGACAGCCCCAGATCGGATCACACCGTGGTGTGAAGCCAGCCTTAGACTGTAAAAGATATATATATATATATATATATATATATATATATATATATATATATATATATAGTTTTTATGTATCTTGAAAACTTTTCTGTTGTGCAGGCATATGAGAGGCACATGCTAGTATAGCTGTAGAGCCTAAATTGACAGCTGCAAATGCTTCAAGGTGACACAGATTATACAGTTCCAGAAGTGGTAGATAGAGCCTTCCTCCAGAGACTGAGGAGTGGAAGATGAGATGTATACAGAGCTTTACCTACTATCCCAACCCCAGCAATACAATGTCATTAATACACTCAAATGTTACAATAATGAGATGACTCTGCTGGTACTGTCTCAATGTATACAGCAAAGCTAGCAAGCAAGCAAAATGAGCTGGACATATTAGCTCTGTGCGACATGTTCAGAGGATACTGAAAAAAAAATATTTCTATGTGACTTTCATAAAATATGTAGATGATTATTATACATATAAATATATATAATCTTTATAACCAAAACAAAAAAAATCATGAAAATTTTATTTTAATATGTCATTTTAGATTTACACCTTCCCTTAACATTATTCTTTGTTAAAAGCATACAAAGTAGCATTCTACAATACATAGTTATTGACAAAGGTTTTGGCACACTTAAATTGTTCCAGAAAATGAAGTATTTCTCCCAGTAAATTATTGCAATTATGCATGTTTTGTTATACACGTTTATTTCCTTTATGTGTATTGGAACAACACAAAAAAAAACAGAGAAAAATAGACAAGTTGGACATTATTTCACACAAAATCCTTAAAATAGGGCGCACTAAATTGTTGGCAGCCTCAACTTAACATTTGGTTGCACATCTTTTGCACTAAATAACTACAATCAATCACTTCCTATAACCATCACCAGCTTCTCACTCCTCTTACCCGGAATTTTGGCCTCTTCTTCATAATCTGCTCCAGGTCTCTAATATTTGAGGCGTCTCTCCCAACAGTAATTTTCAGATCTCTCCACTGGTGATCAATAGGATTTAGATCCAGACTCATTGCTGCCACTTCAGAACTCTCCAGTACTTGTTCTTCATCCATTTCTGGGGGCTTCTTGAAGTATGTTTGGGGTCATTTTCCTGCTGGAAGACTCATTACCTAAAATGCAAACCAAGCTTTCTGACACTGAGCACTACCTTGTCACCCAAAATCCTTTGGTAATCTTCAGAATTCATGATGCCTTGCACACAACCACGGTGTGCCAGGGAATTCTTATAGACTGTTTGACTTTATTCACCTGAGCACACTCTATTGGTGAGCCAGGCTTGACCTTGAAAATTCTTGCACTCAACCAAGGCTCCCAGTGCCAGAGGCAGCAAGACAACCCCAACACATCTTTGAGCCTACACCATATTTGACTGTGGGTCCTGTGTTCTTTTGTTTGTATGCCTCAGTTGGTGTTCAGTAAGCAGTAGAATGATGTGTGTGAGTAGCTGGCCATGGACTAATGACTATTGGACTTTTCAAGCCCTGATCACTAGTTTTGTCGACTTTATTGTTCACAAGTTAATGGGGGATGGGGATGTACCATTGTGTAATTTCCAGCCTGCTTTCATATACCTTAAAGCAATCAGATCTAGATTACTATTCAATGTCCTGGATCTGGTGTGGGGCGGTGCATCTTTGATCCTCTCTGCAGGGGGTTTCCCCAATACTCATCCTGCAGACAGGGCTGGAGACTGGGCATTTGGAACAATAAGCCATGTGTTAAAGTTAGTCAGTTGGTGCTCTTAATTGGAAGTGAGAGGATGTGTTGCTAGGTCATGTCCTGAAACCCATGGATGGACTATAGAAACTGGAGCTGAATATACGGGCTACAGTCATGATATGTACTTTCTAGATTTTATGAACTACCCTAAGGACTATTCTTGCTGACTGGACCTGGATACACATGCTACAGTTGTGATATTTATCACTGGAGCAGGGGTGTCAAACTCCAGGCCTCGAGGGCCGCACACAGTGCAGGTTTTCAGGATTTCCTTAGAATTTGACAGTTGGTTATTTGATTACCAACTGTCAAATCCTATGGAAATCCTGAAAACCTGGACTGTGTGCGGCCCTCGAGGCCTGGAGTTTGAGACCCCTGACCTGGAGGATCTTAAGGACTATTTTTACGGTTTCTGATCTTTTGGACTGGGGGCTTCACATTGTGGCCGTCTACCTGGAGTTGCTGTAATACCATGTAAACTAAAAGGACGAAAAGAGCCAGGCTCCGTGTCCGCGCAGACCAATAAACGTCAAGCAGGTATTGTGTGCATCTTCTTTATTTCCAATGCATTTCACAGCAGGACCTGCTGCTTCATCAGGGCAAACAGGTCCTGCTGTGAAACTCGTTGGAAATAAAGAAGATGCACACAATACCTGCTTGACGTTTATTGGTCTGCGCGGACACAGAGCCTGGCTCTTTTCGTCCTTTTAGTTTTTTCCCACAAGCGAGGCGCCCGCAGCCATCATACTAAGGCCTCTACAGTTGGTTGTGACTCACACAACTAACGAAGGTGAGTCTGACCATCGAGGGGCATTTTTCATTTGTATAAAGGATAAGACCCTATGTGCGCCACCTGTTTTTATCTTTTCGTAATACCATGTAAGGACACAAATAAAAATTGTTGCATCGTTAACCTGCCTGGGTGATTATTACAGCCTACAACTTCAGATCTTCACAATGTACTTTACCAAAAAGCTCTATCTTAGTCTTATCTTTCTACAAGATGCCTTCCCAGAAGGATTTAGGCTTGCTCACATATATTTTGCCAAATTGTAGATTTTTTTTTATGTCTCTGTGTCAGCAGTGGGTCCTCCTGGATCTCTCTCACAGTGTTTCATGTGGACGGATAGTTCACACTGACACTGATGCCCCCTAAGCCTACAGGACAGCTTGAATTTCTTTGGAACTTATCCAGCATCTGGACTATTTTGCTTTGCAACTCTTCATCAATTTTTCTCTGCTGCCCTTGTCAAGGGAGATTAGCTACAGTGCCATGGGTTGTAAACTTCTTGATTATGTTGCGCAATATGGACAAAGGAACATCAAGATCTCTGGAGATGGATTTGTCACCTTTAGATTTGTTGATATTTTTCAACATTTTTAATTCTCAAGTCCTCAGACAGTTCTCTTCTCCTCTGACTGTTTTTCATTCTGTGTGACACACAGACACCCAATGAAAGACTGCGTCAACTTCTCCATTTTTATCTTTTTTTCAGGTGTGATTTTCATATTGCCCACACCTGTTATTTGGCACCAGTGAGTTTGAACGAGCATCACATACTTGAAACAAAGTTTTTACTCACAATTATCTAAAGGTCCCAAACATTTTTTGACGCTTCATTCTTGGAGGATTTTGTATGAAATTATGTTCAATTTTACTCTTTTTTTTGCTGCTGTAATACGCCTAAAGGAAATAAAGATGTGTATGATAGTACCGTATATACTCGTGTATAAGCTGACCTGTGTATAAGCCGACCCCCCTACTTTTGCCCCCAAAATCTGGGAAAACCTATTGACTTGTGTATAAGCCGAGGGTGGACCCCAGTGGTATATACAGCCCCAGTGGTAGTATCCAGCAGCCCCAGAGGTATATACAGCCCCAGTGCAGTATCCAGCAGCCCCAGAAGTATATACAGCCCCAGTGGTAGTATACAGTAGCCCCAGAGGTATATACAGCCCCAGTGGTAGTATACAGTAGCCATAGAGGTATATACAGCCCCAGTGGTAGTGTACAGTAGCCCCAGAGGTATATACAGCCCCAGTGGTACTATACAGTAGCCATAGAGGTATATACAGCCCCAGTGGTAGTATACAGTAGCCCCAGAGGTATATACAGCCCCAGTGGTAGTATCCAGCAGCCCCAGAGGTATATACAGCCCCAGTGGCAGTATCCAGCAGCCCCAGAAGTATATACAGCCCCAGTGGTAGTATCCAGCAGCCCCAGAAGTATATACAGCAGCCCCAGAGGTATAGGTTATATGGCAGCCAGCCTACTTACATACAATACCCATACATACACACATATATACACTAACACACACACACACACAACACACACATACACATATATACACATACACACACACATACACACAGCTTCCTACCTTGTCCTCCCGTTCTGCAGTGCCTTCCGGTGTCCTCCGTGCTCCGTTCCCGGTCTGCTGGGCCTTGTGGTTCCTCCTGGTTCCTCCTCCTTCGGTTCCATCATGGGGGCTGCCATCTTGCTTCTTCTCTCCGACCCCGGCCAGTGATGTCAGAGCAGGCCGCGCTGTGATTGGCTAGCACCCGTGACATGTGATCACGGGTGCTAGCCAATCACAGCGCGGCCTGCTCTGACATCACTGGCCGGGGGCGGAGAGAAGAAGCAAGATGGCAGCCCCCATGATGGAACCGAAGGAGGAGGAACCAGGAGGAACCACAAGGCCCAGCAGACCGGGAACGGAGCACGGAAGACACCGGAAGGCACTGCAGAACAGGGGACAAGGTAAGAAATACTGCGCAGCGCCCCCCCACCCCCCGCGCCCCCTCCCACCATAGGATTACCGTATTGACCCATGTATAAGCCGAGGGGGGGACTTTTCAGCCCATTTTTTGGGCTGAAAAACTCAGCTTATACACGAGTATATACGGTATATGCATAATTTCAGTAATTGGGAGAAATTATTTTCTGGAACAATTTCAAGGGTGCCAACGCTTTTGGCCATGACTGTAAGTATACAATGTTTTTTTTTCTCTCATTTAGCTAAAAGTAAGGGTACCATCACACTTGGTGACTCACCAGCGATCCCAACAGTGATTCGACCTGCCGGGATTGCTGATGCGTCACTGTCAGGATCACTGGTGAGATGTCAAACAGTCAGGTCTCACCAGTGACGCAGCAATGATCCGGAATGATACAGAGGTTGTTGGGACCCTGTAGTATTGAGATCGTTGGTCATTGTCCCTGTCAAACACACCGATGCATGCTGCCCAGCGGGACCCCAACAATCAAAAAATGGTCCAGGCGACTCTGACACGACCAGCGATCTCACAGCAGGGTCGCTGCTAAGTGTCAAACATAGCGAGATCGCTGGCGAGGTCGCTGTTGCGTCACCAAATTTGTGACTTAACAGCGATCTTGCTAAGTGTGACGGGGGCTTAAGAGTAGTTACGACTGCTACAAGTAAATGAATCATCAGCACAAACCATAGTCCTGGAAATGGGGTATATTATAGCAAAAATGGTAGCAATTCTTTATAGAAATAGTTTCTCTCCTCTTCAAGGCACATTACAAGGTATTGCTGCCTACATAACCTCTGACCTTTAATAATCTGTGATGAACTGTAATAATCTTTGAAATTGCTGATACAATTTACACGTCTCACATTTGACGACAATCCAAGATAACGGCTGTGATCATCATTACCAGCTCTAACAGAAACAAAGTCCCACAAACAATACAGTAGTACGGTAGCAATCAAAATTATTCACCTCCCAGTGCAAATTAGATTTATAATAAAATGTACAAACTTTCTGCTATTTTCAATAAATAAAAGAAACAGGAATAATTTAATTGGCTCAACACAACTAATATAACAAGTTATTTATCAAAATTCAGCTCCAAATGTTACTTTTAATAATTCCTAGTCTCAGAATTTGGCCTCGCTCCTACTTACGTATAAAAATCTCTCTGATTTTCATCCAAGGAAAGTTGGACAATTGTCATGCATATGTCATTCTGCATGTCATACGAGTACTATGCGCATGTGTGATTTTTTTTCACAACCACTACCTGTCACGTGTTGACTGCTGTAGTTTATGTGTTAAGCTCTCTGCAGTTTTAATGGAAGTTAATTTTCTTTGGCACAACTGAAGTTAATGTGTAGTGCTGCTGTGTTGGTGTCTATGGGTGAGGCGCTCTCCAGTTGCAGGTGAGATGCTGCTGTTCCTGGGTAGGTCAGCTGATGTTAGTTGTCTACACCCCCAGCCTTTAAATAGTTCCCTCTTCCACCAGCAGATGTCCCTGAAAGAGTTTAGTCTCTGCAAGACCTGGAGCAGCGAAGACAGTGAGCATTTGTTGAAACCTTGGTGTTTTTTTTTCTGTTGGGAGTTGCTGTGCTTCCCAGTCCGTGGGTGGAGGTGAGGGAGTCTTAGCCTAGGGCTGATCAGGAGCAAATAGCAAGGGTGGCGGCCTCGATGTCCTTACCATCAGTGGTAATTCCAGGAACAGGGTGAGTTAGGGAACCCCAGTCAGACTTGCTCTCCTGTTCGTCTTTTGCCCATCTTACCATCCTGCTTCTTGACCACCTTTACTATTATACCACCCTGATTCACACTACTATGCAATGCGTTTTTTTCTCAGCAGCTATTATTCTACGACCAACAGGATGACTTACACTGTTCCATGATTTTGAATGGTAATTATCCGTAAAAATGTATGCCACTAGGATGATCATGTGTTGTCCGTTTTTTTTTCTTGCAGTCATAGACTTGCATTGGTGAATCTTGTCCAAAATACGCAGAGATATGCAGCATGCTCAGAATTTTTCAGTCCAATTATAGTTGAGGAAAAACTTGCAGATGAACACTGCTTCATTGAATAACATTGGTGTAATTGCAATGCAATTTTTTATCACATTGCCCTTGGAGTATTTATACACAAATGGGAGCAAGCTCTTATTCATCCCCCTTCAGAGCATTTTTGGTATTTAATAGAGTCCCTTGGCTCTTATGAATGGTACACTCATGATGTATAATGAGACATCAGCTTCGGGCAGCCTTCCTGAGGAATCTTAGCCTATTCCTTAATGGCAATGGCCTCAAGTTCACACTTTCCATGAGACTGCAATAATTATTATAAAAATAACGCCTTTCTCTTCATAAACATTAGAAAGAGAAAACACACATTTCTCTCAATGTGACACTAATATATCTCTGGTATATGACCGGAAATGCAACATCTTAAAATTGGCACATGCAAATGTAGTGGTGTAGTGTGTGCTGCCAAGACCTGGGAAAACCTAATATTAACACCTCTGAGTGCCCTTTAGTGACACAACCTCTACTTCTATTTTTTGAACGCAGGACAATTGCCACTGTGGCCCTGAAAGGGAGTCTAGGGATTTTGCACCTCCGCCCCGGAGGGTAATTGTCTTTTATTTGTGCCTAGGAGTTGGATGTTTATTACGGTACATGTATGTGGCCACCTAAGGGTTAAGGTAAAGACAGCTCCCCGTCCCCTTCAGTTATAAAAGTTGTTAATAATAATTATGGATATTCCTTAGGGGCGGTGCCTAGTCTATAAAAAAGACCTGTTGTTTAGAGTTAATAGAAGAGTACCCTAGTAAAGGAAAAAAGGACAGCAGGAACTTCAGGCCATTGCTTTGAATTGATTGGACCCCTCTGGGTCACCCCAGGAACTGAGTGTGGTATCGGGAAAGTGGGCTCAGGATGCAGGTCAATGTCTCTCATCCTGCATTGATACTCAACCCCCACCTTTGGTGGCATCTCGAGAAGTGACTGATTCCTCCAGTACGTTGTGGTGAACTTCATCATAGACTTGGGCGAATGCATTGACACTGATCTGGTGGTAAAGGAATGTCTGTCTAAAAGGTGACTCTACCCATTCCATTGGAGTGGATCCATACAGGAAGTCTTGGGCTGGAGGCAGTAGAGATTAAATAAATTTGCAGTGGGATATTGTGGTGCTGAACTGAGTGGGCAAGAGCCTAGAAGCACTGGGACGTGGGAGCAGTCTCCACCAAAGTCAGTCATTTTGAATACCCCTAGAAAAGTAACCTTTAAGCTATGTGCCAGTGTTATTAAAGACTGTGTAAATAAAGAACTGTTTTCAAGCCTCATTGAATTATTATCTGCCTTGGCCTTCAACAAAGGCAACTGTCAACTGAGCTGTTGCACTTGAAAGCCCGCTGGGGTGTGCACTGCAAAACCAGGCCCTACCTTGCCCACGACTACCAAGGCTTCGTATGGCTGCCCCTCAACAGCTTTACTACACTATGCAAATGCTCTACATAGCTCTGTTAGGGCTGTGTCTTGTCTACAAGATCTTTATCAGGTGGGTACGCTCCAACATCCATCTGAAAAAGCACCCAATAAATGTTAAAAAGAGTGAACATATAAAAAATGAGTTGCAGTACATATGTTTGGCTTTATGATTGTCTTTTAGCCTCTTCACACTTGTAAGGACATAAAGTGGTTAGAAGAAGTGACTGGTCCACTCTTTAGGTGTTTTCTGCATAAAAAAATGGCTGAAAAGTAGACACTTCAGGAAAAAACACCGCCAGCATTTTCCTGAAGTGTCTTCTTTCAGCAAAACCTGGCAGGAATCTGGCTTCTAAATAACACCTGTGCACATACCTAAAGATTTTTTAAGTAGGTTCAATTAAAAAAAAAATAAAAAAAATATTCAAGAATTGTTTGAAACATGCTTCTTATTCATTTTTAATGTTAAACCAGTTTTGCTGTTCATATATTCAACTTTTTGAGCATTTTTTCCGCTTCAAGTTTAGAAAAATGCCTTTAGGAAAGGGGAAAGTACATGTCACTTCTTCGAAGTGGCCCCTTATGGAATCTGCTCCAAACCAGGCACTGCTCAATCAAAAGGCTGCAAAAAAACTATCTATTAGAAAGTGCGCAAATATGTCCGGAAAGCTGATGAGTCCTAAGCTTCTACTGTTTCAGTTTTTAGTTGAGTTTTTGAGATATTTTTCATGTATGTTCATGATTGTCTTGCATGTTCCACTCCCAGGTTAATCCCTAATTTACAGAGTCTAAATCTTAATTGAATGCTCCTAACAAGTTACTGCAATCTCAGGTCAGTCCCATGTGCCATTTGTAGTGTAACAAAAGCTTTCCTATCTATCAAAAAAGAGAAATTAAAGTATCCTTTTTTATCATTGCAACACTAATCATAATTAGTGTAATTATGAAAAAATGTTTCAAATTTAGTTTCTCTAACTAAATCATTCCTAGGGTAGTTACATTATAATACCAATATTCAGTTTAATATGTAGCCGGCAGCCAAGTAATTAGACTGAAGATCATTATTTGTTCCACATTCTTAAGCTTTTATCCAAATTGAAAAAAACCTTGCTTTGTACATAGGAAAACAGAATGATTAGGGTGCCTTCACAATTGCGTTTGTGTCTGCATGCGTATGGCATGCAGAGCAAATGCAGTGCAACCACAGCCATACTGATGTGAACGCAGCGGAGAATCTCTGCATGCATTCACATTAGTATGACACCCGGCCAGCCAATCAGCTGTCTCGGGGGGGCGGGAGGAGATCAGCAGTGGAGATCTCCTCCCAGGTCACATCTGATCTCCCGCCGGTGTCAGCGCGGGAGATTTGAAGATACAGCTAATCTGACAGCTGTTTAAATCTCCCGTGCCGACACCAAATAGGGTGATATCGGTGCAGGAGATATGAAACAGCTGATCGCTGCTTCAAATCTCCCGCACCGACCTCACCTATTTGGATGTCGGCCGGGAGATGTAAACAGCTGTCAGATCAAGTTGTATCTTCAAATCTCACGAGCTGACACCGGCGGGAGAGCAACGGCGGCTCTAGCTGATGTCCCGGTGACCGCCGGCGGCCATCGGGAGAGATTTCAATGAGATCCACAGTGTTCTCCTATGCTGTCATGCGGAGGACACTGCGATCCATTGCCTTCTATGTATGGTTTGTGCGCTTGCGGACGCTTGCAAATAAAACAAGAGCCCACAACCGCACAAAAAATGCAACATGCTGCGTTCTCAGTGCGCTCGGAGGATGCACAAATTGGGCGCATCCGAACGCAAACGCAACCGAACGCAGCCAAATGCAGGCACATGCGTTCCCATGTTAAACATAGGAACGCATGTGCGCAAGGTTTGGCTGCGCTCGGTGCGCTGCGTTCCAAACGCAAATGTGAAGGCACCCTTTAAGACATTATTATTATTTTTTTTTTGCATCTCGGCACTTCTCTTATAAATTTCTCAATACTGAAATTGCAACACCAAGAAATTTAAATTGTGGAATTATACAAATGACAGCGTCAATAGATATGTTAATGATATTCAAATGCTAAAAAAATGGAAATCAAATTTTTAAAACATCTCAATTTATTACGCAGGTAGCTTCCTTTAGTCTAGCCGACAAATGATGTCTCATATGCTAGATGATCACAGCACTTCTGTTATAACGTGAATCCAATAGAATTTATTTCAATTTTCAGTGGTTCCAGTGGGAGAAAAATGTTTCGCCGTCTGTTCACGTGATGCTGGGACTAGGGCTGCTAGGGACACTGGCCATAGACCCAGGAAGCCCCGGTCCCAGCACCATGTGAACTGACAAAGGCCAAACATTGTGACCGAAACTTATTTTTCACCCACTAGAACCATTTCAATTTGAAATAAATTCTATTTGATTCAAGCTATAATGGGATTGACCTGTACAACGTTTACTCATATCTACAGTGTGGAAGCCTACCCAAGCACTCTAGTACTGTCAGAAGTGCCTTCTTATCTCCTTCAAAATCAGATATGCTAGATGTGAGACCTGTCCAGAGGTTCTGTCAGCTGGGGGTGGAGAACCTTTATTTTGACAAGGGTCATTTGGATACTTGTGAGGGTGGCCAGGGGAAGATGCCATTTGCGGGAGTGGACTTCCTCTTGTAGCCTGGCCATTCCCACAGGACAAGTGGGGTTTTGGTTACAGTGATCCTGGCTGGGTGTATGGTCTTTCTGGATGTAAGCCATACCTTGACTTAGGCCATCTAACAGGCCAGAATCTGTACGCAGGGGAGTCACTGACACAGACTTAGCGTTCCTTTTGAACAGTATTTTACTAAACATTTCACATAGCACATTGATCACATCAATACTGCAGGGGCAACATATGAAACGGTTTTTAGTAGCACGCTTCATTTTAGGGCACACATTTTCTCTAGACTGCTCCATAATTCCTGGTGCCACTCATGTTGCTAGTTCATCCTCCTCCACACTGCCCAGTATCACACTCTCGCATGCCAGAATCAGTAAGTCCTTGTCGATTTGAGGTCGGCGTCCCACCCACAGAGACCCAATCTCTAGCAGTACAACTGTCAACTGTAGTGCATAAACTATTCTGCTTGTGTAATGTCTCTTACCATATTGTCCTGTTAGCCCAGGTCTACGCCAAACTTTCTCCTGAGGACATGTGCCACTTGAGGCTTGGATTACATTGTAGTGGGACAGGCTGGTTCCTAATACAGTTGTGGTCAAAAGTATTGACACCCCTGCAATTCTGTCAGATAATACTCAGTTTCTTCCTGAAAATAATTGCAATCACAAATTCTTTGGTATTATTATCTTCATTTAATTTGTCTTCAATGAAAAAACACAAAAAGAATTGTCTAAAGTTAAATTGGATATAATTCCACACCAAAATAAAAAAGGGGTGGACAAAAGTATTGGCACTGTTAGAAAAACCATGGGATGCTTCTCTAATTTGTGTAATTAACAGCACCTGTAACTTACCTGTGGCACCTAACAGGTGTTGGCAATAACTAAATCACACTTGCAGCCAGTTGACATGGATTAAAGTTGACTCAGCCTCTGTCCTGTGTCCTTGTGTGTACCACATTGAGCATGGAGAAAAGAAAGAAGACCAAAGAACTGTCTGAGGACTGAGAAACCAAATTGTGAGGAAGCATGAGTAATCTCAAGGCTACGTGTCCATCTCCATAGACCTGAATGTTCCTGTGTCTACCGTGCACAGTGTCATCAAAATGTTTAAAGCCCATGCACTGGACTAACCTCCCTAGATGTGGACGGAAAAGAAAAATTGACGAGAGATTTCAACGCAAGATTGTGTGGATGGTGGATAAAGAACCTCGTCTAACATCCAAACAAGTTCAAGCTGCCCTGCTGTCCGAGGGTACAACAGTGTCAAATCCATCGGCGTCTGAATGAAAAGGGACTGTATGGTAGGATACCCAGGAAGACCCCACTTCTTACCCTGAGACATAAAACAGCTAGGTTGGAGTTTGCCAAAACGTACCTGAGAAAGCCTAAAACATTTTGGAAGAATGTTCTCTGGTCAGATGAGACAAAAGTAGAACTTTTTGGTCAAAGGCATCAACATAGAGTTTAAAGGAGAAAAAAAGAGGCATTCAAAGAAAAGAACACGGTTCCCTACAGTCAAACATGGCGGAGGTTACCTGATGTTTTGGGGTTGCTTTGCTGCCTCTGGCACTGGACTACTTGACCGTGTACATGGCATTATGAAGTCTGAAGACTACCAACAAATTTTGCAGCATAAAGTAGGGCCCAGTGTGAGAAAGCTGGGTCTCCCTCAGAGGTCATGGGTCTTCCAGCAGGACAATGACCCAAAACACACTTCAAAAAGCACTAGAAAATAGTTTGAGAGAAAGCACTGGGGACTTCTAAGGTGGCCAGCAATGAGTCCAGACCTGAATCCCATAGAACACCTGTGAGAGATCTAAAAATGGCAGTTTGGAGAAGGCACCCTTCAAATAGGGACCTGGAGCAGTTTGCCAAAGAAGAATGGTCTAAAATTCCAGCAGAGCATTCTAAGAAACTCATTGATGGTTACCGGAAGTGGTTGATTGCAGTTGTTTTTGCTAAAGGTTGTGCAACCAAGTATTAGGTTGAGGATGCCAATACTTTTGTCTGGCCCATTTTTGGAGTTTTGTGTGAAATGATCAATGTTTTGCTTTTTGCTTCATTCTCTTTTGTGTTTTTTCATTGAAGACAAATTAAATGAAGATAATAATACCAAAAAATTTGTGATTGCAATCATTTTCAGGAAGAAACTGAGTATTATCTGACGGAATTGCAAGGGTGTCAATACTTTTGGCCACAACTGTATATACTGTATAAATTATTGAGTTAGTAGTTGGCAATTGCCATTGAAGGGCTTGACCATGCTTCGGTGCTCGGTACTCGAAACAAGAAGGTTGGACACTTAGACGGGTGCAACTTGGGTACCAAGTATAATGGAAGTCAATGTGGAACGCAACAATTTTTCCAGATGATCTTCCAAAGAAATGCTTGAGTTCCCCATTGACATCCAGTATATTTGGTACTCAAATCACACCCATCCAAGTGTCCAACCTGCTCGTTTCGAGTACCGAGCACCCAAGCTTGGTAGTGCTTGCTCATCACTAGCTATCATCTATCTTGTGGATACTGTTTTAATGGGTTATCATCTTTAATGGCAATTACCCCCTACCAACTAAATTATATATACAGACATTAATCCTTGATGATCATGTGGTATCCACTGCCCTAATACTGTAAAGGTATATTGATCATTGACAATACGGTTTTATACAATGGTCATTTATTAAAACTGTCTAACACCCTGGCGAGGGAGATTATAAATACACATGTCACAATGGACATATTGGCCTGGCTTCTCCATTTCCCGGCGTCTGGGGTATGGAATGGCAAATCTGCCCGAATACTTCATATACTGGCAATGGTCACCAAGCGATTGCTTCTCCGCAACTGGCTCTCGGAGCACGTCCCAAGTATGTCAGGCATACTCAAGGATTTGAAGGCTGTAATGCATATAGAAAGTCTAGAAGCTGCGAGAGATAAAAACACACTGACAGGGAAGTTCTTCGAAACATGGAGAGGGTTTATACTATCCAAGCTCTCTCCTACTGAGCTTCGAGCAGTGGTTCTTCCATTCGTGCAATCACCATGGTATCTGTTGGGAGAGTTGCAGGGTCTTTGGGTGGGCTTCAGATATCTACAACCCCGGATGGAGCAGACCAGGAGTGACAACCTACCTTCTTGGGGCTCTACGTCTACTGAGGTCCAAGGTCAATACTCAGTACTGTTCATGAACATGGTTTATCGCCGTATGTTTTGAACTGAACTCTAGTACTTTCGGCTGAACTCAAGGGTGGCTGAGGTTGGGGGGAGGGGGGATGGATTGTTTAATTGTTTATTGGTCTATTTATTTGTTACCATACTGAAAACTCAATAAAAATATGTTACAAAAAAAAAAAAAAAAAACTGTCTAACACTTGTACATATGTATGTAATGTTAATATTTATGTGCATATTCTATATACCATATTTTTCGCTTTATAAGACGCACCTGATTATAAGACGCACCCCAAATTTGGTGAAGGAAAAGAGAAATAAAATAACTTTTATGTTAAATGAGATTCGTCTTATAATGTCAGTGTCCGTCTTACAAATCATATATATATAATCCTCATCCTGATACACAGTGCCTCATTTTGAATATGGCCACCTGTGCTGGCACATATAGCCCCCTGTGCTGGTACATAGAGCCCCCTGTGCTGGCACATATGCACCCCCTGTGCTGGCACACATAGACCCCCTATGCTGGCACATATAGCCCCCCAGTACTGGCACATATGCCCCCCCTGTGCTGGCACATATAGTCCCTTGTGCTGACACATATGCCCCTGTGCTGGCACATATGCCCCCATCCCAGATATGCCTCCATCACTCTATATGCCCACCTACTGGCAACCACATGGCCCCCTATCATTCTATCTGTCCCCCTGCTGGCATGTACATGGCCTTCCATAACTCTATATGCCCCCCTGCTGGCGTGAACATGGTCCCCTCATCACTATCTGCCCCCCTGCTGGCATACACATGGCCCCCATCACTCTATCTGCCCCCCTACTAGCGCACACATGGCAACCCATCACTCTATATACCTCCCTGCTGGCACGCACATGGCCCCCCATCGATCTATATGCCCCCTGCTGGTAAACACATAGTGAAATAACAAACGTTTTTAACTCACTCTTGGGGTCTCTTGTCTGTGCCCAATCCGATTATGTGACTAGGGCACACAGTGATGTCATCACTGTGCTGTGCCGATCACATGATCGGATGCCGACACACACAAAAAGAGACTGAGGATCTGGGAGCAAGGAGTCAGCGGCGGAAGGTGAGTTAAAAATGTGCTATTTTACTATGTGTGTGCCAGCAGGGGGACATATAGAGTGATGGGGGGCCATGTGTGTGCCAGCAGGGGGACATATAGAGTGATTGGTGGCCATGTGTGTGCAAGCAGGGGGGCAGATCGAGTGATGGGGGGCCATGTGCACTCCAGTAGGGGGGTGAGCACAGGCACATGTAATATGCGCCGCTCCAACTGTCCACATCTCGGTGCGTCTTCAGCACCGAGGTGATGGACAGTAGGTGCAGTGCATATTACATGAGGCTAATGAGCGGGAGCATGTGACCTCCCACTGCTTCTGCAGCCCGTCACCAGCCCCGGACACTGCTTATATATTATAAAATGCACCCCCCACTTTCCCTCAAACTTTGGGGGAACAAAAGTGCATTTTATAATCCAAAAAATACGGTTTATGCTTGTGGATCTGTGGAAAAAAAGTAATGACAGCAGGGCCCAGGGAAACTAAGCTTTCTATTTCTGCCCCTAGTAAGGGTAATTAATTTTATACTCCAGATCTTTAACTTTCACTGGTGGATAATCTCTAGGCTGCTCCAAGAGGTCAGGGGAAGATTTTTTTCAGAGAGCTTCCACGTTGTTCCAGCTTCAGTAGTGAGTATGGGAAGTGCTTCCGAGAGGTGCCAGTTGCTAATTGGTATACTTCAGCAATCATGGAGTAAGTCATGCTGTAAGGATGTTTTTCACTTTTAAAACAATTTAATAAAGCTCCCGATTTTACCGAAAAGATTGTGCCTCATCATAGTTGCTTCATCTGTCCTACTCCAAGAGGGCACCATCTAATGTTTCATGTTGAACTGAACACACTTGCAATAGATGCTGCAGAATAGCAAAAAGAAAAGTTTGTTTTTTATCTCACCTCTTCATTGTGGAGATACTAGTGCATCTCAATAAATAAGAATATCATCAAAAAGTTAATTTATTTTCAGTAATTCAATACAAAAAGTAAAATGTATATATTATATAGAGTCATTATACGCAGAGTAATCTATTTCAAGCATTTATTTCTGCTAATGTTGATGATTATGGCTTACAGCCAATGAAAACACCAAGGTCATTATTTCAGAGAATTAAAGTAGAGAGGATGAAGCTGCCGTATTCCACAAAACATCAAAGGGTGGATATAATATTGATTTATGAGTCAACGTGTTTCGGGGCTCCCAGAAACGCCCTGAAACATGGCAATATGATATTGATTTTTGATAAGACAAGGGGGGGGGGACAAGAGGCGCAATAGTGCCCTTATCACTAGACACTACTCCTGTAGTGGTGAGAAAAGAAAAGCCACTCACCTATGCCAGTTGTGCCACCCACAACTGGTTAATAGACCTGGTAGGATAAATATCCTGATGGCTGCTGCTGGACTTCCACCGGTCTCCACTCGTGGAGACGAAATCAGATGCTTTGGGGAAGGTGAGGTGTGTCACAGTCCGCGCTGCCAATGTGCTGTCAAAGTGTTCCGCTTTAAAGAATGCCAGTAGACGGTGTCCAAGTTTAACCTTCTTTTTATACTCCAACGCGTTTCAACGCCTTTCCTGGCGTCTTCCTCAGGAAGACGCCAGGAAAGGCGTTGAAACGCGTTGGAGAATAAAAAGAAGGTTAAACTTGGACACCGTCTACTGGCATTCTTTAAAGCGGAACACTTTGACAGCACATTGGCAGCGCGGACTGTGACACACCTCTCCTTCCCCAAAGCAATTGATTTTTGATGATATTCTAATTATTGAGATGCACTAGTATTAGCAATCAAAGTATTTGCCACCTAATGAGTTAACTTTTATTAAATTGAAGTGGGCGTAATCAGTTACTTCACTGACGGCATGTACAGAGCTGCTCACCATTATTAGCACCCCTTCATTTTTTTTATAGACTACAATATGTTCAGAAATGCTGTAAATGGAAATGTACCAAAGTTATATCCTCAGGACTTTTTAATTAGTGATCCAAAGTAATACAACAATAAAACATTGTTTGTCAACTTACAATTTGTAATTTCAAAGAAGAAACAGAATAAATGGCATGTGCAGCTATAAAAGCCCCCCTTCCTGCCCCCCCAATTAATACTTGGTTGAACAACCCATTGCATCGATGAAGATCAGTCATTCCTTTTTATGGCTTTTCTTCAGCAATGGTTTCTTCATTGGTCTTTGCCTATAAAGGTTTAGTGTGTGGGATATGGTACAGTACTTGTTTAAACCATTATTCCAGACTGTTCCAGGTTGGTCTTCAGGTCTTTGGATGACTGACGTGGTGCTTTTTCCACCATTTGAACCATTCTTCACAGACATCGCTTGTCAATTTTCCTCTTTCCCCACTTCAAGGGAGGTTTTTGACGGTTTCATGCTTGACAGACATCTTAATAACATTGTGCACTGTTGAAACTGTAATACCAATGTCTTTGGAGATGGCCTTATACTCTTTGGAAGTCTTGTGTTTGCTAATAATAGCAGTACTGATGTCCTGAGACAGCTCATTGGTCATCACCATTGTGACAAAGGAACAGGGACTAACATGTAGCTTTTTAAAACACTAAAGTCATTATTCATTGGCTAATTTATATCACTTGGACACCAACAATTTATCACAGGTCATTCTCCTTTGTGATTTACTACAGGTGAGTCAAAATGCATTTCCATACTAATTCAATGTAAAGGAGCCAATACCAGTAACACAGCAGCTTTAGGTTTTTATATTTTTCGCTCCAATTGTTTCGTTTAATTGTTTCTTATGATTTGCTCTTTTGTATTTAACACAAGTCTCTATGCAAACAAGCTGTTTCACTTGATTCATATTATTCCACATTATGTACTTAAACTTCATGGGTGCTAATAATGATGAGCAGGACTGTACTTTTCCCCCTGAATAATCCTGACCAATTATAAGCAGGGAGCAACACAGCAGAAAAATAACCCTCCACAGTAGCTTAGTGCGTGAGAAGTATGACAGAGAGCCCTGATCTTCTGGTCTAACTTCCTACATGACTAGAAAAGCACTGATAATGAAAACCTGGCAGATTTGGTCACTGTGGTGGTGTCACGGTGTAGGGAATAATGATAAGGGAATGGCAGTTATGGACAGGGTGACCAGGGAAGACTAGTCTGACCCTAGTCTAGGAACCCTGAATGGCCCTGATCCTGAAGGTATCTCTGATGGTTAGAAGGTTCGGGCCTCTAGCCTCTCCCTAACCTCCTCCACAAGCTCTGCGCTATTTCCCCTTCAGCTCCCTCCACAGAATCGGGATACAGCAACTCCAAAGGAAAGAACCTCAGCAACAGAAACACACAGAACTGCACAGCACAGGCTCCAGACATAGAGTGAAACTCTATCAGCAGCACCACCTGGTGGGAGGAGAGGCTACTTAAAGGCTAGGGGGAGGGGAGTTCAGGTGAGTCACACATTAACCCCTCAACCAGCAGTTGAACCTAATAGTGAATGCAGTTCTGGAGCACAACACAGGAGGCCCAGGACCTTTACAACTATCAACCATGCAGCTCTTAAAGACAAACACATACACAGCAGCATCCAGCAATGTCAGCGCCATCTAAGCGTGTGACAGCTGAGTTTAGAAGTTCATATTACAAACCCTTCTATCTACTCTTCGAGCATGGTCACCTCTGCTATACGGCTCCTCCGCCACACTCCCTGAGATGTGTCAGTAATTACATTAATGTCTGCTGTATTCAAGAAGCTTGTACTCACTTTGACGTGAGAAGAGAGTAGGGTCTCATTGCGTCTTACCCAGGAGATGTCCAGAACAGATTTGTGTGAGGTATAATGATAGCCTTGATCTCACTGCATAGTGAGTACAACTTGCTTGAGCACAGCAGAGTGTGATAACCTCTCACACACTGAGAAACCTGCTCTGAGCTATGGAGGGGGTGTGTTCTCTCTCCAATATATTGCTGCCTGCCTATGATTGGTCAGCATCATACAGAGGGAAGAAGTATACGCCCCTTGTGAAAAAATATCTGATACATATTTGGACATAACAAAAGTTAACTCATTAGTTGTCAACTACTTTGATTGCCAATGTCTGAGCACTAAAGAGGAAAAATTAGAAAAATTAATTAGTATATGATTTTATTCAACTCTGCAGCCACTATTACATTGTGTGCCCAGTTCAACATAAATAATTTGCACTAAAAGGTCATCATATATCTTGCAGTAGTCTATCTATGATGTTTATTAAACATCGTGCATAAAATGCTGATCCCTAACTACCCTCAGCATTATACTGAATCATCTTTTACAAAACTATGCATCAATCTGCTCTAATCCTCCTGCTCTATAACATGGTGCCTGCAGATTAGAATGCATTTTCATGGTGACAGGGTTCCCTTTAAGGGAACTTTCCTATCTGGTTGTTCTTTGTATCATTAGGGCCTCTTTACACGCTGAGACTTTCCAGCGATCCCACCAGCGATCCAACCTGGCCGGGATTGCTGGAAAATCTCTATGCATTCGCTGGTGAGCTGTCAAACAGGCAGACTCACCAGCAACCAGTGGACCAGCGATATCGTGGAAAGAATATAAACTATTCTTTCCATGATGTCTAGCTCCTGCTCCTGTCTTCTGAAAAGCTGCGGTAAGCGGGAACAGGCTGGTAACCATGATAAACAATGGGTATCTAGGCAGGGTGCAGCACCTAGTTATCCAATGTATACCTTGGTTACCAGCCTTCTCCACTTTCAGGCTGGTATCCAAGGTATACAGCGGGTATCTAAGCACATCGCAGCCCCTAGTTACCTGCTGTGTACCTTGGATACCAGCCTGGAAGCAGAGAAGGCTGGTAACCAAAGTATACATTGGTAACTAGGCACTGTGCGCTGCCTAGATACCAGTTGTTTACCATGGTTACCAGCCTGTGAGGTCGCTGATCGTTGGCCTCTCGCTGTCACACGCAGCGATGCATCCTGACCAGCGGGAGACCAAGGACCAAGGACCAAAAGATGGTCCTGAACAATGTGCAAGCGATCAGCGACCTCACAGCAGGGGCCTGATTGCTGCTATGTGTCACACACTGTGACATCGCTGGAGAGGTCACTAATACGTCACAAAACCTGTGACATCTCAGCGACAACGCTAGCGATGTTGTAGTGTGTGAAGTACCTCTTAATCACAAGTGTAGTTTTTGGTGACCACTCCCCTCCACTATTAAAAGTTTCATGTCTTATCAGCTCACACTCGTGATAGAATCTCTTTCAATACTGTCCAATGTGGATGGATCCAGTATCTGGAAGAAGCAGTGGTGTCGTTACAATTGTAGCTGCAGTGCTTTGCTGCATTAAGGAGTTTTGTATCATACCCTTTTGTGTCTATTTTACCTCTGCCTGTGTTCCTTACCTTGTGTTGTATTATAGTAGAGGGGAAGCTAGTGTCCTCATCAGCCTGCACACTAAACAGGGTGAGTCCAGGGCAAGCGATGGCCTAAGCAAGTGATGGCAATGGGGGTAAGGACCTGTATAGAGACATTAGGGCGTGCAGGGTCCAGCTTCAGGTGAGTGTCAAAAGATGACCCTCCTCTCTATCACCAGGGCCTTCCATGTACACCATCCCCCTTTTCACCTCTGTGTTGTGCCGTTCACTGGGCATCCGTATGCCCTGGCGTTACAGTAGCACCATACAAACGCAAAGATCTGAGATAAATCTACATCTTTAATATGTCCAAAATGTAATACTCAGACAATATATATAGAGAGACAACACAAGGATACAAGCAAATAGAATGGGAATACCCCTGGATATAAATGTACTGTACACTCTGAAGTCTACACCAAGATGGCAATAAGTAATCACATATGCAAAAATAAAACCAACAAATATTTGCATGCTGTCAAGGAAAAACCAGTATAGCAAGCAAATTAGAACTAAGGGATATAAGTTACTAATCAATTGCACAAACATATGAGGTACTGAAATTGGCCTTCCAGAAAGGTTGATGGAACAAGGAAACACAAAAAAAGGGAGCAAACATCGCTTATAAAATCAAGACTTACCACAGTATTAAAGTCAAAGTGACAGAAGGTTAAATAGCAAGCACCCAATCCAGGTTTCGCTTCAAAAGCTTCATATGGGGTACAGAAAGTATAGAAGTAACTATATTTTCTCCTACTGTACAGCTCAAAATAGAAGCTGGCTATTCCACAATTTTGATGTAATTTAGGTTTATTCAATCGCAACAAATCTGTTGTAGCATTAACATTTTCTTCCAATAATCTTTTAATGGGCTACTATGCTAATAATTATCTCATAGAACACATACATCTTATTACCTAAAGACATTTCCCTGCCTCACCCCACAGCTAACATGTCAGTACACACATACTGCAGCACATTATTATTAGTGCTGGTAATAGACCCATCTGTTGTCTTCACTCCATTATGCATAATGCAATTTGTCCTTCTCCTGAATACAGATGTGCCAATACCTTAAAAGGCTGGATTACAGTAAGAGGAAACACCTTCATTAGAAAGCTGGTGACATTGCAAACTTAATAAAGATTCGTAGATCCAGAATTAACATTACAGAAATAAGAAACAAATCCAATTCTATTTAAAAACTCCACAAGAAATTTCAAATACCGTATATACTCGCGTATAAGTCGAGTTTTTCAGCCCAAAAATTGGGCTGAAAAGTTACCCCTCGGCTTATACGCGAGTCACTATACGGGCGCCCACCCCCCAGAGGTATACAGGCCCCCCATCAGTATACAGGCCCCCCATGGTCCGTAAACCTGTAAAGGAAGATGATTATACTTATCGCTGTCCCGGTGCCGTCCCGCTCTGCTTCGCGATCCTCCATCTGCATCGCGCTCCTCCATCTCCATCTGACAATGACGTCATTCGGCGCAGAACACAGGAAGTCGGAAGCCGGTGAATGAAGATGGAGGATCGCGATGCAGAGCGGGGACAGCAGCGGGACAGTGATAAGTATAATCATCTTCTTTTACAGGTTTACGGACCATGGGGGGGGCCTGTATACTGATGGGGGGCCTGTATACCTCGGGCTGCTGTATATACCCTGGGGCTGCTGCTGTATGTACCCTGGGCTGCTGCTGTATGTACCCTGGGCTGCAGCTGTATGTACCCTGGGGCTGCAGCTGTATGTACCCTGGGGCTGCTGCTGTATATACCCTGGGGCTGCTGCTGTATATACCATGGGGCTGCTGCTGTATATACCCTGGGGCTGCTGCTGTATATACCATGGGGCTGCTGCTGTATATACCCTGGGCTGCTGCTGTATATACCATGGGGCTGCTGCTGTATTACCATGGGCTGCTGCTGTATATACCCTGGGGCTGCTGCTGTATATACCCTGGGCTGCTGCTGTATATACCATGGGGCTGCTGCTGTATATACCCTGGGGCTGCTGCTGTATATACCCTGGGCTGCTGCTGTATATACCACTGTATATACCACTGGGGAGGCTGCTGTAACACTGCTGGGGCCTGTATATACCACTGGGAGGCTGCTGTATACCACACTGCTGGGGCTGTATACTACCACTGGGGAGGCCTGTATACCATCGGGGGGCCTGTATACCACACTGCTGGGGCTGTATACCTGTGCTGGGTCCACCCTCGGCTTATACACGAGTCAATAGTTTTTCCCAGATTTTGGGGGCAAAAGTAGGGGGGTCGGCTTATACACGGTCGGCTTATACACGAGTATATACGGTACCTTTGCAGAATTTTATAAAAATCTATACAATCTCAAAGATGATAGCTCTGAGCCTCATCCCTCACAAGATAAAATCATATCTTTTTTGGATTCCATCACACTCCCATGCCTATCCAAAGAAGACCTTTCTGGCCTTTAATGAGCCCTTTACAGAACTAGAAATACAACTAACCATAAACTCACTTAAGAAATGTAAATCGCCTGGCCAGACGGTCTCCAGAACGAGTATTATATAGCTAAGGGAGATATTTTATCCCCTTGTATTACAAACATTTTAAACGCATTGGCTACTGGCAATAATTCCATTCCAAGGGAAATACTTCAAGCAATATTTCTGTAATCCCAAAAATAAAGGTGACAAAGACCTTGTTTCAAATTACAGACCCATTTCACTTCTCAACACTGATTTTAAAATTATTACCAAAGCTATTAATTCTAGACTCCAGAGGGTTATTCCCAAACTAAGACATAACGACCAGGTAGGTCTTATACAAAATAGAAATTCAGCAGACGCCACAAGGAGAATCCTGAATTTCATCTCATATGCTGAACAAACTAAATCCCCCGTCCTGGTGGTCTCTGTCGACACAGAGAAAGCGTTCGACAGAGTCCACTGGGGTTACTTACTTGAAGTTCTAAAAAAATTCGGCTTTCAGGGTCACATCTTCAACTCTGTCCTGTCTTTATATAAAGATCCCTCTGCAAAAATTCTTATAAATAACCACTTGTCTGGCGAGTTCCTACTTTCGAACGGAACAAGGCAAGGTTGCTCACTCTCACCTTCCCTTCTCGATTTATTCATTTAACCTTTAGCTGAAAAAATCTCGCTCAAATTTACCAATTAGTGGATTACATTGAAACCATGAAGAATTCAAAATAAGCTCCCCTATTCCGTCAAGTCTACAACTTGCCATGAGACCCAGGCAACCGCCCCATAACTGACACTCACCCAGCCTACTGTATCCCCACCCGACCCTCGCAGACTGTGAGCCCTTGTGGACAGGGTCCCCTCCCCTCCTGTAACCATATGTCCTGATTGTCTAGAGTTATTGTAATTATGCTTGTCTCCTCTATCCTCATGTAAAGCGCCATGGAACCTAATGGCGCTATATAAATAAATAAATAATAATAATAATATTATTTTAACAATAACTGATCCAATTATTTCTACTCGAAATCTCCTCTCTACATTTACTGAGTTCTCAAATATTTCCCACTATAAAATTAACATTAACAAAACACAAGTCATTGGCCTGAATTTAGAAAATGACCTTTTGAAAGATCTTAAATCGGAGAACAACTTTTCCTGGGAAAATGAGTCTTTAAATGATCTTGGTATATTAGTCACTAAAACAATCTCCAAATTACTTGATACAAATCTTGAAATGCTTTATAAAGATTTACAATCTAACTTACAACACATATCCAAAACTGATTTGACTTGGCTGGGCAAAATTGAATCCTACAAGTTATTCATTCTCCCTAAAATTTTATACCTATTCTATTCCCCTCCACATCAATAAATTATGGTTAAATAAACTTCAATCTCAATTATCTACTTTTATATGGGGCAAAAAGAAACCGAGGGTCTCAATGTTCACTCTAGAAAAAAGTAGATTAAATGGGGGTTTGGCGGTGCCCAATATTGCCGCGTACTACCAAGCAACTATTGTAAAGCTTAACCAGATGTGGTGCGATGAAAGAGAAAAACCTAGATGGATTCAAATTGAAGAGATGAGTCACTCAAAGAGAAATTTCAGATGGCATCTTCTCTCTTTTTTATGTGATAAGTCTAAACGTCTCCCAAAAGAACTCATAATCAAATCTACCATTCAATCTTGGAGATTTTTGGCTACGAAATCTTCGACTTCCCACCCAATTTCGACTCCAACATGGTTACTTTTGGAGATTATTTCTTCAATTTCTCCAGATATCAAAGTTCATTCTTGGAAAAATTCTGATATTAATTATATTTCTGACATACTTGACAAGGAGAAACAACTTATTCCCTTTACAACACTCAAATCCAAGCACAATCTAGAAGATGTAGAATCACCTACTTGGTCAAAAATTAACCACTTACCGTATATACTCGTGTATAAGCCGACCCCCCTACTTTTGCCCCAAAAATCTGGAAAAACCTATTGACTCGTGTATAAGCCGAGGGTGGACCCCAGCACAGGTATACAGCCCCCAGCAGTGTGGTATACAGGCCCCCCCCAGTGGTATACAGGCCTCCCCAGTGGTAGTATACAGCAGCCCCAGTGGTAGTATACAGCAGCCCCAGTGGTAGTATATAGCATCCCCAGCAGCCCCAGTGGTAGTATACAGCATCCCCAGCAGCCCCAGCGGTAGTGTATAGCAGCCCCAGCAGCCCCAGCGGTAGTATACAGCAGCCCCAGTAATCCAGGGCCCTCCCAGCCTTGCTCCGGTCACCTGTAAAGCAAAATATACTTATCACTGTCCCGCTGCCGTCCGCGCCTGCATCTGCCGGCATAGCGATCCTCCATCTTCATGCGTCCTCTTCCGACTTCCTGTGTTCGGCGCCGGCAATGACGTCATTGCCTGCGACGAACACAGGAAACCAGAAGAAGACGCATGAAGATGGAGGATCGGGGATGTCGGCAGCGGCGGGCGCGGACGGCAGCGGGACAGTGATAAGTATATTTTGCTTTACAGGTGACCGGAGCAAGGCTGGGGGGGCCCTGGATTACTGGGGCTGCTGCGGCTGCTGTATACTCATAGGGACCGTCACTGACTCGCGTATAAGCCGAGGGGGGTACTTTTCAGCCCAATTTTTGGGCTGAAAAACTCGGCTTATACTCGAGTATATACGGTATATACCAAACACAAACAAAAAATTTTCTTGCCACTTAATGTGGCCCAACTCTTTAGATTCCCTCAATCTAAGATTTTTTGGTCAACTAAAATCATTTATAAAGAATTCAATCTAGATTCAAGCTTTATCAAAAACTCCAATTTAGAGAAGTGGGAAAAAGAACTTAAAATCTCGATCTCCAATAGCATTTTAGTAGATACAATCAAAACTGTCCATAAAAGTCTTATGTGTTCATCACTTATTGAAACCTACTACAAGACCTTCGCAAGATGGTATTTTACACCTATTAGGCTTCATCAATTTTCAGATAATTTATCACCCCTCTGTTGGAGGAGCTGTAACAATCTAGGGACTATGCTACACATATTCTGGGATTGCGGCTCTCTGAGCACCTTCTGGGGAGAAGTCCGTATTTTTTTAAATGAAATTACTAGCCTAGATATTGATTTGTCTCCCGAATTGGCTCCTCTGCTTATTTGTATTAACTCTTTTCCTAGGGAATATAGACCTCTTTTAGTCCACATACTTTTGACAGCTAATTTATGTATAGCAGCTAAGTGGATGGATCCCGACTCCCCCCCGTTCGGTATCCTGATTGAAACTATTGCTACTCATAACACATATGAATTCACTTTTTCGATGAGGAATAATCTTTATGAAAAATATAATAAGAAATGGAAGTATTGGAATTTATATTTTCCCTCTCGAAACGCTCTACCTTCTCAACCCACTTCTGATTATTAAGTTAACTTTAAAACTATTCCAGACTCTTGGTTTGATTGGACCCTGCTAAATACCTATAGTCTCTTCCCTTTTGCTTAGGTTGTTAATAGACAATTTAATCCTAGACCCTATGTTTATATTAAGGTATTGTATATTCCAACTACGGTAATTACTTGTATACTAATACGACTCTGTTATTTATACTTTGTATATTTCATGTATACTGGACAATTTGTTTGTTATGTTGTTAAATATGATTGAAACATGTTCAATAAAATTCTTTGAACAAGAAAGCTGGTGACAGATAAAACATGATACACCATAGATAAGAGATGTGATAACAACAGTTCACCTGTGACAGATTATTCCCGCAACACTGTTTCATAGAAAAAAATCTGATTTTGTTTTCTAACCATGGATTTCAGTTAGTATGCCCGTCTTTGTACTCAACCCACCAAGGGTTGTAGGAATCCACCATGAACTTTAAGTTTTGACCTAACTTTACTACAACCTGAATCACATAAAAGTTACTTAAGAGAGAATATACTTTGAGATGGCGGCCGTGCCCTTGTGACTAAGCAGCAGGTGACTTCTTCCTGCCCCCTTTCCCTAGACTCCCAATGTTTACGGTGAGAGACCTGTCAGTCAAGGGGAGCGGGACAGACACCTGCCTCTTGCACTAGCCATCCTAATTTAATGATCTGCAGCCGTTATCTCATAGTTTTCTGCTGAAATGGACGCAATTAATTTCTGTTGTCCGCGACATGGGCAGCATGTCCTTAGGAGCATTATTGTTCTTTAATTCTCAGGAATTTGATATCTACTGTCACAAGTATCTTCCGTCATTAGAAAACTTGTGGCAGATCTGGGATCTGAGCTTCACATGAACTTGTGAGACTCTGAATTTTAAGTGTGATTGCTTTCTTTTGGACTAGCAAGGGTTAATGACATTCTCCCTTGCTGGTAGCTCCTGGTTAGTTTAATTAAACTGCAGCCGGTTATGTTACCAGTCCCCTTCCCATTAAATAGTCACATGAGCCATCACCCGAAACTGGGTATATATTCTTTCTATTCTGACCACCGTGGAGGAGGAAGTTTCTGGTGACTGCTGGTGATTCTGCTGCTGAGTTCTGTTGTTGGGGCAGTGTTGTATGCAGCTTTGGTGTTTGGCTGCAGCAGTCAAGTATTTCCTTTATTTTTTTGTGTTCCCCTGTCTGTCTACCTTTTCCTGTGTTGGACTACTGTAAAGGTGAAGTCTGGTGCACTCTCCGGCCTCCGTACTAGCCAGGATGAGTAGAGGGACAGCTTAGGGACCCAGACATGTGGTGGGGGAAGGACCCGCTTAGGGATGTTACTGAAAGCTCAGGGGCCAGACACAGGTTAGTGTCAGGAGATGTACCATCCCCCTCTCTCTATCGTCAGGGTTTTCATCTCCCTTTACATTCCGTTGTAACCTCTATGTTGCACTGCGCGCCGGACATCCCCTAGTCCATGCGTGACAATTACAGCTAGTATTATAAGACAATAGTCTAGTTTTTTTCAGGACTGTCTCCAAAGCCAGAGCCGTCAAGCAATTGCCACATGGTGATGGTGATTTGTGGCTCCATGACATTAAAGGGAGCTGTCACTTTGGAAAATGCTACTTACCTGCAGATATAGTTATTCTGCAGGTAGATATCATTATTATGCTGCCAAGTTGCCTTACTGACAATCCAGCTATCAGAAGAAAATGAAGGTACCGTATTTCCTCCTAGGAGGCACTGGCTTCCAGTCATGGGCTCATATGTGGAGCAGCTATAGTCACCACTCACAGTTCCGGTCACCATGACTATGAGTGGTAGTTGTAAGCTTACAGTGTAACCCTCATGACTGAAAGCTGATGGCTTCTGGGAGAACATAATTTAATTTTCTCCTGGTAGCTTTAATTATCAGTAATGTGGCTGAGCAGCATTGTAACACCATTCGCTTGCAGATTATCCCTATATGTAGGACACCGCTAGTCACAGGTAACGATCCTGAAGAAGGACGTGTAGAAATTCAGTAGGGTAGGATTTCATTACACATGTGGGTTGTGATCAATATTTGCAGTGTTCTAACTCGGCATTCTGATCTTAATTTTCCTTCGCCTCTAGGGATGAAACAGGTATACAGCATATGTTCATCAAGTATCCTTTCTCAGCTATGATCTTTGGGGATAAATCACTGAAAAGAGAAGGGGCGCACAATAGTATATACAGTTGTGGCCAAAAGTATTGACACCCCTGCAATTCTGTCTGATAATACTCAGTTTCTTCCTGAAAAAGATTGCAATCACAAATTCTTTGGTAGTATTATCTTCATTTAATTTGTCTTAAATGAAAAAACACAAAAGAGAATGAAGCAAAAACCAAACATTGATCATTTCACACAAAACTCCAAAAATGTGCCGGACAAAAGTATTGGCACCCTCAGCCTAATACTTGGTTGCACAACCTTTAGCCAAAATAACTGCGATCAACCGCTTCTGGTAACCATCAATGAGTTTCTTACAATGCTCTGCTGGAATTTTAGACCATTCTTCTTTGGCAAACTGCTCTAGGTCACTGATATTTGAAGGGTGCCTTCTCCAAACTGCCATTTTTAGATCTCTCCACAGGTGTTCTATGGGATTCAGGTCTGGACTCATTGCTGGCCACCTTAGAAGTCTCCAGTGCTTTCTCTCAAACCATTTTCTAGTGCTTTTTGAA
Organism: Allobates femoralis; assembly: GCA_033576535.1. Lineage (NCBI taxonomy): Eukaryota > Metazoa > Chordata > Amphibia > Anura > Aromobatidae > Allobates > Allobates femoralis. Next base: position 61,013,779 of record JARQOC010000007.1, read on the forward strand.
GTGTGTTTTGGGTCATTGTCCTGCTGGAAGACCCATGACCTCTGAGGGAGACCCAGTTTTCTCACACTGGGCTCTATATTATGCTGCAAAATTTGTTGGTAGTCTTCAGACTTCATAATGCCATGCACACGATCAAGCAGTCAAGTGCCAGAGGCAGCAAAGCAACCCCAAAACATCAGAGAACCTCCACCATGTTTGACTGTAGGGACCGTGTTCTTTTCTTTGAATGTCTCTTTTTTTCTCCTGTAAACTCTATGTTGATGCCTTTGCCCAAAAAGAGAGAACATTCTTCCAAAACGTTTTAGGCTTTCTCAGGTAAGTTTTGGCAAACTCCAGCCTGGCTTTTTTATGTCTCAGGGTAAGAAGTGGGGTCTTCCTGGGTCTCCTACCATACAGTCCCTTTTCATTCAGACGCCGACGGATAGTACGCGTTGTCACTGTTGTACCCTCGGACTGCAGGGCAGCTTGAACTTGTTTGGATGTTAGTCGAGGTTCTTTATCCACCATCCGCACAATCTTGCGTTGAAATGTCTTGTCAATTTTTCTTTTCCGTCCACATCTAGGCAGGTTAGCCACAGTGCCATGGGCTTTAAACTTCTTGATGACACTGCGCACGGTAGACACAGGAACATTCAGGTCTTTGGAGATGGACTTGTAGCCTTGAGATTGCTCATGCTTCCTCACAATTTGGTTTCTCAAGTCCTCAGACAGTTCTTTGGTCTTCTTTCTTTTCTCCATGCTCAATGTGGTACACACAAGGACACAGGACAGAGGTTGAGTCAACTTTAATCCATGTCAACTGGCTGCAAGTGTGATTTAGTTATTGCCAACAGGTAAGTTACAGGTGCTGTTAATTACACAAATTAGAGAAGCATCACATGATTTTTTTTAACTGTGCCAATACTTTTGCCCACCCCCTTTTTTATGTTTGGTGTGGAATTATATCCAATTTGGCTTTAGGATAATTCTTTTTGTGCTTTTTCATTGAAGACAAATTAAATGAAGATAATAATACCAAAGAATTTGTGATTGCAATCATTTTCAGGAGGAAACTGAGTATTATCTGACAGAATTGCAGGGGTGTCAATACTTTTGGCCACAACTGTATCTGACAATTATAAATATAGAACAAATAGTGATTCCGCTCTTCTATTTTGGTTGTAAGACATCACAACCACCTTTTCGCTTGTGACAACTAAGATATCAAGCTATTTTCACGGTTTGCAGTAGTTCTCCCAACGTGTTTTAGTCAAGGATAGTGTATAAGGGAAAAGGATCTTGTGAATGCGATCCCGCTCCAAATAATCCATGAACCCAATCCCGTTAGAATTCAAACAGTGGCTTTATTTCTACGCTTTACGGGGTCAAACCCTTTCCTCAGGAATACCACAACATTGGGATGCACATCCTTGCCTTGTACTGATCAGATATTTATAGACCAGTAATTGATGTGTCAGAGATCTGAATGAGGCTCTTAAAGTGACATCATGTCACCTGACATTGAATGCATACAGTTAGGGCCAGAAATATTTGGACAGTGACACAATTTTCGCGAGTTGGGCTCTGCATGCCACCACATTGGATTTGAAATGAAACCTCTACAACAGAATTCAAGTGCAGATTGTAACGTTTAATTTGAAGGGTTGAACAAAAATATCTGATAGAAAATGTAGGAATTGTACACATTTCTTTACAAACACTCCACATTTTAGGAGGTCAAAAGTAATTGGACAAATAAACATAACCCAAACAAAATATTTGTATTTTCAATATTTTGTTGCGAATCCTTTGGAGGCAATCACTGCCTTAAGTCTGGAACCCATGGACATCACCAAACGCTGGGTTTCCTCCTTCTTAATGCTTTGCCAGGCCTTTACAGCCGCAGCCTTCAGGTCTTGCTTGTTTGTGGGTCTTTCCGTCTTAAGTCTGGATTTGAGCAAGTGAAATGCATGCTCAATTGGGTTAAGATCTGGTGATTGACTTGGCCATTGCAGAATGTTCCACTTTTTTGCACTCATGAACTCCTGGGTAGCTTTGGCTGTATGCTTGGGGTCATTGTCCATCTGTACTATGAAGCGCCGTCCAATCAACTTTGCAGCATTTGGCTGAATCTGGGCTGAAAGTATATCCCGGTACACTTCAGAATTCATCCGGCTACTCTTGTCTGCTGTTATGTCATCAATAAACACAAGTGACCCAGTGCCATTGAAAGCCATGCATGCCCATGCCATCACGTTGCCTCCACCATGTTTTACAGAGGATGTGGTGTGCCTTGGATCATGTGCCGTTCCCTTTCTTCTCCAAACTTTTTTCTTCCCATCATTCTGGTACAGGTTGATCTTTGTCTCATCTGTCCATAGAATACTTTTCCAGAACTGAGCTGGCTTCTTGAGGTGTTTTTCTGCAAATTTAACTCTGGCCTGTCTATTTTTGGAATTGATGAACGGTTTGCATCTAGATGTGAACCCTTTGTATTTACTGTCATGGAGTCTTCTCTTTACTGTTGACTTAGAGACAGATACACCTACTTCACTGAGAGTGTTCTGGACTTCAGTTGATGTTGTGAACGGGTTCTTCTTCACCAAATAAAGTATGCGGCGATCATCCACCACTGTTGTCATCCGTGGACGCCCAGGCCTTTTAGACTTCCCAAGCTCACCAGTCAATTCCTTTTTTCTCAGAATGTATCCAACTGTTGATTTTGCTACTCCAAGCATGTCTGCTATCTCTCTGATGGATTTTTTCTTTTTTTTCAGCCTCAGGATGTTCTGCTTCACCTCAATTGAGAGTTCCTTTGACCGCATGTTGTCTGGTCACAGCAACAGCTTCCAAATGCAAAACCACACACCTGGAATCCACCCCTTACCTTTTAACTACTTCATTGATTACAGGTTAACGAGGGAGACGCCTTCAGAGTTAATTGCAGCCCTTAGAGTCCATTGTCCAATTACTTTTGGTCCCTTGAAAAAGAGGAGGCTATGCATTACAGAGCTATGATTCCTAAACCTTTTCTCCGATTTGGATGTGGAAACTCTAATATTGCAGCTGGGAGTGTGCACTTTCAGCCCATATTATATATATAATTGTATTTCTGAACATGTTTTTGTAAACAGCTAAAATAACAAAACTTGTGTCACTGTCCAAATATTTCTGGCCCTAACTGTACGTGGCACTATGGTCTAAACAATTGTATAGACATATACAATACAAAAAGGATACATGGATCATGGTCTATTATTGTTATTTGTTATTTTCTGATCCATGTAACCTTTTTGTATTGTATATGGGGTCCTCTGAAGAACAGCATGCGCCAGCATCCACAGGAAGTGATCATTTGTGCTATATAGAGATGTGTTGCAGCTCATCCCTACAGAACACAAGCGATGTGCAACACTGAAGCCCCTACCATTATAAAATAAATTTTAAAAAAAACATAAAGTTCAAACACCCCCCTATTGCCCCATTGAAAATAAAACTATTACAAAAAATAAAAAACACACATACTTGGTATTGCCGCATTCAGAAATGCCCGATCTATCAAAAAAGAAAATCAATTAATCAGATCTGTAAACTGTGTAACAGAAAACAAAGTGCAAATTCCATAATTATGTTATTTTAGTAGCTGCAACATTAAAATAAACTGCAATAACAGGTGATCAAAACATTGCATCTACAGTGTGTTGTGAAAGTATTCGGCCCCCTTGAACTTTTTTTCCACCTTTTGTCACATTTCAGGCTTCAATCATAAAGATATAAAATTAAAATTTTTTTGTGAAGAATCAACTACAAGTGGGACACAATCGTGAAGTGGAACGAAATTTATTGGATATTTTAAACTGTTTTAAAAAATAAAAAACTGAAAAGTGGGGCGTGAAATATTATTCGCCCCTTTACTTTCAGTACAGCAAACTCACTCCCGAAGTTCAATGTTGATCTCTGAATGATCCAATGTTGTCCTAAATGACTGGTAATGATAAATAGAATCCACCTGTGTGTAATCAAGTCTCCGTATAAATGCACCTACTCTGTGATAGTCTCAGGGTTCTGTTTCAAGTGCAGAGAGCGTCATGAAAACCAAGGAACACACCAGGCAGGTCCAAGATACTGTTGTGGTGAAGTTTAAAGCTGGACTTGGACCAAAAAGATTTCCCAAGTTTTAAACATCTCAAGGAGCACTGTGCAAGCGATCATATTGAAATGGAAGGAGTATGAGACAATGCAAATCTACCAAGACCTGGCCATCCCTCTATACTTTCATCTCGAACAAGGAGAAGACTGATCAGAGATTCAGCCAAAAGGCCCATGATCACTCTGGATGAACTGCATAGATCTACAGCTGAGGTGGGAGAGTCTGTGCATAAGACAACAATCAGTCATACACTGCACAAATCTAGCCTTTATGGAAGAGTGACAAGAAGAAAGCCATTTCTCAAAGATATCCATAAAAAGTCTCATTTGAAGTCTGCCACAAGCCACCTGGGAGACACCAAACATCTATTATATAATTGCCGTAGCGACTTCCGTCGGAGCGGCGCAACTTCCGGTGGCTTTGTTAGCGAGCGAGCTGCTTCTCCTGGACTCTCCCCGTGGCCGCGTAGCTAACAAAGCCAGGGCTGGCTAAGAGCATGGCGCTGTAGTGTACACCGCTATGGTATACTACAGTCCCATGGCCATACGCTTTACACCTGACAGGCGTATGGCCATGGGACTGTAGTATACCATAGCGGTGTACACTACAGCCCCATGCTCTTAGCCACCCCCTCAGTGCACCGCCCCTACCCCTAAGTCGCTTCGCTAACAAAGCCAGGGCTGCCTAAGAGCATGGCGCTGTAGTGTACACCGCTATGGTATACTACAGTCCCATGGCCATACGCTTTACACCTGACAGGCGTATGGCCATGGTACTGTAGTATACCATAGCGGTGTACACTACAGCCCCATGCTCTTAGCCACCCCCTCAGTGCGCCGCCCCTACCCCTAAGTCGCCACCCGCTAAGCCCCGACCACCTAACCCCCGACCCGCAGCATCCTAACCCCCCGCCGATACTCCCTAAGCCCCGCCGTCTACCCCCTAAGCCACCGCCGCCCTCAGTGCGCCGCCCCTACCCTAAGCCCCGACCACCTAACCCCCGACCCGCAGCATCCTAACCCCCCGCCGATACTCCCTAAGCCCCGCCGTCTACCCCCTAAGCCACCGCCGCCCTCAGTGCGCCGCCCCTACCCCTAAGTCGCCACCCGCTAAGCCCCGAACACCTGCGCCGCCCCTACCCCTAAGTCGCCACCCGCTAAGCCCCGACCACCTAACCCCCGACCCGCAGCATCATAACCCTTCGCCGATACCCCTAAACCCCGCCGTCTACCCCCTAAGCCACCGCCGCCCCTAAGCCCCTACCCCCTAAGCCCCGCAGCAGCCCCGACCACCTAACCCCCGACCCGCAGCATCCTAAGCCCCCGCCGATACCCCCTAAGCCCCTATCCCCTAAGCCGCGACCACCTAACCCCCGACCCGCAGCATCCTAAGCCCCCGCCGTTTACCCCCTAAGCCACCGCCGCCCCTAAGGCCCTACCCCCTAAGCCCCGCAGCAGCCCCTAAGCCCCTACCCCCTAAGCCCCGTAGCATCCTAGGCCCCCGCCGATACCCCCTAAGCCCCGCCGCCTATCCCCTAAGCCCCCGCCGTCCCCTAACCTAACGCCGCTGTCACCTAAGGCCCTACACCCGAAGCCCCCGCTGTCCCCTAACCTAACGCCCCCGTCGATCACTTACATCCCTTCAAGTCATCTGATCGTCCGATCCTCAACTCCTCCGTCCGGCCAGGCGTCCTCTTCCTCCGGCCCCGGGGTCTTCTCTCTTATTTCCGCCATCTTCGCCTCTTCGTCCGGCCCCGGGGATCTTCCACCTCCGACGTCCTCTTCCTTCTCATCTCATTAAGATAGAATGGAAGAAAAATCCCCCATTCTACCTCAATGAGATCTCAGGCCCTCTTCTGATTGGTCGCGGTATACTGCCCTCAGCCAATCAGAAGAGCCCCTCAAAACTGAGACGCAGTTCTCATTCAGGTCCGCCTTTTTTTTTACCCATTGACATACATTACCGGTGTGTCGGCGATTTTATGGCCGCCCACCTGGTTCTATTTGTCGGCCCTAAAATCGCGGACACACCGCTAATGCATCTCTATGGGCAGTCAGCCCGATTTCGGATTGAACGCCGACCAATCAGAATTCGAGCTGACTGCCCATAGACATGCATTAGCGGTGTGTCCGCGATTTTAGGGCCGACAAATAGAACCAGGTGGCCGGCCATAAAATCGCCGACACACCGCTAATGTATGTCAATGGGGAAAAAAAAAGGCGGACCTGAATGAGAACTGCGTCTCACTCTGAGTTAAAAAAATAAATAAATTAAATAATAAAAATAATAATTTAAAAATAATTAAAAAATAATAAAAAAATAAATAAAAAATATTAAATAATTAAATAAAAATAATAATAAAAAAAAAAAAACTGCGGACCTGAATGAGAACTGTGTCTCACTCTCACTTAAAAAAATAAATAAATTAAATAATAAAAATAATAATTTAAAATAATTAAAAAATAATAAAAAAATAAATAAAAAATATTAAATAATTCAATAAAAATAATAATAAAAAAAAAAAAAAAAACTGCGGACCTGAATGAGAACTGTGTCTCTCTCTCACTTAAAAAAATAAATAAATTAAATAATAAAAATAATAATTTAAAAATAATTAAAAAATAATAAAAAAATAAATAAAAAATATTAAATAATTCAATAAAAATAATAATAAAAAAAAAAAAAAACTGCGGACCTGAATGAGAACTGTGTCTCACTCTCACTTAAAAAAATAAATAAATTAAATAATAAAATAATAATTTAAAAATAATTAAAAAATAATAAAAAAATAAATAAAAATATTAAATAATTCAATAAAAATAATAATAAAAAAAAAAAAAAAAATGCGGACCTGAATGAGAACTGTGTCTCACTCTCACTTAAAAAAATAAATTAATTAAATAATAAAAATAATAATTTAAAAATAATTAAAAAATAATAAAAAAATAAATAAAAAATATTAAATAATTCAATAAAAATAATAATAAAAAAAAAAAAAATGCGGACCTGAATGAGAACTGTGTCTCACTCTCACTTAAAAAATAAATAAATTTATAATAAAAAAATAATTTAAAATAATTAAAAATAATAAAAAAAAAAAATATAAATAATAATAAAAATAATAAAAAAAAAAATAAAATAATTAAAAAATAATTAAAAAAAAATTAATAAAAAAAAAAAAAAAATAATAATAATAATATAAAATAATATAAAATAAATAAATCAAAATAATTTTAATGAATAAATAATAATAATTAATTAATAATGCTAATAAATTAATCTAATCTATAATAGCATAATAATGTATAAGCTATTAATGCTATAATGCTATTAATATGCTATTAATGCATAATATGCATAATGCTATTAATATGTATAATATATTATAATGCTATTAATGCTATATTAATATGTATTAATGCTATAATAATGCTATTAAATATAATCTAATATTATCTAAATGTATTAATGCTTAATGCTATATAATGTATAAATTAATGCTATATAATCAATGCAATAAATGTTATATAATGCTATTATTAATGCTAATAATCAATTATAATGCTATTAATGCTATAATAATGCTATTAATGTATTATTAATGCTAATAATGCTATTATTAATGCTATTTATGCTAATAATAATGCTATTAATGCTATTAATAATGCTATTAATGCTATTAATGCTAATATTTATCTATTAATGGTATTATTAATGCTATTAATGCTAATAATAATGCTATTAATGCTATTAATGCTAATAATAATGCTATTAATGCTATTAATAATGTTATTAATGCTATTATTAATGCTAATAATGCTATTATTAATGCTATTAATGCTAAAATAATGCTATTAATGCTATTAATAATGTAAATGCTATTATTAATGCTAATAATGCTATATTAATGCTATTAATGCAATAATAATGCTATTAATAATGCTATTAATGCTATTAATTTAATATTAACTATTATGCTATTAATGCTAATAATAATGCTATTAATGCTATTAATAATGCTATTAATGCTATTAATTAATGTATTAATGCTATATTAAATGCTATAATGCATTATTAATGCTATTAATGCTAATAATAATGCTATTAATGCTATTAATAATGTTATTAATGCTATTATTAATGCTAATAATGCTATTATTAATGCTATTAATGCCAATAATAATGCTATTAATAATGCTATTAATGCTATTAATGCTAATATTTATCCTATTCATGCTATTAATGCTAATAATAATGCTATTAATGCTATTAATAATGCTATTAATGCTATTAATTATGCTATTAATGCTATCAATGCTAATATTTATCTATTATGCATTATTAATGCTATTAATGCTAATAATAATGCTATTAATGCTATTAATAATGTTATTATTATTTGTATGCAAATTATTTTAATGCAATAATAATGCTATTATTATAATGCTATTATGCTAATATTAATCTATTAATGCTATTAATCAATGCATTTTTAATGCTAACTATTATATCTATTAATGCTATATTATAATGCTATATGTATTATTAATGTATTTTAATGCTATTAATGCTAATTTATAATGCTATTAATGCTATTAATGCTATAATCTAATATTATGCTATTAATGCTATTAATAATGTTATTAATGCTATTATGCTAATAATCTATATAATGCTATTAATGCTAATAATAATGCTATTAAGCTATTAATGCTATAATGCTATTATTAATGTATTATTTATGCTATTAATGCTAATAATAATGCTATTAATGCTATTTAATATATGCTATTAATGCTATTAATGCTATATATGTATATAATGCTATTTAATGCTATAATGCTATTTTAATGCTATTAATGCTAATAATTAATGCTATTAATGCTATTATTAATGCTATAATGCTATTATTAATGCTATTAATGCTAATAATAATGCTATTAATGCTATTAATAATGTATTAATGCTTATTAATGCTAATATTATTATCATTCAATTATTATTAATGCTATTAATGCTAATTAATATGCTATTAATGCTATTAATGCTAATAATAATGCTATTAATGCTATTAATAATGTATTAATGCTATTATTTAATGCTATATAATGTATTATTAATGCTATTAATGCTAATAATAATGCTATTAATGCTATTAATAAGTTATTATAATGCTATTATTAATGCTAATAATGCTATTATTAATGCTATTAATGCAATAATAATGCTATTAATAATGCTATTAATGCTATTAATGTAATATTTATCCTATTCATGCTATTAATGCTAATAATAATGCTATTAATGCTATTAATAATGCTATTAATGCTATTAATTATGCTATTAATGCTATCAATGCTAATATTTATCCTATTAATGGCATTATTAATGCTATTAATGCTAATAATAATGCTATTAATGCTATTAATAATGTTATTAATGCTATTATTAATGCTAATAATGCTATTATTAATGCTATTTATGCTAATAATAATGCTATTAATGCTATTAAATGCTATTAATGCTAATATTTATCTATTATTATAATGCTATAATAATGCTATTAATGCTAATAATAATGCTATTAATGCTATGCTAATATATGCTATTAATGCTATAATGCTAATTATTTAATGCTATAATGCTATTATTAATGCTATTAATGCTAATAATAATGCTATTAATGCTATTAATACTGTTATTAATGCTATTATTAATGCTAATAATGCCATTATTAATGCTATTAATGCTAATAATAATGCTATTAATGCTATTAATATGCTATTAATGCTATTAATTAGGCTATTAATGCTATTAAATGCTAAATATTTATCCTATAATGCTATTAATAATGCTATTAATGCTATAATAATAATGCTAATTAATGCTATTAATAATGTTATTAATGCTATTATTAATGCTAATAATGCTATTATTAATGCTATTAATGCTAAAAAAATGCTATTAATGCTATTAAAATGTTATTAATGCTATTATTAATGCTAATAATGCTATTAATAATGCTATTAATGCTAATAATAATGCTATTAATGCTATTAATACTGTTATTAATGCTCATAATACTGCTAATAATGCTATTAATACTGCTATTACTGCTAATAATAATGCTATGGCTTATATTATTGCTATTGATGATGCGATTATTATTTAAAAATCTTTAAAAAAACAATAAACATATTTTAGATACCCGATGCATTTGCATCAGGCTAACAGCTATAACTACTATAATCAAATTAATGCACGTTCTAGAATCCCGATGCATTTGCATCGGGCTCACAGCTAGTGTGGAATAAGGTGCTCTGCTCAGATGAAACCAAAATCAAACTTTTTGGCCACAATGCAAAATGATATGTTTGGCGTAAAAGCAACACAGCTCATCACCCTCAAACACCATCCCCACTGTCAAACATGGTGGTGGCAGCATCATGGTTTGGGCCTGCTTTTCTTCAGAAGGAACAGGGAAGATGGTTAAAATTGATGGGAAGATGGACGAAGCCAAATACTGGACCATTCTGAAAGAAAACCTGTTGGAGTGTGCAATAGACTGAGACAGAGATTTATCTTCCAACAAGTCAATGATCCCAAACATAAAGCAAAATCTACAATGGAATAGTTAAAAAATAAACGTATCCGGGTGTTAGAATGGCCAAGTCACAGTCCAGACCTGAATCTAATCGAGAATCTGTGGAAAGAGCTGAAAACTGCTGTTCACAAACGCTCTCCATCCAACGTCACTGAGCTCCAGCTGTTTTGCAAGGAAGAATGGGCAAAAATTTCAGTCTCTCGATGTGCAAAACTGATAGAGACAAACCCCAAGAGACTTGCAGCTGTAATCGCAGCAAAAGGTGGCGCTACAAAGTATTAACTCAGGGTGGCCGAATAATATTGCACGCCCCACTTTTCAGTTTTTTATTTTTTAAAAAAGTTCAAAATATCCAATAAATTTTGTTCCACTTCACGATTGTGTCCCACTTGTTGTTGATTCTTCACAAAAATTTTAGAATTTATATCTTTATGTTTGAAGCCTGAAATGTGGCAAAAGGTTGAAAAGTTCAAGGGTGCCAAATACTTTAACTTTGCACTGTACCTAAAAATGGTACCATTAGAAACATCAGATCAAGCGGCAAAAAATAAGTCGTCACCCAGCCACAGATCGCAAAAATGAGAACGCTACGGATCACAGAAAATGGCACAAAAGTGCAATTCTTTTTCTTAAAAAACTTCTGAATTTTTCTCACAACTTAGATAAAAGTAAAAGTATACATGTTTGGTATCTATGAATTCGCACCAACTTGAGGGATAATACCAACATGTCAGTTTTACCATATAGTGAACATGGTGATTAAAAAATCCAAAAAACAAACATGTAATTGCACTTTTTTTTTTTACAATTTCACAACCCTTGTAATTTTTTCCATTTTCTGTACACTATATGGTAAAATAAATGTTGTCATTCAAAAGTACTACTCATCCTGCAAAACACAAGCCCTCATATGTCTATATTGACATAAAAACAAAAAGTTATGGCTTTTGGAAAACCACCCAGGGGTAAAGTGGTTAAACTAGATGAAACCGTACTGGAATTATACCACATCCATATACGGGTTCTGTTATAATACCAATATGGTTTCATCCGGCTGTGTCCGCTACCATCCAGTATTGTCCTGATCCATTTGCATGTTTTGGGTCCGTACCAAACACCCAAAAGTTGGGCACAAAAAAAACAGCACAGGGAAAAAATGTTTTTATTAGAAATAAAACACAAAACACATTTAGGGACTCCATCTTTATTAGGAAAAAAAAACCCTCCCTCTGACGTAATCCAAGTCTTTGTATTTTCCTCAGCTCTGCTACATCTTTGCCAACAAAGATGTCTGCTGGCAGAAACAAGCAAGCACAGAATGACAGCTGGGTGCTGTGTGAAAGATTACCTAGTTCACATGAACTCAAATAACCCTGGCATCACCTGGCACCCAAAACCCAGCCATAAGTGAGTGAGAGAATCACTCACTTACAGCTGGGCTCTGGGTGCTGGATGATGCTGGGGTTATCTGATTTCATGTGAACTCGATAAACTTTCACACAGCTCCCGGTTGTCATTCTGTGCCTGATCATCTCTGCCAGCAGATGTCTTTGTCTGTTGGCAAAGATGTAGCAGAGCGGAAGAAGATAAGAAGACCTTGATTACATCAACGTGAGGGTTTTTTTGTTATTAAATATGAAGTCCCTAAATGTGTTTTGTGTTTTATTGCTATTAAAAACATTTTTTCTTTGTGTTGTGTTTTTTTTACCGTTTACTAGAAATTCATGGTGGTTGGGTCTAATTTGGACGGACATCATGAATTTCGGGCTTAGTGGCGGCTGACAATACAAAGCTGGTACTAACCCCATTGCTACCCAGCTTGCCAACATCACCAGGGCCACTTGAAGAGCCGGTTAAAGCCCCTGTTAATGGTGTTACGATGAATGCACCATTTCCAAGGGAAGCTGCATGCTGCTATTTTCAGCGTTGGGGACCTAGAATGCTTGGACCTTACCCCCGCTAAAAATCTCAGCCCCCAGCTACCTGGTTTTACCTGGCTGGCTATCAAAATATAGTGGGAGCCCACACATTTTTTTTAAACTATTAATTTAAATAATTAAAAAAATATTGGGTTTCTCTGTATTTTGATTGCCAGCCAAGGTAAAGCCACGCAGCTGAGGGTGCAGCCCGTTGCTGTCCGCTCTATAAACGCTGAGAATCAAAAATACTGTGAAGCGCTAGATCATTTTTTAAAATTATTTATTTTTACATTACTACCTATGATTTCAGTCTATCTGTGAAGGGCTCAACAGCCAATGACAGATGCTGTCATAGAGAGTGGGCATCTGTGATTGGCTGCTGGAGTAACCTGAAATCAACCCATATATTCTAGCATCTAGAATGTATGGGCAGATTCTAGGTTACTCCAACAGCCAAAAACAGACGCCCATTCTCGATCACAGCGTCTGTGATTAGCTGTTGGGTCCGTCACACATATAGTAGTGTAAAAATAAATAAATAATTTATAAAAATGACGTTGCTCTGTGGTATTTTTGATACTCAGCACAGATAAAGCAGACAGCTACCAGCTGCCACTCACAGGTGCCTGAAATTACTTTGGCTGGCAATCGAAATAAAGCGAAGCCCAATATATATATATTTTAATTATTTAAATTAATAATGAAAGATAGATGTGTGTCACGCCATATTTTGATCCCCAGCCAGGTAAAACCAGGCAGCTAGGGGCTGGGATTCACAGCATGGTAAGGTCCAAGCATTCTGGATCCCCACACTGAAAACTGCAGCCCACAGCTATCCATGAAAATAGCATATTCATCATAGCACCATTTCCAGGCACTTTACCTGGCTATTTCAGCGGTTTTGGTGGGTGGTGGCACACTGGGTAATGATGGGGTAAATTCCAGCTTTGTTTTGTCAGCTGGTAGTAAGCTCGAAAATTCATGGTGTTAAGACAAATTAGATCTGGCGACCATGAATGTCTAGTAAACAGTAAAAAAAAAAACACAACACAGGGCCAAATTTTTTTATTAGAAATAAAACAGAAAACACATTTAGGGACTCCATCTTTAATTGTAAAAGAAGACCCTCCCTCCAATGTAGTCCACAGGCAGAGCAATGTCACCTCTGCTTCACCGCTTTGAACAGACAAGTGTCTGTTCAGACAGACAAGTAGGCTCAGACTGACAGTGACAGAGGTTAATTGAGTTAATAGCTGAGCCATGAACTCTGTTGACCCCTGATGTCACTGCAAACACTGCCGAGAACTGAAGCGGTACTTAGCAGTGCGGGGAATATCCCCAGAAGTTAATGAGCAGCCCCGAAAGTAGATGCGGCCGAGACAGCGGGATGACAGGATGTGCGGCACGAGACCTGGTAGATATAATGACATTTATTAACTATATGCTTTCTTTTACAGCCTTCCCCTCCTCCCCATTCCATAACTATAAAGTCCAAGCTTGGGGTTCGGACACAAGTTTAAGTCATGTCTGGCCCCAAACTCTACAAAAAGGTCGGTTCCGCATATCACTGCTCAGTAGGCATGCCAGATCTGGTTTTAACGCATCAGGAATGATGTTGTAAAACTGGATCCAGCACCTATTAACACACAAATCATGATGCATTATGCCGAATCCAGTCGGAAACAGATTTCTACCAAGCACAAAAAAGCTACATGTTCCGTTTTTTGGGCTCAGTAAAAAAATGGTTTTGCTCGGATCCAACAGCAACTGCATGCCTCCGGATGCAAACGACATCAATGGGCACAAACCAGATCCAGTTTACATTCCAGTTTTAAAAAAAAGACCCGGATCTCAACCGCATTCCTAAAACCAACATGTAAAAGTTCCCTTACACCATTTCTATATGAACTACTTTTGGGGAGCGGACAATGTGGACAGCAACATTATAGTCGCTTCTGTTATCTGCTGGAGGGAAAAAAAACGTTTTGTATCTAAAGTCTTGCAACAGCTACAAGGCAAAAGTTCAGAATGGTTGTTGAAGTTGTTCTGCGTTATTTTTTTTATACTGTATAATAATTGTGTGTGTCTGTTATTTTACACAGCTTTACAAGTTTTTAGAGAAGTATAAGCATGATTATGCTGTGTGAAAATATTCTTTTATAGGTCAATGCTACACTCTGGTGGACACTAAGTATATTGCAGAAAAATAATTTGTAGTGTGAGGTCTAGTCAAAATCTTAAATAACCTGAACAGAAAAGGGAAAAATAATATAATTTACGCTTAAACACCTGTATTGTGTGTGTTTGGGAAAGAGAATTATGATATGCCATGGACTTACGGTATACAGCCCCCCACCCTGGATCTGCTCCCATCCACCTTCCCTACAGCCCCAACCCAACATCCCCACAGTCCCTATCCCTATTCCCTTTTGTACACTTGCTTTGGCAAAACTAATGTGTATTTAGTCCTGCCAATAAAGCTTCTTTGAATCTTGAATGTTTGAAAAATCTTGATGTAGTTGTTTGGCCAGGTTCTTATGATACATTCTCTTTACAGTTACAAATAGTGATGAGCCACCACTTATGTGTTTGAATTCGATTCGCCGAATTGGGATGTGTTCGACGAATTGTTCGTCGAATGTTCGTCGAACAACGTCAAACCGCATTGGAATCAATAGCACTCTACAGCAAACACATAGAAAACACCTTCGAAAGTGTCCAAAGGCCGCCAAACTACTCAGGATAGACAACAAACACCAGGAAAAGTGACAACAATCTACCCACAGTACAAATAGTCTCATGGCGTGGCATGGATGCACGAGATATGGTCTGTGCCAGCCTGCACACTCTTCCAAAACACTTCAAAATAGGAGGTGGTTAACATTCACCTAAAGTTTCAGAGGTGAGTGAAACTGACTTTGAATTCACAAATGGATGAGTTACAGGGGAAAAGTGGCAGTAGTTTTCTACATTAAGTAAAAAGATGTGGAGGAGTAAAAGGAGGATGAGACACAGGTATGGGCATGTCACACCCTTCTCAAATAATGTACTACACAGCATGGGGACCCCAACAAGAGTCCTCACTCTTCCCAAAAGGGTCAGACCACAGTAAAATGGCATAAATTGTCCCAGATGAAAAATTGCAGAATGACCCAGCCTGCCTGCATGGCACAGGGTCTGGACACAGGACATGGCCTAGCATTTCAAGGTTAAACATTGCTCAGCAACTATACGTTTTGTGAAGTTTTACAGGAAAAACTAGAGAGGTAGGTCAGTGACCTGTTTAGGCCTACTGGGCCGGATTAACTCAGAACTCATGCAAGCGTTCCCATCAATGTTATGCCCTGCCACACACAGGTGGGACAACTATAAGTTTCGTGGAATATTACCAAAAAAACTAATCAGATAGGTCAGTGACCTATATAGGCCTAGTGGACAGAGGGGATTGACCAAACAATGTTTGTAAGGGCCCAAAAACTGTTCATGTGTATACATCACATTTGCCAAAACCTGGTTTGCTGCCCAAAACCAGTTTACGTAAACATTAAGGGAAATGTAGTAATCACTCCTTTTAAGCACCCAAAAATGGTGGATGTGAATACAGCAAATTTGTTAATTACTGGTTCGATGGACAAAAAGATTGAACATTTAGAAACAGGGGCAGGGATAGGCATTAAGCTCAGAGGGCCATTCTCAAGTCAAGCAACAAACAGCAAGGAGACTCCCAACAACAGTCTCCATTTTTCAAAAAAATTAGGAACAGCCACCAATTAAGTGGCATCAATTGCCCCAGAGTTGAAATATTGAAATGTGGAGTTTAATGCAGCACATTGAAAAGTACACAAGCGTTCAGTCTCCCCAGGCTTACACAGGGGTGGAAAAGTCCTTGCGGATCCATGACTTGTTCATCTTGATAAACGTTAGTCTGTCTACACTGTCACTGGACAGCCACGTGCACTTATCCGTCAGCAAACTACCAGCAACGCTGAAGACACATTCAGAGAGAACGCTAGCTGTGGGGCACAACAAAATCTCCAAGGCATGAGTGGCGAGCTCAGGCCATTTTTCCAGTTTTGAAGCCCAAAATGCACAAGGGTCCAGTTCCAGAGTCATGGCTTCGATATTGAGCTGTAGATACTCCTGTACCATCCTCTCTAGGCATTCACTATGTGTCAGACTTGTTCTCTCTTCTGGCGTTGCAAACGATGGTCTAAGAAAATGGTGAAACAATTCTACAAAATTGCTGTTACCAGATAGACTGTTATTGTTAACGTTTGAGTCATGGCGACTCGACGTTCCCCGGGTTGGAAAGTTAGAACTGCGATATTCACTATGTGCATCACTGGTGTTTTGGAAAAAAAAGCAGTACTAAGATTGTGTGAAAGCTTCTGTTGATACTCCTGTATGCATGCATTTGGCCAAATTTACTCTTGTACCGGGGATCTAACAGTATGGCAACCCAGTAGTCAGCATTACTTCGAATTCTAACAATCCGAGGATCATGTTGCAGGTAGCACAGCAAGAAGGCACTCACTCATGTGTCTTGCACATTCAGGAGGCCCAACTCCTTGTTGTGTTGGTGGCGGCGAGGTAACATTTACGCTTCCTTCCTCTGCCCTCTCCCCACAACCTCGCACAACAGAAATGTGATTAAGATCTCCCTCATCTGCCGAGTCTTCCATGCCCATCGCCTTTTCGTCCTCCATTTCTTCCTCAGCTCCTGCACCTTCATCAACAGTTTGACTGCTACCATGCGCCCTCGTTGTTCCCTTTCCCCCACCCTCCCATGCCAGCCGCCTTGGTGCTGCTGACTGTCTGGACCTTTGAGATCTTGTTATCCCTTCCGCATACACCTCCTCCTGTACTTCCTCCGATTCTTCTTGGCCCACGACCTGACTCCAAATATTGGTTAAAGTGTGCTCCAGCATGTAGAAGACCAGAATAGTCATGCTGATAATGGCATTGTCAGCACTAAACATTTTAGTAGCCATTTCAAAACTCTGCAGATGGGTGCAGAGGTCCTTGATCTGAGACCACTCCAGCAGTGTGATTTGCCCCACCTCTGGATCGCATTGGCCCAGGCTATACGTCGCAACATATTGCACCAGGGCTCGTCATTGCTGCCACAGTCGCTGCAACATGTGCAGAGTGGAATTCCATTGTGTCGGCATATCACATTTCAGGCGGTAAACTGGCAGCGATGGCAGTGATGCAAGTAGTTGAGCTGCGGAATGCGAACGGCGAAGTGAGTACACAGCGACCGTGCCCTCTGCAGAAGCGCATCTAGGCTGGGATAGTGTGCTAGATATTGCTGGACGACCAGGTTCAAGACATGAACCATACAAGGCACATGTGACACCTTGCCCCAGTGAAGGGTCACACCCAGGTTTGCAGCATTGTCGCACACGGCCTTCCCTGGCTGCAGGTTCAGTGGAGACAACTATTGATTAAACTCGGTCTCCAGAGCTGACCACAACTCCTCAGCTGTGTGACTCACATTTCCCAGACATTTTATCGTAAACACCGCCTGATGGCGTTGAGCCCTGCTGCCAGCATACTTGGGAGCTGTGCTGGATTCCTTCTGTGCAGTTTGAACGTGGGTCACATTACCAGACAGGCTTTGGGAGCAGGTGGAGGACCTAGAAGAAGTGGAGGAGGCAGAAGCAGTGGAGGAACGTCTAGACACAGGTTTGACGCACAACCCGTGGTGCTGGGAAAACTTGTACACAGGGCCGGCTCCAGGTTTTGATGGGCCCCGAGCAAAATAGTCTCAGCGGGCCCCTTTAACACATACTATGATTCATGAATATAATATAGACGCTGCAGACTGTGTATATGTAATATAGATGCTCATGGGTGGGCTGTATATATAATATAGAGGCTGTTCAGGGTTGTATATATAATATGGAGACTGCCGGGCTGTATATATAATATAGAGGCTGAGGGCTGTATATATTAATTGGAGGCTGTGCTGGGCTATATATAGTATTTGGAAGCTGTGCTGGGCTGTATATATAATATGGAAGCTGTGCTAGACTATATATATTATTTGGAGGCTGTGAGAGCCCAGCAGCAGCCTCCAAATAATATATCCAGTCCAGCACAGCACAGCCTCCAAATAATATATATAGTCCATCACAGCTTCCATTTTATATATACAGCCCAGCACAGCTTCCAAATAGTATATAGCCCAGCACAGCCTCCAAAGTGTATATATAGCCCAGCACAGCTTCCATTTTATATATACAGCCCATCACAGCTTCCAAATAGTATATATAGCCCAGCACAGCCTCCAAATTGTATATACAGCCCAGCACAGTTTCCATATTATATATAAAGCACAATAGCAGTCTCCATATAGCTCAGCAGCAGCTTCCATATACCCCAGAACAGCCTCCGTATACTACCAGCACTGCCTTTGTATACTGCCAGCACAGCCTCTGTATACCCCAGCACAACCTCTATATACCCTAGCACAGCCTCTGTATACCCCAGCACAACCTCTATATACCCCAGCACAGCCTCTATATACAGTCAGCACAGCCTCTATATACAGTCAGCACAGCCTCTATATACCCCAGCACAGCCTCTATATACAGTCAGCACAGCCTCTATATACAGTCAGCACAGCCCGTATATACAGTCAGCACAGCCTCTATATACAGTCAGCACAGCCTCTATAAACAGTCAGCACAGCCTCTATACAGTCAGCACAGCCTCTATACACAGTCAGCACAGCCTCTATATACAGTCAGAACAGCCTCTATATACAGTCAGCACAGCCCATATATACAGTTAGCACAGCCTCTATATACAGTCAGCACAGCCTCTATATATCGCATGCAAATTAGCCATGTGCTGAGCACTCAGCATCTTGCATAGTCTACCTGATCTGCCCCTTGTTAACAGGGCTGTCTGTCCCTAATGGCCCCCTGGCTTTCAGGGCCGCCTGTCCTTGATGGCCAGTGGGCCCCCCCAGCTGTTCAGGGCCACGGCACTTGCCCGGGTATGCCGGGTGCTGATGCCGGCCTTGCTTGTACAGCAGTCCCTTCTCCTGCTGTCACCATAGTCACCCAGTGTCCAGTCAGCGAAATGTAACACCCCTGTCCATACTTACTTGTCCAGATGTCTGTGGTGAAATGCACCCTGTCACACACTGAGTTTCTCAAGGAAGTGGTGATGCTGTGTGCAACATGCTGGTGTAGCACAGGCACACCTTTCTTTGAAAAGTAGTGATGACTGGGCATCTGGTACTGGGCACTGCGACGACCATAAGGTCTCGAAAATCCTCTGTATCCACCAGCCGGAAAGGCAGCATTTCCATAGCCAAAAGCTTGCAGATGGTGAAATTCAACCTCTTAGCTTTGGCATGGGTAGGAGGAAATGGTCTTTTACTAGTCCAAATCTGAGGGATCGAGGGCTGGCTGCTGTGCTGAGACAAGGTTGAGTAGGGTGTCCCAGACAAACTGCTGGTCTGTGAGGGAGGTGCAGGCGGACATATCATGTTGCATTCATAAAAAGGTGATGTTCTCGATGGCTGACGTCAGTGGCGGATTATAATGAGGTCAATATGGGCTTTTGCCCCGGGCCCAATGGTGTCTAGGGGCCCGCAGCCCAGGGGATAAATTGCCCCATTATAATCCGAAACGGCGCCATCACACAGCACTGTGCACGCAGGGCTGCAGCGTCCATGAGGTGATGAGCCCTACTAGTTGAGGGGCGGCATCTGCAGGGGCGCCCGGTGGTGTTATGACTCCCTGCTGATGCCGCTCTCTCCTACAGTCCCGGCCGCCGCCGCGTTACACTTACACCCCCACCCAGCAGTGTAAGCCCACCTGTAGAGCCGCACAGGATGAAAGACCTGTGCTTACAGGACCTGTGAAGATGTCATAGAGGGGAGGAGTCAGGGATCACATGATCAGCTCCTCGTTATGCAGTCCTCCACTGTGCTGGATGTCATGGTGCTGGATAAGGTGAAGGAGAGGATGAGATGAAAGTTATGTGTGGCCCACCTGTGTGTGCTGTGTTACCCTCTGTGTGTGCTGTGTTACCCTCTGTGTGTGCTGTGTGGCCCCCTGTGTGTGCTGTGTGGCCCCCTGTGTGTGCTGTGTGGCCCCCTGGGTGTCCTGTGAGGCCCCCTGTGTGTCCTGTGAGGTCCCCTGTGTGACCTCCTATCTGTCTTGTGTGGCCCCCTGTGTGTGCTGTGAGGCCCCTGTGTGTCCTGTGAGGCCCCGGAGCACTTCAGCTCTGTGCCGGCGGGAAATGAGTGCCGCGCGCGGTGCTCATCTCCCTGCGGCTTCCGGGCTGTCAGAGCATGACGGCGGGCCCCCTGTGTGCCCTGCGAGGCCCCCTATGTGGCCTCCTGTCTGTCCTGTGTGGCCTCCTGTGTGGTCCCCTGTGTGGCCCCCTGTGAGTCCTATGAGGCCCCTTGTGTGTCCTGTGAGGCCCCCTGTGTGTGCTGTATGGCCCCCTGTGTGTGCTATGTGGCCTCCTGTCTGTCCTGCGAGGCCCCCTGTGTGTCCTGTGAGGCCCCCTGTGTGGCTTCTTGTCTGTCTTGTATGGCCCCGTGTGTGTGCTGTGAGGCCCCCTGTGTGTGTTGTGTTACCCTCTGTGTGTGCTGTGTGGCCCCCTATCTGTCTTGTGTGGCCCCCTGTGTATGCTGTGTGGCCCCCTGTGTGTGCTGTGTGTCCCCCCTGTGTGTGCTGTGTGGACCCCTGTGTGCTGTGAGGCCCGCTGGGTGTCCTGTGAGGCCCCCTGTGTGTCCTGTGAGGCCCCCACACAGGGGTCAGGAGATTTACAGTGTGGATGTAGCAGAGCCGAGTGTGTACTAGGTGTATGGAGCGGAGCCGTGTGTGTACGTGGTGTATGGAGCGAAGCCGTGTGTGTACGAGGTGTATAGAGTGGAGCTGAGTGTGTACGAGGTGTATGGAGCGGAGCCGTGTGTGTACGAGGTGTATAGAGTGGAGCTGAGTGTGTACGAGGTGTATGGAGCGGAACCGTGTGTGTACGTGGTGTATGGAGCAGAGCCGCTTGTGTAACTAGGTGTATGGAGCGGAGCCGCATGTGTATGAGATGTACGGAGCAGAGCTGAGTGTGTACGAAGCAGAGCCGCGTGTACAAGGTGTACGGAGCAGAGACGCGTGTGTACGAGGTGTACGGAGCGGAGCCGTGTGTGTATGAGGTGTATGGAGCGGAGCTGTGTGTGTATGAGGTGTATGGAGCGGAGCCGCATGTGTACGAGGTGTATGGAGCGGAGCCGTGTGTGTACGAGGTCTATGGAGCGGAGCTGTGTGTGTATGAGGTGTATGGAGCGGAGCCGCATGTGTATGAGATGTACGGAGCAGAGCTGAGTGTGTACGAAGCAGAGCCGCGTGTACAAGGTGTACGGAGTGGAGCCACGTGTGTACGAGGTGTACGGAGCGGAGCCACATGTGTACGAGGTGTATGGAGCGGAGCCGTGTGTGTACGAGGTGTATGGAGCGGAGCTGTGTGTGTATGAGGTGTATGGAGCGGAGCCGCATGTGTATGAGATGTACGGAGCAGAGCTGAGTGTGTACGAAGCAGAGCCGCGTGTACAAGGTGTACGGAGCGGAGCCACGTGTGTACGAGGTGTACGGAGCGGAGCCACGTGTGTACGAGGTGTATGGAGCGGAGCCGAGTGTGTACAGGGTGTATGGAGCAGAGCCGCGTGTGTACGAGGTGTACAGAGCCAAGCCGCATGTGTACGAGGTGTACAGAGCCAAGCCGCATGTGTACGAGGTGTATGGAGCGGAGCCGAGTGTGTACAAGGTGTACGGAGCGGAGCCGTGTGTGTACGAGGTGCACAGAGCAGAGCCGAGTGTGTACGAGGTGTACGGAGCAGAGCCGAGTGTGTACGACTGTGTACGGAGCAGAACCGCATGTGTACGAGGTGTATGGAGCGGAGCCATGTGTGTACAAGGTGTATGGAGCGGAGCCGTGTGTGTACGAGGTGCACAGAGCAGAGCCGCGTGTGTACGAGATGTATGGAGCTGAGCCGATTGTGTACAGGGTGTACGGAGCCGAGCCGATTGTGTACAGGGTGTACGGAGCCGAGCCGCATGTGTACAAGGTGTATGGAGCGGAGCCGCGTGTGTACGAGGTGTATGGAGCGGAGCCGCGTGTGTACTAGGTGTATGGAGCGGAGCCGCATGTGTATGGAGCCGAGCGTGTACAAGGTGTTCAGAGCAGAGCCGAGTGTGTAAGAGGTGTACGGAGCCAAGCCGCATGTGTACGAGGTGTACAGAGCCAAGCCGCATGTGTACGAGGTGTATAGAGTGGAGCTGAGTGTGTACGAGGTGTATGGAGCGGAGCCGTGTGTGTACGAGGTGTATAGAGCTGAGCGATGTGTACGATGTGTATGGAGCAGAGTTGAGTGTGTACTAGGTGTACGGAGCGGAGCCATGTATGTATGGAGCATGTGGAGCTGTGTGCTTACAAGGTGTGCGTACCGGTGGTAGCTGCCTGCGGATGTTGCTCCCACTCCTATGGTCCCAGCGGCCTCTGCTGGCAGCATTGTTCTCCCGAGTCCCGGCTGCCGCTGTCCGCCCTGCTATGCTGATTCTGCCGGGCCTGACCGGGCTTTGCTGAATCCTCCTATTCTAGGAGGACCCAGACCCAGGCAGGCAGCTGATCTCGACTGAGGCTGAGCAGACTCCTCCGTCCTCCTGACTGAGTCTGTGTCTCACCCGCCGACCGCCGTCCACCACCTCCTGGGTCGCCGCCTGCATGAAGAGAGGGAGTCTGAGGAGAGGGACCGTCACCTAATGCCGACACAGAGCACAGAGCGGACGTGCCTGTGTGACAGAGAGGTGAGTGATATGTCCACTCCTGACTCCTGCCCTGCTGCTGCAGCTGCTGCCTGTGGCTGTGCTCTGTGTGTGCACTGCCAGCCAGACCTGGTGGCTGCTGCATGGCAGGGAGGACTCAGTCAGTGTAAAGAAAGAATGTAAGCAGTAATTAAATGATTTGTGTACTAAGGCCCCTTTCAAATCTTTTTTTTTTCAGATTGTGGCAGATCCGGCAGATTTACCGCATCTGCCGACTAACGGCTGCACTTGCGGCACACTTGCGGCAAGCCCCATGCATTGTTTATGGGGCTTGCGGTTTGGTGCGGCAAGTGCGGTTCTGCTGGGTGCGACAAGTCCGGCATTTGCGGCGGTGGAAAAAAAAACGCCGCTGAGCGCGTTGTCATCCATCGTCGCAACGGCTGTTAGGCAGCAAATGTGGTAAATCTGCTGGATCTGACGCAATTTGAAAGACACGGTGATGTGAAAGGGGCCTAACGAACGCTGCTTTCACATCAGTGTTTAGCTGATGTTTGGGCCGTTCCAGCAGGTGGCGCCGCATGTGCCGGATCGTCCGCCTAACAGCCGACTTGCGGCCCGGATGCGGCAAGCCCCATGCATTGTCTATCACAAGTGCGGTTCTGCTGAGTGCGGCAGATCAGGCACTTGTGGCCGCGAAAAAAAAACTCTACAAGTGGTGTTTTTTTTTCGCGGCCGCAAGTGTCGAATCTGCCGCACACGGCAGAACCGCACTTGCCGCACCGGACCGCAAGCCCCATAGACAATGCATAGGGCTTGCCGCATCTGGACCGCAAGTCGGCCATTAGGCGGCTGATCCGGCGCCACCTGCCGAATCGGCCGCACATCAGCAAAACAGCTGATGTGAAAGGCCCCTTAATCACTGGAGTGGTGTGCCCCACCATCTTGGATAATACAGAAACATGTGAAATGGCTATACATGGTGTATCATGTGCCCCTCTAATAAGTGGCTATCTTGCTTGGATCATGTACGTATGGAGTCCATGCATTCATGATTCAAGAAAAATATCCACATAGAGGGGCACATACAACATGTAGAGGTATTTCACATGTCTATCCAAGGTGGAGGGGTAGTGGGTGCTCACATTGTGTATTTTGTGAGTTTTTACCTCAGTATTTGTAAGGCCTCGTGCACACGCTGAGTATTTGGTGAGTTTTTTCCTCAGTATCTGTAAAGCCTATTGCACATGCTGAGTATTTGGTGGGTTTTTACCTCAGTATCTGTAAGGCCTCGTGCACACGCTGAGTATTTGGTGAGTTGTTACCTCAGTATCTGTAAGACCTCGTGCACACGCTGAGTATTTGGTGAGTTTTTACCTCAGTATCTGTAAGGCCTCGTGCACACGCTGAGTATTTGGTGAGTTTTTCCCTCAGTATCTGTAAGGCCTCGTGCACACGCTGAGTATTTGGTGAGTTTTTACCTCAGTATCCGTAAGGCCTCGTGCACACGCTGAGTATTTGGTGAGTTGTTACCTCAGTATCTGTAAGGCCTCGTGCACACGCTGAGTATTTGGTGAGTTGTTACCTCAGTATCTGTAAGGCCTCGTGCACACGCTGAGTATTTGGTGAGTTGTTACCTCAGTATCTGTAAGGCCTTGTGCACACGCTGAGTATTTGGTGAGTTTATACCTCAGTATCTGTAAGGCCTCGTGCACACGCTGAGTATTTGGTGAGTTGTTACCTCAGTATCTGTAAGGCCTCGTGCACACGCTGAGTATTTGGTGAGTTGTTACCTCAGTATCTGTAAGGCCTTGTGCACACGCTGAGTATTTGGTGAGTTTTTACCTCAGTATCTGTAAGGCCTCGTGCACACGCTGAGTATTTGGTGATTTTTTTTCCCCTCAGTATTTGTAAGGCCTCCTGCACACGCTGATACTGCATTATAAGAAACAGGCTATTATGCCCTGAATGCCCCTGTACACAGAATAAATAACTTATAAAAATCTAGCACCCTGTATTCTAACCTGTTACCAGTCCAAAATTCTTGCTTGCAGATTGGTCCATTCAGCCTCTCCTCGCCGTCTGACAGCCTCTTCTTCTGAATGATATGGATCACGCCTTTGTTATCCACGTCTCACTTTCCCATCTCACGTCTGTGCAGATGCCTCTCCAGCTTGCGCAAACGCACCGTGCTCTGCCCTACTGCAGCTACAATGTAAAACTCATCTACTCATGCGCGAATCGCAGGGGTCTCTGCACACGGCTCCAGGCTCCCAGTCTTCTGCGTGTAATGTATAGTGACATTACTGAGATTTTAAACTTGTAGGATAACCCCATGATGGAGCACAGTGCACCTGCACAAGCCAGAGAGGTATGGGCGTAGCATAGGCAATGTAAAAATTGGACGTGGTCACGTGGATAACGCAGGTGACAGGAGGCGTTATCTACATCATTCAGAAGAAGACGCTGTCGGACCGCGAGGAGGCGGGAAGAACCGATCTGCAAGCAAGTCCATTGGAGCAGTAATAGGTGATTATCATGCAGGGTGCACACTGATCGAGATATTTATAAGTTATTTATTCTGAGTACAGGGGCAGTCAGGGCATAATGGCCTCCTTCTAATGGACTGTTCAATACTATGGCTTAAAGTGTTGTTATTTTTTTTCCTCCTAACTGAATGGTAAATTGACCAGATCAATGGATGTTTGACAGGATAGAGTTTCACTCAGCAACTATTTTTCTGGAATAATCTATTTCAGGTATATGATAACCTCCGTCACATGACTCCCGCGACCCCGTCACATGACCCCGTCACATGACCCCCGTGACCCAGTCACATGACCCCCGTGACCCCGTCACATGACCCCCATAACATGACCCGGGGGGGGGGGGGGCCCACAGAGTCTGAACAGCCCCGGGCCCTGGCTACCCTTAATCCACCCTTGGCTGACGTCCCTTAACACCAGCAGGTGTTTCCACTTCCAAAACAGCTGATCACCTGTCAATCACACTGGCTGTTGCGGGCAAAGAGGTGGAGGTTCTGCAGCCAAAAGCCTGTGTGACAGCTGTCCCCACAGTCACAGAGGATGAAGAAGCCGCAGATGCGCTTGATGGGCCAGTTGGTGGTTGGCCAGGCCCACTAGGCCGCATTGTAGCCAGTGAGCTTCATGCATGAAGTACTCAAACTATTGATTTTTTGGCCTCTACTCAGATTTTGTTTAGAAATTTTGCAGTTAACATGAATTGGGTCATCCTTTGCAATCTGAAAAAAGGCCCAGGCTAGGCAAGACTTAGCGCCCATGCGACCTGCAGAGCCACCACGACTTCTGCACAGAGGCAAAGTTGTGGCTGAGGATGCAGTTGTTGTTTTTTTATCTCAATAAGTTTTTATTAACATGTTATAAGACATGGAACAGAAATATAATTGAATAAAAACATAAGTAATGAGCCATATACATAAAAAATTTATTGGGGAGTAAGGACAGAAAATAAAGGAGGGGGGAGGGGGAGGGGGGGAGGAGCCAACACCTGTATTACAAGTATATTAACTATACAGATCAGATAGATAATGAATCTCCAGGACCCTAGATGGGAATCCTTACAATAATAACAAACATCAACAAGGAATAGACAGTACAAAAGATAAGGTAGATGGGAGTGGAAGAAACTGCTCCTATTCAGGTAGGCGAATTGGTGACGCCAGGGGGTGGGCAGCCCTGATGAGCCAGGAGTCTAATGTGAGTTTCTTAGTTGGGGATTCTAGAGCTAAGTGGTACTTGTGACATCCCTGCAGGGATTGCCATAGGACCCGCCGATGCAGGGAGGGATGTACATGTGGCGCCCCCCTGGCTAGGCGCCACAGGGCGGTATTGCAGTATGACAACCAAATGTGATATCTCTGTTAGGCTGGCTTCACACCACGGTGTGTTCCGGTCCGGGGATGTCCGGTGTAAACCAGGCAGCCCCGGACCGGTTTTTGGCCCCACAGTAGCCTATGGGGCCGGATGGAGCCGGATGGCAGCTCTCTGCCATCCGGTTTCATCTCTCCGGTGGAATCCGGGAGAATTCGGATTATTCTCTCCAGACACAAAAATGATGCTTGCAAAAATCTCCCCAATTTGCCGCATCCCGGATTCTCCCGGATCCGGGGCAATCCGGCGCTCCCTAACATGGGAGCATATGGGGCCGGATTGAACGCAGCTCCATGCTAGCCGTGGTCTTGAAAAATCAGCAGCTGCGGCTGCAATTACAGCCATCCGGCTGCACACAGGACTTCAGGGCACATTTGGTCCTCCGGTTCTGTATGCTGATCCGGTCCGGGGCTGTCAGGGTCATCCCGGACAGTCCTGGACCGGATCACACCGTGGTGTGAAGCCAGCCTAAGTTGTCAGTTCAGGGTTTAACCTATGGAGTCTGTTCTGCACACACTTAGGACTAGACCACCTAGAGTAGGGGGGACCTGTAATTTAGTAGGTCCCAAAAGGGGGTGGAGCCTAGTGTAGAGTTAGTGAGAGCGTGACAGTTTAGATTTAGACAGTGCTGGGAAGGCAGTGAGTGAGGACGGCCTGACAGTGCAGTTGACATGAGGGAGCCCCATCTTTAAGTGGGGACCCAGGACAGAAGGCAACGGGCCAGGACTGGTAGGAGCCGGCTGGTCACGTTGGGGGAAAAGACACCGGCAACACGGGAAGCCGAGGTGGTCAGAAGTTCACCTCTGACCGCAGACCGACGAGCTGCGGGCCCTTAGTAACCGTGTTGCCGACAGCACCACAAGGACATCTCACCCCTCAGAACAGAAACCGGTTGAGGGCACTAGTGGTCATGGACTGAATTCCGGTGGCGGGAGAAATTGTGCGCTCCTGCTGCTCCCGTCCATACCGGTAAGGGACAGACCTGGAGGGCTAGTGACATACCGAAAGACAGGAGGGAGAGCACTGTAAAGGTGGAAGGGACAGGAAGAATAGAACAGACCCCGAAAGACAAAGAGAGTAAACATCCAGAGACTCCATAAGGGGGACCCTGAGCTGGCAACATGCACCCGGTCAACCAAACTGTACCATGTTCCGTTTTACCATCTGCCGGTACTCAGTAAAGTGGAGTCAAACTTGAACTGATCTCCGTTGTTCTTCCCGCTGGTACCCGGAAGGCTTCAACACTATCACCAGCAGCTCACCAGAGGGCTAAGAACTATCTCTACAACTCCCCTCATCTTCATACATTACCGCTGCCCTGAGGTAATAGCTCCACCTGTGGGGAGCTGTACCATTCTCTGCTGCACCCACCATCACCTCAGTGGCCAGCTTTGCAGCGTCGGTACCATTTTACCGGGAACTACAGGTGGTGTTACGTTCCCTTGTAAATACTCCTTCCCCACCATCTAACAAATGATTACCAGGGTATGGAACCGGGATCCTGACCACCCATGATCTCCCATCCGCCATCAGTCCCGGTGTCCAAGTACCCCTATCCCTGGCTACATCATACACCTTGGCACACACAGCAAACAACACCTTCCCACCCCAGGCCTGGAGGGGGATCCCTACTGGCTGCCTTTAAGCCAGATCCCCTATAAAGATCCAGGTCTGAGGGAGGAGTCAGTTGAGTTAGGACTGAAGGTCAGCTAGGACAGAAGAGCCTAGAGGAGCTGGTTGCTGGGATTAGGCCCAGAACCAGAGAGGACCGACCCAGCTGTGCAGTGCCCTAGGGAGAGGGACGGAGGCAAGTGGGAAAGTTAGGAAGAAGAGAAAAAGGGAACATAGCTGGTATCCCTTTAGCCCACTGGGACACTGGAGTCCGAAGCTGCTATGGTGGGATAACTGGCTGGTGTCCATTTTGTAGACTCTTAACCGAGGCTCCATGGACTTCATCTGCATATTGATCCAGGTATAGCAGAGAAAGCCCGGACAGGCCAGGAGGATTTAGTCCCCCTGAAGCTCAGGAAACCAAGACCCCAAACCTGACCAAGCATAGGACCAGGGACTCAGGAGGAGAATAGGGAGCCCAACAGAAAGGTCCTCATCATTGGTTGTGGGGTAGCATCCTGAGAGAGAGAGAGGCAGGTTCAGCTCCAGGCAGAACTATCCCCAATCATCGCACACACTAACAGAGGAGGCCTCACAACTCTCCAAGGTGGACGTCCCAAACTGCACCGACCACCTGGTTACCCTCCTGGACCGTGCCTGTTACCAGACATCAGTAAAAAGGTACTGAAACAGAGACTATTGTGTGTGTGTGCCTGATTCCCCGCTGCCGCCTGCAGAGTTCACAGTGGAACTGCTACTACGACTCCTCTCATCACACCTCAGCGGCCGGCTGCAGCGCTGGTAACCACATTACCAGGTACCACAGGTGGAGTCACGTTTCATCCCCAAATCATCATCCCTTTCAGCCATTGAGTGCCCAGGGCACGGAACCGGGACCCAACCAGCCGTGATCTCCCACACCGAAGCCACCGTCCCGGTATCCGAGTAACCCCTTCCCTGCAGACCTGACTCAGTACTCATGGCAAAAAATTGAGTTAATTCTATCTATTACCTCCCCACAGAGTTGGGGGGTATATGACTTTCATTTTGTGGCAATGCATAATCTAGCTGCTGTTAAAACATAATTGACCATACGTCTAATGGCCACTTTACACGCGGCTACATTTCTAGCTTATCCACAGGTAACTTACTGGCTGCAGTGAAATCATGGAGAGATTATTCCATTTGTACACAGCAACAAGATAGAACCTTGTCTCCATGATTTCACTGCAGCCAGTAAGTTACCTGTGGATAAGCTAGAAATGTAGCCACGTGTAAAGTGGCCATTAGAGTTGGGGGGTTGGTATCCAATCCAATTAGCAGAACTGCTAGTTGTGGGGAGAGAGGAATTGAGATCCCAGTTATTGTCTTTAGTAGGCTGGTAATCAAAAGCCAATAAGCAGATATTTTTGGGCATTTCCACCACATATGCGGGAAGTCTCCCTCGCCTACACATTGTCTCCAGCATAGGGACGAGAGCCTCCTGTTGAATTTAGCTAATCTCAGTGGGGAAATATACCACCTCAGGTGGATCTTTTTAAAGTTTTCTACATGATTAATACACCTGGTGGATTTGTGGAGCGACTTCAATGAGCTTGCCCAGTCCTCCGGGGTAGACGAAAAACTCAGTTCCCTCTCCCATTTACCCATGTACTCTAGTTTCTGAGGTGTACTATTGTGTAATAGACCATTGTAGATCAAAGACAGACCTTTTGTAATTTTTAGATCAGACAGCAGGAACTTCTGAAAAGTGGAAGGCATGGACTGCCAAGGCTGTGGTGGCAAGACCCAGAGAGGAGAAAGCGTCTGATTTAAAAAAATTGGAAGAAAGCCGCTTCGAGTGCGGGAAACTTGAGTTTCAAAGCGACAAAGGAAAGCAGTTTACCGTTGGTTAGCAGATCACCTACACATTTAACACCTGCTTAACCCCAGGTGTCGAGATCAAGAGAGGGAATATGTACTTGCAGGGCTGAAAGAGGTATAACCGAGGGCGGGAGGCAAGTCCAGCTGCCAGGAACCTGTCTCCAAATTTTAAGAAGTGTCTGCACAGTATCTAATGAGTAAGCCTTCTTAATCTCACCCAGAGATTTCGCCGCTAAAATCCGCTGGATAGGACCTCCACCCAAAAAATGTCTTTCTATCTGGGTCCAGCCTAGATGCGAGGTCGAGTTCCACCATGTCTTAGCTTCCTCTAGAACTATCGCTTTGTAATAAGACTTTAAGTCTGAGACTCCCATGCCACCCTTTCCCAAACATAGAAACATAACTTTTCTTGAAACTCTGGGTTTCCTATTTGCCCAGATGTAATTATTGACTAGGGATTGTAGTTTTGTCAGTAGTTTGTTAGGGAAAGTTATGGGTAAGTATTTAAAGCAATATAAAATCTTTGGTAAAAGCATCATATTGAATGCTTGGACTCTGGCTATCCAAGATAGAGTGTGTAAGGGGTGGGAAGCTATGCTCTGCACAAGGGATTTTCTGAGGGACTCAAGGTTTTTTACCGCAAGTGAAGAAGGTGAGCATTGGAAAAGGGGCGTTGTTGCTAGTTCCAATGCTATCTGAACGTACCTTTACACGGCAACTTTTCTAGGAATTTCACTGGCAACTTACTAGTTGCAGTGAAATCATGGAGACATTGTTCCATTTGTGCACAGCAACAAGAGAGAACAATGTGTCCATGATTTCACTGCAACCAGTAAGCTGCCAGTGAAATTCCTAGAAAAGTTGCCGCATGTAAAGGTACCCTTAGGGGGAACCTAAATGGGGAAAATCACAGACTTATTAGCATTTAGTTTATAGTAGGAAATTTGGGAATAAGAGTCCAACTGTTTCATAATCACCGGTAGTGAGGTCGGTAAGTCAATGCAGGAGATTATGATTTCATCTGCGTAAAGACCGATGGTATGGTCTTTTCCTCCTATTTGTATGCCAGAGATGGACGGATCAGCTCGGACAGAGGCGGCAAGAGGTTCCACAACTAAGGCGAACACCATTGGGGAGAAAGGGCACCCCTGGTGAGTGCCATTGGTGATGTTAAAACGGTGGGACAGAAACCCTGAGGACAGGACTCTGGCGTTAGGATTAGAGTAAAGGCTGAGGATCGCCGCCAGAATAGGGCCCTCAAAGCCAAACTTCCGCAGCACTTCCCGCAAGTATCCCCAGTGTACTCTGTCAAACGCCTTCTCAGCGTCTAATGACAAGAGCACACCCGGGGACCCTGCGTTTCTCAGCCACTGCAATAAGATCCACCATCCTCCGGGTGCTGTCCTTCGCTTGTCTGCCAGCCAAAAATCCAACCTGATCTGGATCTACTAACATAGGAAGGATCTGTGAAATTGTATTGGAAAGGAGCTTGGAAAAGATTTTTAGATCACAATTTAGGAGTGAAATACACTGTGTTCCAAATTATTATGCAAATTGGTTTTAAGTGTCATAGGGTTTTATTTTTATTTTTTTTCAATGAAACCCATTGATGGTATTGTCTCAGGGTTCTTTGGATCATTGAAATCAATCTCAGATATCTGTGATAATTAGTTTGGCAGGTGAGCCCAATAATAGGAAAACTGAGTGTTCCACAATATTAGGCAGGGGCGGACTGGCCCACCGGAGGATTGGGAGAACCCCTGGTGGGCCCCATGTCCCGATGGCCCCCCATGTCCCGCCCTCATACCCCACTGGGCCCCCCCTGGTCCGGTGATATTGCTAATCATATCGTCAGCACTGCCGATATGATTAGTGATAAAAAACAGAGAGGGGCGCTCCTGGTGCAGTATCAGGGGTCAGTGGGGGAAAGGGGGTTGGTGGATTGTTGGTGCTCACCTGTCCTGGTTATGATGCCAGCATAACCAGGTGTTGTAGCCTTGCTGCGTCTCGTGCAGCTGCCGTCTCTCCCTGTTTCCAGGTCTCAGGCTGACACGTGATCAGTCACACGGTCTGACATCAGCATAGGTCCTTGAGAGCTTTAGCTGTTAGATCCCCATTCTCCTCAATAACACAGTGTTATCAGAAGCAGCTCTGCACCGCTCACCAGGGGTGCTTGTAGATTAGTAAAAGTTAAACAAGCGGTTTAAGCAGGCGCATTCTGAATAAACTCCGGGAAGTTTGTCCAATTCAATTATAAAACTTCTTTAATGAGTATTACTGGTCTCTCTCACTACGCGTTTCGGCGTACTAGCGCCTTCCTCAGGTGATGACCAGTATCGCAGCCTAACAAGTTTATATAGAGGCAGTCACAGGTGACTCATTACAGAAAATAGTCATTCATTAACCCTATCTAAACAAAAAAAAAAAAACCTAAATCTCATACATATCCACATTAGTAAAACAATGAATCATTATAGTTCTAAAACAAAACAAAACAGACCAATTTACTTTAATATAATACAAAATATATAATATAAAAAAGGGAATATTATATTTCAACTACAATATATGATTTTATTCAAGGATATTTTATGGTGTTAATTATGGGTCTCAATAATTTTATAATTCTCAATCGGCAATATTTTCAATCGGCAATGTTTGTTATAATTGTTAGGGTACCGTAACACGCCTGCCACCAGGCGCCCGTCCACGGAGGCGACCAGGTGCCCCGGCGACAACGCCCCGCCACCCCCGCGGCACGTGACACAGAGACCACGCGGGAGCCGACCACCCTAGCGCAGGATGCCAGACCGCAAGAACATGCTCAGTGATCAGGCTCCCAACGCGAGGTGACAAACCCCCACGACACCACCCCGCCACACTCCACCAAGAGGCGGAAACGATAGGGCACCACTATCGTGACAACCCATCGCTCCGCGACCGGACGCCCGGCAACCGGCGCGCGACGGCACCCCCACACTCTCATTTCTTTGTAGAGGATATGGAAAATATACTCCCTCCCAATAGTATACAAAATTATATATGAAGGATTCTGGTAAAAAAGAGAGTAGTGAATAAATATCCCCCTCTCTATTCACAATCTTTTTACCCAAATGAAAATTATATAAATCTCATTACCGAACCAATTAATTCAGTCAACCACATTTTCCAACTTTAAATTTAAGCCCTCTGGGTGGAGACAACCAAGTTTGAAGATCCAATAATTTTCGCGATTCATGAGGCGTCTATATCTATCCTTGGTGGTATCGGTGATGTGGTCAATGATAGTGACCCTCATCTGTGAATGGTCCCTATGATGTTCCATCAGATAGTGTTTAGAGACTCTATGTAATAAATATCCGTTTTTTATGTTCTGTCTGTGTTTGTTCAAACGTTGGTGCATCTCCTGTATGGTGCGCCCAACGTATTGCAATCCGCAATTACACTCTAGAACATAAATTATATATGTGGAGTGACAATCCAATCTATATTTTATGGGGAATGTTTCACTTGTAGTGTTTGATTTGAAGGTAGTAACTCCATTAGTTATGACCTCACAGCATAAACATTTTACTGAATTGCATTTGAAGCATCCAACTTTCCCTACCATTTTTGTTTCATGATGGCAATATAGTGGTTTCTGGCTAGGGGCAATAAGGTTTTTCAATGACCGATTTCTCCTATAGATAATCCCAGGTTTCTCAGGGAGGTGTTTTGATAAAACAGGATCCCCTTTAAGGATATACCAATGCTTGGTCAGGGATTTCGTGGATTGGTTATATGTTGTTACAAGGCTAAGTTCCCCTCTATTTCTAATGGTGTCACCCTTAGTTGTTCTTTTAGCCTCCATTTTTGCTAAACAGGTTTCCTGGGATTCATTTTTCACCTTATTGAATGCGTCGATCAATAATTTTTCAGGATATGTTTTCTGTCTAAATCTTGTCTTGAGAACATTACATTCCTTGACAAAATCATTGTCCCTACTACAGTTTTTCCTTATTCGCCAGTATTGCCCATAAGGCACATTAGTAATCCATTTCGGAAGATGGCCACTGTTGAAAGACAAGTAACTATTAACGTCCACGCTCTTAAAGTGCGTCATTGTCACAAAGTTACCATCCGTCATTTTTTGTACAGTTAGATCTAAAAATTGAATACTCTCATTTGAAATCGTACTGGTGAACTTTAGTCCCCATAGATTCTGATTTAGGTACTCAATGAACTTCGCAAGCTCTTCAATGGGACCTAACCATATGAGAAATAGATCGTCTATGAAACGTTTATATAATATTAGATTTTGCTTGATGTTTGGGTACGTAGCAATAAACTTTGCTTCAAATTGGCCCATGAACAGGTTTGCGTAGCTGGGCGCTACACGTGTGCCCATGGCACAGCCTTTACGCTGTTTGTAGGCTACCCCCTCAAAGGTGAACACATTATTATTAAGAATAAACTCAATACCCTCCAAAAGAAATCTCTTTTGCTCCATAGGTATAGAGGAATCCTGTGTTAGATAGAAGTTGATTGACTCCAGACCAATGTCATGGGGGATATTCGAATAAAGTGCATTAACGTCCAGTGTGCAAAGAATACTTTGCTCATTGATCTTCAGGTTTTTTAAAAGACTAATTAAATGTGTCAAATCCTGGATATATGAATCCAGGCTCAACACATATTTTTGTAGATACAAATCAATGTAGTGCGATAAATTGGCCGTAATGGATTTGGTTCCAGAAATTATAGGGCGGCCCGGGGGGTGTTGTGCGTCCTTATGAATTTTAGGCAAGAAATAAAAGAAAGGGTTTCAAAATACTGAATAGTCAAAAAATGTTTTTCCCTTTTATCAAATAGACCCGCTTGGGCTGCTCCTTTAATTCTTTCCTTATATTCCATATATATCTGGATAGACTCATCATAATCCAATTTCTCATAGTATTCGGCATCCCCTAATAATCGTAGGCCTTCACCAATATACCAACTCCTGTTCATAATTACAATCCCCCCCCCCTTGTCTGCCCCCTTAATAATAATATCATTATTCTGATGTAGGGATATGATGGCCTCTCGTTCGCTCTTCTTTAGATTATCCTTTCTTTTATCTTGGACAAATGACCTAAGATCTTTTAGTACAAGTTGTTGATATGTTTCCAAGAATGTCCCTTTATGGTGTGTGGGATAGAACTCTGATTTACTCTTAACAGGGACATGCACAAAGGGGGATTTTGATTCTGAACTGGGGTTAGTCATAGACAATTCAGGTTTCTTGCTCAAGTTAGGGGTTCGATTTTCTTCGATCAAGAAATGGCGTTTCAGGGTAATTTTACGAAAAAAATCATTTAAATCCAGGTAAAGTTGGAAGGTGTTTAAGGGCTTGATCGGGCAGAAGGATAACCCATGACTCAATAGAGAGAGTTCACCCTCTGTCAATTCATGGTTGGAAATATTAAACACACCTATTTCCATTGGGTTCGTAATTCCTCCAGGATTATCCAAGGGCATAAACTCCTGTAATTCTGATGTTACTATGTGTCTGTTTTGTTCTTTTTTGTTATGGGATCTGTTGGATCCACTTGTGTTACCACCCTTGCTCCCGGATCCTCTACATCCCCTGGTGTTCTTTTATGTGCTTTGGTCATGGTGTGACAGTATTTGTGTCTTGCATGTGGCATTATTTAGGCACTATGTGGTGATAATATATGATCTGGTCACGGTGTGGTGGTTTTTCTCCCTTCTATCTGGCATTATTGGTCTTGGTAGAGTGGATTGTGTTCGGTCACTTGTTATATCCGATAACAATGAGGGGAAACTTCTTTATTTCCAATAGATATTAAATACGTGGATGTTTAACTCCTCCCTGTCCTGTGACACAGCAGCAGAGATGCAGTTAGAGAGGTTCACCAGAGAAAGCAAGTTGAGCATTTGGTAAGATTTTCACCTCAGTATTTATAAGACAAAACCAGGATGGGTGAGAAATGTATAAAAAATTGCTCCACTTCTGGTTTTGTCTTACAAATACTGAGGTAAAAAACTCACCAAATACTCAAAGCTCCACATTCTTCTGATGGTGCGGACTCCACCAATGAATAAGTGATCACCTTCCTAACCTGTGCATCCCTGAGAACTTGTTTTCACCAATTACATTACAGTAATGGTGAGCACACAGTGATGTGCAGGAGCCGTCTGTGTTTTACAGTCCACGCTACACTATGATGGGTATAACGGATAACAGGTATTTGCATATAGCTTAAGAATGGGTGGGCCCGGGTGGGTGGGCCCCTGGAGTCAATTCCCTGGTGGGCCCCAGACAGGGCCGGCTCCAGGTTTTTGTGGGCCCCGGGCGAAAGAGTCTCAGTGGGCCCCCTTTAACACATGCTGGCTATATATATATAAATATATATATATATATATATATATATACTAGCTGTGAGCCCGATGCAAATGCATCGGGATTCTAGAATGTGCATTAATTTGATTATAGTAGTTATAGCTGGTGTGAGGACTTTTCGGGGGGGTGTGAATAGTTTTTGGGGAGTCCCATACTTTTTTTGGGGGGTCCCATACTTTTTTGGGGGGGTCACATACTTTTTTGGGGGGGTCACATACTTTTTTGGGGGGGTCACATACTTTTTTTGGGGGTCACATACTTTTTTTGGGGGGTCACATACTTTTTTTGGGGGGTCACATACTTTTTTTGGGGGGTCAGATACTTTTTTGGGGGGGTCACATACTTTTTTTGGGGGGTCACATACTTTTTTTGGGGGGTCACATACTTTTTTGGGGGGTCACATACTTTTTTGGGGGGGTCACATACTTTTTTGGGGGGGTCACATACTTTTTTGGGGGTCACATACTTTTTTTGGGGGGTCACATACTTTTTGGGGGGGCACATACTTTTTTGGGGGGTCACATACTTTTTTGGGGGGGTCAGATACTTTTTTGGGGGTCACATACTTTTTTGTTTTGTCACATACTTTTTGGGGGGTCACATACTTTTTTTGGGGGGTCACATACTTTTTTTGGGGGGTCCAATACTTTTTTTGGGGGGTCCAATACTTTTTTTTGGAGGTCACATAGTTTTTTGGGGGGTCACATACTTTTTTGGGGGGGTCACATACTTTTTTTGGGGGGTCACATACTTTTTTTGGGGGGGTCACATACTTTTTTGGGGGGGGTCACATACTTTTTTTGGGGGGTCACATACTTTTTTTGGGGGGTCACATACTTTTTTTGGGGGGTCACATACTTTTTTGGGGGGGTCACATACTTTTTTGGGGGTCACATACTTTTTTGGGGGGGTCCACATACTTTTTTGGGGGGGTCACATACTTTTTTGTTTTGTCACATACTTTTTTGGGGGGGTCACATACTTTTTTGGGGGGTCACATACTTTTTTTGGGGGGTCCAATACTTTTTTTGGGGGGTCCAATACTTTTTTTTGGAGGTCACATAGTTTTTTGGGGGGTCACATACTTTTTTGGGGGGGTCACATACTTTTTTTGGGGGGTCACATACTTTTTTGGGGGGGTCACATACTTTTTTGGGGGGGTCACATACTTTTTTTGGGGGGTCACATACTTTTTTGGGGAGGTCACATACTTTTTTTGTTTTGTCACATACTTTTTTGGGGGGGTCACATACTTTTTTGGGGGGTCACATACTTTTTTTGGGGGGTCCAATACTTTTTTTGGGGGGTCCAATACTTTTTTTTGGAGGTCACATAGTTTTTTGGGGGGTCACATACTTTTTTGGGGGGGTCACATACTTTTTTTTGGGGGTCACATACTTTTTTTGGGGGGGTCACATACTTTTTTTGGGGGGTCACATACTTTTTTTGGGGGGTCACATACTTTTTTGGGGGGTCACATACTTTTTTGTTTTGTCACATACTTTTTTGGGGGGGTCACATACTTTTTTGGGGGGTCACATACTTTTTGTTGGGGGGTCCAATACTTTTTTTGGGGGGTCCAATACTTTTTTTTGGAGGTCACATACTTTTTTGGGGGGGTCATATACTTTTTTTTGGGGGTCACATACTTTTTTTGGGGGGGTCACATACTTTTTTTGGGTGGTCACATAATTTTTTTTGGGGGGTCACATACTTTTTTGGGGGGGTCACATATTTTTTTTGGGGGGTCACATACTTTTTTTGGGGGGTCACATACTTTTTTTGGGGGTGCAATACTTTTTTTGGGGGTCTAATACTTTTGGGTGGGGGGTCCAATACTTTTGGGGGGGGTCCAATACTTTTTGGGGCGCGTTCAATACTTATTGGGGCTGAGTGCTCGCAATGGCCGCTTATTATTAGCATTAATCTTATTATTATTAGCATTAATAGCATAATTATTAGCATTATTAGCATTATTATTAGCATTAATAGCATAATTATTAGCATTAATATCATTATTATTAGCAGTAATATAATTATTATTAGATTTTTTTTTTTAATTATTATTTTTTGTAATATTTTATAATTTTTAATTTTTTTTTTTATTATTTTTTTTATAATTTTTTAATTATTTTTAAATAATTTTATTATAAAATTTATTATTTATTTTAACTGAGACACAGTTCTCCTTCTGGTCCGCTAAAAGGGCTGGGCTGATTAGCATATATTTATTTTTTTTATTATTATTTTTATTTAATTATTTATTATTTTTTTATTATTATTTTTTATTATTTTTTAATTCTTTTTAAATTCTTTTATTTATTATTTAATTTATTATTTATTTTAAGTGAGACACAGTTCTCATTGTGGTCCGCCAAAAGGGCTGAGCTGATTAGCATATATTTATTTTTTTATTATTATTTTTATTTAATTTTTTATTATTTTTTATTATTATTTTTTATTATTTTTTAATTCTTTTTAAATTCTTTTATTTATTATTTAATTTATTATTTATTTTAAGTGAGACAGAGTTCTCATTGTGGTCCGCCAAAAGGGCTGAGCTGATTAGCATATATTTATTTTTTTATTATTATTTTTATTTAATTTTTTATTATTTTTTTATTATTATTTTTTATTATTTTTTAATTCTTTTTAAATTATTTTATTTATTATTTAATTTATTATTTATTTAAAGTGAGACACAGTTCTCATTGTGGTCCGCCAAAAGGGCTGAGCTGATTAGCATATATTTTTTTTTTTTATTATTATTTTAATTTAATTTTTTATTATTTTTTTATTATTATTTTTTATTATTTTTGAATTCTTTTTAAATTATTTTATTTATTATTTAATTTATTATTTATTTTAAGTGAGACACAGTTCTCATTGTGGTCCGCCAAAAGGGCTGAGCTGATTAGCATATATTTATTTTTTTTATTATTATTTTAATTTAATTTTTTATTATTTTTTTATTATTATTTCTTATTATTTTTTAATTCTTTTTAAATTATTTTATTTATTATTTAATTTATTATTTTTTTTAAGTGAGACACAGTTCTCATTGTGGTCCGGCAAAAGGGCTGAGCTGATTAGCATATATTTTTTTTTTTATTATTATTTTTATTTAATTTTTTATTATTTTTTTATTATTATTTTTTATTATTTTTTAATTCTTTTTAAATTATTTTATTTATTATTTATTTTATTATTTATTTTAAGTGAGACAGAGTTCTCATTGTGGTCCGCCAAAATGGGTGAGCTGATTAGCATATATTTTATTTTTTTAATATTATTTTTATTTAATTTTTTATTATTTTTTTATTATTATTTTTTATTATTTTTTAATTCTTTTTAAATTATTTTATTTATTATTTAATTTATTATTTATGTTAAGTGAGACAGTTCTCATTCAGGTCCGCTATTTTTCCCATTGACATACATTAGCGGTGTGTCGGCGATTTTATGGCCGGCCACCTGGTTCTATTTGTCGGCCGTAAAATCGCGGACACACCGCTAATACATGTCTATGGGCAGTGAGCCCGATTTCGGATTGGGCGCCGACCAATCAGAATTCGAGCTCAATGAGGGGCTCTTCTGATTGGCTGAGGGCAGTACACAGCGACCAATCAGAAGAGCCGCTCATATCTCATTGAGATACAATGGCGGATTTGTCGTCCATTGTACCTGAATGAGAAGAGAAGAGGACGTCGGAGCTGGAAGAAGACAGAAGATCCCCGGGCCGGACGAAGAGGACGCCTGGCCGGACGAAGAGGACGCCTGGCCGGACGGACGATCAGATGACTAAGAAGACATGTAAGTATGTGCGGACATGGGGGGGCTGTGTGGACATTAGTGGGGTCGCTGTGCGGACATGGGGGGTTTTTCGGACATTGATGGGGGCGGGCTGTGCGGGCATGGGGTGGGCTGTGCGGGCATGGGGGTCGGCTGTGCGGGCATGGGGTCGGCTGTGCGGACATGGGGGTCGGCTGTGCGGGCATGGGGGTCGGCTGTGCGGGCATGGGGGTCGGCTGTGCGGGCATGGGGGTCGGCTGTGCGGGCATG
Organism: Allobates femoralis; assembly: GCA_033576535.1. Taxonomy (NCBI): domain Eukaryota; kingdom Metazoa; phylum Chordata; class Amphibia; order Anura; family Aromobatidae; genus Allobates; species Allobates femoralis. The sequence continues at coordinate 61,055,047 of JARQOC010000007.1, forward strand.
GGGGTCGGCTGTGCGGACATGGGGGTGGGCTGTGCGGGCATGGGGGTCGGCTGTGCGGGCATGGGGGTCGGCTGTGCGGGCATGGGGGTCGGCTGTGCGGACAGGGGGGTGGGCTGTGCGGACATTGATGTGGGCGGGCTGTGCGGACATGGGGGTGGGCTGTGCGGGCATGGGGGTCGGCTGTGCGGACATGGGGGTGGGCTGTGCGGACATTGATGTGGGCGGGCTGTGCGGACATTGCTGGGGGTGGGCTGTGCGGACATGGGGGTCGGCTGTGCGGACATGGGGGTCGGCTGTGGGGACATTGATGGGGGCGGGCTGTGCGGACATGGGGGGGGGGGTGGCGAATTGTGTGTAGCGGGGAGCGGAGGCGGCAATGCCGCCTCGGCTCCATGGTCCCCGGGAGCGAATTGCGGCTCAGGCAGCGACTCGCAATGGCCTCGCGGCCATTGCTCGCGCTACCTGAGCGGTAAATCGCTAAGGTTGTAGCCGGGGCTGTGGATGGATTTTGGGCCAGCGGCTCGCAATGGCCGCTTCGCGGCCATTGCTCGCCCTGGGCCAGCGACTCGCAATGGCCTCGCGGCCATTGCTCGCGCAGCATTGGGCGCTTCGCGCCCAATGTTAAATTCGTATCCACATGACCACGCCGGAAGTAGCGCGCGGAGGGGCGCTTTTCCGATTCGCGATTATATAATAGATATATATATATATATATATATTTTTTTTTATATATATATATTATAAAGAGTGCAGACTGTATTATATATCTATATGTATAAGGGCCACGTCACACACACAGATAATTGTGCAGATATTGTTCGCAGATCTCTGGTTGCAGTGAAATCATGGACACATTGCTCCATTTTGTGGCCGTGTACAAATGTAACAATGTGTCCGTGATTTCACTGCAACCAGAGATTTGCGAACAATGTCTGCACATATATCTGTGTGTGTGACGTGGCCCTAACCCCCATAAATATATTCCCTCTTGTGCTGACTCTCCCATCTCTGTGCCTGTCACCCCCCTGTGCGCTGTCTCCCCCCCTGTGTGCTGTCTCTCCTTTGTACTTTGTACGCTGTCTCCACCCTGTGTGCGGTCTGTCTTCTGTACGCTGTCTCTCCTCTACTGAACTGCGCCACCAATAGGGTTATCCCTAGGGCCGTAACTTGAAGCTCATAGGCCCCGATACAAAAGATCCAACTAGTCTCCCAATTATTTTCACACTGTGCGTTTTTGCAACTGTTTTTTGCATCCATTTAGTGCTGTGACCTGCACAAAACGAATCACGCAAATGAATTCTCAGCCAAGTCAATGGGTTTTCATTTTTGCCTCGAGCATCTTAAGTGTGGCGCCCCGCAACGAGTGCGTCACAGGAGGGTATTGCAGCCATAAATGCAGCAGCAATATTCTCTGACCCAGCAGTCATCTGGTTAACTTAGAGATCCAAACCCTGCATGCAACACTAGTAGAGGGGACCAACCAGGGTCCTGGTGGGCTTAGTGCAAGGGTAGAGTGTAGGAGAGTCTAGAAAAAGTCAGAGAGACACAGACTTGGACTTGAAGAAGAAGTAACGTAGGAGCGGGGGCTCTGCACCGCTGAGCAGCCCCCGGGCCGTCACCGGTCGGGTGTTAGCACCTGAGGCCTGAACAACCGGGATCGGGCATCATCAAACACGGGTTCCAAAAGACTCCCGTGCCCCAAATTACAGCCGGTTCACTGGTACCGAAGCTGGCAGCAGTTCACCTCTGCTACGCGAACCAGAAGAGTGGAGGAGCAGCTTTACAGGAGCACCCCACCACCCGCCAAATTCCAGTCGTCTAACCAGCGGTGTACCCACCGAGGGATCCAAGGCTCCCCAAATCATCAATCACGTATACTTTGGATAGGGCATTGAAGCAGCCTCCCCGTACCCGATCTGGTATTCCTTGGCGACAACGGCAAACATTTAGCTAGAATGGAGGAACACCGCGGATCTCTGAGGGACACCTATCACTGCTGAGTCCACCCGGTCCACTACCCGTTAACTGTATGCCATGTACTGCTTGCTGGTTACAGTAAAGACCCATTACAGAGACTTACAGTGTCCGTGCTTCCTTATGAACTGTCTTTCCGCACTTCAAGGTAACCGCAGCTGCCGCACAACATCTTAAGCAGCTCCAGCCTCCGGGGATCACCGCTCAGCCTGTGGGGAGCGTTCCATCTTGCTGCTGTCCATCCCCCGGAGGTCCCGCAGCGTCGGTAAGACTTACCGAACTACTCATAGGTGGCATCACGAATAAATTAACCCCTTAATCTGTTCCCACAAGACGTCTTCAACTTTTGATCTGCACTCAACCGGGCCCCACTACCGGCAGGCACGGTCCACCCGTGACAAGGAGGAAGGAGCTACAGCCTGTCTAAATCGGAGTCCCCGGCCACGGTGAGTCATAAGCACCCTGTGTGACTGAGATAATGGGCTATGGAGTTTTGGCCATCGGAAGACCACTGTGTGATTGAGACCAGTGGCTATGGCGTTATGGGCATCGGAAGCCCACTGTCTGACTGAGACCTGTGGCTTTGGCGTTATGTGCATCAAAAGCCCCTGGTGTGACTGAGCTGCTCAGAGTACTGTGCCACTTCAGCTCTGCACCGCTGTTGGGTGATGTTACCACCAGGACTCTTCTTATAAACTAAAAGGGGCGCACAGCTGTGAGCACACCACTGCCCCTTTGTGGCCATGATGTCTGGAGAGAGGGGAACTTTGAGGGGAGAGAGCTGAGACCTGGTGTAGCTAGTACAGGGTGCCCTGTTCCAGGTGCCAACACATCCTCACCCTGCAGCCCTTCTGCCTCTCCCACCCACATTACACAGCAGAAGCCTCCTCCTGGTACAGCAGTGCTCTCCTACCTTCACCTGCTTGTGTCGCGCTGTCACCGCTGTGGAACGGCCAAGTGTTGACAACCAGTGGCGGCTCTGAGTACACGGTGCAGAGCTGAGCCCACAGCACGTACAGCACCGGGGAGCCGCCTGCCATCCCTGCCGGAAATACAGCAAGTACCCATCCATGGCGTCCCAACCAGTGGGGCCCACAATAACAGACCTGACCCACTGTGTGAGGGTCTGGTGCCCTATATATATGTATTTTCCAGGCAGGCTGTGTGCTAACAGACCTGGCGCAGTGTGTGAGGGAATGGTGCCCTATATACATGTATTTCCCAGGCAGGCTATGTGCTAACAGACCTGGCCCAGTGTGTGAGGGAATGGTGCCCTATATACATGTATTTCCCAGGCAGGCTGTGTGCTAACAGACCTGGCCCAGTGTGTGAGGGAATGGTGCCCTATATACATGTATTTCCCAGGCAGGCTGTGTGCTAACAGACCTGGCCCAGTGTGTGAGGGAATCGTGCCCTGCTGTATGTTCCAGCGCCTGATGTGTGATGGGCATCATTGTGGGCACATTACACATGTGGCTGAGATAAAATAACCGGACTGCTCCTAATGGCGGTTGGAGAAGTTTCCCTTCATTACTCCCAGCCTCCCAGGTATCCAGCTGACCTGTGACTTTACTTTCTGTTACTGAGGAGCGGCGGTATGGCGAGCATGGTGTGCAGTGGGCCGGCCCTCAGTGCAGCTGCTGACAGGGAGCGCTCATGCTCCAGCTCCGGCTCCATACACAGGGCTGAGGAGGAGGAGGACGGGGCAGACACTCACACAGCTGTGAGTAATGGTAGGAGTGGGGCGGTCTCCTTCGGCGTGTCCCACCCACTCTTCTCAGCTGCCTCCAGATTGGATTGTGGATGCTGCTGGGGGAGTGGTGCAGACACGCCTCAGAAGAGAGAGAAAAATGCAGAAAATGCAAGGGACAGTAATCATTGCAGTGCGACAGCACAATGACAATGTGTGTGAGCAGTGGTGGGCCCCTGTATCATGTCAGGGCCCCGGTACTTGCCCGGGTACACCGAGTGCTGACGCCGGCCCTGGCCCCAGACACTCCAGTCCGGCGCTGCTAGTATGTGTGATTGGAGGCCATTGTGATGGTGTGATTCCTGCATCAACCATCACTCAGCCCATAGGGCTAATTTTTGGAAACCCTATGCACGTAGTGCAGTGGACAAAGTAGAACACTATTCCTACTCCAGCCTAACTAGTATGTGTGATTTGAGGCCTTTGTGATGGTGGATTCCTGAGTCAACCTTCACTGACCCCATAGCACTAATTTTTGGAAACCTATGCACATTGTGCAGTGGACAAAGTAGGACACTATTCCTACTCCAGCCAAACTAGTATGTGTGATTGGAAGCTTTTGGGATGGTGGATTCCTGCGTCAACCTTCACTCAGCCCATAGGGCTAATTTTTGGAAACCCTATGCACATAGTGCAGTGGACAAAGTAGGACACTATTCCTACTTCAGCTTAACTAGTATGTGTGATTGGAGGCCCTTGTCACAACTTGTGCCACATTGTGACTGAAATAGGGAATACATATTCAATCAAAATCTACTGTCACTCACCCTATTTGGCAGAAAAACATGCCTGCCTTGTGCCAAATTGTGACTGAGATAGTGGAAATTTAAATTGAATATGTATCCCCTGACTGTTGATGACCGACTGATGGCCCTTTGAATACTTGAATTGAGGACCACAACTACTACAGTAGTCCATTGTAGATGATGTTTATCAAGGGAGGCCATTGACATGGTATCTTCCTGCACCTATGACACAGCCTGCAGGAGTCATTTTTGGAAATACGATGCACATTCTGCAGTGAAACAAGTAGTATCAAGAAGTCTTCTCTTCCTGTATAATCTGGGGAATATTGTCAATCACAATCTCTGAGCCATTTGGAGAAGCTTCTCCAACCCATCCTGGAGGGGGGGCACCATATATCCTTTGTCCATTGACTTGCGCAAGAGATATATTTGAGCTCGCTTTCCAGTTAACTAGTGCAGCTTTATTTTTCTGGTTGACAGAGTTCAGCCAAACCTGAGGATCGCAGGCACTCACTGCTACCTTCTATTATTCCATGTCGCTTGCCCTTTTCCCATCTAGTCTCTGCCTTTAATAAGTTAAATAATAGAGTGAGAGCCCTAACAGGGGCGGAACTACCGTGGTGCAACTGGTGCAGCTGCACCAGGGCCCCGAACAGCTAGGGGGCCCCTGAGGCTCCAGCGGCAGGTCCGTTCCCCTGTCAGACAGGAGGGTGCGTGGTAAGTAGGGGCCCTGGCAGTAGTACCCTGCAGCATTCAATGTGAGGCGGGGGGGGGGGGTTAAGGGGGGAGTTGTCGGGTGTCAGCTCGCCTCCCTCTCTCCCTCCTAACCTGTGCGGCCGGCGCCGAGAGCAGCGTCAGACTGTGGTGAGTCGGCAGCAGATCTCCATCTCCTGCACCTCGGTATCCCATAGTGCAGGAGATAGAGATCTGTTTTAGAAGCCACTAAACCTTTCCAAATGATTGATCACTGGTCGGAAGGAGGGGGGAGGTGAAGACCAGTCACATGCAATTTCAGCTGTGAAGATGCTGGTGAAGGCCGCGGTGCTGCTGCTGCTCGGGATCCTGGGGGAGAAGGTAATTGCGGTGTGGTGACCGTGCCTGAGACTGACCATGCCTATGACTGAGGTGACCTGAAGACAGAGTTACCTTAATTCTCTGTTCTTTGGCAGTTCTGGCTTCCTGGACATGTAGTGCCACCTCCACTGAGTTCAGCACTGACTCACTAGAACTTGTAGAGTGACTTCTTATAATGCCGAGCTTTCTGGGACTTGATGTTTTGTCTCTGTATACACTATATAACTTTGTGCTGACTTTCTGGGAGTTTTAGTTCCATACTCTAGAGATCCTGAGTATGAAGCCTCGGCCATCACTGTTAGGTGCAGCACTCAGACAGTCATTATAGGGGATGGGAGGCAGCCTACAGGGGAGACACAGGCACAAAGAGGGGAGATACAGGGGAGAGACAGCATACTGCAGGGAAACAGCATACAGGGGAGAGACTGCGCACAGAGGAGAGACTGCGCACAGGGGAGAGACTGCGCACAGGGGAGAGACTGCGCACAGGGGAGAGACTGCGCACAGGGGAACGACAGAGCACAGGGGAACGACAGAGCACAGGGGGAAGACAACATACAGGGGAAACAGCGTACAAGGGGAGACACTATACAGGGGGCAGACACTATACAGGGAGCAGACAGCGTTTAGAGGGGTGATAGGTGCAAGAAAGACAGCGTATAGGGGTGAGACAGGTGCAGAAGAGATAGTGTACAGGAGGTGACAGGTGTAGGGTTGAGGCAGCATACAGGAGAGACAGGAGCAGTAAAGACATCAAACAGCGTGGAGATAGACAGCGCACAGGGTGGGAGAGAGAGTGCACAGAGTGGAAGAGACAACGAACAGGGTGGAAGAGACTGACAGCACACAGGGTGGGAGACACAGTGCACAGGGTGGAAGAGACAGCACATAGTGGAGACAGGCACAGAGAGGAGAGAGATGTGCACAGAGAGGGGAGAGGCAGCACATGGGAGGGAGAGACAGGGATTATATTTTTGGGTATTATATATAGATATATAAAATATAGTTCCCAGCCTTTACATTATATATATCCAGCCAGTATGTGTTAAAGGGGCCCACTGAGACTCTTTCGCCCGGGCCCACAAAAACCTGGAGGCGGCCCTGCCAGTGGCACTATTCTGGCAGCATTGAGTCCTGGGGAGGGCTGGGTGCCAGCTGAGCCCCACATCCGCAGCACTTTTCTGCTTTTCTGGCATTGAGTCCCGGGGGAAGTGCTGATAGCCAGAACGCTGCGGGCGACGCTGTATCCTATCAGTACGAAGGGGGCGGGTGGGTTGCCTATGGAGCAGCAGCATTCATTTCCGGCTCTTCCGTGGAGGCAGGAATCACACCCTCACCAGAGACAGTGAGCAAGCTGAGTATACAGGGCTCCAGGTAAGAGCCCCGGTCGGAGCAGGGCTTTGGTCTGGTGGGGAGGGAAACAGTCTGTCTATGAACACAGCACTGCACACAAACATGATTCGAGGGGGGAGCCCCGAAAAATTTCTTGCACCAGGGCCCACTACAGTCTGGGTCCGCCCCTGGGCCCTAAAATGTGAATAAGTGAGAGCACTCTCAAATGTACACAAGATGGACTTCCAACATTTCTAGAGAAGGGCACTTCCAAACACATGATACACGATCACATGAGGTGTCTCACTAAACTCCGGTTTCTTGCCTACTTCAAACCGTCTGAACAGTTGAATGTAGGGCTACAAAATGTCATGGTGGTGGTGGTGGTGGTGGTGGTGGAGGAGGAGGAGGGTTTTGCCCAATGCTCAAATGGGCACATTGATAGTGGAATACATATTCCATAGCAGTTTGCAATGTGCCCATTGTAGCGTTGGGCAAAACCCTCCTCCTCCTCCTCCACTGCCTCCTGACAATTGAATGTAGGGCCCAAATGTCATGGAGGTGGAGAAGGAGGGTTCTGCCCAACGCTAAAATGGGCACAATGTAAAGTGCTATGGAATATTATTATTATTTGAGTGTGAATGAGGGAGGGACTGCCCAAATGTCTACGAAAGAGCGGTCCCTCCAAAACTTATGTTAAAGGACCATATCTGGGCCCTCAGCAATCTAGGGTTTCCTGACTCTGAACATTTGAATTTAGAGCCACATATGTCATGGAAGTGGTGGAGGAGGAGGAGGAGGAGGGTTTTGCCCAATGCTACAATGGGAACATTGTAAACTGCTATAGAATATGTATTCCATTATCTGAGTCTCAATGGAGGAAGCACTGGCCAAATGTCGATGTAAGAGCAGTTCCTCCAAAACACATGTTAAAGGACCACCTGAGGCCTCTGAGGTCACAGATCAACATACCTACTAGTACATTGTAGCTGGCCTTATAAAGTGCTGGGGAATAGCTAACTAAAATGATGTATGACAAAATGTATAAGTCAGGGCCCTCCTAATTGCAACAGGTGAAAAAAAGCTACAACAGTACGTGTGAACAAACGATAAAATCGATATTTTTTTGTTTCTCTGGTTTATTTGGCCTTCTATACAAGTGATTATGCATGAAAAACTGTTTATAAACTTTTTTTGGCCTGTTAAATGTGATTTAGGTTAGGTTTGGTATTTGTTCTTGTGTATCTGTAACAGCGGCGTAATACTGCGTCAAAGGTATTCCCACAAACCATATGTGAGTCAGAAATGCAGCAGGCCAATTCTCCAGGCTCTTCCCATTCTGTTTCATCACTTTCCCACCCATTTCAGCCCTTTCTTCAAGACCCAGACGCCTTTGTAGGGTCCAACAGAAAATTACTTGGGTTTCCCATTAATTTACATTGTACTCGCTGGTCGGAATGAATATACGATTATTAGAAAGTTCTCCTTATATCCTTATAGCATTTACGAATATTACGGTACTCGCTCATCACTAGCCATTATGAAACTAAATTTATTTTTTGTATTACTGCAGGTGCCAGAACATTGTAGACTGTAAAATAGAGGTCATCCAGTGTCCACGCTGCCATATTTATATTTGAGGTTGTAATATGGGTCTAAGATGAGCACAGCTTGTTTTTATTTTATTCAGCAATTACAATTTAGGGAAAATGTTGGTGCTATATAAAGAATTTTATTACTATAACATACTTACCGTAAGTGGATTACCTAATGTACTCATATTCATCTTTCCTACATACCTTCAGTCATTGTCAACAATATTCTGGTAGGACAGTTTGTATTGTAGGTCATTAATTCTATAAAAATGATTCTGCAAAGTCATTGATTTAATGAAGGCCAGTAGATTAACAACACACTTAGGGAACCTATTACAATTTTTTTCTTAAATGGATTTGTCAATAAAAACAGACATTTAGAAGGAGAATCTGCTCCTCCAGAGGATCGTCCACCAACCTCTAACATCCAGAGTTAAAGTCTTTTCTTGATTTATGCATTTGCCTTATTCTAACTATTGACTCATTAATTGGCGAGTAGGTACTTAGATACAACCCCTGGCAAAAATTATGGAATCACCGGGCTCGGAGGATGTTCATTCAGTTGTTTAATGTTGTAGAAAAAAAGCAGATCACAGACATGGCACAAAACTAAAGTCATTTCAAATGGCAACTTTATGGCTTTAAGGGCCACGTCACACACACAGATATCTGGGCAGAAAGTGTTGGCAGATCTCTGGTTGCAGTGAAATCATGGACACATTGTTACATTTTGTGGCCGTGTACAAATGGAACAATGTGTCCATGATTTCACTGCAACCAGAGATCTGCGAACAATATCTGCACAGATATCTGTGTGTGTGACGTGGCCCTAAGAAACACTAAAAGCAATCAAGATAAAAAAATGTGGTAGTCAGTAAGGGTAATTTTTTTCAGATCAAGCAGAGGGAAAAAATTATGGAATCACTCAATTCTGAGGAAAAAATTATGGAATCATGAAAAACAAACACACAAAAGAACACTCCAATACATCACTACCGTGTTTCCCCGAAAGTAAGCCCCCCCCCCCGATTGTAAGGCCGCCTAGGGGTAAAGGGGGGCCTGCTAATGTAAGGCCTCCCCCGAATATAAGGCCTTACAACCGGGGGGGGGGGGGGGGGCTAATGTAAGGCCCCCCCTGCTGCTGCTTACATCTTACCCTCCAGCATCTTCTTGCAGCAGCCAGCGCGTCGGTCCTCCGGTCCCGTCTTCAGCTGTTTCCCAGATCATGTGACCAGCCGGTCGCACTAGCGATGACGTCATGCGCTGCGACGGGTCACATGATCCGGGAAACAGCTGTAGACGGGAACGGACGACCGACACTTTGGCTGCTGCAAGAAGACGCTGGAGGGTAAGATGTAAGCAGCAGGGGGGCCTCAGAGCTGGGGGGGCAGTGTGCCAGCAGGAGGGGGGCTGTATACCACACTGCTGGGCTCTATACCACACTGCTGAGCTGTATACCACACTGCTGGGCTGTGTACCACACTGCTGGGGCTGTATACCTGTGCTGGGGGCTGTATACCAGGGTGGCGGTCTGCTGTATTGCCCACCCTCGGCTTATACATGACTATATACGGGTGTGTGTGTGTGTGTGTGTGTATGTGAGTAGGCTGGGGCTGCCAATATAAGACCCCCCCCCCCCGAAAGTAAGACAGGGGCCACTTTTGGCCCCCAAAAAAATGTAAGACAGGGTCTTACTTTCGGGGAAACACGGTAGTATTTTGTTGCACCACCTCTAGCTTTTATAACAGCTTGCAGTCTCTGAGGCATGGACTTAATCAGTGACAAACAGTACTTTTCATCAATCTGGCTCCAACTTCTCTAATTGCTGTTGCCAGATCAGCTTTGCAGGTTAGAGCCTTGTCATGGACCATTTTCTTCAACTTCCATTAAAGATTTTCTATTGGATTGAGATCCGGACTATTTGCAGGCCATGACATTGACCTTATGTGTCTTCTTTCAAGGAATGCTTTCACATTTTTTGCTCTATGGCAGGATGCATTATCATCTTGATAAATCATTTCATCATCCCCAAACATCCTTTCAATTGATGGGATAAGAAAACTGTCCAAAATATCAATGTAAACGTAGGCATTTATTGAAGATATAATGACAGCAATCTCCCCAGTGCCTTTACCTGACATGCAGCTCCATATCATCAATGGCTGTGGAAATTTGCATGTTCTCTTCAGGCAGTCATCTTTATAAACCTCATTGGAATGGCACCAAACAAAATTTCTAGCATCATCACCTTGCCCAATGCAGATTCGCGATTCATCACTGAATATGACTTTCATCCAGTCATCCACAGTCCATGATTGTTTTCCTTAGCCCATTGTAACCTTTTTTTTCTGTTTAGGTGTTAATGATGACTTATGTTTAACTTTTCCTTATGTAAATCCCATTTCCTTTAGACGGTTTTCTTACAGTTCGGTCACAGACATTGACTCCAGTTTCCTCCCATTCGTTCCTCATTTGTTTTGTTGTGCATTTCTTGTTTTGGAGACTGTGAAGAATAAGCAATATTCCCCAGCCGCCATTTTGTATCAGAAAGCAATATTCTTACAAATAACCATCTTGCTCTGAGCAGCCATGTAGGCTCAGAAGCTGCTATACTCACTCATAGGAGATAAGCCCTAACCCTTGTAGCCAGAGGCAATTGTGGCACCCTGCCCTTACAGGTAGCCACAGAACCACCTAGTGCATGGAGAGATTTCCACAACAGGTAACCAGCATGCACAACACCTTCCACCTCGGGCCTGTAGGGGGAGTTCCACTTGCTGCCTTTAAGCAAGATCCCCTATCAATATCGGTGCTGAGGGCGGAGTTAGCCAGTTCAGTACAGAGCAGTACTGAGGAAGATGACCTGGTGTCGGAGCCACGCTAGGTCCGAGCCAGAGTACCCGCCTTAGCTAGTGTCAGGAACCCTAGAGTGAGTGTCGAAGGCAAGGCGAGGAAGTAAAAAAGACCAGAGCAGATTGGGGGCAGAGGAGCCATACCGGCTCACCCCAGGAGCAACCCGGACACCGGAGTCCGAGTCTGCTAAGGAGCAGCTAGCCCAGCAGAAAACACCAGTTTACCAAGGAGACTCTAGTGTCTCAGACCCCTGTAACAGCAATCAACCCTGAGAGCCAGGACCCGCAGAAATCCCCAGAGGTAGCGGCAATCCAGAGAAGGTTCTCATCAATCACTACAGGAGGGAAAGACGTACAGGAGGCCAGACCAGGTTCTAAGCAGGTCAGGGCTTCAAGACAAAGTAGAACAGGAATGAGGAGGCCTTATAACTCACTCGCTGTTGAAATCCCAAAGTGCTTCCAACACCACCTGGAGTGTACCCTGGACAGTGCCGGTTTAACATCAGTAAAGGTACGGAGAACAACTACCAGTGTGTGTGTCAGTCCTCACGGTCATGAGCCTGTTCCACATAGAGACTGTAGAGGCCGCCGTCTGCAGAGCCACGTCCCTGTACCCACGCTCCATTCCCTCATCACTGCTCCGGGACTCCGTTTTGTCTGCGGGGAGCTATATCACCCAGCTGCCTGTCCGTCATCCCCGGAGATCTGCAGCAGTGCTGGTGCTATCACCAGACTCCGTAGGTGGCGTCACGACATCTCCAATCAAGATCCCTGTAAATAATTCTCCTTTTTCAAAAGCAACCACAAGGCACGGTCCCAGGCACTGGCCACCAGTGACATCCCCTGTAACCAAGGCCTGAGATCCGAGTACCCCTTGCCTGCGGGCGAGACACATTTCATCTCTGGGAAGTGGTATAGGTTAATTAGCATGAGTATGCCATTTCCCTGTCCAAATGATGACACAATGAGCTCCTATGAATTGGAGGTTGGGATCCCCCTGTCCTTATCCAAAAGGATGACCAACCTGGGATTTGCCAACTAAGCATGAGAAGGAATTTCTTCTATCTGCAGACTCAATGGTAGGTTGGAAGGAAATCCTTTCACTCAACCTAGACCGAATGGAGCCAGTAATATAACGTTTAATATCTCATGAGCCGTGCTGTCTATAAACATGGCAAGCATAGATATGCTATCTCGACATTCAGACGGTCACCGCACATCGTTGTACATACGTATGCGATGACCGTAAGGCACCTAAACGTGATATTGACCATTAGGATGCTCTCAGAGCAGTCATGCTTCATATCCAGGTGAAGATAAAATCATAACTGAAAATATGAGAGCATAGTCTTCTGCCTGCGACATTCCCAGACAAAGACATGACAAATAATATGTTTTGGATATCTATATCTCCACTCAGAGGGTGGGAGTTATGAGACATCCCGGGGTGTGAGATGGGAGGGCCTCCTACAGTATAAAAAATAGCCCATCTCTTCCCATCTTTGTATTTCTTCTGAAGAGGCATAATTATTGTTCCACCAAAGCCACAGAATACTCCAGGAACAGATTGGCATCACGCTGCCCTTGTGGTGCCATCAGCATTAATCACTGATCACGTGTGTGTAATTCTGTGTGTATTCCATTTATCCTTTTATTTGCATAACTGACTGTAATATTTGTAACATTTTAATAATAACTGTAAATATTAATTCTAGTGTACCAATAGGGTGATTAAATATATAAATTTAATCTTGAGTTGTCCTTTTATCTTGATCACGATTCCCACATCTGTGTGCTCATTTAACGCTACCTGGATTGGTTTCTGACACAATATAAGCCAGACCACGGACCGGACTTATATTAAATGAGGAACTGGTGGAAACAATTAGTGCTTGGGGTTATTCAGGGTCTATATCAGTGATGGGGTTGAGGCTATTATATGTGCTTCTGGTCACGAATCAGAAGGCATATACCACACTCGCTGAGGTGCCTTAATAAACCAGCACTGACAGGGCAGCGGCGGTTCTTCTTTATCCTCAGGCGGTTCTCTGACTGACCTGGGTTTAACGGGAGGCGCTGTAGAGCTGCCAGGTTCGGTGGCCGATTCACCACGAAGACATATTGCTTTAACCCCTTCATGACCTTGCCATTTTTTGCAATTCTGACCAGTGTCCCTTTATGAGGTTATAACTCGGGAACGCTTCAACGGATCCTAGCGATTCTGAGATTGTTTTTTTCGTGACATATTGGGCTTCATGTTAGTATTAAATTTAGGTCGATAATTTTTTGCGTTTATTTGTGAAAAAATCAAAAATATGGCAAACATTTTGAAACTTTTGCAATTTTCAAATTTTGAATTTTTCTTCTGGTAAACCAGAGAGTTATGTGACACAAAATAGTTATGAAATAATATTTCCCACATGTCTACTTTACACCAGCACAATTTTGGAAAAAAAAAAAAATTTTGTTAGGAAGTTATAAGGGTTCAAAGTTCATGAGCAATTTTTCATTTCTCCACCAAAATCTACAAAACCATTTTTTTTAGTGACCACATCCCATTTGAAGTCCCTTTGAGGGGTTTCCATGACAGAAAACACCCAAAAGTGACACCATTCCAAAAACTGCACCCCTCAAGCTACTCAAAACTACATTCAAGAAGATTATTAACCCTTCAGGTGCTTCCCAGGAACTAAGCAAATTGGAAACAAAAAAATGGTTATTTTAATTTTTCTAACACAAATGTTCTTTTATCCTCAATTTTTTCATTTTCACATGGGCAAAAAGATAAAATGGATCCTAAAATTTGTTGGGCAATTTCTCCTGAGTATATCGATACCACATATGTGATCATAAACCACGGTTTGGGCGCACGGCAGGGCTCTGAAGGGAAAGAGAGCAATTTGACTTTTGGAGCTAATTTTCCATTCAAAAAGTGATATGGCGCTCCTTCACTTCTGAGCCCTGCCGCGCGTCAAAACAGTGGTTTATGACCACATATGAGGTATCGGTGTACTCAGGAGAAATTGCCCAACAAATTTTAGGATGAATTTTATCCTGTTACCCATGTGAAAATGAAAGAATTGAGGCTAAAAGAACATTTTTGTAAAAAAAAAGTACTTTTTCCATATTCACAGATCAATTTGTAAAGCATGTGGGGGTTCAATATGCTCACCACCCATCTAGATATGTTCCCTGGGGTCTAGTTTCCAAAATGGGGTCACTTGTGGGGGAGCTCCAAAGTTTAGGCACACAGGGGCTCTCCAAACGCGACATGGTGTCCACTAACAATTTGAATGGAAAATCACCTCAAATTGTTAGCGGACACCATATCCATTTGGAGAGCCCCTGTGTGCCTAAACATTGGGGCTCCACCACAAGTGACCCCATTTTGGAAACTAGAACCCCCAGGGAACATATCTAGATGCATAGTGAGCACTTTGAACCCCCAGGTGCTTCACAAATTGATCCGTACAAATTAAAAAAGAAAATTTGTGTGAAAAAAAAGTATTTTTACCTTATTATGGATCAGTTTGTGAAGCACCTGGGGATTCAAAGTGCTCACTATGCATCTAGATAGGTTCCTTGGGGGGGTCTAGTTTCCAAAATGGGGTCACTTGTGGGGGAGCTCCAATGTTTAGGCACACAGGGGCTCTCCATACACAACCTGGTGTTTGCCAACAATTGGAATTGTTAGCGGACACCAGGTCGCGTATGGAGAGCCCCTGTGTGCCTAAACATTTGAGCTCCCCCACAAGTGACCTCATTTTGGAAACTAGACCCCCCAGGGAACATATCTAGATGCACAGTGAGCACTTTGAACCCCCATGTGCTTCACAAATTGAGACGTAAAAGTGAATAAAGAAACTTTTTGTGAAAAAACATACTAGTCTAGTAGTTACAATTCGCAGCATAGGGGACCCTATACATTTGGGTCTCTCCATGCTGAGGATTCCAGCCCCCTAGCTGCCAAGTTGTACCTGGCTGGCAACCAAAAATACGGCAAAGCTCCATGTCTTTTTATTTGTAGAATTTTAAAAAAAAATGACATGGGGCTCTGCCATATTTTTGGTCCAGCCAGATACAACTTGGCAGCTACGGACTGCCACCAGCCCCCAGCTGCCTCATTGTACCTGGCTGGAACCAAAAATACAGCGAAGCCCTTTTTTAATTTCTAGAACTAATTCTAGAAAAAAAATTACGTGGGGCTCCGCCATATTTTTGGTCCAGCCAGGTACAACTAGGCAGCTGGGGGCTGGAATCCTCAGCATAGAGAGGCCCAAGCGTTCTGGGCCCCCCATGCTGCGAATTGCAGCCCGCAGCCGCCCGACAAAATGGCGCATTCATTGAAGTGCCATTTTCTGGCGCTGTACCCACGCTCTTCCAGTTGCCCTGGTGCTGGTGGCTAACTGGGTAATAAAGGGGTTAATGCCAGCTTTTTATTGGCAGCTGGCACTAAGCCCGAGATTCATAATATAGGGCCAATGTTAGACCCGCCATTAGGAATCTCTAGTACGGTAAATTGTCAATAAATACACACAGAGAAAAGTCTTTTTATTTGAAAAAAAAAAACACAGACACAATTCGGACTCCATCTTTATTATGAAAAGATCCGACGTAGTCCCACGACGCTCGATCGCTCCAACGTAGTCCATAACGAAGGTCCCACGATCACTTCCTGCAGCTAGATCCTCAGGATCCAGCTGTAGAAAGTGATCTGACAGATCCAGCACAGTGATCACATAATGGTCACTGTGGATCACTGTGCTGGAGCTATCAGATCATTTCCTGCAGCTAGATCCTCAGGATCCAGCTGTAGAAAGTGATCTGACAGATCCAGCACCGTGATCCACAGTGATCACATAATGGTCACTGTGGATCACTATGCTGGAGCTGTCAGATCATTTTCTACAGCTGGATCCTCAGGATCTAGCTGTAGAAAGTGATCTGGCAGCTCCAGCACAGAGCTGTCAGATCTGGAGGCGGTGAAGAGGAGGAGGAGGAGCGGGACGCAGTGGAGACAGAGCGGCCGCCGGAGGGGTGAGTGGGAGAGGCGATCGCCGCTCCGGTGATCGGGGGGGCAGGAAGGGGGAAGAGGGGGGTGACAGGAGAAGTAGGGGGGCACTTAGGAGGAAGCGGGGGCAGGCAGGAGGAAGCGGGCAGGAGGAAGAGGAAGCGGGGGGCAGGGACAGGAAGCAGGTGGCAGGAATAGGAAGCAGGGGGGTAAGAAAGATGAGAGGGGGCAGGAAAGAGAGGTGGGGACAGGGGGGCAGTTAGAGGATGACAGGGGAGAAGATTGGAGGGTAGGGATAGCAGCGGCAGGCAGGGAAGCATTACAGGTGCGGTGATTTTCACTTTCACTTTTGAGTGCCAATCACCGCGCCTGTAGCCGGGGGGGTGGGGGTGGGGGCAAATCGAGCCCCCCTGAGGTGTTGTACAACTTCCCATGTACCTGCAGGCCGAGTGACAGGTCAGTGACACCCTCACTCGATCTGCAGGAGCCTGATCATTCCATGGCCCAGGGGGTGGGCCAAGGGTCTGGAAGGGGTTAAGTTTCCGGTCTTGACGCTTTGATGTCTTCCTTGGTCTACCTGTATGTTTGCCTTTAACAACCTTCCCATGTTGTTTGTATTTAAATGTTTTACTTCACAAAAAAGAATCAGATTTGATCTCGTGCTGTAATGTCTGTATATTCTTTTTCCTTCCTCCCCCGCCCAGGAAAATGTGGTATGATCAGACCGTTCTGTGCACGGTTAGAAATAAAAATGAAACTGTACATAGCAGGGACATTTATATAAGATTATCTCAGCACAGCAACATATTTTTTAAAAACACCCAATTGTGGAAATTATTATTCGTTAAAAAAAAAATCATCCAATAAAAAATATTTTGAACAGAACAGCGGACATAAATACAGGATAATCAATAGGGTAACATACACACAAAAACATAGGGGTAGATAATGGGGTTCACCTTAGTAGGTACTTACAATGAAATCTTTAAGTGAACCTTGACACAAAAAAAAACAGTTGGTTATAAACTTAGGTAATAAGCAGTTATTCTTATAACCAACAAAAAAGAGAGATAACAGTTAGGACTCGATAACCTAAAAAACAATTGTGGGTTAAAGAACGAGGGTTCCGAGAGACATCTATAAATTTATTAGAAGCGTCAGATGTGGGTTAGAGTCAGGAGTCATGTCAATGGCCTAGATAGATGTTTGAGTGATTGTGTAGAAATCCAAGGTTCCCAGTTGCTTAGGTACTTATTATAAGCGTTGTTTCTGACTGCGTAGTTAAATTGAAAGGTACAATGAGCCGATATTCTGTCAGTGAGTTCAGATATGGAGGGTACTTCTGTGGTCTTCCATTTGGCAGCCAGAAGTATTTTGGAGGTAATTAGTATTTGAGAGATTATAAATCTGAAATGATGGGGGATGTTTGATATGCCAATAGAAATGAGGGCTAGTTGTGGGGAGAGTATTAATCTAAAGTTGGTGGTATTGAAAATTAGGTCATTAACTCCCTGCCAGAAATTAAGGATCTTTGGGCACTTCCAAAAAACATGAGAAAGTGTCCCGTTTTGCAAACAATCTCTCAAGCATAACGGGGAGACAAGGGGGTCGATGTGGTTTAGTTTAGATGGTGTCCAGTACCATCTCGTCAAGACTTTAAAATAGGATTCTTGGACTGAGGCACAATTGGTATTTGCGTAGGAAGTTTCCATTTGAGATGCCAGATCTACCAAATCTATGGTGATACCTAGCTCTTTTTCCCATGCAATGATGTAAGGATGTTTATGGAGGATGTGGTCATCATTCAGGTTTCGATAGATTTGTCCAGTCATCCAAGTCGAGGATTTGAGAGGGTTTTCTATAAAATCAGTTATAGGTTTTGGGAATGAGAAGGCAGAATTTAGGTCGATCTGGGAAGATTTGATCAATCTCCAAGCCGTTCTAGCTTGCCACGTTAGATTGTATTTTTGTTCCAAATAATGAAACTGAACCAACTTTCCATCTGAAAGTAGGTCAGCAGTGTGGTGGATCCCTCGTTGATACCAGGAGGATAATTTCAGGCCCGGGATAAGGTGCTCTAGCGTCTCCAGAGGGATATTTTTGGGCGTCGAGTAAGGAAGTAGGTGACTAGTTTTTTTAAGGAGTATTTTCCACGCTAGGATCGTTGCTTTAACAGTTGGGAGTGGAGAAGAGATTGTTTTTGATTTACTCAAGTGCGCAACTATTAGGGCTAGGAGATTATTTGAGTTAGTTATTTCATTTTCGATTGTCACCCATGGGGCAGAGTTATTTGAGTCTTTCAGCCAACTCTGTGACAGCTTTATTATAGATGCAAGATAGTAGCTGTATAGATTTGGAATCCCCATTCCTCCTCTCCTCTTATGTTTCTCCAAGATTGTGCTAGAAACTCTGGGTCTCGCACTTTGCCAAATGAACTTTCTTAGTTGAGAATGGAGCTCATTCAGCCTACTTTTGGAGATGGGAAAGGGGATTGCTCGAGCCTTGTATATAAATTTCGAAAGCACCTTCATTTTGAACGCTACAATTCTGCCTGTCCAAGATAATTGGAGTTTGGAGAGGTTGGAAAAATCAGTTTGAAAAGAGTCGAGGAGGTCGAAGACATTTACCGCAACTAGGTCTGAGGTGGGTTTTGTCATTTGGATACCTAAATAACGAGAGTCTTGTGGAAATTAATATTATTCCAGGATCTATTGATTAAAATGAAAACCCCTTTAAAGCCATAAAGTTGCCATTTGAAATGACTTTAGTTTTGTGCCATGTCTGTGGTCTACTTTTTTTCTACAACATTAAACAACTGAATGAACATCAATCGAGCACAGTGATTCCATAATTTTTGCCAGGGTTGTATAATAAAATAGAAGACTATGATTTATCTCTACAGATAATGGTCCTTTAAGCTCCCGTCACACACAACGACGCAACAGCGATCCTGACAACGATAACGATCCTGTAGGGATCGCTGGGGAGCTGTCAAACAGGCAGATCTCCTCAGCGACCAGGGAGCCACCTCCACATCGCTGGAAGCTGGAGGACACTGGTAACTATGATAAACAGCGGGTATCTAGGCAGTGTGCGCTGCCTAGATACTCGCTGTTTATCATAGTTACCAGCGTCCTCCCTGCTTACAGGCTGACACTGCAAAACGTGCATTTGTGTATATATGGGACTATGTTAGTGTAAGGAAGTGTTTTCTTCAGGCTCGCCAAATCTCAGAGTGTGGTAATTTTTTATTTATTATACAGTTATGCATTCTGCCATTTGCTGTTTTGTACGAAACGAGTAACTTCACGCATGGAACGCCTACATTAATAAAGGCTAGAAATAACCGAGCACTTCAGAACTCTTTGAAGATTGTTGAAAATCACAAGTTGTGTGCTTCTACAGTAATTATCACTATTTGAAAACCAAGTTGGAGCTCTAACATCTGCCAGAGATAATATTTAACCCCACAAAAGAGTCGTAGAACGAGGTTATACACTACCTCCGAATGTTTTATATGCCGCTTCCCTAAAGCCAATCTATTCCATTGTTTGTGGACATGTGATGTGGCCAGGGCTGGGGGTACTCGGACACCGGGGCTGATGACTTGAATAGGGAGTCATGGGTGGACAGGAACCCGATTCCGTGCCCTGGTTATCATTTGGGTAGATGGTGGGGGAGAAGGGAGTATTTACAGGGGATCGTGACGCCACCTGTATTTCCCGATAATATGGTACCGGCACTGCAAGCCGGCCACTGAGGTGATGGCAGGTGAAGCAGAGAGTAGTTCAGCTCCCTACAGGTGGAGCCATTACCTCAGGGCAGCAGTGAAGGAAGATGGAGAGGAAGGGCAGTAGTGATGATGGTTGGTGTTGCAGTTCTTACCCCTCTGCTGAGCTGCTGGTGATGCTGAGCCCTCCGGGCACCGGCGGGAAGAACAACGGAAACCAGATCAAGTTTAACTCCACTTTACTAGGTACCGGCAGATGGCAAAACGGAACACGGTACAGTTTGGTTTACAGAGTGGATGTTGCCAGCTCAGGATTCCCCTTATGGAGTCTTTAGATGTCATGCTGGGGCACGGTTCTCCTTTACCGGTTCGGACGGGGCCGGTTACTTCTCCCGCCACCGGTACTCGGGCCGTTACTCCTGTGGTCTAGGATCTATTTGTGGTCCTGGGGGGAGAGGTACCTTGTGGCGCTGTCAGCAACCCGATTCCTAGGGGCCTGCAGCTAGTCAATCTGCGGATAGAGTTGAACTTCTATCTGCCTCAGTTTCCTGCGTTGACGGTGTTCCCTCAACGTGACCAGCTGGCTCCAACCAGTCCTGGCCAGTTGCCTTCTGTACTGGGCTCCCACTTAAAAATGGGGCTCCCTCCTGTTGGCTGTGCTGTCAGGCCTGTCGTTCCTGACTGCCTTCCCTGCACTAATTAACTAAAAACTGTCACTCTCTTCTGCATCTACCCTAGGCTCCACCCGCTTTTGGGACCTACTAAATTACTGTTCCCCCCTACTCTAGTGGTCTAATCCTAGGTGTGTGCACGTACAGACTCCACAGGTTTAACCCTGAACTAGCTATCACATTTGGTTGTCATACTGTAATACCTCCCTGTGGCGCCCAGCCGCAGGCGCGCCACACATGCCTGGCCATCCGCCCCTTTTGGGCCTCTATACAACATATCACTTCCACAAATCTGACAAACGTTGCTCCTGATGAGCCTCTATGGGCCATTTTTGGATATTTAAAGCCGAATAAGTACACATGCTTCTCGGGAACCCACAAATTGCTGCATATGGTAGCAGCAGCTGGTGTCAAAGCCATTCTGCAGGTGTGGATCCATGACCAAGCTTTTCCATTTAAGATCTTTCTAGACAAACTGTTGTTTCTGCATTGGATGGATTGGGTTGGGGCCTACTTGCATAAAGAGGAAAAGGTGCAGTCCTTCTTTGAAACTCAGGAAAGTTTCATCTCCCTGCTTCCAAAACGCATCCAGGATGACATTAGAACCTTTTTTGATCAGCAGTGTGGTATCAAGAGCAATTATTATTAGGAGAGCCGCCTGTATAGTAATACCTTTAGGGGAACCACTGTATAGTGATACTTCTTGGTGTCAGAGATCTATCCTGATATTGGTGAATTTTGCACAACTCTCAAAGAGACTTGAAAGTTACGCACTCATGTTAGGGGATTTACATACAAGAGGTTTTGGATATACTCTTTTCTCCTAGTTTTTGGTATATTTTCTTGTAAAATCAATGAAGCAATGTTCAGAGTATTTATTCTGCTACTAATTATCCTATCATATTAATGCAGCCTACGTATGTTTGTAGGCTTTTAATTATTCATGCCATTAGCGTGTATGTTTGTATGATGTATGTAAAGACAAAATTCTTTACTTCTTTGTTCTAACAGATAGAAAATGACATAAAGGGAACATTGGGCTGTTCAAAAAAATACTAGTATTCTAATTCATTGAGATAAACTATCAAAAATTTATAACATATTGCCATGTTTCAGGGCGTTTCAGGAAGCTCTGAAACATGTTGACTAATAAATCAATATTATATTCACCCTTTCATGTCTCGTGGAATATGGCAGCGCGGTTTTTAACCTTTGGGTTTTCATTGGCTGTAAGCCGTAATCAGCAACATTTAAAGACATAAACACTTGAAATAGATCACTCTATTTGTAATGCCTCTATATGATATATGTGTTTCACTTTACATACTGAATAACTGAAATAAATTAACTTTTTGATGATATTCTAATTCATCGAGATGCACAAGTAGCAGTGTCTGCATTTGTCTTTACAAACTCAAAATATGTACTCTTTTTTTAGGATTTCGGTACCAATGTTTGAAGGACGGGTTTGGAACGTCCGCGCTGACCACGATGAAACACATGAGTTTATCAAGATTCTTTATTCCACCTTACCGACGCATTTCGTAGCACGCAGGCTACTTCCTCAGAGATTAATATACCATAGAGTGTCACTTATCTTTGTAGTAGGTGGTGAGATCCTCTGCAGGGTCAGCACATAATACTATAAATCAGTGTTCCCAACTCCAACTGGAAAACAGCTGATATTGGATCCGATTTGGATGTTGCTGGACCGTGGACTCTGGACTGTGTCAGAGAGAATTGGGTATAATAAAGTGGCGAATGAGGCATGTTTGTGTTTCTTTAAATAAAGGTTTTTTTTCTGGTGTCTGTGGTGTTGTTTTTTTAAACTCTTTTTTCACTATTGCTAATGGCCAGCTATCATATTGACGGCTAACATTAGCAATAGGGGCTTGGTGACAGCTCCAAATAAAGCTGTCACCAACCCCATTATTACACAGTCTGCCACCGCACAAAATAGATGGAAGAGGGGGTAGCCCCCAGTCTTGGCGTCCATTTCTGGGTCGGCTGCTGGCTGCGAATTTCAGTGTGGAAGGCCCAGAACGCTTGAACCTTACCACGCTGAGAATTCCAGCCCTCTGCTGCCTGGTTTACCTTTGCTGGCAATAGAAAATCTGGCGAAGCCCACGTCATTTCTTTTTTAGTTTTTTGTTAAAACTAAACTAAAAAAAAATAGTTCTAAAAAAAAATAGGGCTTCCCTGGATTTTCCATTTGGCAGCAAAGGTAACACTAAGCAGCGGGAGTTAGTAGCCAGTTGCTGCTTGGGTTACCCTTACCTGGCAATAGAAAATGCTGCGGGAGCCCACTTTTTTTTTTTAATGTTTTGTTTTTAACAAAAAAAAAAAAAAAGGGCTCCCCTGTATCTCCTAGTGGACAGTGCAGAAAAAAAAAACGCATCCTTAAAAAAACGCATCAAGAAATGCAGTGTGTGAACACAATGCGTTTTTTTACCTGCTAAAAAAAAACGCATCCTCAAAAAAAGCAGCAAAAACGCAGAGGAGGCACCATGACCTCTTCAAGTATTTTGATATATGCAAGCTGGTCTATGATTCCTAGTATAGGCCTGGTACCATAGTAAGAGAGACATTCCCATGTTGTGATGTTTGCACCGCCATGTTTCACTGTCTTCAGAGTGACAAACTGTGTGTGGACTTTGGGCCCGAAAACAACAATTCTACTTTCATCAGTCCGCAAAATGCTTCTCCATTTCTCTTTAGACCAGTTCATATGTATCCGCTTCAGTGCTTCAGCACGTCTTTTTTTAACAATGGGAGTTTGCAGGGACTTCTTGCTAAGGCTGCTTTCACATTACGATTTTCGGTCATCCAATTGTATCCGTTTCAAAACGGATACAATCGGATCCGAAATCGGATCCCATGTTCCCCTATGGGAATCGGATCGGATGTGCCACTATTGGCATCCGATTTTGGCACCATCCGATCCGATACGATTTAATTACGGGCACAAAATCGTAGCCTGCTATGATTTTGTGTCCGTGACTCAAATCGGACAGCATCGGATCACTGCTGATCCGAGGCTGATCTGAGTGCCCACAACATGGGAGCCTATGGACATCGGATCCGAGTTCACCTCGCATCCAATGTCGGCTCCGTATTCCCGGCCTCTCCCTGCTGCTGCCTCCTCCATCTCGTTTCCTCTGCTATTATATTCTCTCTCCCTGCTATTCTATTCTGCCCCCCCCGCTCCTCTATCCTGATCTAATCCCTATCCTGTCCCCCCTTGTCTTCCCTGTGTGTAAAAAAAAAAAAAACTCCTCCTGGCGTATACATCACCTGTCACCGGCTTTTAATTTTAAAATTTTAAAATTGCCCTAAAAGTTTCCTTGAAGGTTTGAAGACAAAACACTTGCCAGAAGACCCGTTGGCTGAGAACATCCCTTATGCAAGGTTGTGTGTTGTTCACAGCCATCGGGTCTACCAGTTTCTTTCAACCTGTAGAATTTGCAGGATATCAGGAAAAACCACCTAATGATTTTTGGTTTTTGCTTCCCCCTGCTTCCAAGAACCATAACTTTTTTAGTTATTTTTCTGTCAATATAGGCATATGAGGGCTTGTTTTTTGCAGGACGAGTTGTACTTTCAGATGCAATCATTTATTTTACCATATAGTGTACAGGAAAATGGGAGAAAAAATTCCAAGTGCAGTGAAATTGAAAAAAAAGTGGAATTACATGTTTGTTTGTTTTTTTTATTCACCATGTTCACTACATGTTAAAACTGACATGATGGTGTGATGCCTCGGGTCGGTATGAGATCGTAGATACAAAATATGTATACTTTCACTGTTATTTAAGTGGCGAAAAAAGTTTGAAAGAAAAAAAAAAAAAGAATTGTACTTTTCGCACCATGTCCTGCGCCCCATAGCGTCCTCATTTTTTGGGATCTGGGGCTGTGTAATGGATTATTTTTTGTGTCTTGAGCTGACGTTTCCAATGATGCCATTTTTGGGCGGATACGCTATTTTAATAGCCCATTATTGCATTTCATTGCAGTGATGCAGTGACCCAAAAAACGTAATTTTAGTGTTTGGACCTTTCTTTCCATTAGTCAGTTTACAGCTCTGATTAGAAGATTTTATATCTTAATAGATCGAACATTTCTGAACGCTTCAATACAATATACGTGTCTATTTGTAAGTTTTTTTTAATACTTTTATTTTAAAGGGGGGAAAAGGGGGGATGATTTGAACTTGTGTTTTTTTCCATATTTTTAAAAACTTTTTATTTATTCTTTATTTTACACAGCCTCGTAGGGCGCCACAGTTCTGCAGTGGCTGATCACTTGTGCCATGTCCTGATGACCTGCAGGACATAGGGACATGGCACATACTTTCACTTTCAGTGGTTGGCAGCGCTTGCCAACTACTGATTGGAATCGAATCCTGATAGCCTGGGGTCCTGGTGGGACCCTGGAAGCTATCAGGTACTGAACAGATATCCCGGGATCTCTGATTTCGGCGGGGAATGGCGCGATCCCCGCCGCGGTGCTTTCAGATCCCACGGTCAGTGAATGACAGCAGGATCCAAAGTGTTAATAGCACCAATCTGATCACTGTTTTGCATATAACGAGGAGTATGATCGCTTTTTTTTGCTGTTGTTCTTACTGAAGGCGCGATTATCCTCATAGATTGTACAACATACTATATCAAACTGCTAGAGATAATTGTTTATTTCTTCTGCATAGACTAGTATGATCTAGATACTTATGATGCGGATTATAGGATTGTGGTATTTGTTGTTAATTCTATAAATGTAAGCTTAAAACATATGTTTCCAAACCTCTAATTACCACCTATTTGTCCTATAGATCCAATTGGTATTTAACATTTTCCTTTAAAGCCATTGCAGTTCTGTATCACATGACTTCTACTGCATTATGTGAGTGTTATATGTTCATATCACTATTTTTCCAGCTAACAAGTTCCCCAATTTGTTTACTTCAGACATATTCCCCTCTAGATGCTGATCTAAATAGACAAACTCCTTTCTATTCAGCAGGATTTCCAAAGTCCTCCATTAAACCAGCCCCCACCAGCTACCATTAAAACAACCACCACGAACAATGGTTTCCAGGTTTGAAAGCATCAGCTCAGTGACTAGACAGCACACAGACCGGCTGGTCCGCGCATGCGCAGCCATCGCTTAGCGACAGCCCTGAAACTTCCTGCTTCCCAGCAGACCTTTGCATTAGGCATTTCCTGACACCATAGCGCAGGCAGCGCCTGCAAAGCAGCTTGTACTGTTTCACACTAAACTATTCAAAGACATCAGGACACCACTTTCTCAGGCTCCATACCCGAGGAAGCTGTCTCAATGCATCAACACATGTTGGGGGTCAGGATGCCTTACTGCCCACAACCTCTGATACCTTCACGACTTAGGTGACATGCCTATCAATTGCTCCATCACATGCAATTTTACTTGTTTTGTGGTCTAGTCACTCCTTCTCCTGGACCCTCTCAACTTATGATTTTTTTCTATTATGTTTGCTTATTGATCTGCTTAAGATAAGGTGGTTCCCACCTATTACTTGTGTTTTTCTTCTTAGATCATTTTTGATCTATCTACATTGGACTCTCATTTACCTCAGCCCACTACCCTAGTAGATACCTGATTTGGCACACTTGTTGCTGTGACCACCTATATATGTACTAAGGGGTTTTATTCACACAAACACATATAGATCATCATAGTCATTTGCCATGATAGCTAATTGTACTTGTGTTGCAGTTTTTTTCTTGGTTCTTATTTGTGCCATTATATTTTGATAACTATGCTATATTTCTTGTTGTATTAATCTATACATTGATTAATCTATAAAGTAAAAAAGGCCTTTCTATATATTATATCCTTTGTCCAGGGACCTTGACTTGCATTAGCCATTTTCTTGTCACCTCTAGGGGATTTTGTTGTTATCACTCTATCTGGAGGCATTTTGCCTATTGAGTTGTTGTTCACACAATAGTGTTGTGGGCATTAGGTACACATTGCTTGTACATTTTTAATTGATTTTAAGTCAGTTATGTCCTTTGTATGTCTTTTGTGATACACTAAATAAAATGTATATATTTTTCTTATGTTTGTGTCAGACCTTTTGCTAGATCCCAGTCTACTATGCACGTTCCTTTCACCAAATTTCATAAACATGTAATACAAAATCAGAGACATAAGTGTAGCAAAAGCATCCCTACTTTTTTCAATCTTCATGTGTACATTGACGCTATTAGAGTACCAAGAGGAGCACCAGACAAGTTCAGAGCCAGAGACCAGTGAGATTTAAAGCTCTATTTCCCATTGTTACAGCGAATAAAAATGTGGACTGGATAATTTATAACTACTATAACCAACAGAAATGTGTTAACTTTAGCAGGGATGCATTCCGAGCGATAGCTGGAGTTAGGTGCCACCTCGACCATGGTCTTTCAAAATAGACTGATCCTGGCAGAGAGAGGTCTGTAAGATAGTTGGGGCATCATGCTGTACCTTTGTTCCCAATAACACTGCCCAGGATGGTAGTATAAGTAAAGACCTGAAAGGAATTGCCAGCCTGTCCCAAAAAATTAGCTGAAACCTCAGGTATTATTAGTCATCGCAGTAAGTTGTTATAAAATACATTTTGTAAACGGGGATCCCTTCTTAATAACATAACGTGTACTCTGGTGATGGCTCTGGTGGCCATTGGGGTACTGAATTGCTGCCTTGTACCCTGTGTTTGGGCATTGTGTGAAAGCTATAGACAAGGCCACAGAGACCAGACCTGTTGCTGTACTGCACCCATTCATGGTGAAAGATGATGACTCGACTGTTGGATGCTAACTCTGACCAGCACATGAATGTGGTACTCCCATACAGCAATACAGCTTCCTCTGCTTGTTGTGGCTTTTGTGTGTATGCAGGTCCATCCAATGGTATGATGGGCAAGCCTATCTGAAGAATCATGTGAAGTGTTGTAGGAAGGCCATCTTCTTCTATTGGGGAAGAGAAGGTATCTAGGGAAGTCTGTGGGCACGCACTTTGAATGGAATGTCCACTCAATGCCACAATAGAAGGCAATTGTGAGAGCATGATCTATTTTGTTCTATCTAGAATCCATTTTGACTATGTGTGTACATGTATTTCCCATTTTATCAAATGTAGGACCAGTGTGTATTTTAGGATACAAGACACCATCATCTTTGTTTGAAACAAAACCTAAAATAACATAGGAATGTGAAACTTAAGAAGTATACTCATACTCAGACTTTGAGACTGTGTGCAAAAGGTGCTGATGTTCAGCCAATAGGACATACACATGTTAATTAATGCCAAGAGATATACTGAGCCAATCAGGATGTTACAATGTATGTCCAAGAAATTCCTACATAACGTTTCAGTCGATGATATAATAAACACTGGAAATTGAGAGAGAGAGCGGCTTCTAATACATGATTGTCTCAGAGTGGTTTACTACGAAGGTATGAGCACTCAATTTAACACACACACACACACACACACACATACACACACACACACTCATTTCCTCAAGGTAGCCCTATGCTTTCTCTAAGGTGGTTACGCAGCAATTTAACCCTTTATATAACTTTATTGTCATCAGGTACCCTTGAACCACAAATATGAAAGAACATGGACCATGTGCTTCTGCATTAATGTCTAACAGATGAATCATTAACTTAAGAACTAAGGTGGACAAGAAAAAACACAAGGACACATTCAGGATGTTTTCAAGCACAAAATGTTTATTTTATATTATTATACAATATTGAGGCATTGGTGCCACTGACTGTGTCAGCATACAGGGGAGAAGGGCAGTTTATACAATTATTCAGGCAAGAGCGACTTGGAAGGTAAGATTCAGTGCAAGCATAGGGAAAAGAGTGCAGTACATACTTCCCATGTTTGCTCACGAAGCACGGACATGAATCTAAAAACGAATTCAAGATGTCGAAGAGAACAGAAATCTCTCCCTATCTTAAAAGAGTTCTCGCCCTGCAGAATGGTCCATATAAAATTCAATTCCAACAGAATTGATGAGTTTACAGTCAGGGATTACCAACAAAATGGAGACATTTACAATGGTTGAAGACTTGAGGAGATACATTTCACAGCTTGACAGAACGAGGCTCCAAGGCCTCCAGCGGAAAATCCAAAATAATTCATGAAAGAGAAATGTATCTAGTTATACTGTCTGACTACCTGTATAGGGATTTGAGGATTAACCACTCACAATAAATGAGCAGGTTTGAGTGATGCCATCAAGTTGTGTGCAACAACTGGTATGAAATCCACCAAGTACATTCATAGTCTACACAGGATTTGCCCCATGGTACTAAAGAAGTACTGGTGGCTGTGGCCATACTTGCCCCATCTTTAAACAGAAAGAAGGGTCATCTTCAAAGCTAGACCAACCATTAATTCATGTAGCTAATAAATTTAAGCTGCATAAATATAGATTATTCACTATAGCAACTGTAGAATCTATGCAAAGGATCTGTTCAATGAAGTATTGCTGATGCCACATAGTGTGAAACTTAAGAAAACTTCAAAAACAAAAAAAAGAGACCTTATTACCTCCAGGCGGATAGAATCCAGAGATTCTTTCCAAGTGGCCTAGATTCAAAAAGCAAAACATACCGTCCTTGGTGAAGAAAGATCTCCAACTTATTAAAGTGAAATGAGTTATGGTGAAAGTGAGTCAAACAGAACAGTGTTGTGCATCACCCAAAAAGGGTAATGACTGCATTTGCCTTATTTAAAAAAATACACATTTTTTATTTGTTCGCATGGAAAGGACATAAAACAATAAATACAAAAAGGGGTTAAAAAGATGCATCAGCTTAGTGTGTGCGAATACTGAAGATTGTGAACATGTGCAACAAATAAAGTGCAAAGTTAACCATGGTGACAAAAAAGGGCAAATTCACAAGGTTTCTTTTTTTGGTTCGATAAAATAGTGGAAGCCTAATGCTGACATGTAGGCATCGGCACTGAGCAAAAAGATTCTTAGGACTATGGCTCATTGCAAGTGCTTGGCTGCTGGACTAGTGCCCTCTGAATCTCCCCCTAACAGTTGGTATCAATGGATCTACTTTTTATAAGTAATTTGGGCACATCATCATTGTGCTACAATGAACGCCGAGTTTACTAACCGAAAGTGCCAAAGGAGGAAAGAGGAGCCTCACAAGGCCATAGACTACCACTGTGGCCGCTGGACTAGTATTCTGTGAATCATTTTTGCTTCACTCTAGTAGATATCTACTGAAGAAATACTTTAATAATGAGTAGTGATAAGCGAGCATTACCATTCTTGGGTGCTTGGTACAAGCAGTTGATGCTCGGAGGAGCACAACTTGAATACCCAAGTATAATTTAAGTCAATGCGGAAATAGAGCATTTTTACTGAAGAATTTCTGGGAAAATGCTTGAGTTCACCACTGACTTCCATTATACATTACTTGGTCAAGTCACGCATTCAACTGCTTGTTACAAGCCCCAAGGTAGTGCGCTCTCATCATATGCTAATACAAGTTCATTATAGACAACAGTAGCCTTCATTAGCCATTAGTAAGAAGGCATATTCAATTTTTATTTCTGGTATGATAAAGGATTGTGTTCATCTATATAGCAAATTGTCTCAAAAAAGAATTATAGTAAAGGAATGGTTTGATTCATGCACTACTGCCTTAACCATCAAAATATTAATTTTTTTATACCCAAACATTGAGAATTTGCCCTTCCCCAAAAAAAATTTGAAATAAAAATTTAGGCTAAAATAATAAATAAAAATGATACCAGAGGCATTCTTCCAATGACAATGTAGATCAGTTTGTACCTGGAAACAAATTTTATTTTGGAAATGTCAAGTAATTTATTCATCTTCTAGTTTAAATAAAAAAAAGCCAGTAATCCTCTATGCTTTTTACAAGTTTAAATTAAAAATAAAAATATATATATTCTTTTTAAATTTATGAAGTTGGGGTAAAGGGTACCAGTACATATATATATATATAAAACTCAACCTCCATCTTTCACATTTAAGGCGAAAAGGAAAAAAAGTGCCATGTGTATGGTTTGTAGGTCTGATATAATAAAAAAAATAGTGTGAACTAAAATACTAGATGGGAAAAAGAAAAAAAAAAGAAGGTTGCTAGCATTGTTCTTTCTGTTTTTTTTCATACACACAAGTTTTCCCAGGTAAACTGGAAATTACTCAAGGCACTAAACACCTCCTTTAATTTTTAGTTCAAGTACTATACATTTGAGAATGAGTAAAATTATGATACAGAGAAGTAGACCAAGCAGTAAGGGCTTTGAGAAACTACGCGCATGACTTTCACAGTGATTGTATGGTTGTGTGCAGGTAGATGTGGGTTTGGCCAGGACTCGCGCTCATACCCGACTCTTCATCCAACTTACAGTGTTGAAGAGGGCTGCTACTAATCATACAACTTTACCCAGCACCGCTGGGGTGGGGACATGAGAACACACAAGGCGTGGGCAGGCTCAGACAATAATATGGATTTTCATACAGAGGAGGGCCTTACAGCTACGTGATCCTCATGTTGGAATGAGACTGCTTAATGGTAGGTTGCGGCAAGGGCATTGGGAATATTTGCATGCTGGCAGACTGAGTAATCAGCTGGTTTCCTGCCATCGTGGGCATCGTGGCTCCAGCCCACTGCACTCCATACACTGGCGCCTGGAAAACTCCTGCATACTGATACAGGGGCATCATGTATGGCGGTAATGTACCAGACTGCGAAGCTCCAGATAGCGCTGCTGGAATGGAGGTTGACATCAGTCCCATAGAGGCCGGACAAGTCAGCGGAGGTTTGGATTTTGTTGTTTTTTCGGATAAACCCTGACTTGCCTGGGGAGAGAATAGAAATATTTCATGACTGACTAACTATATTTGGAGATAATACAGGTCACACCTTATATCTTAATACATTTTCCATTCTATATTTCACAACATAATGATATGAACCCTTGTCTGGTACCATGAAATACCTATGCAATCTGAATGGGAGTCACATTGACCCCATGGTACCAGACAAGGGATAAAGGAAGAAATCAGAAGAGAAAATTCCATCCATGGTAAACTAGGTCCTTTTATCTTTATTTTTGTTAGAAAAGTCATTCCACATTCAACGTAAATTAAACAGCACAGCTTTGACATCCACAGTCTGATATTTTATGCTGTAGATATTCACACAATGTGCGGATACTGGCAGAAGAATTTCCGCAGCAAATGTCTTCTTTTGGACGGACCCTGAGGCTTTGAGTATATAGGCACCGACATAGAAAAGAAATCCCAAAATGTACATAGAAAGCAAATAATAAATATCTGCACACAAATACCAAAACAAATAAAGGACTTAAAAAGTGTATTCAGAAAGTAGGCAAATAAGTAGTAATACATTTATTGTATTGAGAATTATATGAGAACAATCAAATTAAGAACATAAAACATTTTTAAAAATAAAGCAGAGAAACAAGGGAGAGACATACCCAGATAGGAACAGAACACAGGATGATACAAAACATCAAAACAAATTATATTTTTATGTGATGAATACATTATTTTGGAACTCCCTATATTCAGTACTGTGTTCAGATAACCATAGGTTTTTACTCCACAGTTATTACATCAGGGTAAATATATTGACAGCGAACATACAAGGCATGAAGACCCCCTCGCACCACGCCAACATGTGTTTCGATACTGCTCAGGGAGGGTCACCGTGTTAAAATATTTTGGGATTCCCTATATTTAATATTTTGCAATAAAAACACATACGTTCAATATCTGGATTAATTAAATCCAATTTCTTTTGTCATTATTTATCTGTTTTCTTATTCATTAGCACTATATATACCGTAAACAGTCAAATTTTTATTATATATATATATATATATATATATATATACACACAACACACACTTGATTTTTTTTTTTTAATTATAACATTTATTCAATATATATATGTGAATAAATATTATTACATTATAAAAGTCGCAGCACTCCAACTCTTAGGCACAACAAAGAACGTTTGTTCTGACATGGCACAAGCTTTTTCTTTTGTATATATATATATATATTCACCTGGAGTGCTGCAGCTATTTTTAACCATATGTTTCAAGCTAAGGTAAAAGTGGAGCTGAACTGCACCCAAGAGGGCATTGCTGCTCCATTTATTACTCATATATTATATATATATATATATATATATATATATATATATATATATATATATATATATATATATATATATATATACACATATACATACATATACACACACACAAAAGAAAGAGCCTGCGCCATGCCATGCCAGAATAAAACTTCATCGTTGTACCTAAGAGCTGGAGTGCTGCGACTTTTTCACGTTTTGTATACATATATACACATATATACAGTATATATATATATATATATATATATGCATACATACATATACACACACACACACGCACACTGTATATACATTATGTACATCTGTTGATAATGAATAAGAAAACAAATATATATATTTATATACACACACACAGTGCCTTGTGAAAGTATTTGGCCCCCTTGAACTTTTCAACCTTTTGCCACATTTCAGGCTTCAAACAAAGATATAAATTCTAATTTTTTTGTGAAGAATCAACAAGTGGGACACAATCATGAAGTGGAATGAAATTTATTGGATATTTAAAATTTTTTAACAAATAAAAAACTGAAAAGTGGGGCGTGCAATATTATTCGTCCCCCTTGAGTTAATACTTTGTATCGTCACCTTTTGCTAGAATTACAGCTGCAAGTCTCTTGGGGTTTGTCTCTATCAGTTTTGCACATCGAGAGACTGAAATTCTTGCTCATTCTTCCTTGCAAAACAACTCGAGCTCAGTGAGGTTGGATGGAGAGCGTTTGTGAACAGCAGTTTTCAGCTCTTTCCACAGATTCTCCATTGGATTCAGGTCTGGACTGTGACTTGGCCATTCTAACACCTGGATACGTTTATTTTTGAACCATTCCATTGTAGATTTAGCTTTATGTTTGGGATCATTGTCTTGTTGGAAGATAAATCTCCGTCTCAGTCTTTTGCACACTCCAACAGGTTTTCTTCCAGAATGGTCCTGTATTTGGCTCCGTCCATCTTCCCATCAATTTTAACCATCTTCCCTGTCCCTACTGAAGAAAAGCAGGCCCAAACCATGATGCTACCACCACCATGTTTGACATTGGGGATGGTGTTTTGAGGGTGATGAGCTGTGTAGCTTTTACGCCAAACATATCATTTTGCATTGTGGCCAAAAAGTTAAATTTTGGTTTCATCTGACCAGAGCAACTTACTCCACATTTGGTGTCTCCCAGGTGGCTTGTGGCAAACTTCAAACAAGACTTTTTATGGATATCTTTGAGAAATGGTATTCTTCTTGCCTCTCTTCCTTAAAGGCCAGATTTGTGCAGTGTACGACTGATTTTTGTCCTATGGACAAACTCCCCCACCTCAGCTGTAGATCTCTGCAGTTCATCCTGAATGATCATGGGCCTTTTGGCTGGATTTCTGATCAGTCTTCTCCTTGTTCGAGATGAAAGTTTAGAGGGATGGCCGGGTCTTGGTAGAATTGCATTGTCTGATACTCCTTCCATTTCAATATGATCGCTTGCACAGTGCTCCTTGAGATGTTTAAAACTTAGGAAATCTTTTTGTATCCAAATCTGGCTTTAAACTTCGCCACAACAGTATCTCGGACCTGCCTGGTGTGTTCCTTGGTCTTCATGATGCTCTCTGCACTTGAAACAGAATCCTGAGACTATCACAGAGCAGGTGCATTTATACGGAGACTTGATTACACACAGGTGGATTCTAGTTATCATTATCAGTCATTTAGGGCAACATTGGATCATTCAGAGATCAACACTGAACTTCTGGAGTGAGTTTGCTGCGCTGAAAGTAAAGGGGCCGAATAATAATGCTTGGCCCACTTTTCAGTTTGTTATTTGTTAAAAAGGTTCAAAATATCTAATAAATTTGGTTCCATTTCACGATTGTGCCCCACTTGTTGATTCTTCACAAAAATATTAGAATTGATATCTTTATATTTGAAGTCTGAAATGTGGCAAAAGGTTGAAAAGTTCAAGGGGCCGAATACTTTCACAACGCACTGTATATATTTCTTCTTATTTCCTATTTATTTTTTGCATTATTTGTTAGGAATATGTTATCCAATAAACATCCGGGTTTATCTATACTATCTAGGCACATTGCTTCCCACCGCTCTTGTTTTTATTGATCTTTTAATCATGTCTTCTGTTTAATGTTGCTCTTAATTTGATTGTTCTCATATCATTCTCAATAAAATAAGTTGGTTACGATTTATTTGCCTACTTTCTAATTACACTTTAGCTCATGTGTGTGTTCATACAGGACCTGATTCATCAAGACCAAGAGTCAAAGGTATCTGATTCACGAAGACAACTGAAGTAAGATTTGGGTAAGTGGATCCTTAGGGCTCGCTCACATCTCTGTATGAATCGGACGTGTGTGATCAGATTTTTTGGATAGGGAAGAAAATGGTGTGTCACAGTCCGCGCTGCCACGATCATCCACTCCAAAGAAAACACGTGAAGATGGAACTTCCACGAAATACTTTATTTCCTCCTGCCTCCTACGCGTTTCGGTGCCCTCCTGGCACCTTCCTCAGGAGGGCACCGAAACGCGTAGGAGGCAGGAGGAAATAAAGTATTTCGTGGAAGTTCCATCTTCACGTGTTTTCTTTGGAGTGGATGATCATGGCAGCGCGGACTGTGACACACCATTTTCTTCCCTATCATCTGATGTATTTCCACACCTGTATGGACGGTGGAAGTCCTGCAGCGGCTATCTGGTAACAATCATCAAAAACGCCTTCAAGCCAGTTGTGGGTTACACAACTGCCCCAGGTGAGTGAATCCCGGTTTTCACCGCTTACACACTCAGTGCCACATTGATAGGGCACTATTGCGCCTCTTGTTCCGCCTCCTTTTTTATCTTAATACAGATTTTTTGGATGGCACTCAGAGCAATGCTATTTAATGGGGCAGTGATGAATGATGTCTGTTTTTTTCCACACAAAAAAAAAAATCGGTCAGTGGGAAAAAAAAAATTGCAGTATGCTGCGATTTCACTCTGAAATTGGATGCCACTCACTCATACAAGACAATGAGTGCGTGGAAATCATCGGACTAAACTCTGATGACATTGCATTTAAAAAAATAATGTTCTCTATCTTCTCCTCATAGTGCGCTTTCCAATACTCTCAACAAAGACCATTGGATCACAAGAAAGTGACACTCGAATCAGAGATTGATCAAAGTGTCATAACTATAACACTGGTCAACAGCATTTTTGGTGCCAAAGATATTTCATTGAATTTAGGGTAACTTTGGGGTGCTGATTCTGAATATGTCATCAGTTTTGCCAGATTGGCTCAAGTTTTTGAGATTTTTCGTAAAATGTGTAACAAAAAAGACGTTTTTTGCTACTTTTTTAACGAAGTCTGTTATGTTTCTTCTATGTTTTGTCAGTGTATATTCACCACAAATGTAACAGAATGAGTCTGGATCGTTAAGACAACTTCTTCTTGATGAGTTCATGCTTTTCACTGGACAACAGACAACAACATAAAGTTAGTGCCAAAAACCAAGCTATGAACAAACTTTTAGAACACTAATTAACACAAAACTATATTGAGAACTGCTCAGTTCAAGTACTAATCCAAAGAAATTAATGAGATGATGCGTCGCATTTGCGAACAAGTGCTATAAATAAGATACCAAAAATCTCAAAAACTTGAGCCAATCTGGCAAAACTGATAGCATATTCAGAATCAGCACCCCAAAAATACCCCAAATTCATTAAAATATTTTGGGCACCAGAAAAAAAAATTTTTTTTGTTGACCTGTGTAATCGGTCTGATTCTGTCGTATGACAGAATCTACAGTCATTTGGTCCCGACCTGAGAGTAGATTATCACTATTGAATTGGCTGTGGTTCATCACTCAACACCAGTCATCTATTATCTCTGGCAGTGGACGGCTGCAGCTCCATCCAGGTTATTGCTAAGTAGATGGAAATCGGCTCTTATTCTCTTGTCGGATCCTACCAATCTTGATATTTATGAGCTATCAATAGGTTACCCTTGCCAAGCCAACCCTGGTTGGAACAAAATATTGAGCAAAGAGGCTTCCAGACCTCCATTTTCACATGTTAAGTGATGTTTGCCTTTCAACGTCAAGATTTGCTTGTGTTTACAGAGTCTCTGCGCTTTTTTAAAAAAAACATTATTGATCAGAATATATTTTAGAGAGGTATTTATTAAAGAAAACAAACTTACTGATGGCACGTCATCACCGCTGGATGTCGGCTTGTGCTCTAGGTCCAGACGCTGCTGGTACTGCTTCAGTTGATTTAAAGATGGTTTGAATTGTGCTGCTCCAACAGTTTTGCTTGCCCACTCATCCACGAGCTTGTGAAGGTCTTCTGTGAATGTCCCCTTTTTGTTGTTACTATTGTTAGACTGAGCTTGGATCTGTGGGGTGCTCACAGCCGGGCCAGGCGTCTGTTCAGGGCCTACAGCAAGGCTGCTTGTTGAGGATCCTAAACAAATGCAGAAAGCCTCAATCACTACAGTCTTCTTGCAAAACTTTCTTTTAAACGGAAATCTGTCAGCCAGTTTCTTCCATTTAGGGTATCAACACACTATGCGAGATGCATCGAGTGTCTGGCATGCATTCTGCAGGACTCACCCGTTCCCTGCCCCTTTGAACGGGAGCGCTTCAGCTGCTTTTGTTTCCATTTGGAGCTGACACGCTTCTCTCCAGAGAGGCAGGGGTTGTGCTGGGTGAGTCATGCAAGATGAATGCAAGTATCTCGCATGCATCTCACTTAAGTGTGTTACCACCCTTAATCTGACAAAAGCGAGATGTAGAGGCAGAGACAGAGGTGTCACTTACTGAGCTGTGTTCATATTTTGATGAAAATCCCAGCTTTATCCGCAGGAGATTATCAATAGACAAAAGTTGTCTCCTTCCATGTGGTTCTCCTGCTTTGTATAACCCTGCCCCCCACCACTGATTGGCAGCCCTCTGTGTACAGAGGCAGAATGCTGTCAATCAGTGGTGTGGGTGGGTTATACAGGGCTTAGCATTTAGAGAACTGGGAAATGTGTAGCAGAGAAAACAGATATTGTAATCAAAACTGCAGCAAGAAGACACATTGCTAGAATCACGGTCTTTGCCCTGACATCATGCTGCTCGAATTACATAATAAAACTCTGCTGACAGATTCCTTTTAATATATCCATTCTGTTATATGTATTCTCATTCAGTTCATTCCAAATCTACAATGCTAAGATACTACACCTGCCAGCCTATTTATTACACGGCCCAACAATCATTCTGAAAGTATTGTCAAGGAATCAAAAAATAAGTAACCTTTGAAAAAAAATATAATTTTTTTTAAGAAATCAACCATATCACAACTTTCTATTAAATCACTACTGTTCAGAGGAGAGGTGAGCGATTAAATAGTGTTAATTCTGATCATTAAGGGCTTATGTACATCGCCATACGATTAGGACTGTGTCAGCACAAGACAACTGTTCAAACCAAGCTCATGTACTCTGTGCACCTTCCCACCCAGTAGCGTAACTAGAGTCCGATAGGGTCTGGTGCAAGATTTGGAGACTGCACATCTTACTGAACCTTGAAAGTTATTCCCCGTTCCCACCTATTTGGTTTCCATCTCAGTCTGCCCTCCTCTACCTTGCTTGATAACTCTGGCTCTGTAGACGTCAGAAGGATGGAGATTCAAGCAAAATAAGTAGGTGGGAAGGTGCACTAAACTGTTTGGCTGTGTTAAAGGTGTGCCTGTGTTTGGTTTGAACAGTCATTTTATGGCGACACTCATTTTATGGCTCTGTAATATGCCACAAAGTAGAAATACATTAGGTATTAAATGGAACTCCATAGAGAGAGAATTGTTCTTGTACTGTCTCTGCCCTCCTACCTGATGAAGCCGAACTGGGCACTGTAGTTCTCAGTTCGATAAATCGCTTATAAATCAATAAAATCATATCTGCTCCTCAGCACTCACCACTCCCTCAAGGGATAATGGGTCACAGAACAGATTCAGCCTCATGTGCTGCTGAGAGCAGGGAAAGTGGCAGGGGCGTGGCCACTGGGGGCTCCATGATCATCCTCCATTCCAGTCCCCTCATACTTCTTGCTAGTGTAATGAACAGTGAGCATGGCCAACAACCCCATGGTCTCACTACATGCCAGCCCACACCCAGTATGCGTGCTGTATGTATCGCCTTGACTCCCCTGAGCTGAGAGGGCAGAGTGTATGTTTGTGCAGCTTTTACTGTTAGCGCAGGAGAGTACAGTGATACATACAGCAGGCATATGGAGTGGGGGCTGACGCGTAGTGTGAGCATCACAGTTGGGAGCCACACCCCTTTGTTCTCGCTCTATATGCCTGCTGTTTGTATTGCTGTACTCTCCTGAGCTGACAGTGACAGCTGCCCACACACTGTCCTCTCAGCTCAGGAGAGTTGTGGGATACATAAAGCAGGCTTATAGAGTGTGGACTGACATATAGTGAGCATGGGGCTGGGAGGCCATGCCCCCTGTTCATTACACTAGCAAGAAGTAAGATGGGTCTGGAAGTTGGATGATCATGGAGCCCCCGGTTGTCACACCCCACCACACCCCCCTGTTGTCAGCAGCACCATGAGGCTGAATCTGCTCTGTGATCCATTGTCTCCTGAGGGAGGGGTGAGAGCTGAGGAACATAAATGATTTTATTGATTTATAAGAGATCTAAACATTCTAGAGCTGTAGTAGACAGCTCAGCTTCATCATGTAGGAACAGTACAAAAATGCTTCTTTCTCTAGAGTTCCCCTTTAATATATGACTAACAAAAAATCCACCTCTACTAGTATACCTATGTACAAATCTATACGTCAGCAGGTAGAATCCATGCTACTGTGAACTAGGGAGCCACACAACTTGCAGGTGCTCCTGTACAGGCTCTATTTTCATAGTTCTGCTGTATATATAAGGCTTAAAGGGAACCAACCACCCCAAATGACCCCCCCGGACTGTTAATATGTGTCCCTACACCCAGGACACACATTTGGGGCAATCGTTTTTGCTAAAAAAAAACTGTTTAGTAGAAGCTAAGATATAGCTTTATAAAGTTTAAAAAAATGTTGCCGACTGGGCGTTACCTAGCTTGTCCTCCTGCCGAGTGCATCTGCCCGTCAGCCTCCTCTCCCCCCTCCCTTCAGTAAAGCCCTGCCCTTTCAGCCTAGTCACAGGCTTGTGCACGGACTCTCGTTGGCCATGCACACGTCATCAGCTACAGCCAGGGTCACGAGCACACGCTCAATATAAGTCATGGTGGGGGCCGCAGCTATAAGTCGGGTGGGGCCCGGGGGGGTTTGGAGCGCTGCGCTATATGTATTACCTGGTCTGGTGCCGTCCCTGCAGTCCTGTCCGGTGCTGTCCCCGCTGCTCTGTCCGGTGCTGTGCCAGTCTACATGCTGTGCCCCAGGCCGGTAACATGATTATCGGTGCGGGTGCCGGGCAATGGGGACGCTTCCTGCTTCCTCCTGCCAATCCCCGCCCAGGTCAGCCCTGCACCAATCAGAACGCAGGGCCAATGTGTCATGTGATCGCCGCTGTGACCCGTGACTCACGGGTCCTGAGCCAATCACAGCACAGGGGCGGTTACATTACATCACTGGCCCTGCGTTCTCATTGGTGCAGGGCTGACCTGGGCGGGGATTGGCAGGAGAAAGCAGGAAGCGTCCCCATTGCCCGGCGCCCGCACCGATAATCATGTTACCGGCCTGGGGCACAGCATGTAGACTGGCACAGCACCGGACAGAGCAGCGGGCACAGCACCGGACAGAGCAGCGGGGACAGCACCGGACAGGACTGCAGGGACGGCACCGGACCAGGTAATACATATTGCGCAGCGCTCCAAACCCCCCCGGGCCCCACCCGACTTATAGCTGCGGCCCCCACCATGACTTATATTGAGCGTATGCTCGTGACCCTGGCTGTAGCTGATGACGTGTGCACGGCCATGAGAGTCAGTGCACCAGCCTGTGACGAGGCTGAAAGGGCAGGGCTTTACTGAAGGGAGGGGGGAGAGGAGGCTGACGGGCAGATGCACTCGGCAGGAGGACAAGCTAGGTAACACCCAGTCGGCAACATTTTTTAACTTTATAAAGCTATATCTTAGCTTCTACTAAACAGTTTTATTAGCAAAAACGATTGCCCCAAATGTGTGTGCTGGGTGTAGGGACACATATTAACAGTCCGGGGGGGTCATTTGGGGTGGTTGGTTCCCCTTAAGGATCTAAGAATGGTAATAACTGGTTCATTGTAGCCTGAAGACTACACCAGCATTTGCATTCTGCCAAACATGACATTTAATTGCTTAACTATGGTGGCGATAGGTGGCAAATGTAAGAATAACCAAAAAAATTTGGATGTGCCTTAGTCAATCAATAACATAGACAAAGTTTAGGTATGTGTGTTGCAGTTTAGGGAAATTGATTTTATTTTAATGCTAACATAGTTAGCAATTTCAAATAAACCAGAATGAGAATACAGCAACCAAACAACATGTTCAAGAAACTGATCACAGGGCATTACAAGAAAAGCGCAAACACCATGAGTACACAGCATGCAGATAACCACACCGGAGTGCACAGCGCCGAGGCGCGGATTATCCCAGAAATACCTGGTTTATGGCACAATGCTCAGAAAAAAACTTTTTTCTCCTGCAGTAAGTGAGCAGGCTAGCACAAGAATAAAAAGTTTCCATGCTATGAGGGATGATGCCAAGAAACAAGAAAAATAAAAATCTGATAGTTACTACTGCTGTGATCTTTGCCTAGACATAGCCGTTTCAGAGTGGACCCTACAAGGCAAAACAGTACAAGACAGACGGTTAGGCACAACGGATTAGGCAACAAAGTTGGACAAGTAAGACGGAACATATGTGGTTATTAAATATTTGTGGGGCAAGG
Source organism: Allobates femoralis (assembly GCA_033576535.1). Lineage (NCBI taxonomy): Eukaryota > Metazoa > Chordata > Amphibia > Anura > Aromobatidae > Allobates > Allobates femoralis. The sequence goes on from JARQOC010000007.1 coordinate 61,096,879, forward strand.
AGAGGCAGGCAGAACACAAACAGCAAGTCACAACATAAAGAATGCAAGAAGACATATCTGTGCAGCCAGCCCCTGTGCAGCCATGGTAAAGAGCGCATACAAAAAAGTCAGCAGCAGACAAGGCACTCCATTCAGGTAACAGAAGAAACGGGCTAACATTTACAGTCTTCTCCGAGTAAGCCAGCATTTTTAGACTTTAACTTCTTACTTTAGAAAAGCAAAATAACTTGAAAACAGGAGATACAGTATAAGATGATGCCTAGTTTTCACAAGCTGACGATTTTGAAGACAATCAGTGGCATAGTATTTTGACAGAGGTTCGGTAAAAGTAATCACTTTTTTAGAATGCGTGGTATGCGCTACAAGGAGTAAGGCTACGTTCACACTCAGCATTTTTCTGCTTAGCTAAGGCCACATGCACACGCTGAGTATTCGGTGAGTTTTTTACCTCAGGATTTGTAGACAAGACCAGGAGTAGAGCAATCAGAGGAAAAGTCTAAGGGCTCAGACACACTCATCAGAGTTTCACTGAGGAGACTCTGAAAGGGCTGGAGCAGTGACCCTGAACGGCCTCTCCCTATCTGGACGGGGCTGTCAGCTGATTGTGTTTTTGTGCAGCTCCAGACTCCCTGTCCAGAGAGGGAGAGGCTGTTCAGGGTCACTGCTCCAGCCCTTTCAGAGTCTCCTCAGTGAAACTCTAATGGCCGCTTTAGGCTATGTGCGCACTTGCCGGGTGTTGGGCGGTTTTGCTGTGTAAACCGCCGGTTTGTTTACATTAGTTTTATTTAAATTTATGTTAATCCAAACCGGCGTTTGGATTAACATTAAAACCAATGTAAACCGACCAAGGCTGTGCACACACCGGCGGTTTACACAGCCTCATCCGTTGCTAACCCGCAGGTTTCCCAGCGGGTTAGCAAAGAATGAGCTTGTCCTATAAAACGCCGGTTCTTCAGCGGCTGCAAGCAGAATCATGTGCTGCTTCCAGCCGCTGCAGAATCGCCGCCGAGAAGCCGCTGTGCAACCGCCGGCTACCGCCCGTCACCCGCCCGGCTCCCGCCGCACATACCCGCCAGGAAGCCGGTGGACGGCGCCGGAGCATCCTGGCGGGTTCCGCCCAGCCGCCGCCGACAAACCCGCCGGTAAGTGTGCACTTACCCTTACACGTCCCAATATCGCTGTCCAACTTAGATAAAAAGTTACGTGGTTCGTGCGTTGGCGCCGATATCGTTCGTGCGTTGTGTGGTGTAAATGAGCAATTCGATGCAAGAACGATGCCAAAACGATATCGGGGAAGAATCGTGCAGGCTCTCCAACTGCCTGATATTGGCTGGCCGATCTGGCAGGATCGTGCTGTGTGACAGCCCAACACCGACTTGGAGAACAACTTCCCCTATTCACTCCCATGTTAAATGGTCGTTCCCTGGTTCGCTCGTACAAGGGGGCATATACATCGCAGTTGTGTTGCCTGCCGATATCTCCCTGTGCAACATCTCCTATGCGATCTTGGATTACTGCCAAAAAAGTGCGCGCTCCCGTGCTGTTGCACACAATATCGAAACGATGTTGGGACGTGTAAAGTGGCAATAAAGGCCACTTTACACGTCGCAATATTGTTCCGATATTGCATACAATTTCACGGGAGCACGCACGTTTTTGGCACTTGTCCAAAATCGCATAGGAGATGTTACACAGGGAGATATTGGCAGGCAACGCAACTACGATGTCGTTCGCCCCTCTTGCACACTGCTTCTGAGCAACTCAGGGAATGAGCAATTATCATAGGAGTGAATGGGGGAAGTTGTGCTCCAAATCGTAGTTGCGCTGTCACACAGCACGATCCTGCCAGATTGTCCATCCAATATTGCACGGTTGAACAGCACGCACAATCCACAAACAATATCGTTTTTGCATTGTTCTTGCGTCGCATTGCTCATTTACACGACACAACGCACGAACGATATCAACTGCAACGTCCCTACCACTTGACTTTTTATCGTAGTTGCGTTGCGATATCGCGACGTGTAAAGCAGCCTTAATGTAACTAGGAAAGTGTGTCCAAGCCCTCACAGAAACACCTGCACCACTTCTGTATTTAATTATCCACTCCTGGTTTTGGCTACAAATCTTGAGATAAAAAACTCATCAAATACTGAACGTGTGCACATGGCCTAAAGCTATGAGATGCCAAAAAGCTCCAGCACTCATTTTTATTTTTCCTTACTAAATATGAGAACTGCAGCGTTTTTGAATTCTGCAGCGTGACAATTTGATTTTCTGCAGCATTTCTTCACCCATACAAAACAATGAGAAAGTCTAAAAACACTGCAAAAACGCAAGCAGATTTTTTGATGAATAAAACTAACTTTATTAAATGTACTGAAGTCAAATAACATGTAACTCACACCACAGAAAGGCAGCAAAGAATGCAGCAAAACGCAAAGCTGCAAAATGTGCACTTTGAACACAGTATTTCACGGTTAATACAGCAGTTTTTGGCTGCAAAAAAAAAGTTTAAAAAATGCTGCATGTGAACACAGCCTAATGGGCTGAGCAGAAAATCCTCCCCATATCAGCCCAGAATACTATAGCATAGTAGAAAAAAATGTAGGGATCTGGTAAGAATTAACAGCAGGAGCAACTTCTGATTGTACTGTTTAAAGGGGTGCCCCAATACTTTTATCTTGATGATCTTTCCTATAGATTGCTCATTAATATCACATCGGTGGGTGTTTGACACCCGGTACACCACTGATTAGTTGTTCTCGGTGTTCAACAGGTGTTATGGTGGGTTTACACGTCCCGATATCGGCGTCCAACTTCGACCAAAAGTCACGTGGTTCGTGCTTTGGACCAGATATCGTTCGTGCGTTGTATGGTGTAAACATCCAATACGATGCAGGAACGATGGCAAACCGATATCGGGGATCGAATGAGCATGCTATTCAACGGCCCGATATCGGATGCAGGTTGGAGCAGGATCAGGCTGTGTGACAGCCCAACTACGATGTGCAGTACAACGTCCCCATTCACTCCCATGTAAAATGGTCGTTCCTGGGTCGGGGGCGTAGACATCGTAGAGACGTTGTATCCCGATATCGCGCTGTGTAAACCTCCGATGCGATTCTTTGAAATCCGGGCAGAAAAAGCGCGCTCCCGCGCCCTCGGATCTAATATCGGACCGACGTTGGAGCGTGTAAACCCACCATTAGTTGTTGGTGCTGTGCTCTTTATCTCCATAATTGCTGTGCAGTGGCCGCTGCTGGGTATTTCAGATCCAGTCCTATTTATTCAAGTAGGGACGGAACTCCAGAACCTGACAGCCGCAACTGCATATTTGGTGGCACTGTGCTCTTCAGCTCCGCAACTGATAATATCTATACAGCACTGAAAACTACTGATCAATGGGGTGCCAGGTGTCGGACCCCCATCAATCTGATATTGACTCAACATCACGAGGATAGGTTATCAATAAAAAAAGTAGTGGAGCAAACTATTAAGTAGATGCCTTAAGGCCCCGTTACAAGTTTCAACATCGATCCCGACATCGTTCAAAAGTGAAATCTGGAACGATGTTGAAACGACATTGTTGTTGCGTGTAAACCCACGATTCAAGTTGGAGATGACAGGTTTTCCTGCATGTAGGAAAACGTGTCAACTTCAACTTAAGCAACCTGCGGCATCGTTCGGCGTGACACTGCAATAGCGATGTCACGGCCGACTTCGCCCATTCACAGCAGTGAGCAGGGATCATTTGCGGTGTTTGCGAACAATCCCTGCTCACAACATCATTGCTGAGTTGTTCACGATATCTATACGTGTGACATCTCATCAACGAATGCGCGCACCCGAGATCTTGCTGACATCGTTACAACGTTGAAGCGTGTGACGGTACCTTTACATTAACAAAAAAAAGTTATGTCTGGACCCCCTGCTGCAGATCAGAATAAATGGGTTGCAGCCTCTTCACTGACACACTGGTACTTTCCTACATTGCTGGTGTCTAGTCTTTCCAACCAAGGATTTTGAATCCTTTCATTAACGGGAGATTTTTAGTTTTCGAGACCTGTAACTTCATTTTTCAGACACTAGAGCAGGATGCCAACTTTTAGATACTTGAGATACTTGCTTTGTGAGCTGTAATTTTAGGGTTTATATGTAATTTTATTAGCTTTTTATTGCATTTTTCAAAAACATGGCGACTAAACAACTACAAGTTTTCAATTTTTTTTGGTCTTTATGATGTGTATACTATATGAGTTACTACTTTTATATCTTCATAAATTGGACTTTAACAGGTAGTAATAGATGTTTTTCAACATGAAAAAGATATGCAATTTAAATTTTTGCAATTTTTTTAATTTTAAAAACTTTGTATTACTTTATTATTCCCATTAGAAGACTTGAACCTGTGATCCCCTAATCAACTTGTTCTATATGCTGCAATATCAGAGTATTGGAGAGTATAGTGCATATGACCCAGGCGACCGCCCCATACCTGACATTCCCCCATCCTACTGTATCCTAACCTGCCCCTCTTAGACTGTGAGCCCTCGTGGACAGGGTCCCTGCCCCTCCTGTACCTGTATGTCCTGATCGCCTAGATTTAGTGTACTTTTTCTTGTCTCCCTCATCCTCATGTAAAGCGCCATGGAACCTAATGGCGCTATATAAATAATAATAATAATAATATGATGGACTTCTATGAAGATTAGCCTACAGCCGGTCTTCACAGGAGTACCAGGATGATTGTCATGAAGGGCTTCAGCAGACCTCTCGCTGACATTATAACTCACTGGTAAGGTCCCATTATACGCTGCAATGTGGCAGCGATCCGACTAACTATGTGGATCGCTGCCACATCGTGAACTGATCGCTAGTGAGCTGTCACATAGGCAGACTCACCAGCAAACGGTGGACCAGCGACATCGTGGAAAAGAATAAAATATTCTTTCCACAATGTCTAGCTCCCGCTTCCAGGCTGTGGTAAGTAGGAGCAGGCTGCTAACCATGGTAAACAGCGGGTATCTAGGCAGCGCGCAGCGCCTAATTACCCGATGTATACCCTGGTTACCAGCCTTCTCTGCTTACAGGATGGTCTCCAAGGTACACAGCGGGTAACTAGGGACAAAGCTGTCCCTAGTTACCCGCTGTGTACCTTGGATACCAGCCTGTAAGTGGAGAAGGCTGGTAACCAGGGTATACATTGGGTAACTATGCGCTGCCTAGATACCTGCTGTTTACCATGGTTACCAGCTCCCAGCACTTGCTGTGCAGCACTAGGAGCTCGTCCATCGTTGGTCTCCCGCTGTCACACGCACTGATGCTGGGTGCCCAGCGGGATACCAATGATAGATTTATGGACAGGACCATAAATCTACGATCAACGACTTATCATTGATCGTTGATACGTGTCACACACAATGATGTTGTTTCAACATAGCTTTAACGTCATCAAACCGGTGACGTTGCAACAATATCATTCACAATATCGTTGTGTGTAACGGGACCTGTACTGTACTCCTCAGTCATGCAACATGCTCCAAGGAATATGTTGTGTGCTTGCATCAGAGATTGCTCCAGACCAGACTTGTTAGGCTGGCTTCACACCACGTTTTTTTCGACTGTAAGGCTGTGTCCGATGCTTTGCAGGAGGCACCGGACACAGCCTGACAGCTCCAGACAAATAGAACCGGAGGGTTAATATGCCCTCCAGTCCTGTTTGTAGTCGGACTCTGCAGAGCGCAGCTGAGGTAGCTGTCCCCTGCTGAACCACTTCACAGGGGACAGCTCCCTGGTGCTGAAGTTCAGCATACCTCACGCTGAAATACTAGTCCGAGTGCAATGCGAGATTTTCTCACATTGTACTTGCGTGACTCTCATGCCTATGTGCCTTCACGCTTAGACTAATCAGGTAGCCTAGCTGGACAATTGGGTGAGAGACTCCAAAACAAACTAAAGATTGCTGATCTTTTGATCTATATGGCTCCCGTTCCCCAACAGGTGAGGTTGGGGTAGATAAGGATCTATAAATGACCAAACGTTTTGGTTTTATGGGGGATATAAGCCACAGCCTGAAAGTGTCTGCCAGCACCCTACAAATTACTGGTCAATGGCTTTGAGAGCAAATCTTTAGTAATTAAGCCACTTCCATACACATTATATTAATATCTGCTGAACCTGCAGATATTGATGGAATTGGCTGATAGACAAATGTGTACGTAGGCCGCAGACAGATGATTGTCGGAGGATTTTAGGATCCATCATGTACAATTTTAGACTGAAAATTGTTTGTGGATTGTCACCAGATCGAAGCATGGATGTCTGGCAAAGGTTCTCATCGAGAACACAGGAGCACATAGCTGAGCAGGTACTCCTGTATACGGGAGGAATGGCCAAGATCGCTGCTGAATGAACGACTGCCTTAAAGAGAACCTGTCATGTTGAAAATGCTGTAAAATCTGCAGGATAGTATAGAGCAGGAGGATATAGATTTTTGTGGAAAGTTTCAGTAAAACTAATATTTTGTTAATTGAAATCCCTGGTATTTTTTATGCATGAGTCTAGTGGGCGATTGACAGTCATCCCAGTATGTCAGTACTTGCAAATATATTTGTCAATCACTAGTAGTATGGCTCATGGACTTCTATGCATACCAATACCAGGAACGTCAATGAAGCAAATAAAAGTTATACTGAATTTGTCTCACAAACCTATACATCATTCTGCTCAGATTCTCCTCTATATCTTGTTATCCCCAGATCGCACTGCATGTACAACAGAACAGGATCCCTTTAAAGGTACCTTTACTCGCTGCAACTATCACTTGCGATTGGTAGCAACCGTACGTGCACGTTTTTAACGGTTGCTAATGATCGCTGATTCCGCATGTACACGCCGCAATTGTGCCCTCAACCTAAGGGAACATGGTTCCCCGGACGTTCCAACAGATCCTGCGGGAAACATCCGGTTGAATCCCGACGCCGCTTCACATGCCGCAATCAGCAGGGGAATGTGGGTGCTAACACATAGGCGTGACAGACTCGTGTATTCCGTGACGCTAACACGCTGATTGGACAACGCAATAGCGTCATGATTGGCCAGCCTGCGCAGGAAGGCTGGCTAATACATGACGCCATTCCAATTGTGTAGTGTGACTGGTCAGCTCTTCAAATATGGCGCCCTGTGAAGGGACAGCCAATGGAAACACAGTAGCCCCCACCAATCATCGCTGATGGGGCGCGGAAAACATCACGCTGTGGCACGCCTGTTGGAAATCACTAGGCGACGCAGATTCCATCCCTATCGCCCGTTTACACGCCAATACCAGGGCAATTCACCATCTGGGTTGCCTCTGGTATTAGAACAATGCTCTGAAACAGCAACCCAGAGCAACTGCGAAAATCACGATCACTTTCCCAAATTACACGACGCAACTTCGTAGCAATTTCAGGGCATCCGTGACAAAAATCCCGATTGCCTGGCAATTGCTACACCGCGGTTGAGTGTGTGTAAAGGTACCTTTAGAGTTTGTTCACATCTTTGTTGTGGCATAGTGCACTAATTTGTTTTTCTGTATACACACAAAACCCAGAACAAGGATGTGAATTAGCTTCAAAGTATCTGTTCATTCTTTTCTTCCATTCATCTGGATACCAATATTAGGCATTACATTTGCCAACAGATGAACAATGCAAAGAGTTAAATATGGATACGGTCCCTAATAACCGCACAGACGTTTATGTGTAACAGCAGTTACATGCCCTGGGCTAAGAAAACAAATAAAAACTGCAAAAATCATACAATGTCAAAACTTAGACCCATGTTAACCTTTGTTAATATTTGTGTAATATTCAGAGTGCCTTGTTCATCAATCTTAAGGTACCGTTAAATGCTTCAATGTTGAAAAGATATCACTAACGATCTGTGGGGCGCGCTCGTTAGGACATTGTTTAGAGAACATTGGTGAGATGTCACACATCTAGATATCATGGACGACGCACCAACGATCCAGCGAGCAGCTGTCGTTCACACAACCCAGCGAACGATACTTGTTCACTGGGCGAATGTTAATGGGTTAATGGGCGAAGTCGTGAACGATATCATTATCGCGGTGTCACGCACAACGATGTAGAAGGTTGGCTGATCGTGGATTGTCTGATTTCAGAACGTTCTCAAATCTGAGATCAGCGACCCAACGATTTATCGTGGTCGTATCTCGGTGTCACACGCAACAAAGTCCTAACGTTGTTTGAACGACTCCAAACCCGTGACATTTCACTGATATTGATTCCATGATATCGTGCCGTGTAACAGTACCTTTAGAAAGAACCGGCTCAATTGGCTTTAGGTTCTCTAAACCATGGTACAGTTAGGCTAAAGGCCCAGTTACACACAGATAATTGTGCAGAGATTGTTCGCAGATCTCTGGTTGCAGTGAAATCATGGACACATTGTTACATTTGTACACGGCCACAAAATGGAACAATGTGTCCATGATTTCACTGCAACCAGAGATCTGCCAACAATCTCTGCACAATTATCTGTGTGTGTAACTGGGCCTGTAGAGAGAGGTACAACAGGAATTGGAAATGCCGTGCAATCCGCCAGTACCATGTTCTAGAGCAGGAGGAGCCGAACAGTTTGTTGGAAAACACTGCACGCAATTGTATTTTATGCATTAAAATCCCTGTTCTTTCTGTGCGCACAGGTCTTGTGGGTGGCTTTTAATCAGTGATTAAGAGCTATCACTGCATTCAAACCTACGGGAAAGCTGTCAGTCACCTACTAGGACTGCCCACTGGACCCAAGTGCCCCTATGCTAATTTGTAGTCTTTTGATAGGCCAGTGCCCGTTGAGATACTCTCTCTCAATGCTGCTTCAAAGAAGTGAATTGCACTTTCTTTTCTCAAATCAGGAATTTTTGAAAACCTAAAGGGTTTATGAGATGTTCAAAACCCTAAACATGAGAACTTCAAGTCATTTTCCCATAGAAGTGATTAGGAAGTTTCTTCTTAGCGTTTAGTGAACCCTTTGTTCCCAGTTTTTCTATTTCTGATTATTTATTTTTCAGGAGCGATGCTAACTCAGAAAAACATCAGAAAAAGACAATGTGAACATCCCAAGAGCCCACCCAGGTTAGATCTTTTTCAGTTATTAAGATTAATGCTTTCATCAATAAATCTGGGAATACTCCACCTTCTTTGAAGAGTTCCGGATCCACCCTTTATATGTAACAAATTAAACTGTAGCCCATCCAACTTGGAAGACTTATCCTTGGTGAAGATCCCAAGAACATGATGAAGCTCCTTCACTGAAATTGGGGCATCTAGGAATACTGCTTGCTCCTTCATTACCTTTATTTAGGGGTATACTTTTGAGTTGTGCTTTTAATGCCATCTTTCTTGAGGGTACACATGATTAATTCTATAGTTTTTTTTTAGGTGGATCGCTTTGGCAGATTTAGAAACCTTAGTTATGCCTGCCCCAACTGCCAGTGTAACCCACCTTTTAGATCCTATTGTGAGGATGCCCATGATGTTGCCTTTGGTCTACCTTACATTTATATCTAGGAACCAGTGCCGGCTGCGGAATTTAAGTGGTTAACACCAAGATTAGAGAACTCTCATCCCAGTAGGGACAGCTCCCATCCATGTCTCTACAGGTGATTTAGAGAATTGTAACAGAAAATCAAAATTGTGTTTATACCTAAATAAGATTATACCGGTAACTATTTATGTAGTTTACAAAGAAAAGTGGAATTCAAAGCTTAGCAAAGCATATCTACAGTGCCTTGTGAATGTATTTGGCCCCCTTGAACTTTTCAACTTTTGCCACGTTTAAAGGCTTCAAACAAAGATATAAATTCTAATATTTTTGTGAAGAATCAACAACAAGTGGGACACAATCGTGAAATGGAACAAAATTTTTGGGATATTTTAAACTTTTTTAACAAATAAAAAACTGAAAAGTGGGGAGTGCAATATTATTCGGCCCCTTTACTTTCAGTGCAGCAAACTCACTCCAGAAGTTCAGTGAGGATCTCTGAATGATCCAATGTTGTCCTAAATGACTGTTATAGTACCTTTACACGCCGCAACAGGATGGTGGCAACAACCGGGTACATGAGAGAAATGTATCTTGCACCGCCAAATCAACCCGCTGTTGCGGCGTGTAAAGACGGTTGTTGCCACCGTCACTTGAGGCACCTGTTTCAGAGCAGAGCCCTAAAACAGGTGGATTTCTAGGCGATGGTTGCGGGTTGTATCGGCGTGTAAATATGGTAGGGTAAGGTTTATTCGTCACCTAGATAACTCCCCGGGGCGTGACACAGCCTCCGTGAAACCACCCCCCTTCAGCGCTCATTGGAGGAAGCTCCTGCGTTACGATTGGTAGTCGCTGCATAGGGCGGCATATTTAAGGAGCTGACCAGTCACACTACACAATTGCTCGAGCGTCATGTATTAGTCTGCCTCCTGTGCTGGCTGGCCAATCATGATGTTATTGCTTTGTCCTATCAGCGTACGGAATTCTTGTAATCCACAATTGTGGCACGCCTATGTGTTGTCCCTGCTGCCTTTGTCCCGCCCTTATTACCTTGTTATTGCGGCGTGTAAATGTGGTAAGGTAAGCTACAGAAGGTAACTTGTGGCACCCGGCGGTGTATCCAGAGATAGATGTAGCCTACCGTAGCGCACCTTGTTGCGGCGTGTAAAGGTGGTGCGTTTACCGTTGACAACCGTTTGTGCGTGCTCGTGCACGTGAAGCACCCGGTTGTTGCAGCCATCCTGTTGCGGCGTGTAAAGGTACCATTAATGATAAATAGAATCTACCTGTGTGTAATCAAGTCTCCGTATAAATGCACCTGCTCTGTGAGTCTCAGGGTTTTCTTTCAAGTGCAGAGAGCATCATGAAGACCAAGGAACACACCAGGCAGGTCCGAGATACTGTTGTGGCGAAGTTTAAAGCGTGATTTGGATACATAAAGATTTCCCAAGTTTTAAACATCTCAAGGAGCACTGTGCAAGCGATCATATTGAAATGGAAGGAGTATCAGACCACTGCACATCTACCAAGACCCGGCCGTCCCTCTATACTTTCATCTCGAACAAGGAGAAGACTGATCAGAGATGCAGCCAAAAGGCCCATGATCACTCTGGATGAACTGCAGAGATCTACAGCTGAGGTTGGAGAGTCTGTCCATAGGACAACAATCAGTCATACACTGCACAAATCTGGCCTTTATGGAAGAGTGGCAAGAAGAAAGCCATTTCTCAAAGATATCCATAAAGTCTCATTTGAAGTTTGCCACAAGCCACCTGGGAGACACCAAATATGTGGAATAAGGTGCTCTGGTCAGATGAAACCAAAATCAAACTTTTTGGCCACAATGCAAAATGATATCTTTGGAATAAAAGAAACACAGCTCATCACCCTCAAAACACCATCTCTACTGTCAAACATAGTGAAAAAAACATTAAAAGGTATTGCTTTTAATATCTTGTCATTCCTTGGATTTCTTGAAACCAACGGACAGACAGCAGCACACGAACTACCACCTTTCATCCAATGCTTCAATCGTTTTCTTCAGCAGGGACAGGGAAGATGGTTAAAATTGATTGGAAGATGGACGGAGCCAAATACAGGACCTTTCTGGAAGAAAACTTGTTGGAGTCTGCAAAAGACCTGAGACTGGGACGGAGATTTATCTTCCAACAAGACAATGATCCCAAACATAAAGCTAAATCTACAATGGAATGGTTCAAAAATAAACGTATCCAGGTGTTAGAATGGCCAAGTCACATCCAGACCTGAATCCAATCGAGAATCTGTGGAAAGAGCTGAAAACTGCTGTTCACAAACGCTCTCCATCCAACCTCACTGAGCTCAAGCTGTTTTGCAAAGAAGAATGGGCAAGAATTTCAGTCTCTCGATGTGCAAAACTGATAGAGACATACCCCAAGAGACTGCAGCTGTAACCGCAGCAAAAGGTGGTGCTACAAAGTATTACCTCAAGGGGGCCGAATAATATTGCACACCACACTTTTCAGTTTTTTATTTTTTAAAAAGTTTAAAATATCCAATAAATTTTGTTCCACTTCACGATTGTGTCCCACTTGTTGTTGATTCTTCACAAAACGATTGAAATGTGGCAAAAGGTTGAAAAGTTCAAGGGGGCCAAATACTTTCACAAGGCATTGTATGTGTTAAGTCCTGCACCTCTCACTTTTGCCATTCTGGGACAGGTGCTCAATACCTGCCAACGGTGCTCACAGACTCTAGATATTGAATAAAGTCATAAAAAGTTTTTTTGATACACCGGCACAAGATTGAAATGAAAAAACTACACTGCAACATTAAAATGTGATATAGATATACAAAAAAAGTATTATTTAGATTTTGCTTTGTCTATTGCAACTTAATTTAAAAAATGTGATGTACAGATTTTTTATTCTTACTTGTAACAATAGACTTTGTGCAAATTTCATCATCCCATATGGCTTAAGGTACCCCCAGTGTTTTGTTTTACGATCACTGCTGGAGTGGTGCTTTTAACCAAACTCCTCTGCTCCCATTCTTATAAAGCAGGAGGAGGTAAAAAAGACAACAATATGGCCTCATTCTTTCCCCATTCTGGCTCTCGTAGACTTGCATTGTGAGCTTATGACGTAACCTCTGACCAAACAGAAGTTGCGGGCCCAAGATGGCGCCAAGGGACACAAGTAATGCTAAAAAAAGGTGAAGACACCAGTAGGAGAATATAAGACCAGGGGTAGGAGACTTAGCACCACTTCAGCGCTGAAAAGATCCCTCCACTGCAGTGGTGCTCTCAACCAAAAGCTTCCACATTTTGATAACTTTGATGGACTTCCTATGGAATTAAATATCTTGATCAATTATTTCTTAGTCAATTTAGATTTCTCTCATTCTAGAAAAGAAAGAGTTATATCACAGACCTAAATATTGCGTTTTTCCAATATTTGCAACTTCTGCATGTTATCCAGTCGGGATTCGCTTCTTTGGAGGGTTTAGATTGAATGATCATCTCTCCTCTCCAGTCTCTGCCTCGTGCTTCAGATTTACATAAGCCGCTCACCCACATATACTTTCTTTTACAGTCTTGAAAGTGATATCCAGCACAACGTTCTTGACGTTTAAAAAATCCACTATATTGGAACATTTGTAAAAATCTCCAGATTGTGGAATTTACATATTTACGCGTTTCGATTGCCATGGTCTTATTCATGTAATATGTTTAAAATGCTCCACTAAAGTCGATTTTTTAAACTTCAAGGATCTTGTGCTGGATATCACTTTGAATTTTGGATTCCTCTGTATCGGACATCCTTCCCTGCACCGTCACGGATATCTGATTCCATGGATATTATATGCAGCGAGCTGATCCTTATCTAGTACACTTAAGATAATAAAAAAAAATTGGAACCCGGGTGAACCGGACTAGATTTTTCTTTTCCATTTCAAAAGAAAGTGCATAAAAATTTTTTTTACATAGTCGACATGACCCAGTTGATGGGTTTCGACTGCACTAGGCAGTCTCACTGCTTCGAGTCATGAGTAAGACCCCTTTCCCATCAGTGTTTTCGGCCGGATTCAGCCGATCCAGCAGATTTACAGCATCTGCCAATTCGGCCGCCTATCGTTCAACTTGCAGTACACTTGTGGCAAACCTCCATTCATACTCTGTGGAGGTTGCGGCAAGTGTGGTATTGCCGCAATCCGGCACTTGCAGACGCACAAAACAACCGCAGTTGACCATGTTTTTTTTTTCGCAGCCACAACTGCCGGATCGCGGCAATACCACACTTGCCGCAAGCCCCATAGAGAATGCATGGTGCTAGCTGGATCGGGGCCGCACTTGCGGCCGTTAGGCAGCCGACCTGGCAGACGTGCTTAATCTCCAGGATCAGTTAGATCTGTCTGAAAACGCTGTTTGAAAGGAGCCTAAGACTGCTTAGGGCAGTCGAAACGCGTCGACTGGGTCATGTTGACCATGTAAATTTTTCTTTTGCATGCACTTTACTTTCTTTGGAAAAATAAAAATAAAAGCAAAATCCAGTCCTGTTGAGCCAGGCTCCAATTTTTTTTTATTATCCTTGATGTAAGGCCAGGGCGAGGTCGGTGTCTGAGCTCCACGTGGATGAGCATAGAGCAACTGGGTGAACTGGAATCAGGTTTAAACTTCTCTACACTTATTGTTTATTTTACAATGTGCCTGTCCTGGTCCGCTGGTAAAAGCAGAAGTGGAAGGATGTCATTCCCAATCATTCCAAGGGGGCTGTGAGACTGTTATGGATTATATTTCAATTCAGTGGTTAGTGCTAGAAACTCCCAATTCAACATAGGTTTATCCATCTGATGTATTATAATCCGACTAGATAAAAAAAAACTGGAAAAAACAAACTAGAATTATCCAGCAATGATTTGTGTTCAGTGTCATTCAGAACAAAGGACCTTTTGCCATCCGATGTGGGCCTGTGATAAGATCCTACAGTTTTAAGCCCCCGTAACACTAAGCGAGATTGCTAGCGAGATCGCTGCTGAGTCACAAGTTTTGTGACTTAACAATGGCCTTAGCAGCGATCTCGCTATGTGTGACACGTAGCAGCGACCAACATCAGGTGGAAGTAAGGCCTAGTAGACTCCTAACCGAGGCTCCACAGACTTATTTGCATATACGTAGCAGCGACCAGGCTCCCGCTGTGAGATCGCTGATTGTTACAAACCGTTCTGGACCATTTTTTGGTCATCCCGCTCCTGCTGGGCAGAACACATCGCTGTGTTTGACAGGGACAACGACCAACAATCTCAATATTACGCCCGAGAGTGACAGGTTCCCAATGACCGTCGTATTGTTCCATATCGTTGCTGGGTCGCTGGTGAGAGCTGACTGTTTGACATCTCACCAGCGACCACGTAGTGACGCACCAGCGATCCCGGCCAGGTCATATTGTTGTCGGGATCGCTGGAGCGTCGCCAAGTGTGACGGTACCCTAAGGGTATGTGCCCACATAGTGGTTTAACGTCGGTTTAGTAGCGAAAACCACCGGCGGTTTAACATAGGTTTTATTTAAATTTATGTAAATCCTAAGCAGCGTTAGGACTTACAAGTAACCCTATGTAATTTAGAAAACGCTGTGCACACATAGTGGGATTATGTGAGCGGATCCGCCAGAGGTTGAGCGGTTTCCTAGCGGTTTAGGAGCATACAACATGTCAATTCTTCTCGGTGGTTTTTGATCGTTTCCATGAACAAAGTCCTCCATAGAAAACCGCCGGAAAAACCGCTGGAAAAACCGACTGAAAAACGCTGTGCACACACTGAAAAAACCGCTGGGAAACCGGTGGAAAACAGCTGGAGACTTCAGAGCTCAGAACTCTAGGCTCCTGCAAATTGCAACTGGTTTACTGACGGTTTGAACGTCACTAAACCACTATGTGGGCACATACCCTTAGTCCTCTAGATGTATTAGACACCAATTATTCATTTCTTTTATCAGACTTCCAAGTTATAATCACAATTTTGGAATAGAGGTCACCTAGCCCCCCTGCCCTTTTCGCAGCGGTTTAATTTGGTTCATTGGTATATGGTCCACTATTAGATGGTATTTTTCTGCATCCGTTCTGAATTCTCGTTTCTTACGTGTTGTTTAAAACCTTTAAAATAAACCTTTAAATGAAAAAGATTTTTGATTTTTATCTTGTGTGGACCGGATAGACTTGTTATGATTTAAGGCCCCTTTCACACTAGCGTTTTATTCTAATTGCAGCAGATCTGGCAGATTTACCGCATCTGCCGCCTAACGTCCACACTTGCAGCACCCTTGCGGTAAGCCCCATGCATTGTCTATGGGGCTTGCGGCGGTTCCGGCACTTGCAGCTGTTGCGGCCGCGGAAAAAAAAAAACGTTGCTGACCGCGTTTTTTTTCCGCGGCCGCAATTACCGGAACCGCGGCTATACAGCACTTGCCTAGACAACGCATGGGGAGTGCCGCAAGTGTGGCCGTTAGGCGGCAGATGCGGTAAATCTGCCAGATCTGCCGCAATTAGAATAAAACGCTAGTGTGAAAGGGGCCTTACACAGATTTACTTGCAGGTTTGCTAATTTGACTTTTAATCCAGTCATTTTTACGGGCACATTCATTGGAAAACCACAATGAATCATTATTATTCTAAGTGATCCATGTCTACAGCCCATAATGGGACATGAGCTTCACTGTCAACTGTGAAAAGACAATTACAGGCAAAATAATCTGTAGATGTTTCTTCAGATATAAAAAAATCACGGACACATTACATTTTTTTACAGACAGAGCAAAAAAGTGACCAATTTTTATGGGCTGTCCTGGAATTTGTAGACAGTTTCGAAGCTCAGGTTGCTTAATGGTTGACAAACCTTATCCCTGCCCAGAGGAGCGGATGGCCCACACATCAAAGAAAGGATGCTGCATTTAACCCATTTTATATACTAATATTAAATATATAAAAGTTCACTTTTTGGTTAATCGCTGGGCCTCGAAGTCTTATAAACATGTATGCCAGAACGGAATATAGCAAAAAGAAGAAATGACAGAACAAAAAGTAAATTATTAGTAATGTTGCATTTAAAAGTATTAAATGTCATGTAAAGAATATGATAAGCATGAACAAATGCAAGTGTTCATATCAACCCAATTATCTGTCCTCCTATACACCCCAGCCCAAAATTTCCAAAGACCATTGATCTACTCAGAGGTGGGCGGGTCACAGATCGTCATACCACTTATTTGGTTTTTGATGTATTGTTCTGAGAGTTTCCATACAAGTAAAATTTAAGAAAAAAAACTAGACCAAACACAGGGGTGTACACATTGGTGTCTGGCTGCGCAGACGACAAGCTCCTGCCCACATGCTTTTGCTGCCCAGACATATAGTAAAAGCTGCGCACACAAAAGCATCTAAATAACACATGGTAAATTAAAAAATAAATATTAAAAAATTGGCAGCACCTGCAAGTCATGAAAGGAGGAGATGATGCCAGGTTTGGACAGTGATACTCAACCTATGGCACAGAGTCAATAGCCAAGTGACTTCTCTAACTTTGCAAAGACTTTTATAGTGTTCTTAAAGAGAAAACTTAATTATATCTTAGGATATAAAACAAAGAAAGCATCCATTCATTTCACAATTTATAAGAAAATAATCTACTCTGGACAAAGGTTGGGTACCACATCCAGAAGAATGGACGAGCTGTCAGGGGGAATGGTGACAAAGCGGATGGAGTATAAAAGAATTGAAGAAGTTTGGGAAAGGTAGAGATGAGGCGCAATAAATAGAAAAGAACAAATACAAACAGATGGATAAAGACACAGGTCCACTGAGGAATCGGGTACGAGGTTTGCTACTAGACTTATAGGTCACGCTCTCAGACGTTTGGTGGTAAACCGTCCAGCCTGCAAATGAATATAGAGGGAAGAAAACAGAGACACTGGTAAACTGTGATTAGCTATGGACACGCGGCCAGAAATCATACAAGAGAACCTCAACTACCAAACAGGGGATTGGTGGCTACATCTTTACAAAGGAGGAAGAAAGAAAGTGTTAATCTGGGTACAATGATTGGATGGGTCATATCTACTTTCAGAGCGATCCTTTAAAAATTGCATCCAGTCTCTACTGAATCTTTTATTTCATGGTGCTGTTGCTGTGCATTTTAAAGACGCATTCAAAGAGATTCTGTTTACAAAGCCCTCAAAATGCTCCAAATTAACATATCTGATGGTCTGCTAAAGAAAAAGTTCAGTTTTTGTGGTATAGTAGGATGCACAGTCTATCCAATGACTTATTCTAACCTATAGGTTAAACACAATGGCCCCCATCCATCATTGGAAATTTGTAGCATATCTTGCTGCGTATTTACTGCGGATTTCCAGCTCAAATGCATGAATGATGCATGTAAATTTCGCATTTCAAAAATGCACCGAAAACATGGCAAATATGCATCGCTTGTTTGGTTTGTATTTCTGCCAGGAGATGCAGATTTGTTGCAGAAATTGCTGCAACCAATTACTCAACGTGTGCACATAGCCTAATGAGGAGCAAATTACACCATTAAGGGTGCGTGCACACAATCAGTGTACGCAGCGTTTTGGACGCAGCTTCTTGCCGCTACGTCCAAAACACTGCATAGTACAGTAATAGCATAGTGGATGGGATTTCAAGAAATCTCATCCTCACTATGCGTAACCCGCCCGCAGCGTATTTGGAGCTGCGGTGCGGGTTGCCGGCATTCGCTCCCTGCGGCATGTTTATTTCATGCTGCGGAGTCAGAAGCGGCTCCCATCGGGTGACTGCAGGAAGAAGCCGCCCGCACCCGCCGCACATGGTGAGTACAGGGCGGCTGCGGTCTCCCTGCGGCCACCCGCGGCTTCCCTCAGGCCCGGATGAGCTGCGTCCAACACGCAGCTCCACCGGACCGTGTGCACGCACCCTAAAACTGGAGAAAAAACCCCAATGATGAATCAAAGCCAAAAGCTCTCCAATATCAGGTTCATTGGATTATAAGAACATTTTTAGCTCATGTGTCAGTGCGAGTGAGAATGACTATAGACACAAGGCAGGTTTCAGGGGTATTTGGGTCTGAAGAATTATTCACCTATCGATTGGATTGGTGATAAATGATAGGTGGCTTCCCAACAGCAGGGAACCCCATTAAATGTTAAAGGTCACTGCTGTTGGACTTTAGTCCCTTGCTCTAGTTATTATGAGGGTCTCAGCACCATTCTCTATATAAGTGATCAATCAATGTATATTATAGGAAAACATCTTTAAACTGTGTTAAAATGGAACCTGCCACATGAGCATGCTGCCTGTAGAATGAACTGCATTTTCATTAAGTAGAAGGAGCTGATCAAGTTGATAAATACATTATATGGACAACAGTATTTGGACATCATTGAATTCCAGTTTATCATTCAGTGCTATTGCCCCAGTGCATAACCTTTGGCCTCTCACCCCGGTAACAAACATCTGGCTCCTCGCCCCTGGTGTCCAACATTCCGCTCCTCATGCCCCAGTGTAAAAACTTCGCCACCCCTCCTGTGCCCAGTGTGTAACCTACTGTCCCTCGTCCCAAGTGAATAACCTCTGGCCCCTCACCCCCAGTATATAACCTCCAGCCCCTTGCCCCCAGTGTAAAACTCCGGCTCCTCACCCCCCAGTGTATATCCTCCGGCCCCTCGCTCCCAGTGTATAACCATCAGCTCCCTCACCCCCAGTGTATAACCTCTGGCCCTCTCACCCCTGGTGTATGATATCCAGCCCCTCGCCTCTAGTGTATAACCTCCGGCCTCTTTCCCCCAGTTTATAACCTATGGTCCCCTCACCACAGGTGTATAACCTCAATCTCCTCGTCCCCAGTGAATAACCTCTGGCCCCTCAACCCCAGTGTATAACCTCCAGACCCCTCTTCCCTGGCATATAACATCCGGCCCCTCACCACCAGTGTATAATCTTCGGTCCCCAGTGTATAACATCCGGCCCCTCGCATCTGGTGTATGACCTCTGGCCCCTCATTCGCCAGTGTATAACATTTGGCCTCTCATTCGCTATTGTATAAACTCTGGCCTCACACCCCTGATGTATAACATCCAGCCCTCCTGCCCCCAGGGTATAACCTCTGCCACCCTTTATGCTGTCTGCCTTTACTACCATTTAACAGAGTGTCCGGTGGTGCAGAGCTCACTGATATCGGTGCAGTTCTGAAATAGGAGCCACCGGGGTAACAAGTCCATCTATAACATTTCTTCCTCCCGAGTCTTTTCCCATCACCTATGAGTGATATGATTGAGAAATGGAAGGAACCGCAGCAACTCAGCCATGAAGTGGAGACCTCATAACATTTGCTGACCCATAACTGCAGAGTTCAGACCGCCTCTGGTAACAACAGCACAAACACTGTGCCCGCCAAGAGCTTCATGGCCGAGCGGATGCAGCCGTACATCACCAAGCACAAGTCTGGGTTTAGGTGAAAGGAGAAAATTACCTACTTACTGTGTTTTGTCAGCTGTACAGATGGTGGAGGAGGATAATGCTTCGGCTGTTATCAGGGGGTGGCCGAGTTACATTTGTTACAATGAAGTGAAATCTGAATATTTAACCACACCAAGGCATTGTGGACAATTATAGCTTCTAGCTTTGTGGGAAAAATTTGGGGAAGACCCTTCTCTGTTCCCAATGTTGGTGCCCAGGGGACAAATTCCATAAAGACATGGAGGAGGAGTCTGGTGGAAGAACATGAGTGGTCACACTCCATCCAACACCTACAAATAAGATCGTGAGCCTAACCTCTTGCCAACATCAGGGTCTGACCTCACAAATGCTCTTCTGGTGAAGGGGCAGAGCTTCCCCCCAGACATCTTGAAAATAATTTAGAAATCCTTCCCTCCATAATAACGTCTACGTATTTACTGTAGAATATAAGGTCATACCGACTCCTGTAGGTGTAATGTGGAGGAGTCCCAATACTTTTGATCATATAACGTATATCTTGTAGGCAAATATTCAGTATAAATTTAGTTTATTGAAATCCACTCAGAGGTCTAGTGGACAATCTTATGCAGTAATTGACAACTTCCCTTGTATAGATGTGACTACAGATAGTGTCAATCACTGATTAGGACCGCTACTTGACTGAAAACTACAAATGGTGGAGTGATTTCAATGACTATAAGGCCCTTTCACATCAGGTTTTTTGAAATTCGTGGCAGATGCGGTGAAAAAACCGCATCTGCCGCGATTACCGCATCGGCTGCACTTGCGGCGCGGTAAACGCCATGCAAAGTATAGGCGTACTTGCGGCAGGTGCGGCAAGTGCGGTTTTGCACTTGCGGCAGGTGCGGCCGCGAAAAAACGCGGTCAGCCGCGTTTTTTTCGCGCGCAACTGCCGCAAGTGCAAACCGCACTTGCCGCACCTGCCGCAAGTACGCTATACTTTGCATGGCGTTTACCGCAACGCGCCGCAAGTGCAGCGGTATGCGGCAATCGCGGCAGATGCGTTTTTCACCGCATCTGCACGAATTTCAAAAAACGCTGATGTGAAAGGCCTAAAGAAGTTTTAACAAGAAGGCGGCAGACTGGTCAGCACGTTCTATGTGACAGGTTTGCTTTGAAGTGGATTTCCAATATATATGGATCATAATTTTAAGTATCGTTGTGCTTTATTTTTCTACTGATATGCCGACATGTTGTCCATAGTAGCCACATTAGTTTTTATGCCCCCTCCTTATAGTCCACGTTAAAACACTACTTTGTGTAAATGATAACCTTAAAGGGTTGTGCATTGGATGAAAATTATTTGTAAAATGAGTCAGACTGGTATAAAAAGGTCAGCAGTAACACTCATCCTGAGGGTTCCTGCCGCTCCTATCCTGACCCTTACCTGGTCTGCTGGCCTATACGTCCCAGTACGGTCTATAGACAACAGTAAATGTTCGCTCAGCCAATCACTGCTGGGCGGATTACTACTGCAGTCAGAAATTGTCCAACTGGGAGTTAATCGTTATTTTTGATGTGTCAAGACAATAGTGAAGACTAGTGGAAACCAAGGGCTGGAATAGGAATGATGTGAGATTCACAAGCGTCAGTATCACTATTTTTCCTTAATCAGAGTCCTTTTATAAGGGCCATATTTTTAGACAATAAAAACATTTTAGCAAGAAAAACCATCTTGCAAAAATAAAAAAGGGGTGCTGCCTTACTAGTCAATGAGAAAGACCTGCTGCCTCATCTCTTATCTGATCACCTATTGGTCTAATCAGTGCAGAACAGGAGAAAAAGCTCAAGAACCTGCATATCAGTAAAGCTGCACAAGAAAGACTTTGGATTTTTATTGGCATTTTGTGTGTCTTGCCCCTTATCAAAATGGTGTCCCCTACTTCACGTGATCCTCCTCTCTGCCTTTATAAACCTCACCTACTGTATAGCCATGATTGAGTATTCAGTAGAATCCCTGGCTCCCTGCCTCCTGTGATCTTCAAATGGACCTCCTCTGGTTATTCCACTCTAGCTTTTCCTGAGTCTGCAGTCCTTTTCAGCTTCCACACCTGCTTAGTTTTTCTCCTGCAAACCTCCTTCTGTGCTGTCTGTTTCAGACTCAGCTTCAGCCTGCCTGCTCTGTGATATGTAAGCCCTTGGTGTTTATAAGCTTTGCAGCTTCCCTGTTATTTTGTGCAGTTGTAGTTTCCCTGGACGTTTGCTGGACTTTACTTAATTACAATGCACAGTTTCAAGCTCAGGACTTGTTCTACGGTAGTGACTTCCTTCCCAGGTCTTCCTGTGAGTAATCAAAATCATAGACTGTTTCTGGTGAGAATTGCTGCAACTCAAGTTTATTAACGGTCATGTGTGTTAAATATAGACTTGTTCACCTTTAAATTGGTTTCAGTCTGTCTGTGCCCTCATCTGCTAATAGATGAGTATCCCTATGGTACATTACATGCACAGATGCTGGAGGTTCCCAACAGCTAAAGGAGTTAGTTGGTGCATGGGCATGTTGTCTCGTGGGATGCACTTTATTTAGTGCTGAGCAGCCCCCCATACAATCCTTATCTATGTGCATGTTTAATACTAGGCAGTCACACCAGAGCTGGCCCGTGCGCGCCCAGGCAGCAGAGCTGTGGCCGTGCGCGCCCCGGCAGCAGAGCTGGACGTGCACCCGGCAGCAGACTGGACCTGGCGCCCCGGCAGCAGAGCTGGGACCGTGCGGCCCGGAGCGATGGACGTCCCCGGCAGCAGAGCTGGGACGTGCGCGCCGGCAGCAGAGTGGGACGTGCGCGCCCGGCAGCAGAGCTGGGACGTGCGCCCCGCAGCAGAGCTGGGCGCCGGCAGCAAGCTGGGCCGTGTGCCCGGCAGCAAGCTGGGCCCGTGGGCGTCCCGGCAGCAGAGCTGGGCCCGTGGGCGTCCCGGCGGCAGAAGCTGGGCCGTGGGCGTCCCGGCAGCAGAGCTGGGCCACGTGGGCGTCCCGGCAGCAGAGCTGGGCCCGTGGCGCCCGGCAGCAGAGGTGAGCCTTGGTGTTGCTCAGGAAGAAAAAATGGGGCCCATGTGCCCCGCAGCAGAGCTGCGCCCGAGTGCTCCCCGGCAGCAAACCTGGGTCCGTGTGCACCCCAGCAGCAAAGCTGAATCAGTGTCTGCCACGATAGCAGTGCCGGGCCCATGTGTACCCAGGCAAAAGAGCAGGACCCATGTGCACCCGCAGCAGAGCTGCGCCCGAGTGCTCCCCGGCAGCAAACCTGGGTCCGTGTGCACCCCAGCAGCAAAGCTGAACCTGTGTGCGCCCCGGTAGCAAAGCTGGGCCGGTGTGCGCCCCGGTAGCAAAGCTGGGCCATTGTGCACCCTGGCAGCAGAGTTGGACCCGTGTGTGCCTGCAGAAGAGCTAGGCCCATGTGCACCTGCAGAAGAGCTGAGCCCGTGTGCACCCGCAGAAGAGATGCGCAGCATAGCACTATGAGGTGTTTTCTGTATTAAAAAAATAAATAGGAATTTTTACCCTGATTATGACTAATTCTTGTCTTAAAACACAGAATAAGCAGGGTTAAACGGAATTTTTATACACACCCTTTAAGGCTATAAATTACACCAAGTAGCAATGCTATCTCTTGCATGTGAGCCGCTGGAAATTCTGTAACTGTGGTTAAAGCCCTACATGTTCCTTTATTCTCAGCAATATTTCTCATATTTTAATAGTCTAGGCCATTTCTACAAAAATCCTGTTGTTACACAAGTATAAAGATGTGTGCATTTTTTAAAGGATAGACTCCACAAGTAGACATGACCATGACAATTTATAGAGAACCTGCTTATCCCATCTTATCATCCACACCATTACCAAATCTAACTAATACTAGCAAACCAAAAGACATCTTGAAGACACACCACATAGGTAATTAATTTAGTCTCTTCCGAAAAATGACTTCTATATAACCGGTAGAGGCAAACGCTGCAGGGAATTGTACCTGAACAGATTTCACATACAGAGGATGAAGATGGATGATCATTTTCACAGTGTCTGTCCTGAGCCAAGATAGAAACCCTGCAGTACAGCAGCAAAGCCACGTGCAGTGTCGCCTTACTATGCAGCCTCCTACATGTCAGCCTGAGATTCTGCACGGACAATGAAACTAGCACAAACGGAGCATCCCTAAATCATAGATCACCTTGTCCGCCGCTGCCATGCATATCAACACCATCTCGGACAGCCCCAGAACAGATATTATCTGAGGACACCGTAACTTTCACTGAGCAAGGCTGCTGAGTCTGAACGGCCCGACCCGGAGATGCCGTCAGGGAGGAACCTGCAAGATGGCTCTGAGCGTCCAGGTGAGGCTTCAATGGATCCTTGGAAGGGAATCCATTACAATCAGTCGTTATGTCACCTGCAACAGAAATAAAAAACAGAAAGAAAACACCAAGGTTGCCAACCTAGAAGACTAGCATTTGCAAAAATTTACTGACAAAGCTCTTCACCAATGTAAAATACATCAGAAATGTAAAGCTGGAAACTAATTAAAGAATTAAAGTATGGAATTAAATTCTCAGTCCGAGAAATTAATTAAAATTTGTGATTTTTTTATTTGTCCAAGAATAGCAACTGTCAGTAAATTTGTTGACGGTTGGCAATGGTGGTGTGGATACAGCCTAAAAAGCGTTTAACAACCACATGCAGGTAGGCGCTACGTATAGAAGAAGACAGCGTGACATACTTGTACCATTTTTTAGTTGCTGGACCAAAGGATTGAGCAGCTTCCCGCTTTTTACTTTGTTTTTGCTGATCCTCCGTCGGCGGCCACTTGGTGGCGCTGCATGAAGAAAACCCACATTAGGGGGAAGAGGTTTCCCCAGCCTGATATAAAGGGCTTCTATCTCTTTCCTCTGCTGCACTTGCAATTCAGAGATTTCTTTCATGTGCCTTATGGGAAAAGAGGAAAGAAAAAATAGTATAAGAACATGATAATCAAAGTAACACATCCCTGTACAGAAGAAGGTTGATAATTGTAAGGGAGACAGAGTACAGAGAAGAAACACCGTGTGAAGATTTACACTGTACTCGTGATCAGGATTCGATTCAGAAGATGACTGCAATGGCCCAATTGTTAATAATTGTGTTCAAAAAACCACCATTTCAAGATCTTTAAAGAGGACCTGACACTTAGCGGCAATTACACCATGTTAAAGAATATACGTAATTAGTGTTTTGCTGAATCGGGCGATGGTTCGCTTTCGTCTCTGTGCCTCTCTGTTCCTGAGATTTGGCCTCCTCTTCCCTGTATATAAATCTAGCCTTATTTGGCAAGTGGGTGTGGTCATCACATCTCTGTGGGCGTCTTCTGCATTACCACGCCCAGTTGGTTAAAAAGATAAGATTTTTATAAAGAGAAGATGAGGCCATATCTCAAGAACAGAGATGTACAGGAACAATAGAAAAACAACACTGGATTAAGAAGAACATGACATTCACACAAGGTAAAAAAAAATACATATTTATGCCAAATAACAAGTCCACTTTAAACCTGAATTGATTATGTCCAACAGATGCAATTGCACTTCTTTACACCATGGGGGACCTTCACGTTTTGTGGACAGTGGATATCATATTTTTCCTATATAAGTCATCATAATCCTGTCTGTGATAAGGTAATCACTAGTTAGAAGTGACATCAGCCCAATGTTAAGGGTGTTGGATACAGCTCCTCCGGACCTGAGGGAAGCCGCGGGTGGCCGCAGGGAGACCGCAGCCGCCCTGTACTCACCATGTGCGGCAGGTGCAGGGCGGCATCTCCCTGCAGTCACCCAATGGGAGCCGCTTCCGACACCAGCAGCATGAAATAAACATGCTGCGGAGGAGCGGACTCCCGGCTAAACGGCACCGCAGCTCCAAACACGCTGCGGGCGGGTTAAGCATAGTGAGGATGGGATTTCTTGAAATCCCATCCACTATGCTAGTACTGTACTTCGCAGCGTTTTGGACAGGCATCTTATCAGCGATGTGAAAAACGACGCACTAGCGATCCAGAATTACACTGAGGTCGTTGTGAATTTTCTCTCCATAGCATAGCATTGAGATTGTTGCTCATTATCTCTGTCAAACACAACGATGTAGTATGCCAGGCGGGAGCACAAAGACGCAGGAATGACCCAGAGCAGTGTGTAACGATCAACGATCTCACAGCAGGGGCCAGCTCGTTGGTGCGGTCACACAGAACGACATCGCTGTTGGGATCGCTGTTGTGTTCACGAAATCCGTGACGCAACAGTGATCTCGTTAGCGATCTCTTTATGTGCGACAGGGACTTTAGGCCAGTGGTGTAACTATAGTGAGTGCAAGGGTTGAGGTTGCACCCTGGAGCCCAGAGGGCTCAAAAGGTCCCAATACTATTAAAGACCAGTGATAGTTGGGGGCCTGTTAGAGATTATGCATTGGGACCCAAGAGCTTTGAGTTACCCCAGTATGCTGGTCATTGCTACTGTATAAGAGCGAGAGGTGGGCATTTAGCTAATGGTAATAGCAATATATGCTAAAGAATGAAAGAAAGGAAACTCCTGCACCTGGCAGATTGACAATGAAGAACTACCCAGCAAAAGAAGGAAAGTCATAGACCATGAGAATCAGGAGAGTTCCTGGAAACATTAGCTTTATGTGCACCCAAAGTAGTTATTACATTTCTACAGGTTTTGTATAAAATCACAAATGCATTTAAAAGTTAAGGAGATCAGATGTTGAGAATACAGAAGACAACATTGGTGAAAATTGTGAAGAGAGATTGGATCGTACTTATACAGTGGGGGACAGAAAGTATTCAGACCCCTTTAGATTTTTCATTCTTTGTTTCATTGCAGCCATTTAGTAAATTAAAAAAGTGCATTTTTATCTCACTAATGTACACTCTGTCACCCCAACTAGACTGAAAAAAAAAATGTAGAAATTTTGCAAATTTATTAAAAAAGAAAAACTGAAATATCACATGATCATAAGTATCCAGCCCTTTGCTCAGTATTGAGCATTTGGACCTTTTGAGCTAGTCAGCCATGAGTCTTCTTGGGAATGATGCAACAAAGTTTTCCACCCCTGGATTTGGGATCCTTTGCATTCTTCCTTGCAGATCCTCTCTAGTTCCGTCAGGTTGGATGGTGAACGTGGTGGACAGCCATTTTCAGGTCTCTCCAGAGATGCACAATTAGGTTTAGGTCAGGGCTCTGGCTGGGCCAGTCAAGAATGGTCACAGAGTTGTTCTGAAGCCAATCCTTTGTTATTTTAGCTGTGTGCTTAGGGTCATTGTCTTGTTGGAAGGTGAACCTCCGGCCAAGTCTGAGGTCCTAGAGCACTTGGAAGAGGTTTTCATCCAGGATATCTATGTACTTGGCCCATTCATGTTTCCTTCAATTGCAACCAGTCATTCTGTCTCTGCAGCTGAAAAACACCCCCATAGCATGATGCGGTCACCACCATCATGTTTCACTGTTGGGATTGTATCGGGCAGGTGATGAGCAGTGCCTGGTTTTCTCCACACATATCACTTAGGGCCAAGTCACACGAGGCCATATCGGCGGCGATTTTATAGGCGACATAGGGGAGTGGCTATTGCCTCCAATATGGCCTGTGCGTCGCCTAATGTTAAATAGGCGAGGGCGACGCATTTGAGTGGTTGGCTGTTTTTTCAGCACTGCTGCGAAACCAGGTGACAACTGTGGGGCGATGTGTACACATCGCCCCATGTAAATGGGGGACGGCGATCGCCCAGGCGATGGGAGCCATAGGCTCCCATGTTACGGCATCGCCGCTGAAGTTTTGAGACACCCCAGCGGCGCCGCCGCCTGTGAGATCGCCGATGCGTCGCCTAATGTAACATGCGACAGCGACGCTGGGTAGGGCGCCAAAAACGTGCGTGTTCCCGTCGCCGCCGACATCTCGGGCGACGTCACCTGGTGTGACGTGGCCCTTAGAATTATCAGCAAAAAGTTCTATCTTTGTCTCATCAGACCAGAGAATATTATTTTTCATAGTCTAGGAGTCATTTATGTGTATTTTTTGCAAACTCTGTGCAGGTTTTTTTTTACATGTTTTGCACTGAGGAGAGGTTTCCATCGGGCCACTCTGCCATAAATGTCCAGCTGGTGGAGGGCTGCAGTGATAGCTGACTTTGTGGAACTTTCTCCCATCTCCTTACTGCATCTCTGGCCACAGTGATCTTGTGGTTCTCTTTACCTCTTTTACCAAGGCTCTTCCGACACGATTACTCAGTTTGGCTGGACGGCCAGGTCTAGGAAGACTTCTGTGGTCCCAAACTTCTGCAATTTAAGGATTATGGAGGACACTTTGCTCTTGGGAACCTTAAGTACTGCAGAAATTCTTTTGTAACCTTGGCCAGATCTGTGCCTTGCCACAATTCTGTCTCTAAGCTCCTTGGGCAGTTCCTTTGACCTCATAATTCTCATTTTGTCTGACTTGTACTGTGAGGTCTTACATAGACAGGTGCCCAAATCAAGTCCTTTCGATTTAAATAAACACAGATGGACTCTCAATGAAGGAGTACGAACATCTGAAATGAACATGTGACTTAAATATGAGTGTCTGAGCAAGAGTCTGAATACTTATGACCATGTGATATTTCAGTTTTTACTTTTTAATACATTTGCAAAAATTTCTGCATTTCTGTTTTATTTCCATTCAAGATGGGGTGCAGAGTGTACATTAATGAGAAAAAAATGAACTTTTCTCAAATTTACCAAGTGGCTGCAATGAAACAAAAGTGAAAAATTTAAAGGGGTCTGAATACTTTCCATACCTACTGTACAGTGTTTGAGTTTTAATATATTGGTATAAATCAGTCACAAGGAGAGAGTTAAATGATTTACATGTCCAGGTTGGGGAATTTGGGCTGCAATCACCTCAATTTTGATAGCAACTCAACTTGGCATTAGCACACTGGCATGGAAGCATTGAGTATTGTATGAATATAAATTAGCAGGTACTGTAACAAGATTGCATGCAATCAAAAGTTAAGAGGCAATGTTTGGTTAAAGAAATACATTTTAGGGAATTTATAGTAAATAGAAAAAGTCGACTAGTCCAAAGGGGTGTTGTTTTCCCAGCCTAGTCGGCATCTTTCCATGTCATCACACCCTATGTGGGCGTGATAACATGATTTCCAAGAGTGTATTGCGTACACCCGACTTCAGTAGTGCTGAAACAAGCCACAGGCATGCACAATATATCCAGGAGCTGCAATGATGCTGACTCTTGGAAATCATCTTATCACGCCCACAGGGGGGTGACTACATGGTAATAGGCAGACTAGTCTAGGGAAACAATGCCCATTTCATTAGTCAAAAGCCTAATTAGAATAGGGAAAGGGCAGGTAATGTTTTTTGTAAACATTGATTTTAGCAAATTGCATTAGATAGGGCTGGTAGCACGGGAGTTTGCATACACGTCACTGCTGCTAGGTCGGAGGGCATAAGGGACCACACCGTTCCCTTTAACAAAACGTCTGGATTATTAATGGATTACAAAAAAAAAAAAAATTACAAGCTGTAATGCAAAATGACAAAATGAAATGAACTAATAAAGTTAATGCAATACAATCCTGGTTACTTCACATCAATTTACTGACAAAAATAAAGCACCGGTACATACATTAAAAAATGGGAGGTTCAGAATTGTAGGAAACTCAACCATAGAAATCTTTAAAGCTAAAACTAATCTCAAATAGCACTAAGAAAAGGAAACTACAAAAAACCAGCTCATTCACAGTCATTTAAACTAAATTCTGAAAATTGGTTCATAATGACTGATGCAGGCGGAAGAGACGCTCTGAGTCAGATCCCATTATCCTACATTACCAAGGACTTCAAGACTTTTGCGAAGTTCTAAAGATAAAGCATAAAGCTATTACAAAGTCAGACTGTATAAAAGCATTTCCAAGAGGGGAGTCTGGCTACTGCTGGGCACCCAGGAATGCCAAGGGTCATAACAAGGGGGATCATTCATTAATACAGATTGGTTTCACATATCCAGCTTTCATGGTTCATATATCATCTGCAATGAATGGATAGGCCATGTGCCTCCTAACCCAAACTCAACAGCCCTATAGACATTTAAGGCTGGCTTCATATTGCGGGTCAGATCCGATCTGAGGCAGTCAGGGTGAACCTGACAGCACCGGATCGGATCAGCACACAGAACCGGAGGGCTAATATGCCCTCCGGTTCGGTGTGCACCCGCACGCAGCTGCCGCCACTGATGAATCAGGTCCTTGGCTGGCAGAGAGCAAGCCGTGGTCCTGAAACAACTGCGGCGTGCAGCCACAGGTGTCCGGTTCCCAGATCCTCCCGGACGGTGTAATCAGGCCCCATAGGCTCCCATGTCAGGGAGCGCCGGATTGGCCCGGATCCGGGCGAATCTGGGGCAATTTGGGAATAGGCAATTAGAGGAGATATTCTCCTCTCGGACACAAAAACGTTGCAAGCAACGTTTTTGTCTCCGTGAGAGAATACTGAATTCTCCCGGATAGAAACCGGATGGCAGAGAGCTGCCATCCGGTTTCTGTCCGGCCCCATAGTATACTATGGAGCCAAAATCCGGTCCGGGGCTGTCCAGTTTACACGGACAGCCTCGGATCGGATCTGACCCGCAGTGTGAAGTCAGCCTAAGAGACTGTTGAATTTGACTTCGCAGATATACTAGTGCATCTCAATAAATTAGAATATTACAAAAAATCAATGTCATATTGCAATGTTTCAGGGCATTTTTTGGAGCCCTGAAACACGTTCACTAATAAATCAATATTATATTCACCCTTTGATGTCTCATGGAATACGGCAGCGTGGTTTTCATCCCTTCATCCTCCCTACTTTAATTTTCTGAAATAATGACCTTTGGGTTTTCATTGGCTGTAAGCCATAATCATCAACATCAACATAAATAATCACTTGAAATAGCTCACTCTGTTTGTAATGATTCTATATAATATATGCATTTCACGTTTTGCATTGAAATATGAAAATAAATTAACTTTTTAATGATATTCCAATTCATTGAGATGACTAGTATATCCTGTTCAGACATCATGTCTTACATAGACCATGAAAGTTGGATAAGTGAAACTGGCGTTATGCTGCACTACTCTTTACTATCCAAAGCTGGAAATAGTGATGAGCAAGGACTACCATGCTCGGGTGCTCGGTACGCAAAACTAGGCAGGTGAGACGCTTGGATAGGCTTTAGCTAAGTACTAAGTATATTAGAGGTCAATGGGAAACTCGAGCATTTGTCGAGAAGATTCTTCCAGAAAAATGCTTGTGTTTCCTATTAACTTCCATTATTCTTAGTACTCGACTTAAGCCTGTCCAAATGTATGACCTGCTTGTTGAGTACCAAGCACCCGAGCATGGTAGTGCTCACTCATCAATACCGGCAACGTACATCTAGCCACAATTTGATGTTTATGGCGTTATCCAATTTGACCTCTGTCATTAAAAGATTTCAGCATACCCAAAGCCCTTTGTTGCCGTAAGCAATGCCAAAGAATCTTATTGAAACAAATCATGTCCAATACAAGTATGAAGGTTTATGAAGGAGTCTGAAGCCATCTAATCTGTATGACCTCAGGATGTCCTATCCTAGCCAATCCTGAAGACGCCCATGAGAGAAGACAGATACATTATCTAGTATCTAGAAACCATGTATCTACAGAGATCCAAAAGAAATCCCTTGATATGGATAAATACTACCAGTCACCAAGGTTGGCTCCAAAGGAGAAAAGCAAATGTTGCAGATACTTTGTAGTAAAGGAATTCCAAGTTAATAGGCATGTATAAAAGTCACATTACATC
Source organism: Allobates femoralis (assembly GCA_033576535.1). NCBI lineage: Eukaryota > Metazoa > Chordata > Amphibia > Anura > Aromobatidae > Allobates > Allobates femoralis. The sequence goes on from JARQOC010000007.1 coordinate 61,128,763, forward strand.
TCCCAATTGTGATACCTACTTTTCTCTGAGACTCTGTAGTTCCTTCTTCATGTCGGCATCTTCAAACTCAGAATCATTATCGCTGCTCATATAGGAAGACTGCGAATGAAAAGATGTTACATTTAATTGAGGGGATTTTCATGGCCTGACCATTTGGAGAATCTGGACTTTGCATACTGGCCTTTCGATGCAAAAAAGCTGCAGCTTTCTTCATGAAGTCATTAGTGACCCCTTTGCTTGGGGTTGAGGGAGGATCTTTGGGTTTTGGTGGAGGGATTTCATCCCCCGAATCACTAGACACGTGTCCACAAAAGAGCGAGTTTATAGGGGAGGAGGTGTGAGCCCGCGGGACTGAGGTCCTGACTGGTTGTGATGGAAGCTGATCCAGATAAACATCTGGTGGAGCAGAATATCTCAGGTAACCTGGAGAAGTCATGGTCACGTCGTCTTCTGTACTCATCACCGAAAACCTTCCAATAGTCTTAGACTTGTCAGCATGATGAGATCTCCTTCTAGGAGATTTATCTATGGCACTGTCCTCTTTTGATTTCAGATCTCCGGAGTCACGTCTTTGTGCTTGACCCTATCAAATGAAACAGATGGTCTGTTTAAAGTATTTCAGCAATAATGAAAGATGACACTGAGCACAACAATTGCTGAGGTTGAACCATTAGTTGTACATGCAGTGCAGGTAGCGCCCCGATACCCATCATTTTTCTGTACATTGTCGATGAGGTGCCATGTTCAATATCGCTGTTTCTACACTTTTAGTTTTGCCAATGGAAGAGAAAATAATCCTAACTTGCACAATTAGGGCATTTGGAATAATAATCATTTGGATTCATCAACTGACCCTTACCTTTCTAAGTATAGTTCTCTGCCCTGGAGGATTATGGCATTCAACAAAAAAACTAAATCAATAGAATACGGTTGGGCAACTGGTGTAGACAGGAGCAACAGAACCTTAACCTCTAAACAAGACCCAGGACATTGGGTTATAATGGTCCTGATGGCACATAGCGGCACCACTACTATAGAGGTTATAATTGTCAATGGCACTAGCGTCACACTATGATGGATGAACCCGAACTGTAAAGTTCGGAGTTCGTACCGAACACCTAGTGTTCGGGCACAGATCTTGAACACAGACTTTACTGGGAAGTTCGTGTTACAGTTTGGGTACGGGGGTGGGGAGCTGTAAAAATAAAGAAAATAGTTATTAATCAGCATTATACTTACCGCGTCCCACTGCCCTGCTGTCCGCTGCAACTACTTTCAGTGCTGCTCATTATCTAGATATTCACTGCAGAGGGGCCCAACAACCAATCACAGACGCTGTCACAACGAATGGGCATCTGCTCACAGAGATATGCAGCAGAGCTGAACATGTTCCCTGTGGATTATGTCCGAGGGAAGGGTTTTTTTGTTAATTAAAAATGGGAAACAGGGTTGTCTTGTATTTTATTTCTTAATTTTTTTTGGGTGTTTTTTTATTGCTTACACTATGAATTTCAAGCTTAGTGCTGCATCCAATACATAGCTGGCATTAACCCTTTATTACCCAGAGTGCCTATGCCACCAGAGCCACTAGAAACGTCAGGGTACAGTGCCAGAAAATATCACTTCTATGAATGTAGCATTTTCTGGGGCAGCTGTGGGCTGCAATTCATAGCAGGGAGGCCACAAAATGCATGGGCTACCCTGCACTAAAGATTCCAGCCCCCAGCTGCCTAGTTGTACCTATCTTGAAGGCAAAAATATGGCAAAGCCTCATGTCATTTTTTAAAATTATTTCACAAAATTCATGAAATAATTAAAAAAGGGCTTCCATATATTTTTGGTTTCTAACCAGGTAAAAATAGGCAGCTGGGGGTAGGGGGCTGCCTGAACCTACCTGCTGTACATGGATGGCATACAAAAATACAATGAAGCACCACGTCAGTTTTTTAAAAATTATTTCAAGGAATAATTTCATAAAAAGGGCTCAACTATATTGCACTTTTGGCGCTTTTTTGGGTCAGGAGACATGAACACATTGAATCCAATGTACGGTACCAAACAAAATTTAATCTGTGGCAAAAAACGCATTGTGGTTTAGGTGCTTTTTGGGCCAGGAGATGCAGATTAACACATTGAACACAATCCATGCAGTTTTGTGCCAAAATTGCACCAAAAAAGCATGAAATCCACGGCAAAAACCGCATCATGGTTTTGGTGTGTCAATTCCCTGTGACAGCATCTGTGATTGGCTGTTGGGTCCCTCTGCAATGAATATCCAGGAAGTTAATGAGCAGCCCCGGAAGTACGAGCAGGCGGATACCGGTAAGTATAATGCTGTATAATAACCATCTTTTCTCTTTTACAGCCTCCTAGCCCCATCCCATAACTTTACATTCCGAGTTCGAGGTTCGGACTCAAGTTCGAGCCACTTTGACCCCGAACTTTAAAAAAAGTTCGGCCGAGTTCATTGAACCCGAACATCGGCGGGTTCGCCCATCACTAGTCATCACTACTGTAGAGGTTATAATTGTCCAGATGGCACATGTCGTCACCACTACGGTAGAGGTTGTAATGATACAAATGGCACATAGCGTCACCGCTACTCTAGAAGTTATAATGGTACAGGTGGCACATAGCGTCTCCACTATTGTAGAGGTTATAAAATGGTACAGACGGCACATATTGGCACCATTACTTTAAAGGTTATAAGCAAACAGACAGCACCACCGTGTCACCGCTATTGTAGAGTATGTAATGGTACAAACATTACATAGTGGCACCACCACTGCAGAGATTACAATGGTACAGACGGCACTACTACAGTACAGGATAATGCTACTGACGGCACATAGCGTCACTGATACTGTAGAAGTTATAAAATGGTACAGAGAGCACATATTGGCACCGTTACTGTAGAGGTAACAAGGGAACAGATGGCACATAGTGTCACCTCTACTGTAGAACCACAGGGACAGCAGGTACCACAAGTAGATGCTCATTTTCAGAAGCGGCCCAGAGGTTCTTGGAGCACTATGAGTGAGCTGTACAGTAGTTGAGGTTTATGCATACCTGCTTACAGGGACATGAGCAGATACTGGCAATTTTCAGAGAGCACAAATGGAAGACAAAAAAGTGTTTTTTTTTTTGTTTCCATTGGGTTCACGCGAGTGACATACAGATTCAAAGTATGGGCTGCAATGTCCTGATAGGCAATAAGTCTTTTAACCTCAACTCAACCGCATCATAGGCATAAAAGAGTTGGTTAAATTCAGGTCAGGAGACCAGTGGCGAGTCTGTACTCTAACAGTGAGAGATGAATGTGTGAAACAGGTTTAAGTGCCATTCTTAAAAGGAACCTATCAGCATATATATGCTATTGCTATATAATCTGAGAGCTGCACGATTTAGAGGCTGAAACCCTGATTCCAATGATGTATCACTTATTAGACTGTGTGTTGTCGTTTCAATACAATCACTGTTATCAGCAGGAGATTATCATCACTTCAGGACTAAGTGTCTCATGCCTCCTGGCACCACCACTGATTGGCAGATTAATGTTAATATATATTAATATCATGTGGGTGATGTCATACACAGCTCAGCATTCAAAACTGCAGCAGAGAAAGCCGGTTGTGTCACAACTGCTGCACCCAGTAAGCTAAGTGATACATTGCTGAAATCAGAGTCTCAGCCCCTGCATCATGCTGCTCTCAGATTACATAGTAAACACATGGTAACAGATTCCCTTTAAGTGATTAAGGGAAAACTAACATATAATTAAAACTAGATGCTGAACAGACATTTCTCAATGTTTATATTTTCCACATTTCGGAATTAAGTTCTAAATGTTTTTCTTGCCTGCTATTAACTGCATTTAGAGATATGCTTTACAGCTTGCCCCATGGACTGTAGGAAGCAATAGTTTGGAGCTGATCAACCTCTGATGGCCATCGTTATGTTGCAGCGACCCAGTAGCGATGTCGCTACGTGTGACATCCTGCACTGATCAACGATCAGCTCGCTGATCGTTGCGGAATGACCAGGGCCGTTTTTCGATCGTTGGTTTCCCGCTGGGTGGCCACCATCTGTGTGTGTGACAGTGGGAGACCAACAATCATCAACCTACCGGCCGATGCCCAGCGCCGCACAGTACATGCTGGGACAGGTAACCAGGGTAAATATTGGGTAACTAAGCGCAGCGCTAAGCTTAGTTACCCGGTTTACCCTGGTTACCAGCGTTCTCGCTGGTTGCTGATTGCTGGTGAGTCTGCCTGTGTGACAGCTCACCAGCAATCAGATAGCGATGCCCCAACGATCCCAATCGTTGGTCGGATCACTGGGACATCGCAGCATGTAACCCGGCCTTAAGAGGGATTTTTTTTTAACACTTGGTGCAGGTTTTCATGAATGCCCCATGATCTGTGCAGGTGTCACTGTGCACAGAAAGAAGAGAAGGGGCACTGTGCCCTCACCTATTGTAAATGATGCATCATTATGTCATCTATATATTGAAACCAAGTTACATTTCACAGTTATTCTGTCTGCAATGATAATGAAATGACCACTGAGAAGTTATCTCCACAGAACAGGAAGGGTCAGTCTAATAGGAAGCTTGGAGGCTAGAGTGAAAACAGTAAGATTTCAAGATTGATTAATGCTTATAGAACGGTAAAAAATAACACCTAAAATCTTACAAAATGAACAAAAAAGGTAATTTTTATGAAGATACTAGATTTGAGATTAAAAAAAAAAAACTTTGGTCAAAACCCCTTCCACAAATTATTCTAATTTCTTAATTTCTCCACAACCTCTATGTCATTAATATCGTTAATGTAAACTCTTCTACAAGAAGCGCCCCCTCCTGACAAAATTACATGTGACAGCCTGTCAAAACATGAATGACAGCAAAGGTAAAGTGTCCTCCTCGAGCCATGAATAAGTGCCGGACACAGATGTTCACATCCGCATTATCACACAAAGATGACTGTCTCAATTGTTAAGTGAATCCAAGGTTATTTCCAAAAAATAAAGGAAACCCCCCCCCCCAAATTACCAGTAAATTTAAATAACACCCAATGTATCTATTGCAGTACATCAGCATAGGTCATCATTTGCTTAGATTGCATCTGGAGACGACACATTTATAATAAAAGGCTTGTATCTGTTTCATTAGAAATGCGTCCCGCATTATTATGAGCCGTGCCTGGATCCAAGCGATGAAGCTAAATTGCTTTCCAATCCTGCCATCATTAGGAGATGGACTACAAACCCATTCAAGAGGTGTAATCCATTGCAGCACTGTGTCCTTCAGCACTGCGCTTTCTGTAGAAATGGATCTCCGAGGAATTCAGCACAATAATGAAAACACTATGTCCTGACCTCATTGCTTTTAGTGTGGGCCTGCAGAATACAATTTCATTTCTAATATCCGATATGACGAAAAAAGGCTTATGGACCGGTATATAAACTAGAAGCGGTCATCGGTAAGGGCTGCACGGACATGGTGAAGACATTATAATAAGTGGTTTTTGCATGATGATCATTATTGCCATTTCTCCCTTTGCCAGTAATCCATCAGGGCACGGAATCACTTTACCGCAGACGCCATGACAGAATACATAGGCGCTTTATGGCAGTTTGTATTGAACGAGAGTAAAATTACACAAACCAGGCTGCTTTATATGGCAAGTATGGTTTGGGACCTTATAATACATTCTCCAAAATTAGCTTATGGGAAATTCAAACATTGTATTTTATCTTGTACTCACAATGCGCCTCCATCCCATTCACTGTGTGTAGGAAAGTCAAAGATGGGCAAGTCCAGCGCTTTCTTTAAAAGTCCCATAGACCATGAACAGAGTGGAAAAGCATAGGGGTATTATTTCATACCAATATTCTCAGGATTGGGGAGTCCAAGCGGTGAGACTCCTATCAATCAGCAGATAATCAGTGATCACTTGCAAAGTTTAATTAAAATGCAATTAAGAATTTGATTTCCCCTCCATTGGGACTTCACTACAGATAGACAGGCTTCAATCAAATGACCATAAAAGTTAAATTAAAGTTTCTAAAATCAGTATCAGATCCAAAAGGGAAGAGTTTTCCATTCTACATTCATGACCAATGATCCGAAAAGAAAAAATAGCTACACCGGATCACAACTGTGATTGGTAAATTGTGTATAACAAGCAAAAGGCAAACTTTTGTGACCGGGGTCGGAGGGGATTATTATTTATTTTAAAGAGTTTTTCATTACAGGGTGCTGTGCATATTGGGAATGTGGAAACAGTTTACCGTACATAATACTCGTATGCTTATTTTGAAGGTTTTGGAGTAGAGAGAGTGTCCAGTTGGGTTTGTGAGTTTTTGAATATTAGGGATACACACACTAAGGAAATCTTGAAGACTGTTGTGTAAGGAGACAAGAAGAGAGCAAAGGAGACGTGTGCAGAGGTAGTGGAAGGTTAGGCCAGAGATATATGACAGACAGACTTGCATTTTTAGTATTTGGAACAGGGAAGAGTGGAGAGGCAGATGAGGAGTGAGCGCTACCAAGCTCAAATGCTCGGTACTTGAACTGAGGAACCTGGATGCTCGGTTGGGTGCGATTTTAGCACCCAAGTATCATGGAAGTCAATGGGGAACTCAAGAATTTTTCTCAAAGGTTTCCCGGAAAAATTTTCAAGTTCCCCATTGACTTCTATGATGTCCAGGTGCTAGAGTGGCGCCAATCTGAGCATCCAACTGCTTGTTTCGAGTACCGACCAACGGAGCATCAAAGTGCTTGCTCATCACTACTTAGGGTCTGTTTATATGGATCAACTAGCAACATATAGCCAAACGTTTACCAAAAGGTAAACATTTGACAGCCTCTTTACACAACCAGACCAAAGTAAATCTATACTAGATCATTCAATGCTTATAGGCTGCCATACCCAGGACGATGAAATGCCATGAACGATTATTTTCTTGTGCTGCACAAAAGTTAATATCCCCCCAATGAATAAGCATTTTGGTTGTTGATCAGCTGATCGCCGCCTGTTTACATGGCAAGATAATTATGAAACAAGCATTTTTAACAATATCCATTAACCACTCTCTTGTAGCGTAAATGCAGCTTTAGACAAGAGGCCACACAAAAGGTGTTGCAGTAGTCTGAGTGGAAAATGATAAGAGCATACTGTAGTATTTTTGTTTATTAAAGAGTGGATTCAAGGATTCGCATTTCAGTTGAAGGTAGGCAGCAGGCGGTAAGAACTTGTTTGTCAGATTTAAAAGACAAGATGAAATTCAAGGTTAACCAAGACGACAAACGCATACAGAATAACAGTTATGGATAATCCTGGTTGGGGGGGGGGGGTGAAAGATCAGGATTGTCTAACACTCTATTGTACACGACATAGAGAAAAAGCATCAGGACATATCTTAATGACTTCAGGTGTTTCATCCAGGCCCGTGTAAAACTTCCGGACTCCCGCCGTCCCATCAGTCTTTACTGACGTGATAGAGCGGCCGGACATGCGCGCTCATTGATACAAGCGCAGTCCTGCCATAGGAGCCCCTGGGGTAACAAGTCTAGTCATGATATTTCTTCCCTCTTGAAATAATCCACGCACTGCTGAAGACCAGAGGACAGGAGTACCAACCGCCCTGCTGGCTCCATAACTGCAAAGTCCAGACCTTCTATGGTAACATCAGCACATCCACAGCTTTATGAAACAGGTTTCCATCACCTAGTATCACCTGTCGTGAAGTCAAGAGCCGGACCTTAATCCTTTCTCCTATGATCAAATCTTTCTGTACTAATCCACTGGCTTGCTCTGGTAAACCTGGAGCATCTTTGAAAATCACCCCAGGTGCATTATGGTGCAGCCAAACATTTATTGTATATGCAATTTTCCCGTCACCTTGTTTTCCTCAATCTCCACCCTTCTATCTACTTGGATTGACAGCTTTGACTTCATAGGCAAGAGAGAGAAGATCTATGGAAAACAAACAAGTGTGAAAGCACCCCTTCTCCCCTTCTTCCAAGAGCCATAACTTTTTTTTATTCTTCCATCAATATACCCTTATAAAGGCTTGTTTTTTGTGGGACAAGTTGTACTTTTGAATGACATCAATTTATTCTACCACATATTCTACCGGAAAATGGAAAACATTCCAGGTGCGATCAAATTGCGAGCTTTTATTTACCATGTTCACTGTATGGTAAAACTGACCTGGCAGTATGATTTCCCAGGTCGTACGAGTTTGTAGATACCAAATATGTATAATTTGTATTATTATTTAAGTGGTGAACAAAATTAAGAAATCTAGAAATTTCGGCAAAAAAATTGCACTTTTGTCACAATTTTCATGTTCCTATTTTTGATCTGGGACTGTGTTCACGGCTTATATTTTGCATCCCAAGCTGACGTCTGCAAGTGGAGGATGATGGGGGCTGCAAGAGGAGGATGATGGGGCTGCAGAGGAGGCTGATGGGGGTTGCAAGAGGAAGAGATGGGGGCTGGAAGAGGAGGAGGATGGGGGTGCAAGAGAAGGATGATGGGGATGCAAGAGGAGGATGATTGGGGTGCAGAGAGATGAGGGTGCAGAGGAGATGATTGGGGCTGCAAGAGGAGTATGATGGGGCTGCAAGAGGAGGAGGATAGTGGCTGCAAGAGGAGGATGATGGGGGTTGTAAGAGGAAGAGGATGGGGGCTGCAAGAGGAAGATGATGGGGCTGCAACAGGAGGAGGATGGGGGCTGCAACAGGAGGAGGATGGGGGCTGCAACAGTAGGAGGATGGGGTGCAACAGGAGGATGACGGATGCTGCAACAGGAGGATGATGGGGGCTACAACAGGAGGATGATGGGGGCTGCAACAGGAGGATGATGGGGGCTGCAAGGGGATTATGATGGGATATGCTATTTGGAGCTGCAAGGGGATGATGTGGATATTACGGGCTGCAAGGGGATGATGGGGATATTGTGCACTGCAAGGGGATGATGGGGGCTGTAATGGAAAGATGGGGATACCATATTGGGGGCTGCAAGGGGATGGAAAAATAAGACATCCCATGAAAATAGGAGTCAACGCATCTGTTGGGGAAATAGGGTACAAAAGTCCACCCCTTCTCCATAGCCCTGCCCCATATGACCAAAGCCCCCACCTCCCGGGCCCCGTAAAGATGGTTTTGCATGAAGCCGGTCCTAGGTGCAAAAAAGGTTGCGGACCACTGCCTTAGGTGGCACTATCTGATCACTGCACTGCACAAATGATCATCTACTGTAAATGCCAGTGTTCACAAGAGGTTCGTCATTAATGTGACGGGGGTCATCAACTGACCCACACTGTCATGACAACCAATTGACATCCCGCTATCATGTCACAGGGCTGAAGATGAGAGCAGGGAATGGCACGCTGCCTACTGGTGCGTGTTAGATCACACTGTCAGAGTTTGATAGCATGATCTAACAAGTTAACAGATCTTCGCTCTGCCAGTTGCGGTTAGAGGCACATTTTTTAAAACAGGCAGGGAAATGTTTTACCTCACAAAAAGAATGAGACTGTGCTGTAATATCTGTATACACTTTACACCTCCCCAGCCCGGGAGATGCGGTATGATCAGACTATGTCCCTGTACGGTCAGACACGGCCCTTACACAGTACATATCAGGGACAGATATATAAGATTATCTCAGCATAGGAATATTTCATATAACATCCAATTAAGGTACCCATTTAATTATTCGCTACTGCTCTCTTGGTACAATCACAATTTAACTCTGCAATTGCTGACTGCAAAGACTTCTCTGCAATTCCTGTATGTAGCTTTCTAAAACTGCTTCCATATTCATTTGCGCATTTGCAGTCCTCAATACCCACCTGCATTATTGCCTCTGAACCATGCTGCTCACCCTAACTTTCGCGCTTAGACAATCTACCTCACCAGTTGAGCTCATAACCCTATGCAGCTGCTTGCACACCTTACATGACCAAGCTATGGGTGGCAGGGGGATAATAATAGGTGGCTGTTTTCAGGGAATTGTCTAAGCCCCTGAGTTTTAATGAAGGGAAATTGTAATGCTTTAGAATTCCAAGATATTTTCAACGGGATGTCATAAAAGCTTCCGTAGCTGGAATGTGTAGGTGTCCCAATACTTTTGTCCAGTGGCGTAACTTCAGGTCCAGGTGCCCCGATGGAAGGCTCCAACGGGGCCCCCAATTATTGCAAATCTTTAATAGTATTAGTCTTTTTGTGTAGGCAAAAGGGACTTTTGGGGCCCCCAAGGCTGCAGGGCCCGGGTGCGATCGCAACCCCTGCACCTATTGTAGTTACACCCCTGCTTTTGTCCATATGTGTATATGGGGGTCTGCTGAGAATGAAATGATAGTAAATAGCAAGACAATTTATCAGGCAAGTTTTGCAAAATACACTAGTGCCACAGATGAAGAAAAGTGGGAAAAGATTCATCTCTTGCACAACTAGATGTAGAGAAATTGCAGTAGTGATAGTGCAGATATTGTATTTTTTAAAGGTCAAACAAAGTAAAATCCTAACTGCAATCTGAGATCGTTACATGCAAGAACCTGCTAACGTGTTCCTCTATTTGTCATGTGCTACCAGAAAATATTAATATGCACAGTTAATAAAGGCTGAAGATCCCCAGACATTAAGATCATATGATCACTCAAAACTTATTAAGGTGTTAATCAAAAGTGGTGTTGCCTTCTATAGTTTTCACAAGATCTCAACGTGATCAGTGAGCATGCCCGCCAGATAATGTGCCGTCCACAGCTTTATAAAGAAGTTCACAGTTATAATTGCTGTCATTTTTTCAATTTCAAATCCAATTAACCCCTTAGTGACTGAGCCAATTTCCACCTTAATGACCAGACCGTTTTTTGTAATTCTTACCATTGTCCCTTTATGAGGTTATATCTCTGGAACTCTTCAACGGATCCTAGCGATTCTGAGATTGTTTTTTCGTGACATATTGGGCTTCATGTTAGTGGTAAATTTAGGTTAATAATTTTTGCGTTTATTTGTGAAAAAATAAAAAATTTGGCGAAAATTTTGAAAATTTAGCAATTTTCAAATTTTGAATTTTTATTCTGGTAAACCAGAGAGTTATATGACACAAAATAGTTAATAAATAACATTTCCCACATGTCTACTTTACATTAGCACAATTTTGGAAAAAAAAAAAATTTGTTAGGAAGTTATAAGGGTTCAAAGTTCATCAGCAATTTTTCATTTTTCAAGCAAAATTTACAAAACCATTTTTTTTGTGACCACATCACATTTGAAGTCACTTTGAGGGGTGTACATGACAGAAAACACCCAAAAGTGACACCATTCCAAAAACTGCACCCCTCAAGCTACTCAAAACTACATTCAAGAAGATTATTAACCCTTCAGGTGCTTCACAGCAGCTAAAGCAAAGTGGAAATAAAAAATGGACATTTTAATTTTTCCAACAAAAATGTCCCTTTAGCCTAAATCTTTTCATTTTCACATGGGCAACAGGATAAAATGGATCCTAAAATTTGTTGGGCAATTTCTCCTGAGTACACCGATACATCATATGTGGTCATAAACCACTGTTTGGGCGCACGGCAGGGCTCAGAAGGGAGGGAGCGCAGTTTAACTTTTGGAGCTAATTTACCATTCAAAAAGTCAAATGGCGCTCCTTCCCTTCTGAGCCCTGCCGTGCGCCCAAACAGTGGTTTATGACTGCATATGAGGTATCGGTTGTACTCAGGAGAAATTGCCCAACAAATTTTAGGATGAAATTTATCCTGTTGCTCATGTGAAAATGAAAAAATTGAGGACAAAAGAAAATTTTTGTGGAATAGAAAGTACTTTTTAAATTTTACGGATCAATTTGTAAAGCACCAGAAGGTTCAACGTGCTCACTATGCATCTAGATACGTTCCTTGGGGGGTCTAGTTTCCAAAATGGGGTCACTTGTGGGGGAGCTCCAAAGTTTGGGCACACAGGGGCTCTCAAAACGCGACATGGTGTCCGCTAACAATTTGAATGGAAAATTAGCTCCAATTGTTAGCGGACACCAAGTCACGTATGGAGAGCCCCTGTGTGCCTAAACATTGGAGCTTCCCCACAAGTGACCCCATTTTGGAGACTAGACCCCCCAAGGAACTTATCTAGATGGGTGGTGAGCACTTTGAACCCCAAGGTGCTTCACAAATGAATCCGTAAAAAATGAAAAAAAGAACATTTTTGTGAAATAGAAAGTACTTTTTAAATTTTATGGCTCAATTTGTAAAGCACCAGAAGGTTCAACGTGCTCACTATGCATCTAGATACGTTCCTTGGGGGGTCTAGTTTCCAAAATGGGGTCACTTGTGGGGGAGCTCCAATGTTTAGGCACACAGGGGCTCTCCAAACGCGACATGGTGTCCACTAACAATTTGAATGGAAAATTAGCTCCAATTGTTAGCGGACACCAAGTCACATATGGAGAGCCCCTGTGTGCCTAAACATTGGAGCTCCCCCACAAGTGACCCCATTTTGGAAACTAGACCCCCCAAGGAACATATCTAGATGCACAGTGAGCACTTTCAACCCCCTGGTGCTTCACAAATTAGTCCGTAAAAAGGAAAAAAAAGATTTTTGTGAAAAAAAAAAAGTACTTTTTCATTTTTACGGATCAATTTGTGAAGCACCTGGGGTTTCAAAGCGCTCACTATGCATCTAAATAAGTTCCTTGGGGGGTCTAGTTTCCAAAATGGGGTCACTTGTGCGGGAGCTCCAATGTTTAGGCACACAGGGGCTCTCCATACATGACATGGTATGCGCTTACAATTCCAATTGTTAGTTGACACCATGTCATGTATGAAGAGACTCTATGTGCCTAAACATTGGGGCTCCCCCACAAATGACCCCATTTTGTAAACTAGACGCCCCAAGGAACTTATCTAGATGCATAGTGAGCATTTTGAACCCCCAGGTGCTTCACAAACTGATCCGTAAAAATGAAAAAGTACTTTTTTCCACAAAATCTTCTTTTTTTCCTTTTTACGGACTAATTTGTGAAGCACCTGGGGGTTGAAAGTGCTCATTATGCATCTAGATATGTTCCTTGGTGGGTCTAGTTTCCAAAATGGGGTCACTTGTGGGGGAGCTCCAATGTTTAGGCACACAGGGGCTCTCCAAACGCAACATGGTGTCCGCTAACAATTTGACTGAAAAATCAGCTCAAATTGTTAGCGGACACCATGTCGCGTTTGAAGAGCCCCTGTGTGCCTACACATTGGAGCTCCCCATAATTGATCCCATTTTGGAAACTAGACCCCCCAGGGAACTTATCTAGATGGGTGGTGAGCATTTTGAACCCCCAGGTGCTTCACAAATTCATCCGTAAAAATGAAAAAGTACTTTTTTTTCTACAAAAATTTTCATCGGCATGGTGTCTGCTAACAATTTGTATGGAAAATTAGCTCCAATAGTTAGCGGACACCATGTCGCATATGGGGGGCTCCTATGTGCCTAAACATTGGAGCTTCCGCACAAGTCACCCCATTTTGGAAACTAGACGCCTCAAGGATTATATCTAGGAGTATAGTGAGCATTTTGAACTTACAGCTACTTCACAAAATTTGATAAAGTCATATTGAACATTTTCTTTTTTTCACACAATTTCTCACTTTTAGAGCATGTGCACAAGATACGGAGACACCGTGTCCTGGTCGTCTCCTCTCCTGCTTTTTTTTTAGTATTTCTTTATTAAATTTTAAAAAAAAAACGACGTGGGGCTTCGCCATATTTTTGGTCCAGCCAGGTACAGCAGGCAGCTACGGGCTGCCACCAACCCCTTCTGCCTAGTTTTACCTGGCTGGAAACCAAAAATATAGGGAAGCCCTATTGTTTTTTTAATTATTTCTTGAAATAATAAAAAAAAAAATGGCGTGGGCTTCGCCACATTTTTGGGCCAGCCAGGTACAACTAGGCAGCTGGGGGCTGGAATCCTCAGCGTAGGGAGGCCCAAGCTTTCTGGGCCCCCCCCGCTGCGAATTGCAGTCCGCAGCCGCCCCAGAAAATGGCGCATTCATAGAAGCGCCATTTTCTGGCGCTGTATCCAGCTCTTCCAGCTGCCGTGTAGCGGTGGCAGACTGGGTAATAAGGGGTTAATGCCAGCTTTTTTTGCAGCTGGTACTAAGCCCGAGATTCTTAATGTCTGGCCAATATTAGACCGGGCCATTAAGAATCCCTAGTAAATTGTAAAGAAGACACAAGACAGAAAAAAATATTTTTATTAGAAAAAACACACAGACACTATTTAGACCCCATCTTTATTATTCTTTGGCATCCGACGTAGTCCAGTAGGAAGGTCCGACGTAGTCCAGCAGGAAGGTCTGACGTAGTCCAGTGGGAGGTCCCTCGATGATTTTCAGTCTTTTACAGCATATGGGGGCGTCCCCCATATGCTATAAAATCTGGCATTCTTCCAGGAGAATGACAGGTCATGACCTCAGTAGGATGATATCAGGTCAGGATCCTTGGTTCACAAAGCGTCAATTGTAATCCCATCATGGGATCACAATTGACCCTTTGTGAACCAAGGATCCTGACCTAACATGACCTCACTGAGATCATGAGCTGTCAGTCTATGCAGAGACTGCTCTGTCTGCTAACAGACTGACAGTTCATGACCTCAGTGAGGTCATGGCAGGTCAGGATCCTTTGTTCACAAAGGGTCAATTGTGATCCCATCATGAAATCACAATTGACCCTTTGTGAACAAAGGATCCTGACCTGACATGACCTCACTGCGATCATGAGCTGTCAGTCTATGCAGAGACTGCACTGTCTGTCATTAGACTGACAGCTCATGATCACAGTGAGGTCATGTCAGGTCAGGATCCTTTGTTCACAAAGGGTCAATTGTGATCCCATCATGAAATCACAATTGACCCTTTGTGAACAAAGGATCCTGACCTGACATGACCTCACTGCGATCATGAGCTGTCAGTCTATGCAGAGACTGCACTGTCTGTCATTAGACTGACAGCTCATGATCACAGTGAGGTCATGTCAGGTCAGGATCCTTTGTTCACAAAGGGTCAATTGTGATCCCATCATGGGATCAAAATTGACCCTTTGTGAACAAAGGATCCTGACCTAACATGACCTCATTGAGATCATGAGCTGTCAGTCTATGCAGAGACTGCACTGTCTGTGATTAGACTGACAGCTCATGATCTCAATGAGGTCATGTTAGGTCAGGATCCTTTGTTCACAAAGGGTCAATTGTGATCCCATCATGGGATCACAATTGACCCTTTGTGAACAAAGGATCCTGACCAGCCATGACCTCACTGAGGTCATGAACTGTCTATTAGCAGACAGAGCATTATCTGCTCTGTCTGCGCATGAAGCCGGCAGACAGCACAGGGAGCCAGGAGAAGAAGGAGCCGCTCCAGGGAGATGAAGACAGGTGAGATCGGGGGATGACCGGGGGGGGAGGGGGCTGTTAGAAACAGGGGCAGGGGGCCAGGGTGCATTAGATCTCTCCCCGATGTGACATGTGTGACATGTCACATCGGGGAGGATTGTGCAGGAGGGGGCAGCTGGCGGTTCCTGAGCGCTGCGGCGCTGTTTTAGAGAGGGGGAGGAGGAGGAGGGAGGACGAAGGAGCGAGCTGGGCAGGAGGAACGTGGGGGGAACCGGAGGGGGCTGATGGGCATTGGGCACAGAATGAGGCTGATGGGCACAGGAGGAGGCTGTCGGGCACCAGCACTGACATTTCCATGCGATCTGACATGTATGACATGTCAGATCGCATGGAGATGCAGCAGCGGTGGCGGGTTTTAGCGCCCGCCGCCGCCATTTTGAGACAGATCGGGGGAGGGGTGGGGGTGGGAGGAAGATCCCCGGTACCGGGGGTCTTAGGACACTTAGGGGTTAATGCTTCACTGTCATCCGACGTGTGTTTTCACGTCGGATGAAAGTGAAAGCATTTTTTACCGGCAGTCTCATTTTTTGTAATGTGATGACCGGTAAACGGTGCTTACCGGTCATCACATTACCGGTGATGTTAAAAAAGCCCCCGATTCATAATCTTGGGGGTCTCAGCTACCCCCGGTAGCTGAAACCCCGGAGATTTTTGACCACTGGGGGGCGCTAGAGCACTTTCCCTGGCTGACGTCTACAGACGTCAGCCAGGCATAAGTACCCATTTTTTCCGACGTCTCTGGGCGTTAGGCCGTCGTTATGGGGTTTAAATCAAATTGCACAAGTTTACTCTGTAGTTCAGTTTTACAGAGGAAAACAAAATACAAAAAGGCCACCAGTATACTCACCTTAGGAACTCACTAATGCTTTTGTGCTAATGGTTGCCTGATCCCCGGCAGGTCTCTGTATCCCGACTTGTACGCAAAGACGTGTTGACAAATGCAATCGCTACAGTGCTAATGTTGCTAATGTTTAATGGTCGGTAACGGACATTGACTTTTGAAATTTAAAGGGAACAAGCCATGGCTTTTTTGTTTTTAAACAAACCCCCAATGTTATTTAGATCACGCCCTGTGCATCATTAACCTGGGGGAAAAAATAATCCATGTGTTTATCATAAAAAAAGCACTTTAGATTGTTATATGATTGTATTAGGTACCTGCAGAGTCAGTCAATACTGCACTGGTTTTTAATGATGGGTCACATAGCAGCTAATGTTTTTTTGTGCAATAGACTTATTTTCACACATTTTTCTGTGCTCTCTTAGGCTGCTTTCAGACTGGCGTTCCCCTCCGCAGCGTTCTGCGGAGGGGAATCGCCATGTGTGCGCAGCGGCCGCAAGCTCCTATCTTTATAATGGGAGCGCACGGTGCTGCGCTTGACTGCGCATGACCGTGCGCACCCATTCACTCCTAAATGTGATCTGTGCGCAGGCGGATGCCTGCGCACAAATCACACAGTCTCGTCCGCACCAGGGACGCGACATGTTGCATTCCTGGTGCGGACGAGACTGTGTGATTTGTGCGCAGGCATCCGCCTGCGCACAGATCACATTTGGGAGTAAATGGGTGCGCACGGTCATGCGCAGTCAAGCGCAGCACTGTGCGCTCCTATTATAAAGATAGGAGCTGGCGGCTGCTGCGATCACATTGCGGATTCCCTCCGCAGAACGCAAGTGTGAACCCAGCCTTAGGCTGGTTTCAGATTTGGGTTTGGCACAGCAGCATATGGAGCGCATACGCATACGCAGTGCCGAACGCAATCATTTTCATGTGAACGCAGCAAAGATTGTCTGCATGCGTTCATATGAAAATGTCAGTGAGGCTGCCCGGCCACCCAATCAGCGGTGGCAGCCGGGAGGCCGAGATCAACGGCGAAGATCCAGGCAGCCGCCACTGATCTCTTGCTCCCGGCCACCGCTGATCTCCTTCTTCGCCGCTGGTTTGTTTAAAATAGCCGGCGGGAAAGCTGGTGGTGAAGTCGGCTTTCCCACCCTGCTCGCCCCGCTATTTCAAATGAACAGCTGACTTCATCAGCTGTTCATTTGAAATAGCGGGGCGGGAAAGCCGACTTCACCGCCGGCTATTCTAAATGAACCAGTGGCGGCGGCAGGGAGAAAGAAGAAGTAAGAAGAAGAAGAAGAAGAAAGAAGAAGGAAGAAGAAAGAAGAGGAAGAAAGAAGAGGAAGAGAACTGCGGGACAGGATTCACCTGCAGATGACCTCGGAGGAGGTCATCTTCCGCTGCGTCTGTGCGCTTGCCAGCAGGTGGCAATGTGCACAGATTGAATCCCATTCATTTTTTGTGCGCGGCTGTCTGCTTGCGTATAAGCAAGCACACAGCTATGCACAAAAAATCCAATATTTTGCGTTCGGCATGCGCACACATTATGTGCAGCCAAATGCAAACGCAGCCATACACAGGCACTATGCGTTCCCATATTAAACATAGGAGCGCATAGTGCCTGTGTTTTTGCTGCGCTCAGGGACACTTCGCATCGTGCGCAAATGTGAAACCAGCCTTAAAAACTGCATTTTACAGCTATGTAGGCATGGCCAGTATCTGACAGGGAACAATACACAGTGTGTGTATTTTCACAACTTCACAGAGCAGGCTGACAGTGAGCTGTGTGGGGGGCCAGCAGACAAGGAGATAACAGAGACTGTGACTGAGCTGTTTCTGAGAAATTTGCACTCTTCCTGACCTTCTAACATTGCTCAGCAACTTGCTGTATCCTGTGCTAATCTGATGCATTGTTTGTTCGTGAGCTGCAGTCAGCAGTGTAGGCCACGCTCCCTCCCTTATCTGCATACATGCCCAGTATTCAATGAGAAGATGAATCTAACTCATCATCTGGTTCCAGGACACGTTAGCGGAGGAAACGTGGGACGCGTGCTCTAAGGAGCGAAAGATACAGAGGGACAGGTATTCCCTATATGCACAGTGCACCTTCCGGCGCCATAGCATGTGACTAGCTGATCAAATGACTGGGCGTTTACACCACAATATATTATTAGCCGCACAGCTGTTTTAATGCACGGTTCTATTATAGACGAAACGCGCGTTGAGGTGCTGGTGGATCTCAGCCTCTCCTTCTTAACCTCTTGGAAACCTGTGCTGCTATGATCCAAGGTAAATGAGCTCTTTGGCTGGGAACACACAGTTCATGTGATATATGAGTCACTTGGAGGGTGTCTGATCATTAACCCTAAACGACCTCTCCCTGTCAGGACAGGAGTGTGGAGTTGCTGACAGGGAGAGGTCGTTCAGGGTTAATGATTAGACACTTGTCCGAGTGACTCGTTTGTCACACAGACTGTGTGTTTCCAGCCTTTGATGAATTGGCCACCGAACCTGGCAGCTCTATAGTGCCTCCTCTATGCTCAGGACAGTGAGTGAACTGCCTGAGGATAAAAGAAGGACCGCAGCTGCCCTGTCAGTGCTGGTTTATTAAGAGACCTCTCAGTGAGGGTGATATTTGCCTTCTGGTCAGGGACCAGAAGCACATATAATAACCGCCACCCCATCACTGATAGATGTCCTGAATAACACAAGCACCAGTTGCTGCCACCAGTTTCTCGTTTTATGTAAGTCCGCTTCCGTGATCAGGCGTATATTGGGTTTGAAACCAATCTAGGTAGCGTTAAATGGGCACATGGACATGAGGATTCATGATCAAGATAAAAGGACAACTCAAGATTAAATTTATATATGTAATTGTCCCTATTGGCCACTGATTAATATTTATATGTATGGGTATTATAAGATATTACAAGTAGTACAGTCAGTTCTGCAAATAAAAGATAAATGGGATACACACAGAATTACAGACACGTGATCAGTTTCCTTATTGCTGGTGGCACCACAAGGAGGCAGCATGGAGTCAACCAAGTTCCTGGGTATACTCTGGCTTGATGGAATATTAAAAATGACTTCAGAAGAATACCAATATGGAGAAGATTTTGTCAGGTATTACAGCTCGTTCTCGCTGCACTGCAAAACTACAGACCCCTTATAATCATGGGCAACCCTTCTGCATATACGATGAATGGTAAGTATATCTGTCTACAAACTCTACATAACTATATGTCAATTTTGATAAAATAGAAAATCAATATGGAAGATTATGAGATGAAATCACTTACCCTTAGATTTGATAAATCATTAGCGATATCTCCATTTTCTGCCTGTAGAGCAGAGCGAATCTTACATAAGTTTACAGCTTCTCCATTCATGTCATGGTTTAGCGGCTGGGAGTTGATAACCTCTGGAGCGTTTTCTAGAGTGACACAGTTCTCTGGTGTTCCAGCAGACATATTTGCTGGCGTATACTCCTGGTAGAGTAAAGTACGGAGTTTTTCATCTAAAGTTTTAATTGTGTCGTCCGTGAATTCTACCCTAGGTGGACCTTCTCCATCAGACTCGATGCCCGATTGTTGGTGATTGGAGTTCACTACTGGCAAAGCTAAACCCTGAGCCTGCAAGACAGGTGGCAATGCTTCTGGAAGGACATGTACTGGATCAGTTCTTGCCATACCCTGACCAGTAGAATCTGCATCTGACTTTACCTGGACTACAACAGGAGATCCAGTATCGGATTCATGCAATGCCTGCAGCTCAGGCTTAAGATCGAGAACCTTTTCCTGAGGAACTTGCTGAGCATGACTATTGTCACATTTAACACCCTCTGACTGAACAGTGTCACTCGTGGTCATCAAACTGCAAGTCTGACCAGGCTGTAAGACGTATGAGTTGTGCCCTGGGTGAGGTACCACAGGTGCTACTGGCACCTCATTTAGCACAAGTCCATCAGAGCCCAGAGAGTCCGGCTGTGCTTCTATCACGGGTTGTAAAACAGCAGATGAACCTAGAGTTACAGTATCTCCTTGGAGGAAGGAAAGGGATTCTGGAAGAGTTTGCAGATCTGAGGATGAGATTGTGGAGGACGACTGAGTCATGGAGGCAGGAATTCCCACAGACTGGTCACATGAATCTGGTAACATGGATTGACCCAAAGCTGGATTCATCTGCTCCTCATTTGTCGTACACTCATTATGGTGGTCTTCAGATTTTTTTTCATCTGCAAGAAGATTAAAAAACTTAATCAAATATCAATGTATGATCGGTGGGGATCCAGTGCTTTGTTACCCAGAGATCAATAGAACAAAGTAAAAAAGTACAACTCTAATCCTGCCAACAACTGAGAGGTGAAGATACACGTATCCAGTCTAGGCAATCCTCTGGGAGCCAACATCAGATTAAAACATTTTTAACAAATTGACAGGACAGATATGATTGCAGCCACTTCTTGTACACTTTCAATATAAGTGGATACATAGTGGATACATCTAAAGTGGATACATAGCATCTAACTGTCAGATAAGCAGGCTCTTTTTAGGTTTTAACCCTCTGAATCTTTCCATCAGGTGACCGCAAGGAAAAATATTAAAATTGGTGATGATAAAAAATACAAAAGCCCCAATTCATCAAAGTCGTTGTGAAAGAAAACTGAACTAAAACACTTAGAAACATTTGTGCACAACTGAAATCAGCAATTTTTGGAATATTTATACCATACCCAGCCAACTCTGCCAATGTGAGCAAAGTATGTGAGAGATGAGATTGCCACCTTTCTACTACATGGTCCATTGACAGTAAGCTGCTAATCAGTCCTGGAGATGAGATTGGACTAGGATACATGGTGAACTAGTCCTCTAATGATAATCTCCTTCTGATCGAACACTCAACAGTAGTGATGGGCAAACACCCTCGATGATCAGGATCGGCGGGTTCGCTCAAATTTTTTGTAAAGTTCGAACTCGGGACTGGGGATGATGCAAACTTACCTTTCCAGCGACACGTCCTCCCGTCTCGCTGGCTCCCGGCCGCTTCTACTTCTGGGGCTGCTCATTAACTTCCGGGTTATTCACTGCACTGCCCGGCTTTTTCCAGCTGGCGTCAGCAGTGCTCAGGCAGGACGTCAGGGTTCACCCGCGGTCATGGCCTGGGCCATGACTTCGGGTGAACTCTGACTGACACCGACAGTCTAAGCCTGCTTCTCGATATAGCAGTGCTGACATTGCTCTTTTGGACTACGTTGGACTGAGGATTGTTTTTTTTCTTTTAATAAAGATGGAATCTCTAAATGTCTTTTGTTTTATTTCTAATTAAAAAAAAACTCAACAGAGAAAAATATTTTAACACTTTACTAGAAATTCATGGCAGTCACGTCTAATATTGGCGTGACCCCATGAATTTCAGGCTTAGTGCCAGCTGATAATACAAAGCTGGCCCTAAACCCGTCATTACCCAGTGAGCCACCCGCACCAGGGCCCTGGATGAGTCGGGTACAGTGCCAGAAGATGGCGCTTCTTTGAACGCGGCATTTTCTGGAGTGGCTGTGGACTGCAATTCACAGTGGGGGGGGGGGGAAGGGGGTGGAGTTAGAAAGCTTGGGCAATCCCAATGAGTTATGTTTTTTTATTTTATTCTTTTACAGCTCCCGGACCCGAACTATAACACGTGTTTCCCATGGAAACCCGTGTTCTGGATCTTGTGACCGAACAGTATGTATTCGGTACGGGTCCAAAACTTTACAGTTTGGGTTCGACCATCCCTACTCAACTGCACACAGCCTAAGGAGGAACATCCTTGAAATCAGTATCCTGCCCTAAGATTAGATAACAAAAATCTACTGACAAATTCCCTTATAAAAGATATAATGTGGCTCTACTCATTTCTGTCTCAGGTAGTGAGCTGGTCTGGTGTTATCACATTTACAGACAAATGACAAACTAGACAGGTGCATGATACTGGCTGCTTGTGCTCGTGAGCCAGAAAATATCTGTGATTGAAACAGGTCCCGGGGGGGCGTGGCCAGCTGATGAAGGAGTAGGACGCACGTCTGAGCCGCTCCGCTCCTGACTCCCCATAAACCGCCTTTATCACCTCCTCACCGCCGGTTCCACGCTTATGGGCAAGGCAAGGAAGACACAGGGAGCCTCCGGCACCGATCTCCCCAGCAACAGCGGTAATCTAGACCGCTTTCTCCGCTCTTCCAGCACCTCCAGCCACACACACAGCGGAGTTAAGATGGCGGCGCCGTCCCAGCACAGTGGACAGGAAGCGCGGGAATCCAGAGACCGAGGCAGCCGCTTCACTCCTCTGCAACCAGAATCTGATGAGGACACAGCCCAGATGGAGGACGCTGCAAATCTCCCTCCCACCGAGCTAAGTAAACTTTTAAAACTTCTCCCTACAAAGAGGGACCTGGACAGACTGGCTAGCAGGCTGGAAGGCTCATATAGGAGAGAGCTGCAGACCCTTAAAACTGAATTCACTGCACGAATAGAGGATGTGGAGGCTGTGCAGGAGGGTGCACTATCTGAGCTGCAGGCTCACAGAGAGTTATTGGAGATGCACACCACTATGATTGAGGACATTCTTTATGGTCAGGAAGACATAGAGAACAGAAACAGGAGGAACAACGTTCGCATAAGGGGGCTCCCTGAATCCATCTCTCCAATAGATCTAAAATCACAAGTGCAGCAACTATTCAACACCATTCTGGGAGATCCCATAGACTCGGAGATCGTTATGGACAGAGTTCATAGAGCCCTGGCCCCTCGGCCATCTGCTGAAGCTAGACCCCGAGATGTAATCTGTCGCCTGCATTATTTTACCACCAAAGAAGCTATTATGCAGGAGGCTAGACAGCAAGGTCCCATTAAGTTCCTGGACGCTGAGATTACCTTGTTCCCAGATCTGGCGAGACGCACTCTGCAACAAAGAAGGGGTTTGAGGCCTCTGCTGACCCTTCTTAAGGACAGAGGCATTGTTTACAGATGGGGCTTTCCCTTCCAATTACTAGCCCACAGGGATGGAAAATCAGCTTCGTTCCGTAGGATTGGAGACCTCCCTGCCTTTCTGAAGACCTTTGATCTCCCTCCAATTGACTTACCAGACTGGCCTCCGTCTCATCAGCTACCTGCACCCCCTCTTAGATGGCAAGATAGGCGAAGACCCCGGAATCAGACGAACCCGAATTCCTGAATGTCCTTGGCTCTGTATCTACGTGGCATTGACCTGTTGTGGCCTGGATCATTAATCTGACTTCTCTTTTATGCCCTTCTGACTAAACCGGCTCCCCTCCCCCCCCCCCAACTTAGTCGTCCCTGTAGACTACCCTTTTAGTACCCCCTCTTTCCCTTACCCCCTTCCTTTCCCCCCCTCCCCTTTCCCTTTGCCCTTATCTTTTCATTACCCCCGCCCCACACCCCTCCCTGTTGGGCCGATCAGTATGTTAAAAGTCGGCGGTGTGGATCATTAGTTAAGCAGTTAAATTGGTTTTTGGGATGTAGCGGGAAGCAGGAGCGGCCACCTCTTTGGCTCCCGAAATCCCCCATGTGTGCAAGACAGTTGATGTTCTGTCTTAAATTGCACAAGACGAGTTTCTTGTTTTTTGTAACACAGTTGATCTATAATATGCACCTAATCTTTACTCTCACTCTATCTCTCTTCTCTCCTTTTCTACATCTTTTTCTATCTAATTTCTCTCTTAAGGACGAAGTGAACCTTGCTTTTGCAGAAGGAGATGTGTTAGCTGATGAGTATGGCTGACTTAAAATTTTGTTCATTCAATGTGAGGGGGCTGAATACTCCACAAAAAAGGCGTCAGGTTCTGTATTCAGCTCACAAAAGGCGAGTACATGTCCTGATGCTCCAGGAAACCCACTTTCGCTCTGGGTCGGTGCCTAAATGTGAATCACCCCTTTACCCCAGGTGGTTCCATAGCACCAACCCAGAGTCAAAATCAAAGGGTGTGTCCATTGGATTTCACAAATCATTTGTCCCCACTATATTGAAACAAAATATGGACCCATTAGGTCGTTATATATTTCTCATGGTATCAGTTTCCAATCGTACTTATGTTATTGCAAATGTCTACTTTCCAAATAGGAGGATACGACAGTTCGGTGTGCGATTCAAATCGGCGTTAAATGGCTTCGCTGACTCGGCCCAGATCATCTTAGGCGGTGATTTCAACTATCCAGCTGACCCTGTTCTAGATGTCTCTAGGGGTAAGTCCAGCCGACCTGTACCATCTCTCCACCGCCTAGGGAAACAATGGGAGGGACTTTCATTAGTAGATGCCTGGCGCACACTAAATCCAGAGACCCGAGATTACACATACTTCTCGTCAGTGCATTCCAACTATTCCAGAATTGACAGATTCTATATATCTCACTCCCTTTTAGACTCCCACCTGCGTTCAGATATAGACAACATTCTACTCTCAGATCATGCTCCAGTATACCTCTCTCTGGGTCTTTGCGAGGACGCTCCTAGGGAATATTCCTGGCGTCTAAATGAGAACCTATTACGCGACCCCACGTGTGTTGCAGATGTTGAAAAAGCCATCTCTGAATTCTACGAGGTCCATGAAACCGACCCTACCCCTAAATCGGTAAAATGGGAAGCTCTTAAGTGTGTCCTCAGGGGGCTCTTCATCTCTCATGGATCACGTCTTAAAAAATCTAGAGCAAAAGAAATAAATAATTTGTTGAAATTGATTTCCACCCTTGAGGCCCAGCATAAGACAGACTCTTCCTCAGAGACACTCACTTCCCTCTCTACTGCCAGACATAAACTCTTAAACATACTAGACGCAAAGGACAGGTCATTCCAAAATAGACTTAACTCTCGTTTTTATTATTTAGGTAACAAAAGGGGTAAACTGTTAGCTAGAGCTCTCAATCGCAGAGAAAATAGGTCTACTATACTACACATGAGAGACTCAGTAGGGAAGGTGGTTCACAAAACGAGAGACATCCTGGCAGGTTTTCGTCAGTTTTACTCTGAATTATACAATCTGAAGGGACCTTACAAGGATATGCCATTACCTCTTCTGAGACAGAAAATGGCCTCGTATCTAAGAGGTTGTGGAATGCCTACTTTGCCGCAGTCCGCTGTAGATGCGTTGGCCAGCAAGTTCTCGATCAGTGAAATCGAGGATTGTATCAAATCCATGAAAGTGGGCAAATGCCCAGGCCCTGATGGATTTTCCGTCAGCTTTTATAAGAGGTTTCAGAAGACGCTGGCCCCCAAATTTCTTGAGGTCTGCAACGCAGTGGCGGGTGGGGAAACATTTCCACCGCAGGCTCTGATGGCGCATGTTGTTGTCATCCCAAAGCCAGATAAGGATGCCTCTCTGTATGGGAATTACCGCCCTATCTCCCTAATCAATATTGACATTAAGGTTTATTCTAAAGTGCTAGCGAATAGACTAAAAATTTATCTCCCAGAATTGATTGATGCTGATCAGGTGGGGTTTGTCCCTGGGCGGGAGGCGAGGGACAACACCATCAGATCCATTGCTTTAATAGATGGAGCTAGGAGACGTGGACTGCCCATGTGTATCCTGTCGTTGGACGCAGAGAAGGCCTTCGACAGGGTACACTGGGTGTTCATGATGGAGTCTCTAAGATATCTGGGACTTACGGACCCCACTATTCACAGTATCAATGCTCTATATACTAATCCTACAGCACGTATCAGAGTTAATGGTTCCCTGTCTGAGCCTTTCACAATTAAGAACGGTACCAGGCAGGGCTGTCCAATGTCT
This sequence comes from Allobates femoralis, assembly GCA_033576535.1. Lineage (NCBI taxonomy): Eukaryota > Metazoa > Chordata > Amphibia > Anura > Aromobatidae > Allobates > Allobates femoralis. The sequence goes on from JARQOC010000007.1 coordinate 61,154,847, forward strand.
CCATTTTTATACATAATCTGCATGGAGTCGCTGGCCTCATCGCTCAGGGGCAACCCCTCCATAAGGGGTGTAGGCGGGGGAGCGAGAGAGCATAAAGTAGCTCTCTTTGCTGATGATCTCCTCCTGTACATTACCAATCCCCTGATCAGCATCCCAAACATCATGTCGGAACTAAGTAAATACGGCCTCTTAAGCAATCTAAAAGTCAACATGTCCAAATCACAGATATTAAATGTTTCACTCCCACACCTGGTATCCCAACTTCTGAAAGAAGATTTTTCATTTAAGTGGTCAGGAGATTCCCTACCCTATCTTGGCATCAAAATAACCCGTGACCCTGCAGAACTTTACAAAACGAATTTCCTCCCAATGATGTCTCGATTAGAGGCAGACCTGGGGAAGTGGAACAAATTACCTCTTTCATGGCTAGGACGGATCCACGCGATAGGAATGAACCTCCTACCACGTATTCTTTATTATTTCCAAACCATCCCCCTTAAGCTTCCTGCGGCCTACTTCTCAAGATTAAAATCTAAAATATTGAACTTTATATGGTCTCATAAAAGGCCAAGGATCTCTTTCCGCACTCTATGTAGACCTGTAAAAAGGGGGGCTTGGGGTTACCAGATTTTCCAACTTATCACTCAGCTACTCTGGGGGGGTGTATATTGGACCTGTTTAGACATTCAGATAAGAAGCGATGGGTGGAGGCTGAGACTTTGTTCTCGGTTAGTACCCCGCAGGCCTTGGTGTGGTGGGAGGATTCGAACACGCCCAGGGGTACCCCGTTCGTCACTTCCCAACTACATCTTTTCCTTCGTAGTCAAAATCCTCACCTACACCTAACGTCTTGGCCGGGCCCTATGACACCCATTTTCGGGAACCCTCAATTCCCAGTTGAGGAGGGTAGGTCCCTTTTTCTAAACATTCCTAAAAGTGCATACCCGACAATTTCCAATTATACGACTCCTGTCGGTGTTAAAGCTCTAACTGCCATGTACCCAGGGGAAGAACCGCCACCTGATGCCTGGTTGTTACATGCCAGACTAGTAAGTTATATAAAATCGCTTCAGAAGGATTCAATATTTCGTCCCTTGACGGTGTTTGAGCAGAGATGCGGGGGAGGTGAACCCTTGGAGCACGCGGTATCAGTTCTATATAACTGGTTCCGAGACACTGAAACAGAAAGAACAACAAAAGATCTTCCTTTTGTGCGCAGGTGGGAGTCAGACCTGGAGAGACCTCTGGCCCCACACGAGTGGGAGAATGTATTTACCTTCTCCAACAAAGCTTCTGTCTCGGCTGATGCTCAGGATAGAAATTATAGGGTGGTGGCGAGGTGGTACAGATGTCCGGCGGACCTAAACAGAATATACCCAGAATCGTCACCTTTGTGTTGGAGGGGATGTGGGGGAATAGGTTCCTATCTTCATATCTGGTGGAGTTGTCCACTCATTAGTGTGTTCTGGGCCGGGTTGGCGGACCTTTATCAGAGAGTCACGTCTGAGAATATAACATTAACGCCAGAGCTGGCTTTGCTGAACTGTTCAAGTATGTCTTTATCCAAATTCAAAAAAGGCTTATTGAGACATTTTCTAACTGGAGCTAGACACCTAATTTCAATTCATTGGAAACAGATAGTATGTCCCTCGCGTATGGATTTAATAGAGGAATTGAATAAAGTGTGTAGATTGGAGGAATTAATTAACTTCTCGATGTTTGATCCACAATCCATTGATAGACATTGCAAGATCTGGTCCCCTTGGATATTGTATCGGGAGACTCCAGAGATGCGTACATGGATCACAGGGGAAGACAAGAATATATGAACAAAAAATAGAACATGTTCAACGTATCACTCACTCCAATATCCAATAGGTTGTACAGGGTCTGCCTACTCAGACCTTTATCCACTAAGTCCTTTCTTTTCTATTTCTTCTTTTTCTATTTTTTCTTTTCTTTACTCTCTTTTTACATTCCTGACTTTTTATAAGTCTTATATTCCTTCTATCTCTTTGTTTTTCTCTCTTCTTTCTTTTCTTTACAGTATTTATGGGTATTTTACCCCGTTTTTGTTCAACAAATAAATAGTGGGTCAGTTAGATGTTACCTACTTTATTTACTCTGCTCAATTCTATTGTATGCATAGAGTGATATTGTGTAATTGGGAGCAGATCATAAGAAGTATTGTGTTTCTGAGCCATAATCTCAGTGTTGTTATTAACTATGTATATTCTTCTCAATAAAAAGTGATTTACTAAAAAAAAAAAAAACGCTGAGATTACCTTGTTCCCAGATCTGGCGAGACGCACTCTGCAACAAAGAAGGGGTTTGAGGCCTCTGCTGACCCTTCTTAAGGACAGAGGCATTGTTTACAGATGGGGCTTTCCCTTCCAATTACTAGCCCACAGGGATGGAAAATCAGCTTCGTTCCGTAGGATTGGAGACCTCCCTGCCTTTCTGAAGACCTTTGATCTCCCTCCAATTGACTTACCAGACTGGCCTCCGTCTCATCAGCTACCTGCACCCCCTCTTAGATGGCAAGATAGGCGAAGACCCCGGAATCAGACGAACCCGAATTCCTGAATGTCCTTGGCTCTGTATCTACGTGGCATTGACCTGTTGTGGCCTGGATCATTAATCTGACTTCTCTTTTATGCCCTTCTGACTAAACCGGCTCCCCTCCCCCCCCCCCAACTTAGTCGTACCTGTAGACTACCCTTTTAGTACCCCCTCTTTCCCTTACCCCCTTCCTTTCCCCCCCTCCCCTTTCCCTTTGCCCTTATCTTTCCATTACCCCCGCCCCACACCCCTCCCTGTTGGGCCGATCAGTATGTTAAAAGTCGGCGGTGTGGATCATTAGTTAAGCAGTTAAATTGGTTTTTGGGATGTAGCGGGAAGCAGGAGCGGCCACCTCTTTGGCTCCCGAAATCCCCCATGTGTGCAAGACAGTTGATGTTCTGTCTTAAATTGCACAAGACGAGTTTCTTGTTTTTTGTAACACAGTTGATCTATAATATGCACCTAATCTTTACTCTCACTCTATCTCTCTTCTCTCCTTTTCTACATCTTTTTCTATCTAATTTCTCTCTTAAGGACGAAGTGAACCTTGCTTTTGCAGAAGGAGACGTGTTAGCTGATGAGTATGGCTGACTTAAAATTTTGTTCATTCAATGTGAGGGGGCTGAATACTCCACAAAAAAGGCGTCAGGTTCTGTATTCAGCTCACAAAAGGCGAGTACATGTCCTGATGCTCCAGGAAACCCACTTTCGCTCTGGGTCGGTGCCTAAATGTGAATCACCCCTTTACCCCTTGTGGATTCATAGCACCAACCCAGAGTCAAAATCAAAGGGTGTGTCCATTGGATTTCACAAATCATTTATCCCCACTATATTGAAACAAAATATAGACCCATTAGGTCGTTATATATTTCTCATGGTATCAGTTTCCAATCGTACTTATGTTATTGCAAATGTCTACTTTCCAAATAGGAGGATACGACAGTTCGGTGTGCGATTCAAATCGGCGTTAAATGGCTTCGCTGACTCGGCCCAGATCATCTTAGGCGGTGATTTCAACTATCCAGCTGACCCTGTTCTAGATGTCTCTAGGGGTAAGTCCAGCCGTCCTGTACCATCTCTCCACCGCCTAGGGAAACAATGGGAGGGACTTTCATTAGTAGATGCCTGGCGCACACTAAATCCAGAGACCCGAGATTACACATACTTCTCGTCAGTGCATTCCAACTATTCCAGAATTGACAGATTCTATATATCTCACTCCCTTTTAGACTCCCACCTGCGTTCAGATATAGACAACATTCTACTCTCAGATCATGCTCCAGTATACCTCTCTCTGGGTCTTTGCGAGGACGCTCCTAGGGAATATTCCTGGCGTCTAAATGAGAACCTATTACGCGACCCCACGTGTGCTGCAGATGTTGAAAAAGCCATCTCTGAATTCTACGAGGTCCATGAAACCGACCCTACCCCTAAATCGGTAAAATGGGAAGCTCTTAAGTGTGTCCTCAGGGGGCTCTTCATCTCTCATGGATCACGTCTTAAAAAATCCAGAGCAAAAGAAATAAATAATTTGTTGAAATTGATTTCCACCCTTGAGGCCCAGCATAAGACAGACTCTTCCTCAGAGACACTCACTTCCCTCTCTACTGCCAGACAAACTCTTAAACATACTAGACGCAAAGGACAGGTCATTCCAAAATAGACTTAACTCTCGTTTTTATTATTTAGGTAACAAAAGGGGTAAACTGTTAGCTAGAGCTCTCAATCGCAGAGAAAATAGGTCTACTATACTACACATGAGAGACTCAGTAGGGAAGGTGGTTCACAAAACGAGAGACATCCTGGCAGGATTTCGTCAGTTTTACTCTGAATTATACAATCTGAAGGGACCTTACAAGGATATGCCATTACCTCTTCTGAAACAGAAAATGGCCTCGTATCTAAGAGGTTGTGGAATGCCTACTTTGCCGCAGTCCGCTATAGATGCGTTGGCCAGCAAGTTCTCGATCAGTGAAATCGAGGATTGTATCAAATCCATGAAAGTGGGCAAATGCCCAGGCCCTGATGGATTTTCTGTCAGCTTTTATAAGAGGTTTCAGAAGACGCTGGCCCCCAAATTTCTTGAGGTCTGCAACGCAGTGGCGGGTGGGGAAACATTTCCGCCGCAGGCTCTGATGGCGCATGTTGTTGTCATCCCAAAGCCAGATAAGGATGCCTCTCTGTATGGGAATTACCGCCCTATCTCCCTAATCAATATTGACATTAAGGTTTATTCTAAAGTGCTAGCGAATAGACTAAAAATTTATCTCCCAGAATTGATTGATGCTGATCAGGTGGGGTTTGTCCCTGGGCGGGAGGCGAGGGACAACACCATCAGATCCATTGCTTTAATAGATGGAGCTAGGAGACGTGGACTGCCCATGTGTATCCTGTCGTTGGACGCAGAGAAGGCCTTCGACAGGGTACACTGGGTGTTCATGATGGAGTCTCTACGATATCTGGGACTTACGGACCCCACTATTCACAGTATCAATGCTCTATATACTAATCCTACAGCACGTATCAGAGTTAATGGTTCCCTGTCTGAGCCTTTCACAATTAAGAACGGTACCAGGCAGGGCTGTCCTCTGTCTCCATTTTTGTACATAATCTGCATGGAGTCGCTGGCCTCATCGCTCAGGGGCAACCCCTCCATAAGGGGTGTAGGCGGGGGAGCGAGAGAGCATAAAGTAGCTCTCTTTGCTGATGATCTCCTCCTGTACATTACCAATCCCCTGATCAGCATCCCAAACATCATGTCGGAACTAAGTAAATATGGCCTCTTAAGCAATCTAAAAGTCAACATGTCCAAATCACAGATATTAAATGTTTCACTCCCACACCTGGTATCCCAACTTCTGAAAGAAGATTTTTCATTTAAGTGGTCAGGAGATTCCCTACCCTATCTTGGCATCAAAATAACCCGTGACCCTGCAGAACTTTACAAAACGAATTTCCTCCCAATGATGTCTCGATTAGAGGCAGACCTGGGGAAGTGGAACAAATTACCTCTTTCATGGCTAGGACGGATCCACGCGATAGGAATGAACCTCCTACCACGTATTCTTTATTATTTCCAAACCATTCCCCTTAAGCTTCCTGCGGCCTACTTCTCAAGATTAAAATCTAAAATATTGAACTTTATATGGTCTCATAAAAGGCCAAGGATCTCTTTCCGCACTCTATGTAGACCCGTAAAAAGGGGGGGCTTGGGGCTACCAGATTTTCCAACTTATCACTCAGCTACTCTGGGGGGGTGTATCTTGGACCTGTTTAGACATTCAGATAAGAAGCGATGGGTGGAGGCTGAGACTTTGTTCTCGGTTAGACCCCCGCAGGCCTTGGTGTGGTGGGAGGATTCGAACACGCCCAGGGGTACCCCGTTCGTCACTTCCCAACTACATCTTTTCCTTCGTAGTCAAAATCCTCACCTGCACCTAACGTCTTGGCCGGGCCCTATGACACCCATTTTCGGGAACCCTCAATTCCCAGTTGAGGAGGGTAGGTCCCTTTTTCTAAACATTCCTAAAAGTGCATACCCGACAATTTCCAATTATACGACTCCAGTCGGTGTTAAAGCACTAGCGGCCATGTTCCCAGGGGAAGAACCGCCACCTGATGCCTGGTTGTTACATGCCAGACTAGTAAGTTATATAAAATCGCTTCAGAAGGATTTAATATTTCGTCCCTTGACGGTGTTTGAGCGGAGATGCGGGGGAGGTGAACCCTTGGAGCACGCGGTATCAGTTCTATATAACTGGTTCCGAGACACTGAAACAGAAAGAACAACAAAAGATCTTCCTTTTGTGCGCAGGTGGGAGTCAGACCTGGAGAGACCTCTGGCCCCACACGAGTGGGAGAATGTATTTACCTTCTCCAACAAAGCTTCTGTCTCGGCTGATGCTCAGGACAGAAATTATAGGGTGGTGGCGAGGTGGTACAGATGTCCGCGCGGACCTAAACAGAATATACCCAGAATCGTCACCTTTGTGTTGGAGGGGATGTGGGGGAATAGGTTCCTATCTTCATATCTGGTGGAGTTGTCCTCTCATTAGTGTGTTCTGGGCCGGGTTGGCGGACCTTTATCAGAGAGTCACGTCTGAGAATATAACATTAACGCCAGAGCTGGCTTTGCTGAACTGTTCAAGTATGTCTTTATCCAAATTCAAAAAAGGCTTATTGAGACATTTTCTAACTGGAGCTAGACACCTAATTTCAATTCATTGGAAACAGATAGTATGTCCCTCGCGTATGGATTTAATAGAGGAATTGAATAAAGTGTGTAGATTGGAGGAATTAATTAACTTCTCGATGTTTGATCCACAATCCATTGATAGACATTGCAAGATCTGGTCCCCTTGGATATTGTATAGGGAGACTCCAGAGATGCGTACATGGATCACAGGGGTTGACAAGAATATATGAACAAAAAATAGAACATGTTCAACGTATCACTCACTCCAATATCCAATAGGTTGTACAAGGTCTGCCTACTCAGGCCTTTATCCACTAAGTCCTTTCTTTTCTATTTCTTCTTTTTCTATTTTTTCTTTTCTTTACTCTCTTTTTACATTCCTGACTTTTTATAAGTCTTATATCCCTTCTATCTCTTTGTTTTTCTCTCTTCTTTCTTTTCTTTACAGTATTTATGGGTATTTTACCCCGTTTCTGTTCAACAAATAAATAGTGGGTCAGTTAGATATTACCTACTTATTTACTCTGCTCAATTCTATTGTATGCATACAGTGATATTGTGTAATTGGGAGCAGAACATAAGAAGTATTGTGTTTCTGAGCTATAATCTAAGTGTTGTTAATAACTATGTATATTCTTTTCAATAAAAAGTGATTTACCAAAAAAAAAAAAAAAAAGAAACAGGTCCCCGTCACCCACCTGATACACAATACATAAAGTGAGCAGAGCTGGATCACCATATTGTTAACAGGAGCTTATCCAACAGTTAGTCGATCGTTGTGGGTCATGCTCTCCAATTACTGAGGGAACCTGTATCTAATTATACTTCAGCAAGCAAAACTCGTCCATGCACTACATGGTCACATAATCCTTGCAGCTACTCTTAAAAATGACTATTCACTGTGTCAAAAGTGGTCAATTTTTGCTTTTATTTTATTCTTACTGCTTCTTCAAATTTGGCCTTACACAAAAAAAAAAACAACAACAATTAGCCACATTGTTCCAGACCTACTAGTTGATTTCCTGCTAGTTTTTGTGGTCTTTCCAAAACAACGTAGTTTCCTCTGGGATGCGTCTTTATGCTGTTCTGCATTATTACTCTACGAGCATAGGTCCCATTGTAAAGACCAGACGTCTCAAAAATGCGGGCCACGTGTGGCTCCTGAGGCTGATTTGTGTGGACTGCAGGCACCGTGGACGTTTTGACGATCTTGGCCTGGTCCAGGGGGCTGCCGATATCTGCGCTGGATAATTATTGCTGCTGCCACCAGGGACAAGCTCAGCTCAGCTTTATCAATAGCAGCTGCCAGCCAATTAGAGACCAGCAGCTGACTTAAAGGGATCCTGTCACCCCCAAAACACCTTTAAACCTATTAAAACCTGTCCCTAGAGCATATTAACACTTTCCCTACACTCCTTTTAGCTCCTAAATGCACATAATCAAAGTGTATAAAAACGTTTTATAAGTACCTCATTACTGATGATAATGAGTGACTATGCTATTCATAGTCACTCATCCAGACTGCCCCTCTTCATACTATCACGCCTCAATAGGCGTGATCTTCATGATAGATTCAAATTGCAGCCTCCCCGCTGTGTCCTGTGTCTGCCGGGCTTCAGCGTGGGGCTGTATGACGCGATCCGCGTCATTTCCGGCGCCGGGTGACGTACTACAGCCGCGCCGCTCTGTCAGCTTCAAAATGCGCACTGCGCATGCGCAGTGCGGGACTTGAAGCTAACAGCGGCGCGGATGTAAAAACGTCACCCGGCGCCGGAAATGACGCGGATCGCGTCATACAGCCCCACGCTGAAGCCGGCAGACACAGGACACAGCGGGGAGGCGCGCAGGGAGGCTGCAATTTGAATCTATCATGAAGATCACGCCTATTGAGGCGTGATAGTATGAAGAGGGGCAGTCTGGATGAGTGACTATGAATAGCATAGTCACTCATTATCATCAGTAATGAGGTACTTATAAAACATTTTTATACACTTTGATTATGTGCATATAGGAGCTAAAAGGAGTGTAGGGAAAGTGTTAATATGCTCTAGGGACAGGTTTTAATAGGTTTAAAGGTGTTTTGGGGGTGACAGGATCCCTTTAAGTATTTTGTGTCAGCTTCTGATTGGCTGGCGGTTGCCACTGATATAGATGAGCACAGCTTGTCCCTGGCAGCCCCTGGTGGTACATAAGTGCAAATGTCGACGGCCCCCTTGACCGAGCTGTCACTGTCAAGGCGTCGACGGTGCTTGCAGGCCACGTGCGTGCGTGAAACGGCGAAATAGGGGACACTACTACAAGAAGGGGATCAGGATGGAGCATTACTACAAGATGGGGGGTCAGGATTGGACATTACTATATGATGGGGATCAGGATGGGGCAATACTACAAGATGAAAGCCAGGATAGGGCATTACTACAAGATGGAAACCAGGGTGGGGCATTACTACAAGATGGAGATCAGGATTGGGCATTGCTACAAGTAGAAATAGACAAAATAAGCTTCAGCTCACCCCAGTGTGCGTTAATTGTACAGATCTACTGCCGGCACATGGGGGCGAATTGGAGCCGCCCCGGTCCAAGTGGAAGGAAGAGGAAATCTCCAGTAATCACAGCAAAGAAGATAATATTAAAACGTTCAGTGTATTGCTCATTTTTTAAAAGTATTACTGCAGAGAGTTGATGTTCTAGTGGAGGAGATAACGCAAACCCACTAGTTTAGGTTAAGAGTCACCCATGATTAAGGCTTCTTGGCTAAAATTGGTGGGATTGCATTTATCCCTTGCACTAGAACATCAACTCTCTGCATTAATACTTTTAAGAAGTGACGTATAAACTGAACATTTTCATTTTACCTACTTCGTTGTGATTGCTGGAGATTTCTTCTTTCTCTTGGATTACTACAAGTAGAGGAGATAATAATGGGGTATTACTACAATAATTGGACCAAGAAGGGGCATTACTACAAGGAGGGGATCAGGATGGGACATTGCTTCAGGAAGGGGACCAGGATGGGGAGATTAATACAAGATGGGGACCAGGATGGGGCATTTCTACAAAAAGAGGATGAGGATGGGGCACATTACTACCAAAAAGGAACCAGAGGGGGGACATTACTACAAGAAGGGGAGGAGGATGAGGACATTACTACAAGAATTGGACCAGGGTGGGACCTTACTACAAGGAAACCAGGATGAGACATTATTTCAACATGCAGACCAGGATGGGGCATTACTACAAGGAGGGGACCAGGATGGGGATATTTCTACAAAAAGGGACCAGGATGGTAAACATTACTACAAGATGGGGACCAAGATGAAGACTGTACTACAAGAGGAGGACCAGTACAGGGATGTTACTACAAAAAGGGAACCAGGATGGGGATATTACTACAAGATGCAAAGCAGGATGGGGACTTTACTACAAAGATTATACCAAGGTGGTGCACTATTACAAGAAGGGGACCAAGGTGGGGCATTACATGAAAGGGAGGGGAGCAGGATTGGGACATTAATACAATATAGGGACCAGGATGAAGACAGTACTACAAGATAAAAACCGGGACAGGCACAGTACTACAAGAAAGTAATTAGGATGGGGACATTACTATTAGGCAGGGAACCAAGATGGGGACACTATAAAGTGGGGAACCAGGTTGAGGCACATTATTGCAAGATGTTGGCAAAACTTACTTTATGGTACTAATTGAAGAACAATATCACTTACAAGAAAGGGATAAAAGTGTAAAAAAAAAAAATCTGCCCCAAAAATTCAAAAAGGCATATTTTTTTCTTTACCACTAAAAATGCTGTTTTGTATATACCATAAACTGAAATAAACAAAAAAAAGGAAAAAGTACACGTTTTTTATTCACACATCCGTACTAACCAAAGTTATAAAACTATGCCATAACCCATACAATGAATACCATTTTAAAAATAAACTAAATGAGCAAACTAATTAAAAAGAAGGTGATCAAAAGATGTATAAAAAATATGGCATTAATAAAAATGGCACTTGGTCCTACAAAGAATGTGACCCTCCCCACCAAAAAATGTTTCTCTGTTTGTGGCCCATGTACTCAGCCAAGTTTGAGTCCCCTAGTAAAGACCATAAAAATTAGCACCAAGTTAAAAGGTCCATATCTCTGGAATCATATGACAAAATTGAACAACAAAGCTAAACAATACTCAGAGGAGCAGCAGGAATAAGATAGGAGCAAAATCTGGGCACTTTTAATAAGTGATGTTTTCTTTAAAGGGGTATTGCCATCTCGGACATTCATGGCGTGTCTACAGGATATCCCAAAACTGCTTAAGGACTGAGCCCCTTCCAACACCACTGTAAAATCAGATGCAACAGCACATTTGCAACTATTCATGCAGGACCCATATACTGCATGACATACATTGTTTTGGGGGTGGCCCTTCTGTATAGGAAATCAAAACAATTAAGGGGTTGTCCAATAATTTAATGGCTTATCCTATGGATAGGTCATTTATATCAGTATGGTGGGGCAGCAACACCCGGCACCCTCCAAATAGCTGTTCACGATGCCGCTGGCTGATGGACTTGCTTAGACGTGGGGCTGTGCAGCACAGCACCATCTACTGCATAGTGGTCACAGCCAGGTACTGCACACCTGTCCCTCTTTAGAGTAAATGGTGAATTACGAAAATGTTAAAGCCAAGCCCTCAGATGCAGTGTGACCAAAGTGCTGTCAAATGGGAGAAGATGGCAGTGATGTGCAGTACAAAAAATAGAGTTTGCAAACAGTCTAACCTCCCCATCATGTACACATACACGTATGCAGGGGTCAATTATTTTAGAAAGCCCATTTATTTTCAATAGGTCTTATGAGTGTGGGAGGAATCCCAGCTGGATTAAAACAGCAAGGCAGCAGTAATAACCATTGAGCTAAAATGCCGCCCACACAACAGAACTATATGTTCTCCAGCTTGCTGGATTTACTCAGACATCGAACCTATGTAATATAAAGGGCTTTTCTTGTATTAGCAGCACTGTAAATAATAAGACTACTCTGCACTGATGCTGGTAATCTAGGCATACCCATAACTTTAAATTGCTATGCATGGAAATTAAATTTATTTCCAAGCAAGTAATAAGTTACATAATGACACAGGCTGTGCTCCCTATAAACTTCGCTGTATGTTGAAATAATATGGAATCTATAGGTTCTTGGCTCAACACATCCCGATACGAGACACTAGGATTAGAAAAAAAATGTTGCAGTACTCTGCTGGAGTTTATGCTACATGTATCTATATGTCGCCACCTAGTGGTTGTGATGTTAAGTGTGGCCTGTGGAGATTAAAGGAAAACGGTCAGGTCAAACATCCATATGTAACTGGTATCATTTTCTAATTCCTTTCGCTAAGCTCTCTCTATTGATGTATTTCTTTTATTTATATTCCCCTATCCTATGTAAACTTCAAATAAAGATATTCATTCCACCTGTCAATCACAGTGAATGATCCACTTAGTTCTCTGCTGTTCACTCCCCATACAATGAATATGCATGTCACAGCACAGCACAGGAAATCAGTTGGGGGGGGATGCTTTATTCTCCTCTTTGCTATCTGTGTCTGCAGCCAGGAAAGAGGTCAAATACAACACAGAAACTGTCACAGCAGGGATACCTGCTTAGAGAAACAAATGGAGTCTAGATAAAATAAGGCAGACCTGCAATCCCTCTCTCCCTCTAACTTCAACAGGATAGATCTCCTAAAAGTGAAACCACAGTGCCTGGAGAGCAGAGGAAGGAGCGGGGAGACAGTGGCTGAGAAGGCATGCATAATTACATGACAGTTTAACACAGCTAGAACTAATCGACTCTGCTTGTAATGGACAGGACTAATGCAGCAGCTCCCTGCATGGTCTGACAATGCTGATAACATAGAAACTACAAATGGTACAATAATGATTTTACATGTTTTTAAAAGGTCTGGCCAGGCACTATTTAAGGGTAATATTAGTATCATACTGAAAAATGACACTCAGTGGATAGGTGAGAATTAATCATTTTTTTATTTTTAACCATCCATTGACTTAATTTCACTTTAGCAGTGTATATAGATACACTGCTAAAGTGAAATTATACACATGTACCATGGGTACAGTGCAGTGCTCTTGTTCTGACCATGCTCTGTACCCTGGAACCGGATGCGGGAAATTATTGTTTTTTCCCGGATCTGGCTCCAATAGCCCCCATGCTAAGTGTGCTGGACTGGACCGGATTCATTTCTGTCCGTTTTGTCACCGGAGCCCAAAAACGATGCAGACTTCATTTTTGGAACTGGTGAAAAACAGGACAGAAACTAATCCTGGACTGACTGCACAAAACCGGATGGGCAAATATGGCCAATCCAGCACCATAGGGATATATGGGGGGGCAAAAACAATCCTGTTCTGTTTGTTTCAAAAACGAACAGAACAAGATAAAAAAAAACGTAGTGTGAAGCCAGTCCAAGTGTATCAATCACCACCCACCATTCACGACTGACAGCTGCTGATCGTACACAGCAGGGTGCACCTCCCAGTGTGCCTCCTCCCTACTGAAGATCTATCAGGCTAAATGGGGGGAGGTTGAGGAACTTTCTAAAAGCATTATACAGCCTATTTGACAATGATTTTCAGCGTAAACAGATTTGTTCAATCTTATAAGGCTAGTGCATTTATTCAGAAATCCATATCAAATCCATCAGTCTCAGCAGCAGCAGGACAGAGGAACATTGAGGAGCTGTCATACAGGCTAGGTGAGCGGAGATTGAGCTTTACACTTTCATAAAGTATTATGCAGCCATACTGAATGGGATTACGATAGTAAGTACACTGGCTTCATCAGATCCAAGATCTAGTTAATAATACACGCAGTCTGTTTTGCGACATCTGCTTTAAGTGATCAAATATAGCGGGGCTGAGTTTTACATCAGTAATTTAAGTGCTAAGAGTTGACCACAGGTGCCAATGGGAATGGAGTCTGGTGAAGTAAAACATTAAAAGACTCAGGTACTGTGGTTGTAATATCAATGTTAAAGCAGATTCAATGAATGCAAAAAAAGAATTATCATTATAGCATTAGACGGTGGTGAGTAAACTGAATGTAGGGCCAGCTCCATCCAGGAGACCTCCGTTTATCCAATTATCCAAACGTTCTTCAGTCAGAATTAGAATGAGAACTTGATAAGAAAAGGTAAAAAATGTTTGACTTTCTGAAAATCCAATCTAAAGCCGGCAAATTATTATGCAGGAAAACCTTCGCCCTGCGGGCGCTGAACCGTCGTTCCCTCTCATTCATCTCTGGAAGGAAACATGCAGATGAGAAGATATTCTGCCATGTGCTAAAATATATTCATTTATGCACCGCTCAAACGTTACCATGTATGAAAGACTCGAGCTCACAAATAGTCACCAAACTGGAAAACCTAAAAATGAGTCCATTTTCCATGATGATGCCTTTTCCCAGTAAAAAATGACCTGTGTATATTAGCTTTACATAATTCAACCTCGAATGTCCATATGACCTGGCCATGTTTTAGTAAGAACAGTAAAAAATGATTATTACCTGCGAGATTATTCTGAATTTCCAGGTTACCATTAACGGATGACACTTCTGCCGGACTGGGACATTCCTTCACGGGACAGATAATAAACCACCTCTTTCCCGTATGCAAAACTGAGCAAAAGAAAAAAGATCAACATTTCCAGACTGTCAAGTGATACAAAGTACATGGGAGAAAAAGAAAAACCTGTAAACGTCATACCGTTCTGCTGATATACTGGAGTTTTTGCCGGATTGAGCGGATTTTCCTTTGGAAAGAAAAAAGGTTAAATACATTAAAGAGTGTGTCCACTAGGCTTAAAAAGTGAAGTAGTAAATAATAAAGAGATTATGAGCCAAATAAGAATCTGACCAGACAGACAGGCTTCTTTCACACCTGTCTTTTTGAAGAGTGCACTGGAGTAAGATGGACAAAATTCATTAAGAGGTCATCGGGATCTTAATAAATTTGATGCATCTTTCAGCTCCAGAGTACCCCCACAGTCGAGGAGTACATTTCTGATGCAAATTACAGCACTTTCTTTGGTCCAAACTATAATGAATTATTTGTCCGTAACTCCTCTGGCTAGTCGGGACTGACATACACAAGTTAAAAGTTGCAAATTTTTTACCCAAGTAAAATTTGCACAAAAATGGTAAAACGCAGCATCTGGGGGCTCTGATCTGGCATAAATCCTAAATCACATGACAAGAATCGTTAAAGGGTCAGTTTCGAATTTTAGGATTGCTACGTCCAAGGACCATTGCGGCTATAAGTCTCTTCACTGCTGGCATGCCAGATTGGTGTGTCAGTCTCCACAATGAGAAAAGCTCCTCCCTTAGGTCCAGTCTTGGCCTCTCATACAGCCAGATCAGATCGCATACTTTAAACTGACGAAGGACAATTACCCTAAAGCGCAGAGTCTGCAGATTGGAGTTCTAATAAGGTATAAATTCTATCTGCAGACAATACAATTTGGGGTATTGTCCCTCAACAGTGCAAAGTATTGGATCTGATCTGGCTGTATGGGAGGCTAAAGCTCCCGTCACACACACAACGACGCACCAGTGATCCTGACAACAATAACGATCCTGTAGGGATTGTTGGTGCGTCGTTACCTGGTCGCTGGGGAGCTGTCAAACAGGCAGATCTCCCCAGTGACCAGAGACATCGCTGGAAGCTGGTACCTATGATAAATAGCGGGTATCTAGGCAGCGTGCACTGCCTAGATACCCCCTGTTAATCATAGTTACCAGAGTCCTCCCTGCTTAGGGCTGGTAACCATGATAAACACCGGGTATCTAGGCAACGCGCGCTGCCTAGATACCCAGTGTTTACCATGGTTACCAGCCTGTGAGGTCACTGATCGTTGGTCTCTCACTGTCACACGCAGTGATGCGTGCTGAGCAGCGGGAGCGCCACGACCAAAAGATGACCCAGAGCACTTTGTAACAATCAGCGATTTCTCAGCAGGGGCCTGATCGCTGCTTAGTGTCACACATAACGAGATCGTTAGCGAGATCACTGTTCCGTCACAAAAGCTGTGACGTTACAACGATCTCGCTAACTATCTCATTATGTTTAAGACGGGGTCTAAGGGAAAACTTTTCTCATTCTGGAGATGACACATCAATCTGGCATGCCAGCAGTGAGGAGACTTCTAGCCACAATGCTCCTCTGGGAGATATGCAAATTGTGTCTTCAGGGAGGAAGTAGATGACCTATAGTGCCATCTATTGGAAGCAGCAACCTTAAAAGTAAAAACTGACCCTTTAACAAGCCTATCAATGTAACTTAGGATTTATGCCATATCAGAACCCTAAAGTCATATGACAAGGCTTGTTAAAGGCTCAATTTTGACTTTTAGAATTGCTTGTTCCAATAGTTGGCACTAGAGCTCATCTACTTCCTCCCTGAAGAAACAATTTACAAAAACGTTATAATATTTCAAGCAGTTTTACTCCAGAATAATGGCGAAAGCTGATTAATTTTGTCCATGGTTCTCATGCTATAACGTGTCAATTTGTGAACACCTATTCTTATTGATTTATTTTAGAAGAGTAAAGGGGATCCCTCTGTCAGATCTTGGGGTGAAAGATGCTGTTGACGTTGCATAGATGATTTCTTGCCAGATCTTGTGCACACATTTGATTCTACATTGTAATTAACAGAACAGGTACATGAGAGCTGCTGGAAATACAAAAGACCTGCCAGGAGGCCGCTGACCAAGCTCCGCTCACCACATAATGTGGTCATCAGAGGTGTGCAATAATCCTTTAAGCCAAACGTAGTCATGAGATTGGCTAACATCAATGTTCCACAATTGTACTGGAGGCAAATTTGGTCAGCTAAGAGAACGGTGTAATGGAAGTTTAGCTGCAACTAGAAAAACCTAGCAGCAACAAATATTACTGGGAGACAAAAAAAGTCATCATATTAAGTCCCCCATACATATAACAGTAACCTCTGAATAATGTATTTGGCCATATCTGCAAACAGTAACTGTTATTTTACAAATATAACCTTAGCAGGTTTGTGACTATACTGGTCTAAAATGTTGGCTGGTTTGAGGCGTTAATGGTTGGCTGGAAGCCAGACTTAAAGGGAACCTGTCAGCTTGTTCTACCCCCCTAACCTATCACTACCTGTTCCTGCACCATGGTAGCAGATCCCTAACCATCCCTCTCTGAGCTAAACGTGCCCTATCAAGTTTAAGAAAAATGATTTATAACTTACAAGCAGTCTCCGGAGACTGGAAAGACATGCTTCTGGGCTCCATTCTCCCTCCTCACTGGCTTTCAGCACGTCCTACTGGGCGTCATCAGTCGTTCTGTTCCACCTCTTTTTGAAATTCCTGCCTCTTCTGCTGCTATCATGAGCCGGCCGGAAATGTCATTGTTGGGGCTGATCACGTGTGTGGCTCCGGCGCATATTGAAACCGAGCTGTACACATCGTAAAGCCCCACAATGCACCAGGCCAGATGACGTATACGGCTCAGCTTCAATATGCTCACTGCGCATGCACCAGAGCTGGGTCGCACACGCTATCAGCCCCAACAATGCACCGGGCCAAATATGACGTTCCAGCCCAGTGCATCGCAGCAAAGGAGGCAGAAATTAAAAAAAAAAGGTGGCACAGCACAAGGAATAATGACGCCCAGCGGGGTGTGCTGAAAGCCAGCGAGGAGGGGAGAATGGAGCCCCGGAGCCCGCCTTTCCAGTCTCCAGTCTTTATAGGGCACGTTTAGCACAAACAGGGATGGTTAGAGATCAGCTACCAAGGTGCAGGGACAGGTATGGCCACTTTACACGCTGCTACATTTCTAGCTTATCCACAGGTAACTTACTGGCTGCAGTGAAATCATGGAGACATTATTCCATTTGTACACAGCAACAAGATAGAACCATGTCTCCATGATTTCACTGCAGCCAGTAAGTTACCTGTGGATAAACTAGAAATGTAGCTGTGTGTAAAGTGGCCAGTAGTGATAGCATAGGGTGGTAGAATGAGCTAACAGGTTCCCTTTAAATATCCCTATTCTGAAATTCTGAAACTAAATATGATATGGCCCACTTTAAATGGGCCTTCCCAAAAGGAGACTTATGTGACGCCAAGCAGGTCTCAGCTATCAGAAGCAAAATGTTAAAAAACTGGACAGCCCATTTTCTTGTTTTCAGTTCAGACGAGGCCAAATACATGTAACCATTCTCTATGGAAATGAATGGGAGCAATAGAGGCCTAATAGTGCTTTCAACAAGATGTTGGTAGTTACCGGTATATGGAAAATATATAATTTTTGCTGGTATTTTTCCTTTTGCATTATCATCCAAGCATAAAAGTTTATTAAGGCCAAGCAGCATCTGTTCTTCTATTCATTGTGTTTTCATACACGCACTAAGCTTGGCAGGTTTACAACATATTGAATGTCACCAACATATAATTCTTCAAAAAGATTAAACGTCTAATAAAATAAAATAAGAAAAATTTGCAGTGGACATTTAGGAAGACCATGAGAATTATGCATTGCACATCTTTGTTCCTTTGTGGCCAGGCTTCCAATAAATTACTTTGCAATAAATCTGTAATTTATGCGGTGAGAGAGGCAGGTGCTGACAGCCGGGGGTGGACAGCAGTCAATTTCTTCTCAGAGATAGCTGTCATGTTACAGACGTGTCTCTACTAATCCATGACTGAATGTACCAAAAAAATGTGCACTGTACCTCCCTCATTTCCACCCTGAAGGAATCTGTTTGCTGTGGACTTGCCCCTTGATCGGAGCTTCTCTCCCCCTCTGTGTCCTCACTCAGCATGTCCTCCGCCTTGTCGATCACATCCTTCATCTGCTCAATGAAAATCTCTTTCTCGGCCTGCAGTATGAATTCATTTTCCACCTGGTGGCATAAAGATATATTAATGC
Organism: Allobates femoralis; assembly: GCA_033576535.1. Lineage (NCBI taxonomy): Eukaryota > Metazoa > Chordata > Amphibia > Anura > Aromobatidae > Allobates > Allobates femoralis. Next base: position 61,173,583 of record JARQOC010000007.1, read on the forward strand.
AGAAGGCAACACTGTTACAATAGAAAGTCACAATTACAAAAGCTGAAGGAAAAAGATGACAAAATGCTGCAATCCTACAACGCTTCATGAGCTACAATATCTATGATCTGGAACATTCGCTGCCAAAGCGGTAAAGGTCCTGCACATAGTAACATAGTAAGCCCAAAAAATAATGCAACAATATACCTTTACCTTTGAAGAAGGCAGCACTGCCATGAATAAAGAATGAAGGCATAAAAAAATGCAATAAATAAGTGACTGGAGCTAAAGTTATGATGTGGGCACCGGGGAGTGCAAAAAAAGATGTCTGTTTCTGGTCCTCTGATTGATCACCTACCTTATTTGACCGACACACCCCACCATCCTGTACACATGTATATTTGGCTCAGGCTGCTTTCACACTGGCAAATTTGGAAATCCGTGTCCATCAGTTTTGAAATGGATGACCATTGATCTGTTATGGCCTTCTTACGGTGACAGATTGGTTCTAAGGTGGCCATCCGTGTGTCTCTGTTTTGTCACGGATCCTTTGTTGTCCGCATTTTTCATGTACCCAGAAATGGAAACTGTTCCGTTTCTGGGCTTCCTCGGAAATCACAGACACAGACCCGTTGAGTGTGTATGAAATTAAAATAGAGCTCTATGGAGGACTGATCAGTACGGATCCATGAAAACAACAGATCCATGAAACCGATCCATTTTCCTGTACTGAGCATGCTCAGAAGCAAGGTACAGCTCCTACCACCCCCATCTCTGGTGATTGATGACGGATCCGTTAAAAAAAATGTTCCGTGAACATCCATTGGCATCCTTTTGCACAGATACATAACTGATCATGACTATACATGAATTTCATGTAACCACACGGATTTGCAAATCTGCCAGTGTGAAAGCAGCCTTAGAATTTTATCAACAGGGTGAGAGGAAACAGCTTCTGCCAATCTCACCAAAGACATAAGCCATCGTCCAATGCCAAAGGATAGAGCATGTTGAAGTCTTTTTTCCATCTGACATCTACCATCGGAGAAGAGATCGAGCACCTCCTCCGCCCCCACATATAGGAAAGGCAGAGGGTCCCTCTGAGATCGGCAAGTTCATCTGCCATTCAGGCTTTATAATGGTTGCATTTATAGCAGAAATATACAATACCGTTCAAAAGTTTAGGGTCACTTAGAAATTTCCTTATTTTTTAAAGAAAAGCACTTTTTTTTCAATGAAGTTAACATTAAATGAATCAGAAATACACTCTATACATTGTTAATGTGGTGAATGACTATTCTAGCTGCAAACGTCTGGTTTTTAATGCAATATCTACATAGGTTTATATAGGCCCATTTCCAACAATCACCACTCCAGTGTTTTATTGGTACATTTGTATTTGCTAACTGTGTAAGAAGGCCAATAGATGTGTAGAAAACCCTAGAAAACCCTTGTACAAGTATGTTAGCACAGCTGAAAATGGTTTGGCTGATTAGAGAAGCTATAAAACTGACCTTCCTTTGAGCTAGTTGAGAATCTGGAGCATTACAACTGTTTATTCTATGAAACTCTCAAAATGGCCAGAAAAAGAGAACTTTTTACCTCAGCAAATTAACAGCTAGAATGCCAAAGGCCTGCAATGCTGTAATTGCTGCAAAGGGAGCATTGCTGCAAAGTTTGAAGGAGAAAATGTATATTTCAAATAAAAATCATTATTTCTAACCTTGTCAATGTCTGGACTATATTCTCTATTCATTTTGCAACTCAGTTGATAAATAAAAGTCTGAGTTTTCATGGAAAAGACAAAATTGTCTCGGTGACCCCAAACTGACTTGAGGGGATGGCTACTATGGTCAGAGTGACTGGGTGAAGGAGTGCAGCTGGATGGCTGAAGCTAGCGGGTAGCAAGACTCTGGTAGCAGAGGGGTGCAGTCTGGTATACGTCACAGCATGTGCAGAGAGATGAAGACTGGTATTCGGGATAGCAAATGCTGAATTAGGAATACTAAATATAGAAGATCTTCAAACCCAGTTCTACTGTCATACAGAAAATGTAATCCATTCACATTTAATTTGCAAGACAAGGTCCTACCAGTATTAATTAGTGCCACTCAACTGTAAGTTAAGCAAATAATGCAGCGATCAATTATGTTTGTCACTTGTATACGAGGCCAAGAAGGTCATCTTCTTTGGACTAAAGGCCGAAGACATGACACGAATATTAATTGGACCTTATAATAACCTGAAATGAAAGTGCAACTAAACTTTATTGTTTCTATACCTTTTTGCTCCCATGTTGATCGGGAAGGCATTCCAGATCCTCAGACCCAACTAAGATTGAAACCACTGGGCAAAAACAATCTAATACATGAAAACACTCTTAATGGTATCAGGCTGGATATAATCCTACAGCTGGCGGTTCTACGCCATGTGTTCACTCCTCCCCACTGCTGAGGCTTGCGTTCACTGCACAGGTCTCCTGGGAGCACGCTTAGGCGGCTTACGCCACATCCTGCATATTTTTAAATGACAAGTGCACACTATACCGGAAGTGCACAGTGTACTTAAAGCACATTCCCCCATTGGGAGGTGCCTGAGCAATGCGGCCTACCCCTTAGTGGCGTTGCTAGTTCTTAGGTCCCCGACCTGTATACCTGAACCCTGTGCTTGTTATCCTGTGACTTTACCTGCTAACCCTGTGTCTCGTCCTAGAATCCTGCACCTGTTCGTAACTGCTGTGCATTAACCAGTCTGTACCTGCTGTCACTTGCTATCCCAAATACCAGTCTTCATCTCTCTGCACATGCTGTGACGTATACCAGACTGCACCCCTCTGCTACCAGAGTCTTGCTACCTGCTAGCTTCAGCCATCCAGCTGCACTCCTTCACCCAGTCACTCTGACCATAGTAACCATCCCCTCAAGTCAGTTGCTGTGGAATCGAGACCCCCCCAGGGCTGCACTTGGAGACCACCCACCAGCTAAGCCTATTTCCACCTCCTATTGCTATAGTAGAAGTATTGGTGTCCCTGCCAAGCTCACTGTTCTGGATGGTGATTGGTGTCACTGACCAGTCGGTCCACTTCCAGACGCTTGCCCTCCTGGCATGTGTAATAATTAGTATGTCCATGCACGAGATGAGCACTTTTTTTTCTGGTGAGCTGAGCTTTTCAAGTTCCATAAAACCCCAAAAGATTTAAAAAGTTAAGTTGCACCTTAAACTATCTTAACCCTAATGGCCACTTTACACGCGGCAACAGGAAGATAGAAAACGGCAGGTGTCGGAGACAATTGTACCTTTTACCTTCAAAACACCTTGAAGTGGCTGCGTGTAATTCAGGTATCTGCAAGGTGTTTTGAAGGTAAAAGGTACAATTGTCTCCGACACCTGCCGTTTTCTATCTTCCTGTTGCAGCGTGTAAAGTGGCCATTAGCCATAAGAATATAACCATTGTAAGATCGCCCATTAGATTATTTACCATGTAGGTAGCAATCTCTTCCGGTGCATCACCATCCAAGTCAAATTTGAAGGTTACCATTTTATGGTTGTGTGTTTCTAGTTGGCATTCTACCATTTTGTCTCCAGTGTTAGAAACCTATAGAAAATAAAAAAAAAATACATGAAAAAAGTATCATCCGAAAAAAATGTGAGATTCCAATGGGAAACTGTGTCTAAAGGAAGAAATAAATTGTTAAAATTTGTGGAAGATTCATTTTTCATACACTGATTATTAAATTTAGCAATATCCTGAATTTCAATATAATAGGAGTGTGAGGGTAGATAAATCAGTGATTCTTTCCCACAGATCACTCTTTTTACACTGTCATTCTGGTCTTAATTTCATTATTAGGCATGGTCTTACATTGAGAATGGTCAGTTTGGGTTTATTGGTCTTTTCCTGCCGAGAGCGAGTACGAGACGACCTCCGGTGATGTTTCCTTGCTGGTTTTCCATCTTGTTTGCCGCTGCCATGAATGCCCTCATACCCATCGCTCATTTCTTTACCAGATGCTGCATCAGAACCTACATAGCTATAAGAGGAGACATAAACATGTGGACTTACACAGTCATCAACTAAAATTAAAAAAAAAAAAGTGACATATTTAGCAGTTAAAGACACAGTGCAGCTAATTTTTCCATAGCTGCACCCGCCACGTGACTGTATCACTTTGCACTCCTCTTAAACAGTGTACTTAATTCCCTAAAGCTCACCCCCCTGCTTTCTTTTCTTTAACCTTCATCTTGATTCCCAAATTTCCCCCTACATCTTATTCCTTTATGCTATGAATCCTGATGCATCTGCACCACATCACCTCACCAGTCAGCACCAGTACCATCTTTGCTGTGGCAGCACGGTGATTGTCCTTTCCTTCATTTTGACTTATATAAGTTAATACATTATAAGTAAACAGAAGGCTAAGCTGAACCCATGCTTTATAACTGTGTGACAGGAGTTGTCTAATTATCATCAGTAACTGCAATAGGAGTTTCTGTCCCCACTGTTGATAACTTCACGGGTATATAGTCCATGCAGTTTCATTGACCAGGAACTTGATGGTGACCCCTCTTCAGAAAACATTAAGACATGTAATTCAATTACTGAGGAGAAGGAAGACCTTACATTTTCAGATGGAAAAAGCAACTAAACAGTAAACTAAAACCAGCTAAATATTATATATATATATATATATATATATATATATATATATATATATATATAACTGGTACACAATGAGTAAAACAAAATTACTGGAATGCTACTATAAAGTTGACTGATTCAAAGACAATGTTAAAAGAAGAACTACCATTATAATAATACCAGCAGTAATGAGCTGAACTCATTAAGTTACTGTCCTGTACCTGCACAAAGGTGGAGCAACAAAGGAAGTGGCCGTGTGTATAAATCACACAAAGACCATTGATCTCCGATGCACATACATTTCCTTCATTTACACAGCGGGAGAGTGGGGTTATTTTTTTACCTTCATAATTTAATAGTTTGCCTTTCAAAAAAAATTTACAAAAAGGTTAAACATCCCTTGGATTTATACATCTTTTTATTTATTTAATTTTTTGTTTTAAACCAAAGCCAGGAGGGGATCTAGAACTGTCCACCGTTAAAGAAAAAAGATCATACGGTTTCATGTACCATGGACAAATAAGGTGGAAATAACCATATGAGAGGACTCCGCAGTTGAAAAGCGCACAGTGGGGTAACTTGAAGCTCATGGACTCCAATGTGAAAGCTCCAAAGGGGCACCCAATTATTACAAATCTTTAATACCAATTGTGTTTTCCCTATAAGCTAAATGGATTTAGGGCTCCATGGCACAGGTGCGACTGCAATCCCTAAACTTATTGTTGTTATGCCCCTGGTGGCACCGCTCTTGAGTCACACATGGTTCCAGCACTTCAGGAACACTACTATAGGCTTTAGAACCCAAACAAAAATGTAGGCGACAGAAGCAAGCATCTAGGTTCATCGGTTGTCTGGTTTCAGGCTTTTTTTTTTAATCATAAGTGCTGGAGCAGACACAGACAGAAGAGGCCCCTTAGCTTTGGACTCCTATGTGGGTGCACAGGTTGCACCAATGGTATGTCCACCCATACAAAAGTTGCATTGTGAACATAACTCCAGAGAATTGAGCTGAAAATGTTGCATGTTTAAGTAAATAATAGACATGTGTTTTCCATCCTTTGATGGGTTGGAGCGCTGCTTTTTCCCTTTTTTCTCGAAATACGGTGAACAGACAGAATTTATAAGACCACAATATAGACCGTACTCACTTCTCACAGTTTTGATTTGAGGCCAGTAGAGTCTCTTGTAACAAGGTATCCTAAAGGAAAATGATAAACGCAACATTATAAAATTGGGGTCGACCATGTACATAACCTACTTTCTAATTTAAAATGTAAAACAAAAAAAAAAAGCACCTCAAGACTGGGGTCTACATATGAGCGGATTGCTGGACCTTGCTGTTCAGCAAAAGTTGCCTCGGTTGCGGCATGTGGGTAAGATACTTGTGCAAGTGGATCTTGCCCTTGCATAGGAGGGGGAGTATCATTTGGGAGATGCACAGGCGGCGACATCACCGATGCAACTGGCATCATTGCTATGGAAGAGCCCAGGTCCACTGAATACTGCGGAAGACCAATGACCTGTACAACATGGGGGGCAGAATTTATATTAAGTCACTTTAAATTCAGAAACACAGCCTGCTAAACAAATATTAGCAGGTATAGGAAAGCAATGGTAAAAAATAATTAAAAAAACCTTAAGATAAAAATACAAAAGTAACTTCTGTAAGGAAGTCGACTATGTCCATTATGTCCATACCTCACTGAGCAATTGTGCCAATCCCAAAATGAAAACTCCTAAATGCAATAGTTTGGTAAATTAACAGATCTTTAAAATGATGATGTGTAATGAAAAGGATACAAAAAAGATTAAAAAAGATCACACATGCCAGGTATCAGCATATGTATCTTTTGTAATTAAAAGGGGATGTTCAATCTATAAACCATTCTTGACATGCACCTTTCAGTAAAGGGTCTGCCATGTACAGAATGTAAAGTAGTGGTACATTTTGCATCAGTAATTTGTGAACTGTAGAATAGCGAGTCAAGGTTTATGAAAAAAATGTTGGGTAGCTCAGAGACCCACCTGAAAGATATGAGCCACTAACAAAAGATCATCCCACCCATTCCAAAAAAATAACATGACTTATCAAGTAAAAATAATCCCAAAATACTATCTGCCATCACTAATGTATCCACCTGAAGGTAGTGCGTAATGTGTATGACTGTAGTGGACTTGAGGTAAGGCAGACTTATTAAATCTCCACCCTGCTCATCTCACACACTTCCATCCCCTTGTGGTTTCTCATCACCACCCTGTAGGTTATAACTAAGAAATCATGGGAGACCAACACACATGAGTATTGTGGTTATCACAGCTGTGCACTGTTTTTATTCTTAATTACATTTTGGATGAGACATTTGCCAAATATTACATGTAAGGCTGCCTTCACACTGCATGATTTGAGATCCGTGTCTTACCTTTTTAAAACGGATAGCCACGGATCACTTTTGGCCTCCCATGTATCCCTACGGGCATGGATTGGTCCTAAGTGGTCATCCGTGTGTGTCAGGTTTGTCACTGATCCGTTTGTGTCAGTTTTTCTCATGCACCCAGAATCGGAGACTGTTCTGATTTTGAGCTGCCTTGACACAAACGGACAAAGACACGGACCCATAGTGTCCATGTCAAATAACATGGATGTCTATGGAACACAGATCCGTACGGATGTGTGAAAAAAACAGATCTGTGAAATGGATCAGTTTTTCTGTACTGAGCATGCTCAGAAGCAAAGTACAGCTCCTCCCACCCCTATCTCTGCTAACTGATGACGGAAAAAAAAAAAGGCCCATGGGTATCTGTTGGCATCCGTTTGAACAGATCAGTGCCTGTCGTGTGGTACCATGAAATTCAAGGAGCCACACTGATGTGAAAATTATGCAGTGTGAAGGAAGCCTTATGTCTATGTAATGCCAGTGCCTCTAGGAGATAGGACTTCAAGTGGCCACACAGAAAAAAGTTCCTACAAAGTGAACACTTCTTGGACATTGTCCAATGCCAAAATTTGGCACTACATCAAGGGAAGGTGGTAAAAGTTCAACCCCCCAAAAAGCTAAATGGACATTAGTTAAGACTAGAGACAAAATGAACCACTATGATGCATTCTGACACCTGTATCCACATCCCCATGTAATGTAAACATGTAACACATACAACCGACATGTTCCAACAATCAAACATGCCAGCATGCCCTTTCTAAAAAAAAAGGGCATCCTATGTGTATGACACCGTTTTCCTCTACCGAATTGTGATCTCTCAGACCTACCGATTGTGTCCTTGCCTATGCCCCTGTATTCGAAAAGAGTTGGGCTTCTGTTATTGTTTCATTTAGTTGACACTAAACAGAAATTACAGGGATTTTACAAAGTATTACCTGGTTCCCAGCCCAAGATGTAGTCTGATCGGGAGGATGGGTTATGCTCAGATGATGTGACTGAGGAGGAAGTGGATGGGTTTGCTGTGACACGGGCGGAATACTTGGTGAGTGATGAATCGAAGGGACATCACTCTGAATGATCTGTTGAAAGGAAGCTTGGTACGCCTGTGTTTGGGGATTCATTGGCAGCGGTTGTGGGGTTGGTAATCCAGGCCCACCAGGGGCAATCACAGCTAACAAAGGGACAGGAGCCACCTGTATATTTTGCATAAGATTTGTCTCATAAGGTATCACCAATTGCGGATTGACTATTTGCCCTGTTGGCGGCCCTGCAGGAGTCACAGGAAGGTTGGACATAACCACACCTGGAGGGAAATACTGACAGGGAGCAGGCAGGGGAGTGATACAGACAGCAGGTAAGTCAGAGAGATTGGCAGGGATGCTCTCGAATCCTGTTAGAGGAGTAACTGCTGGAATGAGAGGATACGGAGGAAGCTGAAAAACAATGCACAAAACAAAAAAAAAAATAATTATTGCACATAATCCATCATAACATAACTAATGAAAACTGTGCTCTTCATTTATAGCCAAGGCAGGCTCAGCGGATAAATGCCACTTGGAAATGCAAAATTAAATTTACAAAAGAACAAAAGCACTAAGAAAAATTCAGTACTAAACAATTACTGAAATTACACTGAAGCTTGCCAAAAAAGTGTATTCTAGATTGTCAAAAACTCAGTACTGCACTATTTAAAAGGGGTTATCCACATGTGCGGACTTTTTTTTCTACTTTAAGGGCATTAGTCAGTAGGATAAACTTTCCTAATATGTTTATATGGGCATGCAGGTAACTGAAAATTGAATAAAATGATATCTTGACATATGTGCTCTGATGTTAATTCCAGAGAAATTTACATTAGAGTTGCTAAAACCTACGAATGAGACATAGATCTCCTGAGAGTCTGCTTCAGGGGGCTTTTCATTTTACCCCTGAAGGACAATGACCAATCCGAAAGCAAAAAGCAACATACAGGGGAAAGAAGATGACGTCCCCAAAATAGTTTAAAACAGGTTTCTGAGGGTGAGACATGCAATGACAGACAGTCTGATCTCCTCACTTTCCTAGCTGCTGGGCTGTGTGTGATTGCAGACAGCTTGGTGTAAAGCAGAGATGAGTGTAATTAATAACACTTCTTCATCTTTCATCCCAGAAGTCAGTGTGAGGGGAGGAGCAGGACAGCAGAGTTGAGCTTTGTCCCATTGCAAACACTTCTAGCGCTCCTTTCACAGTGCTGTAACCTCAACTGTACTTTTCTTCCCCTCAATGGCTGTTGTGATGAAAGCTGAAGAAGTGTTAGTAATCACAATCATGTTCTTCTCCAGGCACGTTGTAATTACACACAGCTCTGTATGAAAGTACATGAGCTTAGACTGTCTGTCATTGCATGTCTTCACCTGAGAAACCTGCTCCGAGATATTGTGGGGGCGTGTTCTTTTCTATGCACTTTGATGCCTGCTTATGACTGGTTGAAATAATACAGGGGGAAAAAGTACACTCCCCAAAAGGCAAACTCTTGAGGAGAACTACGTCAAGCCCAAAGAACTTAATATTAATGTAAACATGGATGTCTATGGAATAAGACATCAGATCACTGATATTAACCCCTTCACCCCTGTGTGATTTTCCATTTTCCGTTATTTCCTCTGATTAATTGATTTTATATTTTATAGTTCGGGCATTTCTGATTGTGGCAATACTAAATGTGTGTATATTTTTTATTTTTTAAATAGTTTTATTTTCAGTGGAGCAAAAGGAAGGTGATTTGAAATTTTATTTTTTTTTTCATATACTTATAAACTTTATTTTCTTTTTCATTACTTTACTTTTCCCACTAGAGGGCCTCAGTGCTCCACAGGCTATTGGCTTCTCTTATGTTTGGATGGGCTACATCACATCTGAACATAAGAGGAAATGATCACTCCCTGCCGGTGAGGTCACTGGGTCATCACCAGCCGGAAACGGTTCAGGACAGCTTCCAAGGTCATCAGAAGACTCCGGGCTGTCCACATAATAGCGGAGGTCCCATGATCGCTTCGTAGGACCTCTGATCACGGCGAAGAATGGTGCAATCCCTGCCGCGGGATTTTGGATCGCGCTGTCAGTCACTGATAATGCGATCCAAAGGGTTAACACCACCGATCGGATTGCTGAACTGATCGGTGGTGTAGCTACACATCTGAGCTGACGAGATCAGTTGAGATGTGTCGGAGGATGCAAGCTCAGTGCGTGAGCTCGCATCAGCTTGCACGTCACAGCCAAGGACATATATATACGCGTCCTTGATTGTGAAGGGGTTAAAGTTATTTTATTCAACTTTCTATGACCTGTATGTCCATACAGAAGGGTTAGAAGGGTTAATCCTTCTGACAGATTTCGTTTAAATGCATGTATTTGCGGCTAAAAATCAAGTTATAAATTTTCCCACTGGACCAATAGAATTAGCTCACAGATAGATTTTTAGCTAACCCATTCTGTCTACAGCAAGACAATTGCAAAAAACATACAGAAGGCAAATGGTGCAAAATTTTTACATTAAACCCAATTAGATATTAACCAAATACACATTCATTTATGAAAAAATAATGTCTCCAAAAGTGGAAAACCCTTTAAACAAATCAAAGATTTTACTCCTGATTTAGACTGATCATTTAAAAATGTATTACCCATTATTGGTGCAGTAAGAAACCCTTTCCAATACATTTTGGGTTACCTTGGTGTGGCTGTAAACAGGTGAAAAATACTTCTTTGAAATGTTTTACTGAAATTGCAGCATTGTATTGTGTCTAAATAAGAATAGTGCCCCTACAGCTTCAGTCCTATAAGTATGTATCTAAACCAGGGGCATGCCGCTGTACGGTATGGTAATACGGATTCGAGTGTGGCTCTGATTAATTGGACAGTGACTTGTTGGGCTTTCCTGTAAAACTATCTTCCTGCAGCCACCGCTAGATGGGACTTACTGCATACAGTTTTACTATTGAGGTCAATACAGCGACAGTAGTCAGTTTACTCTAAAGCACCCTCTAGTGGTGGCTTCAGGTAGCCAAGATGTTTATTGTCTAAGAAGGCAAAAATAAAAAATGACCAGAGATCACTACAAAAATGTATTAAGAAGGTAATCAGCACAGAATAATTAACCTATGCAGAAATATAGTTGAATAAATGGTGCTCAAGAGTAGACTTTAACATTTTAAGGTATTTCCGGTTATATTACATTTTCTAGACAAGTAATGCCATAATTAAAAAATATAAGACAGCAAAAACTTAGTGGAAATGTGCCAGGATTAATTTAATACATTAAAATAGCCATTGTATAGGTCTACGCAAATCAAAGTTTCTATTGTAGATAAATAATTAAAACAGTGTAAGGAGAAAACAAATACAGAGTTTCTGCATCACTAAAGAAGTTGATTCCATAGCTCTGCGTAGCAGAACGATGAATCAAACAAAGTTAAAAGAAAGACTACAGGTGTCTGTACCTGGGATGCAGGTACCTGGTGCTGTTGCAATGGTATCGTGGTGATCTGTAGAGGTTTCAGTGGTGCTGGAGAGTGCGAAGGCTGGTACTGTGGGTACGGATGGGAGGTAGGCTGCATAGGACAGACCGTCTGCCCGGCTGGAATTTGCTGTATAATAGCTTGGTGTTGAACTGGCTGCTGTTAAGCAATAACAAAGAAAGAGAAGATACAACTAAGTTAGCAAAGCTCTAAAACCATTGTGAAATACAGGGAAAATATTTTCTCACACTGCGGTTCAGCAGACAATTTAGTAATCGGTGGCTGTCGGATGAGAGCTCTGCGGACCGCCTCTTACCCGATGGCATCCCCAGCTCTTTTTTTGCTGTGCTGTCCTTGCACATTGTTAATGTGGTGCCCCTATGGCAAGGCGCCACAGAGAGGTACTGCACCCCAAACAGAAGGTGTACTGCCTCCATAACCGTGGCTATGGAGGACCCAACAAAGTCTACACCCAACACCCATAGAATAGGCCACCTAAGTACAGGGGACCATATATTCAGTAGGTCCCAAGGGGTGGAGCCTAGATGAGCAGGAGACGAGGAGTGACAGTTAGAAGACTAGTCAGGCAGATGGTGTAAGACAGCAGAGAAGACAGACGCAGGGGATCCTGCGACCGTGACAGGAGGGCACCTCTAAGGAGAGGGGTGACCTAGACGGAGAAGGGGGCCACTCCAGGAGTGGTCGGAGCCAGTTAGAGACCCAGGTCATCACCGGTACACTGGAACCGAGGAGGTTAGTTACGGTCTATCCCTAACCGCAGACCGGCAGGCCATGGGCCCGACATATGGGTACCTTTACACACCGCAACCGCGGCAAGGAATCCTGATGGCGATATGTCGCCCTGCAACAATCGCCGTGAAAATCCCTCCCAGTTGCGGCATGTATTTGGGGAATTTTGCGGCGATAAATCGCCTCTCGCCTGTCACCTGATTATTGAGCACTGCTCTAAAATCAGAGGCAATCATGAAGGTGAGATTTCCGGGTTTTGGTGTGTGATAGGGTGATAGTGATGGAATCTGCGTCGCCTATTGATTTCCCGTAGGCGTGCCACAGCGTGTTAAGAGTCCGCACCCCGTCTGCGATGATTGGTGGTGGCTACTGTGTTCCCATTGGATGTTAGTTGACAGAGCTGTCTGTTCAGCACCACACACATCTTCACTTATACAACCGTACGCAAACAGTTCATTTATTTGCGCCATAGATGCGCGCAAGCTATGTCATCCGCGTGTATTCATCTGCGCTGTGTCGAGTATAGTGCCACATGACACCTCAGATTTTGCCCTACACATCGTACATCGGTGGCATGGGCCACGCACTACGATCACCCTACGCGGTGTGAATTAGGTGACGCTGATGGGTACATTATACTGCTCCCACTCCGCCGGCGTCGACCTTGTTAGCGGCCTAAACTTTGTTTTGCGGCGTCAGTGTGTGTGGTGACGTCATGACGTTTCTGCTCGTTCCTCCCTGCCTACTAGGTGCCTGCCCCTCCCCTGCACATAGGACAAAAGTCATGGCTGCTGCACAGCACGCAGCCACATGGGGTCTGGCAGAGCTAATGGTTCTGATAGACCTGTGTGACCGCCATGACTACTGGTGTCACCAGCATCACTGGCACCCACGGCTGCGCAAGCGCAGTATACTGAGGAGGATCCAGCGGGCCCTGCTTCAGAAACTGGGGGTGGAGAGGACATGCAAGCAGATAATGAAAAAGCCTGCAGACCTCAAGCAAAATTGCCCAGGGAAAATTGCTGACATTCGTGCCCGGATTGCCAGGCTGCGTGGTGAGTATGTGGCAATGACAAACACACACCGGCAACCATAATACTCTAAACACTACACAACCATCATGTGGTATTGTGTCATGGCACATAGTGTGCCCTAAGCCACCATGTGGATCTGCAATGCGCATCTGCATGTTGGTCACAATGCAACATGAGTTAGTTAGGCCCCTTTCACATCAGCAGTAATCACTGATCGCGGCAGTTCTGGTGAAAAAACCGCAACTGCCGCGATTACCGTATAACGGCTGCACTTGCGGTTCACCTGTCTTAAAACAGAAGTCTGACCGCGTTTTTTTCGTGGCCGCATCTGCCGCAAGTGCCGAAACCGCAACTATACTGCACTTGCCGCAAGCCCCATAGACATTGCATGGGGCTTGCCGCAGGTGAACCGCAAGTGCAGCCGTTATGTGGTAATCGCGGCAGTTGCGGTTTTGTCACCGCAACTGCCGCGATCAGCGATTACCCCTGATGTGAAGAGGGTCTTAGTTTTTTTTGGTTCTGTACTCTCAAATGTTTGGGTTTGCCCATTATTTCTCATCATGTTGTATCTATTAGTGGGATGTTTAGACTTCTGTTTTAAGTGTTTTGTGTGTGTTGTTCAACATAATTTTTTTGTGCACAAAAAGTCAAACTAAAAAAAAAACAAAAAACGAACTACCTGTGTGTGTCGTTACTTTGAATCCAGGGCAGTTGCACATAGCTTTATGCTGTGAACAGAGGTATGTGATCCGTGACATGGGATTGATGGGTCTGTGCAGCATTGTGTGGTAATGTCCAGTACACAGGTCCAGCCTTTTGGGCCACACTATGCCGTGACTGTGTGTACATGTCCATTAAGATGTGTTTGGCCATATGGGAACGTGTCCACACACGTGGAGAATGCAATGGTGTTTGTGGGGGATGTAGGTGCACGCCAGTACACACACGCAAACATGTATACACACACATAGTTCAGTTCAGCAATGGCGTGGACCAATGCAGGCACATATGTGCATAATGTGGTTTGTATCTTACCGCCATCAGCTACAGACGCACACATCGCCATTGTGTAGTGTAAGACACTGTCCTGCACAACACCGCTCCTGTGTGACGCTTTTGCGCTTCGAAAGTGTGTTGCAGCAGCCAGTATTGACGACATGAGCGTGTATTAATGACAAACTGATAGACAATGGCGTCATGTATTAGCCAGCCTTCCAATCGTAACGCTGTTGCGTTGTCCAATGAGCGTCTTTGGGGGTGGTGTAAACCACTGTGGCACGCCTATGTCCTCACCGCGCTAAACATGTACGCCCACATTGCTTTTGGGATTGCGGTGTGTGAAGCGGCGAGGGAAGTCGACCGGATTGTTTCCGCTGTGGGTGAGGCGATTTCCGGGGCGACACATCGCCTTAGGTTCAGGGCGAAATTGCGGTGTGTAATTCCACCATAGGCAATCTGAGGCAAGCATGAAAAACCTTGCATGCGCACGTTAGATCGCCTCATAGCGCCAGCCGAGATTGCGGCGTGTAAAGGTACCCTTAGGGAGCCACAGCAACCATCAAGCAGTCCAACATCAGTCCCATAGCTGGGTTCACGACGCTGAGAAGTAGAGAGACTTTAGGTAACAGACCCCGAGGGCTAGAGACTAGACTCACGAGTGGGAGTACAGAAGACCATCAGGGCACAGGAGGGAAAAGGACCAGGAGAGCCATTTTAAGGGCACCTCTGACAGACTCTGGAAATGCCTCCAAAAATCCGCGGCTATGGCTCCCGGTTAACCCAGACTGTACCGTATACCGATTTCACCTCGTGCAAGTAAAGAGCTGTTTGAGCTGATCTGGTGTCTGGTCTCCTTTCATCCGTCGCCCGGAGGGCCTCTGCAGCATCACAGAGGTGAGGACTACGACTCCCATCTTCCACCCTGCTGCCCTGTGGTAAAGCTCCGCCTGTAGAGAGCTGTACTACCAAAGCTGCATTCCCATCACCTCAGCGGCCGGATGCAGCGCTGGTAACCCTATTACCAGGTACCACAGGTAGTGTCACATTACAATTCCCCCATCATCATCCCCAGCCACCATTGAGGGTCAAGGCCATGGAACCGGGAACCGACAAGACATGATCCCCACTAAAGTAACCACCTGTCCCGGTATCCGAGTACCCCCTACCCTGTCGACCGACTCACTAACATTGGGGCAAGAAGCACATGTGACATCACACTAGGCCAGCTAATCAAAAGAAGAGCTGTGGGTGTCAAGAGGAGGTTCCAGGACAGTAAAAATTGGTCACTTTTTGCCCTGTCTGTAAGACAAATTTAAAGATTCTGTGATTTTTTTTTTTACAGCTGAAGAAACATATACAGATTATTCTCATTGTTATTATCAATATTTTTCAGTTTACAGTGAATGAAGCGGATTTGTTCATATCAGAATTATGGAAAGTAGACAAAGTAGCACTTATAATAATATTTTTTATGTTTTTTAATGTGTCTGTAAATTTTTTTTGACTGACAGTGATTCTTTGAGGAGTTTAAAAAAAATAAAAAGTCAAGTTGGCAAACCTTAAGCTCATAATGTAGCGGGATAGTGACTGAAAGGGCCTCTTAATATGGTGGTTATGGTGTTCTCCGCAAGGAGTCCACCCCAGGGCTAGGTCCTTCCCTGGAGGGATATCTGGCTAATCCTGTATTTGAGACTCTTAAACGAGGCTCCACGGACTCCATTTGCATATTCAAATTCCCAGGGGGCAATGCACCATGAATTTCACTGTGTTTGAAGAGCATAGTGTTTTGCTGGCTGCCCGCAATGTTTTCCTTGACTGGTCTCCCTAAGATCAGTGAGTGCTTTGTGATGTTGGTCTACCAGGCATTGCTCCCACCTAGCCAGAATCCTACTCCACACTGATGAGGTGCAATTCCCCGAAACAACAGTCTGTGGATGGATACTTGGCTTTGGTAATTCCCTTGTCATATCCTTAAGCTCGTAACTCAGCGGGATAGTGACTGAAAGGCCACTTAATACAGTGCTTATGGTGGTCTCCGTAAGGATTCCACCCCAGGGCTAGGTTCTTCCCTGGAGGGATATCTGGCTAGTCCCGTGTTTGAGTCTCTTAAACGAGGCTCCACGGACTCCATTTGCAAGTTGACAAACCTGGCCCAGTGACCACAAGAGAGTGACCTGGCTGCTAGTACCAATACTGTAAATGATATGCATCATATTTAGTTTTGCATGGCCATACAGTGCGAGTGAGAAACACTTTATGTAGCTGATCTCCGATATGGGTAGTAGTGGGCTTTCTTAACATGAGATCCCATTTTTTCTTTTTAATTTAAAAGGCAGATTTCCCATAAATAGTATATGACATAATGAATGGATAATGACATGATGCTCTGAAGCAGAGCGTAATACAGATTCCTCTCTTACCTGGCTGGATAATGCAGGAGTGTTAGACCCAAAGTGAGCAGAGGTCGGTTGTACAACTGAGTAAGAAGTGCTTGGATCTTGGTAATGATGTTGTAGCAGTCCAGTGTGTAATGTGGAGGTGCTAGAGACCCCATGCTAGAACATAAACGGAATAATTAATGTGATCTCATTATCTTACCTTTATGCTTTTCAAACAGTAGGTGCAAGCAAAATATTATAAACTATAAAAACATTTTTAAAAAGTATAAAACTGTTAAAGAACATGAGATGTTTCCAAAGCGGACACACCAGGACTTGGCTTCAGCGTGTCCAGGATCAAAAATGTCACTGACCTTCCCTCTAAGAATAGAAAATACTTTCCAGTTTTGCTGTGCGAGAACCCAACTAGACAAAGCAACTCATCGATGACCTAGCAACATAATTAACAGCACATCCCAAGCTAAAGCATTCTCATAGTGGAAACAGGTCACATCATAAATATAAAAACATACAGTATTAATATGTTTTTTGATTCTTAGCACAGATAAAGCAGACAGCTATGGGCTGCCACCCCCAGCTGCCTGGTTTTACCTTGGCTGGCAATTAAAACACAAGGAAACTTTTTTTTTTTAATTATTAAAATAAAGAAAAAACAAATGTGTGGGCTCCCGCTGTATTTTGTTCGCCAGACAACGTAAAACCAGGCAGCTGGGGTTCTCAGCGTGGTAAGGCAGAATTGTTCTGAGCTTCCCACGCTGAAAACTGCAGCCCGCAGCCACCCCTGAAAATGGTGCATTCATCGCAGCGCCATTTCTAGGTGCTTTACCTGGCTCTTCCAGCGGCCCTGGTGGTGGTGGCATGCTAGGTAATAGTGAGGTTTGATTTGTCAGGTGGTATCAGCTTTGATTTGTCAGGTGGTATTAAGCCTGACATTCATGATGTCAGGGAAAATTAGACCCAGCCACTATGAATTTCTAGTAAACATTAAAAAAAAAAAAAAAAACAACAGAGATTTTTTTTTTATTACAATTACATACAAAATACATTTAAGGACTACATCTTTATTAGACAAAAAAAAAAAAACTCCCTCCAGTGTAATCCAGGCCTTCTTACTTAACCTCTGCAACATCTTTGCCAGCAGACAAACACCATCCGATAGCAAAGAGAGCAGGTACAGAATGACAGCCGAGTGCTGTGTGTGGAGCATGCTGAAATCGGCCGATTCATTCTACCATACTAGAATGTATGGGCTCTTACACGCATGTTCACTAATGTCTGCTCTGACTCAGTTTTTGTGTATATTCGACTTTACTAAATAAATCTGCTTTATCATACATGGGCGGATGCAGGATTTTCCTTCCTATGTGCCATATTCACTGCAAGATCCGGCTTGCTGGTATCTGTGCACCGCACCCTACTAGGTTTGGTTGACCTCATGAGGTGAGCTGCTTTGAACCTTTTTTCTTTTTCCTTGTTCATTTCAATTTAAAAACATTTAGAAAGATTAAAAAGCACAAATATATATTTTTGTTTCCCTGATCCAAAAGGTTACACAGTAATTGTGAAAGAAAAAATTCTTATAGGTGCAATGTTTCAGTTTACAGGCCCTTCATCAGGTGGGGGGAATGGCAGGAAGGTCATGGTGATCTCAGTGTGGACGACACAATGAGTAGTGTCACTTTAAACCTCAGACAATATTGGAGTGGTCTGAGGATATTGCTTCATAAATCTTTGGCTAAACTTCGATAAGGTCAAAGACTTCAAGTGACCCTACTTATGTCGTCTCACTGAGACCATCATTATTCTTCTGATATATCCAGCCATTTGCTCTTTCTGATGAAGGAGCTATGATGTGAAACGTTGCAGGTACAACTACACTCACAAGTGCGGTGTATCTTCTTGGAATAGGAAAACGAAAAGATCATTTGAGTCTTTGTTTTCCTATACGCCGCATTTGTGAATATACTTGTAACTGCAACATTTCGCATCTTAGCCGGTTTTGTCGGGCAGAGTCTAATGGCTGGATACATCAGAAGATCATAGTGGTTTCAGTAAGACGACATGAGTAGTGTCACTTTAAAGGCTCAGATCATATAGAAATTTAGACAAGGTTTTGGAGCAGTATGCTCAACCTTGCTCCAATATAGCCTGAGACGAAGTGTCACTACCCATTACAGTACGTCGTCTCACTGAGAACACCATGATCTTCTGATATATCCAGCAATTTGCCTCTGCCTGATGAAGGGGCTAAGATGCAAAATGTTGTAGTGTAGTCACAAATGAGGTATATTTTTTAAACAGAAAAAAAAATCTGAAAATAATTTTGAGGAAAACCTGAAATGATGGAGGGCAGTTCTCTGAAGTCTGTTAAACAATTGACCATCTCTACTGGAATGTGCGCCTCCCCCCTGGCTCTAACAGTTGTGCAGTCTGGCTAAACCTCCAATTCAATTATTATGGTGTCCAAAAAATTAAAATTTTAGAAAAAAACATTAGCTTTCATCTGGGCAATTTTTTTTTTTACTCTGCATTTTTCCACATTAGCTCTATTTTAAGCAGGATTACAACAAGCCAGTCAGCCCACAACATCACAGTTTAATGCCTTACACCTCTAGGTAACGGTGCGTGTTAACTTCCTTCCGACTTTGTCACTTTAAACATTTTCAATCAAAGTGGCAGATCGTGGAAGCTTGATGTCTTGGCACAGTAACCTTCAGCTGGAGGAACGGCAGGAGCCGAGGTTAATTTCCGCCTCTCGGAGAACGTTCTGTATCAACAGCTTAAAAATAGATTGCGGGACAGACACATGCATGAGCAGACAGGGCAATCCCATCTGATGGATGCTGAATATCCAGGGGCACAGGATTTGAATAATTGAATATCTTTTTTGGACAGACATCTGGAGACAGGAGTCGACTGCACATGGCCAAACGTGATTAAAAAATCTGCTCAGTAAATGAGCCAATTAAACAACTCAAAACGAGCAGCGAGTAACCTCGGCAATTTACTGACTATAATGTGTGTTCCCTTCCCTCTTTGCAAAAGGGCAGGAAATGCCTAGCAGGCTGCAATCACAGGAAGAAAATATTGGCTGATCTAAAGGCTCAGGAAAGTGGTTTCTGTCCGAGAGACCACATTTCACTGCCTAATTTATTGGTTGCAGTTTTTTGCTGAACGGGCATGTTTTTTAATTACGGCTCTCAATCAAACCGGCTAGGTTATTGCTTCATGCAGAGAGGAGATGAGAGGGGTTGGACGGTTTTGCAGCACTGCATGTGTAATCAGATGCAGCTTTACTATGACACTAGCTGTGGATGGTACTGAATGATCATTTTTTCTCCTATGCCTTTTTTAAACAAATCGGGTCTTTTAGTACCTGTGACAAAAGACACAATCTTTCAGTGAGGCTTTTGACTTTTGAGGTCAACATTTTAATATTTTTTTCTTTAAGTGTATGAAAATCGGGGCTAGACATCATTTTTGCAACTGGGTCTCAAACATTTTGTACTGTTTGCTTTCTATAGTGTTTGTATTGCGCTATAGTCTACAGCAGGGGTGGGGAACCTTTTTCTGCCCGGGGCCATTCGGAAATTTCTACCATTCTTCGGGGGCCGCGCAAAATTATCGACTTGAAAGTTACCGTGCTATATTTGGTTGAACAATCACCTCACCCTACTGCGGTGGCTGGAGCTGCTTCTCTTTCCCATGGCTGTGATGTTAGGTGATATTGATCATGGGATTTACAACTGCTTTCCCAGGTTTGATAAAGCCCTACACATGACATGATAGGCTGGGAGCATATACATCACAGGACAGGCTGAGACTGGGGCATAGACATCACAGGAGAGGCTGGGGGCATATACATGATAGGGGAGTCTAAGACTAGGGCATAGAGATCACTGGGGAGCTGGATTTAAAGGGCAGGAAGTTGGCAAACCGCGTCTGCCAACCCGAGCATGACGGTCTTCAGGAACCTGCCCTGGGACCGTGTAAAAGGTCACTGAGGGCCGCATGCGGCCCTGGGGCCTGAGGTTCCCCACCCCTGGTCTACAGAATGAGTTAAAGAGGACATTCGACCCCTCTGCTGCATGGCAATCTAAATGCAGCACTGAATGCAGCATGTCTGCTGCAGTCAGGGAAGGGGTCCCCCATGCGTCTGTGTACTGAGTACCCCAAGATATAGCCTTTGTAAAACATACAGTTAAAAGCCATGGAGGCAGTCAATGTGGCTGGAGGGAGCTCAATTGACTGTGGCCATTCCATTCCCCACTGCCTGTGTGTGCCGCCTCCTACTGTGCTGTTTATGCTTTGTCAGGGCAGGAATCTGGAGCTGACGTCGGGTCAAATGATTTGCATCCGCTCAGAGTGACAGAGAGCAGGAGAGGAGGAGGGCAAAGCCAGCACAGCCGAAGCACAGCCGAAGCAGCACAGACAGGCAGTGAGGGATGGAATGGCCATGGTCAATCATGGCGATGGATGAATTTCCAGCGGGTAGAAATAAAATACAGAACTAAAATTGGAAATCAATATTCATAGAAATGTCATTCATGTTAGAGGTGTAGTCCAGCCAAAAGAATTAGTTGCCTGTCCACTGGAATACAGTTAAGAGGCTGTGTGGCTATGGAGCATAAGGGTTTATGGGATCCTCTGCTCTAGAAATTGGTAAGCAACCCAATGGTAAAATTTCCAGTGCAGAACGAATCAATGTTTTTGGCTGGAATAATCCATTTTATTATGCTCTAAGTAATATAAAAAGTCCTACTTACTGCAGCAGCTTGCTGGTATTGGCCCATCTGGTGCTGAGGACTCTGTGATAGAGCCTGACCCTCAATGACGGGTGGGCTGTATACTCGCTGCACCGCCGGCGGGAGAGTATCTGGCAGAGAGGAATAAATGACGCTTTGCTGACTGCTTTGTGAATCCGAATATACCGTAGACCCCTGACCACTGTCAAATGTGCTGTCAGCTGCCAAAGCAAAGCCAGAACACATAAAAATTAAATAAAGTAACAAAAAAAAAAAAAAAACGCAAATAATATACAAGTTTTTTTTTAACAAATATACAAAGATGTATACAAAGTATTAAAATAGTGAGCTAATTGCTAACGTAAACCAAGGATCACATATTTTCAACTAAAGTCTTAAATAATATGGAAATTGGAAGATTTCTATGGCTTCTACGGCCATATACATGATAGATACTAATGTACACTGATTATTCTATATGGCAATGGAAAAGAAATAAACTTGAAGGGGTATTCCCATCCCAAGATCCTATATCAATATGTAGTAGGTGTTATAATAATAATTAGCAAATCCCTCCAATTAGAGATGTAGACTAGTTCTCCTGATTAGCTATGTCTCTTACCTCTTATTCAGGGTATTGCAGCTTAGGTATCCATGGTTAAGAGCATGCGCAACTATCTAACTGTTACTATATGACTGGTCATAACCATGGATACCAAGGCTGTAATGCCCTGCAGATGAGGTAACAGTCTTGGGTATATCCAGAGAACTATACTACATTTATAATTGGAGGTGTTTGCGAATATTATTAGACCTACTATGCATTGGGATAGGATCTTGGAAATAATAATAATTCATTAAATATATAAATGATGAGTTAGTCGACTGATGGGGTAGACAAGTCAAGGGTAGGGTTATCAAGAATTCACCGAAGATGTGCAATATGGGGTGAGCAATTCTGTGAAAAGGTAAGTATAGGTATAGACATTCCCATTATTGACAAGCTGTCCTCGGGGGCAGTTTTATTAGGCATAAACTCTTTCAGAAGAAATATATGAGATGAAGGCTCTGAAGGTTTAATTTCCATTCAAGGCTATAGATCACAATCTTGAAGTGGTATTCCCATCTTCAAGATCCTATACCACTATGTAGTAGGTCTAGTAATAAGAATAATACTAGGAAATACCTCCAATTAGAAATGTAGTGTAGTTCTCCTGATACAGCAATGTCTCTTACCTCATGTGCAGGGCATTACATCTTAGGCTAGTTTCACACTTCAGATTTTTTTAAATCAGACAAGATAAGGTTTTTCAGCAAAAACCTGATCATTTCAAGATCCAGTTTTTTTGCCCATTCACTTTAATGGTGTCAGGTAGCAACCTGAACCAACACAGGTCATTTAATGTCCGCAACGTGTGGTCATGATAGGCATTAAATGACCTCTGAGGCCTAGTCAAGCCAGAAAGCCTGGCCTACAGTGAAGAGGATGAAGACAATAACAGGGAAAGGGGGAAAACAAAACTGGATGACAGGCTGGTGATCGGTGAGGTGTTATATATATGTTTTTTAAATGTTTAGCAACCCTCTATGTTTCAACAAAATGTTGGTCATAGCTAGCCGCAATTTTGCAGAACGTGCAAAAAAATTGTAGAAGAGGATAAGTATTTATTTGAAATTTGAGAATCATTATATCCCCCTTAAATAAACCTGCTCATCTCTAAATAAAACTTCACTGCCCCATTCATACAGGATCTAGCAGATAACGACTTCTATGTGAACCTGTATAGGCAACAGAAAATGGCTTCAACTTATTCAGAGGCTGCACAGAGCTGCGTGCAACAGGGCTGTGGAGTTGGTAAATCAAACCTCCGACTCAAACTTCAACTCTTCTATATCCCTGAATTCGACGCTAACAAAATGGACACTGACTCCAACTCCACATCCCTGGTGCGTAGTCAGTAAGACAAAACTTTGACTCCTCAATTTCCGTGAATCCGACTCCACCAAAATAAACACCATCTCAGAATCCAAAGGTGTGCAAGAACCCCAATGTGCAGAAACTTGTGACTTCTACTATTATGGAGCAGTTTGGATGCCACCAATTTCTTGAGTTTCAGAGTTCAGACTTGTCTTAGTAAACTATTTTTTTGAGTAGAGAAAGGCTGAAAGCGGCCAAAAAATAAAATGTCCTATTATTTGTACCTATGCCACTATATGAAATGTGCAATGATATCTCAACACTACACAAATTTAGTTTTTGGCCCGACAAATTTATCTTTACAGTCACTATGAATGAAACAAGGTGCAAACAAATACTTCCGCTCAGTAGACTGACCGATACAGTTACAAGTTTCAGGCTCAACATGGCAATGAAGAAAATTACCAAAGACATTTATCATAGGCAGTTAATTATATAACAAAAACTTCACAGACATTTCGGGGGGAAAAAAATATACCTTCAAAAACATATACTGGAAGAAGCAGATAGTGAATCTGCAACCATCTCTGCTCTCCAAGGTGCTTGAAATAACCAAAGGATCATGTAAGGGAACAGAAAGATGATCTTTCTGTCGTTTTGTCAACCTGCTGGCAGAACAGTTCAGCACACAGAGGACTATTAAAGGGATCCTGTCACCTCCAGAACGCCTCCTAAGCTATCAAAACATGTCCCTGCAGCATATTATCACTAATCTCACACTCCTTTTGTCTCCTAAAAGCATCCTGTGAAGGTGCATAAAAACGTTTTAATACTTACACATTAGGGATTATAATTAGCAGTGGCTATATTCTTTAGTCACCAGGGCATGTTGTTTTGCAGGCTCCAGGATCCACCCTCTCTCTGTCTGTGCTGCTGTGATGTGCAGCTGAAGGCAGGACTAATGATTTGCTTTCTATGAGTGATAGAGAGGGCAAAGCCTGCACAAGCAGAGCACACAGACAGAGACAGGGTGGATCCTGGAGCCTATAAAACAACATGGCCAACAACTAAAGAATATAGCCCCTGCTAATTATAATCACTAATGAGTAAGCATTAAAACGTTTTTATGCACTTTCACAGGATGCTTTTAGGAGACAAAAGGAGTGTGAGATTAGTGATAGGATGCTGCAGGGACATGTTTTGGTAGCTTAGGAGGCGTTCTGGAGGTGACAGGATCCTTTTAAGCCTGGTGTATGGGGTAATAAGGAGAGATTGGTATTGGCCAAAAAAATGTTCTATCCAACTGCTATATGATGAATACGAGGGTCTTAATAAATAACACTTTACTGTTTTGTTTATTTACATAAAGAACCCCCTCCAGTTGTTGACACGTCTCTGATTCTGGAAAGGCTCTTTTCTTTGCCCCTGTGTCCCAGTAATAATGGTGATTGCTTTCCCTTCCATCAACTTGGCATAGACCATAGAATGTCTGTCTGCACAGCCATGTCTTGATTGTTTTTTTCGCCTTTGATGCTGTCACGCTTGGGACGTAAGGGAATCAGGTAACAAGTAGGTGATTTGGGCAAAAGGGGGTCAGGAGAACCTAATCTGACCCTGATGCTGGGGTCCCTGGCTCGCCCTGATTTCGGAGGTACCTCTAATGGTGAGGAGTTCCGAGCAACCACCCTGTACCCTAAAACTCCTGAGACGGGTCAGGAATCACAGCTTCTCCTAAGGAAAGACTTTAGCCCAGCAGCTAAGCATCAGCACAGCACAGCATCAAAACCTAGAGCACATAGCTATCAGCAGCACCTGACAGAGGAGAGGGAAGGCTATTTAAAAACAGGGGAGGGGATTCCAGGTGAGTCACACATTAACCCCTCAACCAGCAATTGAACCTAATAGTGACTGCAGTTCTGGAGCACAAGACAGGAGGCAAGGACCTTCACAACCATCAACCATGCAGCTCTTGAAGACAAACCACATACACAGCAGCATCCAACAATGTCAGCGCCATCTAAGTGCGTGACAGACGCTGGCCAAATGCCCTCAAAAAAGTTCTGTGGTACACACCCAGTCGACGCAAGTGAAAGTGTGTATCTTCATTACTAGGTGGCATAAAATTGGAATGGAGAGGGAAAAGAAGAAAATGAAAAGTGTTCTGGAATCAGCGAAGCCACACCAATTGGAGGAGGTATGCAGTTAATGGTCCAGTTTTAGAATTTGGTAGTCAACCTTTTACATTCTGGGGGCCACAATTATGTACCTCCACTCCATTTCCATTCTGTGGACAGCATTCAATGCCTTGTCTTGGTTGTAGCGGAAAAATGAGGGCAGATATGTGGTCAAATTTTACTGCTCACACAGAGACTATGTAAATTTACAAACTGAAAGTCCGCAGTATGAGGACTCAGTCACCAGTCTCCTACCATTGCTTTAAAAACATTAAGATCATTTGCACCACATACGCAAGAACATTTCCAGTAAATCCTTAACGGTGATCATATTTCCTGATTAAACTTTGTATATTTTTAAATCATAAATAAATTAGAAAGTTCCAAGCAATTTTAGAGGTTAATGGTCTCCCTACTGGCAAATATTTCCTGCAGCTCAAGATGTAGAACGAGCAAGACAATTCATTGCTCGATAATGAAATCAAATGTAATCCGAGATCTGAGTGCATGGACAATGAGGATAATAAGTTTACTGGAGTTTTTTTTTTTATTTCTTGATTACATACAATAAGATCATTTTAAGGATTCAAGACCACATCAATAAAATCCAGCAAAAAACACAGCTCAAATAAAATGGCTAAGGTCACCTAATGCTCTCCATTGTTTAGGCAATAACGCCACTAAATCTGATTAACAAGGAAGAATAATCCTCCAAAATGATCCTGAGCCAGGAAGCTGGATGACTCCAAACGCCTCTGTAGATAAAGGTAAAATGAGCGAACAGACAGACATTAAAGGGAATAGTCAAAAAAAGGAAAGGGGAATAGGATTTTGTGCAGCTAGCCAGTAACCTCAGGATCCTCAGGCAACCGTAACACGTGGCTGGCTTCCACTTAGTAGTCCATGATGTAAAGAAAAGAAGGATGCAGTGCTATACGGTCCGATAAAAAAATAGTAAACTTTAGTCAAAAATCATGGTACAGTAAAAGCATATAAGGGTGACCCCCAACAATGGAGCCCCCAGCCTTACGTGTTTCAGAACACAAAGGTTCCTTACTCATAGGCACACTACACTTATATGCTTTTACTGTACCATGATTTTTGAATAAAGATTGCCATTTTCTATTGGACGGAGTGGAATTGTTTACTTCTTTTTGCATCATGGGTCATTAAAAGGGAATGCTGGTTGTCTTCTACCAACCATGTTCTCACAATAATCATCTTGGTTGTCATCATTTTTGGACATTTTTATATTTCTTTCTTGATAGAACAGAGGAAATTTTAAAGAAAAAGACTTTTAGGGAGAGGTGCTTTAAGTTATGTTCTTACGATTCTCTGCATTTAATCAAGTAAATTAGTTAAGTTGGGTTTTTATCATTGTGGTTTTGTCTCTTTTTGATTGGTCATGATTTAAATAAAGCTGTGTTGTTTTTGATACTTCCTAGTATTTGGTTTTGACAAAACTTTATTGATAAGTTCGATCCTCCCAAGACCACCTTCTTTCTTGCACGTTCCTCATCTAACCGCCTGCAAGACTTCGCCCGAGCATCCCCCATCCTCTGGAATTCTGCACCCCAAAACGTCCGACTGTCCCCCACACTCAGAACTTTCAAGCGGAACCTGAAAACCCATCTCCTCAGAACATCCTACAACCTACAATGACCACAGTGCCACCACAGTGGCAGTCCATCACCACCAGGGAAGACCCAACCTACTGTCTCTCTCCCCACTGCCCTGTAAAATGTAAGCCTGCAAGGGCAGGGTCCTTTCTCCCCTTTGTATCGATCTGTCACTGTTAGTTTGTTCATTGTACTTTTAACTTGTTTGTATGTATCCCTTTCTCTTGTACAGCACCATGGAATCAATGGCGCACTATAAATAAATGATAATAATACGGATCACATGCATTTTTTACTAGGAAAATCCACACACAGCAGTAAACCTGCAAGGGAAATAGACATGTTGAAAATTTCAAACACGCACCTCAGCTCAATTTAACCTACCGTATATTCTCATGTATAAGCTGAGTTTTTCAGCCCAAAATTTGGGCTGAAAAGTCTCCCCCTCGGCTTATACACGGGTCAATACGGTAGTCGGGGCCCGGCGCTCATTATATATGCACTGCTTCCCCTGTCAATCAGCAGCAGGGGGAAGCAGTGCATATGTGCCCCAAATGCTGGCACTCTCCCCCCTTGTAAGGCCCCCCCCGTTGCGTATCTTACCATCCCGGTCTTCTGCACAGCGCCGCTCCTCGGTGCTCCGTCCTCGCTGCTCCTGTCCTGCTACATCCGGGATCTCCGGCCGTCGCAGGCATATGACGTCATCGCGCGACGGCCGGGGATCCCGGATGCAGCGAGGACGGAGCATGAAGAACGGAGCACCGAGGAGCGGCGCAGAGCTGAAGACCGGGATGGTAAGATAAGCAGCGGGGGGGGGATTTCCTTACAAGGGGGGCGAGTGCCAGCATTTGGGGGCTGCTATATACCCCTGGGGGCTGCTGTATGCTACCACTGGGGCTGTATATACCTCTGGGGCTGTTGTATACTACCACTGGGGCTGTATATACCACTGGGGCTGCTGTATATTACCACTGGGGCTGCTGTATACTACCACTGGGGCTGTATATACCACTGGGGCTGCTGTATACTACCACTGGGGCTGTATATACCACTGGGGCTGCTGCATACTACCACTGGGGCTGTATATACCACTGGGGCTGCTGTATACCACTGGGGCTGCTGTATACCACTGGGGCTGCTGTATACTACCAGTGGGGCTGTATATACCACTAGGACTGCTGTATACTACCACTGGGGCTGTATATACCACTGGGGCTGCTGTATACTACCACTAGGCTGCTGTATACACCTCGGGGCTGCTGTATACTACCACTGGGTCTGCTGTATATACCTCTGGGGCTGCTGCTGTATATACCACTGGGGCTGCTGCTGTATACTACCACTGGGGCTGCTGTATATACCTCTGGGGCTGCTGTATACCACACTGCTGGGGGCTGTATACCTGTGCTGGGGTCCACCCTCGGCTTATACACGAGTCAATAGGTTTTCCCAGGTTTTGGGGGCAAAAGAAGGGGGGTCGGCTTATACACGGGTCGGCTTATACACGAGTATATACGGTATGTTATAATAAAAAAAAAAGAGGAAGTGAGATTTTTATAAATACCATTCACTTTGCTGGAACTTTCAGATGCTGTGTTTTTTTGCACAGCAAAAGCTTACCAAAAATTCATTGTAGGGACTTAACCTAAGGGGCCAAAAAAGGACTAAAGTTAAAAGGGACCTCTGGCTGCGTGTCAGGGGCCAAATATATTTTACTCAAAAAAAGTGCGATGTTTAAGAGAAAACATTGTATGAAAATCCGTCCAGGGACTACAGCAAGAAGCCTAGCTAGTCTGCTGGAGCCCCCAACCGCCTTCTCCCCAAACTGCTGTTGCTGACTGACAGGTCTCACTCACATATGTAGATAAGGAGATACCTGTGAATCAGCTGGTGTTGGGCAGGGTAATATTGGCAGGGGGACGTCATCAAACTAGTCTAGTCTAGTCTCTGTACATGGAAAGTCCGCAGCATTTAGAAATAAAACATTTCAATCATGTAACCAGGCTCTATGGGTAGTTTCACAATTGCGTATGAAACCGAAGTGTACCAGATGCAGCCAAACGCATGCGCACTGTGTTCCTATGTTTAACATGGGAACGCATAGTACTTGCGTTTCACTGCGTTCGGATGTGCATAATTTATGCGCCCTCAGAACGCAACATGTTGCATTTTTTGTGCGTTCGCGGGAGCTTGTTTTATCTGCAAGCTCCCGCAAGCACACAAACAATGCAATGGATCCGCA
The DNA here is from genome assembly GCA_033576535.1 of Allobates femoralis. Taxonomy (NCBI): domain Eukaryota; kingdom Metazoa; phylum Chordata; class Amphibia; order Anura; family Aromobatidae; genus Allobates; species Allobates femoralis. The sequence goes on from JARQOC010000007.1 coordinate 61,203,015, forward strand.
GAGTCCTCCGCATGACAGCGCAGGAGAATGCTGCGGATCTCTTTGAAATCTCTCCCGGTGGCCGCCGCTGATCTCCCGAGACATCAGCGGCAGCCACCGGGAGATCAGCTGGAGCAGCCGCTGATCTCCTCTCCTGGCCACCGCTAATCTGACGGTGTCGGCGGGGAGAAACAGGTGATCTGACAGCTGTTTAAATCTCCCACACCGACACCGGAGAGGTGATGTTGGCGCGGGAGAAATAACCGTCAGGAGATCAGCGGCGGCCGGAGGAGATCTCCACCCTTGATCTCCGCCTCCCAGCCGCCACCGAGACAGCTGATTGGCTGGTCAGGCTGCATACTGATGTGAACGCATGCGGAGATTCTCCACTACGTTCACATCAGTATGGCTGCGTTTGCGTCTGCATGCCATCCACATGCAGACACAAACACAAATGTGAAACCAGCCTAATCCATTCTGCTCATGGTTCAGGCAGCATAAATATAATATCAGATTCCCTGTAAAGAGATTTCTCAGAATAAAACTAAAAAAAAAAAAAAAATTTTTCTTTAATTTAGCTTTTTTATCAACTTTAGTTCACTCTTGTCTTAATGAAGATGAGCTGATATAACTGAACAGACTGTGGCAAATGAGTGGCACGTTTTTTGTGGAATATACGTTAAGTTTTTTCCCCAATCCTAGATGACATCTTCAGCTCTTTTGCCAACAATGACCTATGTGATACTTCATGTGAAATCATGGCCAAAGCCAAATTATAGAAAACCTAAAGAACAATGATACATTTGCAAATGGGAATATGATAGAAAGAGAATTTGCTCATGCAAAGCCTTTCCTTTGATGAGGTTGTTGAAGAGATTTGGCCATCTTCCTTTAACACTAAACATCCTTCAAAATACGTCCAAGGTTAATGAATATTATTTCTCTAGAACTCTAAATACTTCTTGCATTTACTCCTGAAGTAATAGACCTGTTCTGCCCTATTAGCATTAGAACACTTAGACATGTCAGCACTAATGTATAGCCTATACATGCATAATTAACTTAGTGCACAGCGCAGGAAACACAAGAGGAAATGCACCTGCGCTCCGTCCGCCAACTTCCATCATATGTGCAAGTGGGAACCAACAATACAAAGCAAAATGACACTAGTGTCACGGTCAACAGCTAATATTTGAGCCCTGTCATGTGCAATCAGTAATCGCGTATCATCTGAACATGATGCCGTGACTATGGCTGAATTGATTTGGTCACGCAGACGGTATAAGGTTTATTGTTACATCTATAATGGTACCTTTACACGCCGCGACGGCAGGCTGGATACATCCCGCTACTTCACGTGCACGAGCACGCTCAAACGGCTACAAACGGTCAACGCACCCTCTTTACACGCCGCCATAAGGTGCGCTACGCCACGCTACATCTGTAGCTAGCTACATCGCCGGGTGTGTCAAGTAGCCAGCTGTAGCTTAGCGTACCACGTTTACACAGCGCTACAATAAGCTACTATGGGCGGACCTGGTACAGCAGGGACAGCACATAGGCGTGCCACAATCTTGGATTACGAGCCGTCCGTACGATGATAGGACAGCGCAATATCATCCTGATTGGCCAGGCATCGCAGGAGGCTGAGACATCCAGCACGCTCGAGCGATTGTGTGTTGTGACTGGTCAGCTCCTTAAATATGCCGCCCTAGGCAGCGACTACCAATCGTCATGCAGGAGCTTCCTCCAATGATCGGTGATGGGGCGCGGTATCCCGGAGCCTGGGACACGCCTTAGCTACATTGCAGCTACAGCCCCGGGTGTCCAGAGTTCCCTTCCGTTGCCTCTTTACACGCCGATACAGCTCGCTACCATTGGCGTTGTAGCCATCAGTTTTCGAGCAGAGCCCATAAACAGATGTATCTGTCGCCGGCTGTAGCGTCGCGTCTTCAGACGCCGCTACGACGGGCTACATTGACGCTACAAGCTACATTTGTAGCCTGTAGCGCGATGTATCCAGCCTGCCGTCGCGGCGTGTAAAGGTACCATAAAAGATTTTCTGATCTTATTAGGAGACATACAGTGCCTACAAGTAGTCTTCAACCCCCTGCAGATTTAGCTGGTTGACACATGCGGAATTAACTTGGCATTGTGACATTTGGACTGTAGATCAGCCTGGAAGTGGGAAATGCACTGTAGCCAAAAAGATTTTTTAATTTTTTTTTTTTTTTTTTTTTTTTAAAGCATTAAAAGTTAATTCAGAGGGTCATTTATTATTCAACCCCTCAAACCACCAGCATTCTGTTTGGTCCCCCTAAAGTATTAAGAAGTAGTTCAGGCACAAAGAACAATGAGCTTCACATGTGTGGATTAATTATCTCTTTTGCCAGCCTTTTCTGACTATTTAAGCCCCTCCCCAAACTTGTGAACAGCACTCTTACATGGTCAACATGGGAAAGACAAAGGAGCATTCCAAGGCCATCAGAGACAAGATCGTGGAGGGTCACAAGGCTGGCAAGGGGTACAAAACCCTTTCCAAGGAGTTGGGCCTACCTGTCTCCACTGTTGGGAGCATCATCCGGAAGTGGAAGGCTTATGGAACTACTGTTAGCCTTCCACGGCCTGGACAGCCTTTGAAAGTTTCCTCCCGTGCCGAGGCCAGGCTTGTCCGAAGAGTCAAGGCTAACCCAAGGACAACAAGGAAGGAGCTCCGGGAAGATCTCATGGCAGTGGGGACATTGGTTTCACTCAATACCATAAGTAACGTACTCCACCGCAATGGTCTCCGTTCCAGACGAGCCCGTAAGGTACCTTTACTTTCAAAGCGTCATGTCAAGGCTCGTCTACAGTTTGCTCATGATCACTTGGAGGACTCTGAGACAGACTGGTTCAAGGTTCTATGGTCTGATGAGACCAAGATCGAGATCTTTGGTGCCAACCGCACACGTGACGTTTGGAGACTGGATGGCACTGCATACGACCCCAAGAATACCATCCCTACAGTCAAGCATGGTGGTGGCAGCATCATGCTGTGGGGCTGTTTCTCAGCCAAGGGGCCTGGCCATCTGGTCCGCATCTATGGGAAGATGGATAGCACGGCCTACCTGGAGATTTTGGCCAAGAACCCCCGCTCCCCCATCAAGGATCTTAAGATGGGTCGTAATTTCATCTTCCAACAAGACAATGACCCAAAGCACACAGCCAAGAAGACCAAGGCCTGGTTCAAGAGGGAAAAAATCAAGGTGATTGAGTGGCCTAGTCAGTCTCCTGACCTTAACCCAATTGAAAACTTGTGGAAGGAGCTCAAGATTAAAGTCCACATGAGACACCCAAAGAACCTAGATAACTTGGAGAAGATCTGCATGGAGGAGTGGGCCAAGATAACTGCAGAGACCTGTGCCGGCCTGATCAGGTCTTATAAAAGACGATTATTAGCTGTAATTGCAAACAAGGGTTATTCCACAAAATATTAAACCTAGGGGTTGAATAATAATTGACCCACACTTTTATGTTTAAAATTTATTAAAATTCAACTGAGCAACATAACTTTTTGGTTTGTAAGATTTATGCTTCTGTTAATAAATCCTACTCTCGTTTGCAGTTTGAAGGCTCTAACTTATTTGCATCTTATCAAACCACCTAAATCTGCAGGGGGTTGAATACTACTTGTAGGCACTGTATCAGTCTTCAGTGATCACTGGGGGTCTGACCTATGGGACCTCCACTGATCCTGAGAATAAGGAGCCACGGTGTTCTCGCACAGGATGCCCTTTACAGTTTTTCCCTGCACAGTGCAGAAGAACATAGACAGATGGCACAACGTATTTGAGCAGAGCTTGGCTTTAGCGAGTGGTTGGAAAATACACGTGCAGAGGAAAAATGTGAAACCATACATTGCTGAAAGGTAGACCCTTCATTCCTCAGGATCGTACGTGGTGGCATATCACTAGCCTATAACATGACTTGGCGGAGATGGAAAGACTCTTTACATCTCCAAACCACTGTGCTATATTATGGCTTGGTGATTTACAATGATATAGAGGTGTATTGGACCTTTGCATGCCTCAGATTTCACAAGGATTATAGCTCTTCAGCAAGAAAAAGCTCAATGACCTTTACAGCGGGAGACATTGCAACACATTTTTCATGTTTAACTGGACACAATGTAATAAGGGCTGAACAGCAGAGTAAGGCCGGCTTCACACTTGCGCTCCCCGCCGCTGCGTATTGCGGCGGGGAAGCGCAAGCTGAGCGCAGACACCGTGCGTCCCTATGTTTATCATGGGGACACACGTTGCTGCGCTCAGCTGCGCATTGCCGTGCGTACCCATTCACTTCCCTGTGTGATCTGTACGCATGCAGATGCTTGCGTACAAATCACACATTCTCGTCCGCACCCTGAAGAGAGACAGACAGACAAAATTAGACTATTATATAGTAGATGGTCAAGGAATTCCTATAAAATATATATCTACTATATAATCACCAATAATATGTGTCACAGACTTCCGGGGCTTATGTCGATATCTCAAACTGCACCGCGGTGCCATTGTGGGATAGTGAAATAGGTGCCAGGAGAAAGTGACACCAATGCCACCGCTACCATCGGGAGATCAGCGGCGCTAGCCGCTGATCTCTCGACGGTAGCCGCCGGTCACCTCTCACGCCTCGGAGCGCACTGCCGAAGCAACCGGGAGATAAGCGCCGCGCCCAGCTGCACGAAGGGGAATGCCCCAACCGCCATATTGGAATACCCAAGTTACGAGTATTCCGATATGGTGACCGGGATTCAAATCCCCCGCCAAAGCCGGGGTCACGCGCCAAGAGCACTGATTGGTCTCACCTTAGGCTGCTTTCACATCAGGGTAGTTTGTAATTTGCGGCAGATGTCGACGCACCTGCCGAATCTGCATTGTAATGGCTGACTTGCAGCACCGATCCAGCATACCCCATTCATTCTTTATAGGGCTTGCGGTCAGTGCAGTTTTGCTCGACCCGGCACTTGTGGCACTGCTAGCAGCGTTTTTTTTTTGTGCGGATGTAAGTGCCGGATCTGCCGGATACGGCAAAAACGCACTTGCCTAACCTAACCGCAAGCCCCATAATGAATGTGGCATGCCGAATCAGTGCTGTAAGTCGGCCGTTAAGCGGCAGATCCGGCAGTTGCGGCGACATCTGCCGCAAGTTACATTTACCACTGATGTGAAAGCAGCCTAAGGGCCTTTTCACACTGGGGTTTTTTAAAAAATGCGGCAGTCACGGTAAAAAAACTGCATCTGCCACATTTTCCGCCTAACGGCCACACTTGCGGCTCACTTGCGGTAAGCCCCATGCATTGTCTATGGGGCTTGCGGTAAGTGTGCGGCAAGTGTGGTTCCGGCATTTGTGGCTGTTGCGGCCATGAAAAAAAACGTAGTCAACGGCATTTTTTTTCCCAGCCGCAACTGCCGAAACCGCAATTGCCGCACACTTACCGCAAGCCCCATAGACAATGCATGGGGCTTACCGCAAGTGTGCCGAAAGTGCGGCCGTTAGGTGTAAAATGCGGCAGATGCGGGTTTTTTTACCACGACTGCTGCATTTTTCAAAAAATCCAGATATAAATGGGCCTTACAGAGACGTTTTTGCACAATAAATGCATTTCGTTTTCAGGTAATGCTTCAATAAAATTAAAAATGTGCCAATAAAAATGCTGCCACTCGGGCTTAGAGCAGATTCAATAGCCAGTAATAATATATGTAATATGGGTGGCTTTATTACTCAGTTTTCTATTTATGTGTCTGTTATTCTATGTTTATTTCCTTTTAATAATTTTTCTATCAAAAATATACATTATCAATATTTCAACTTTGCCCACTTTTTATAGGTATTTAAATTGCAGTATACATTAGAGCAGGGGTCTCAAACTCGCGGCCCGCGGGCCGCATGCGGCCCCTGGGGCTTCCCTGTGTGGCCCCCGGCACCTTGGACAATTGACCATGCTGACCGCGGTCCAGTGCATGGGGCCGCCACGGTCTCTGCTATAATATTACTTCCGGCCGCTGCCCGCTTCACTCCGACGCTCTCTCTGCCCCTCTGTAAGTTCAATGAAAGCCGTCAGCCAATGAGAGGCCAGCAGGTGACGTCATACACCGAGGTCACCTGCGGGCCTCTCATTGGCTGACTGCGGCTTGCATTGAACTGGAACATCAGCAGAGCGAGCGGCAGAGTGAAGCAGGCAGAAGTAAGATTATAGCAGAGACCGCGGTCAGCACGGGACCGCGGTCAGCATGGTTAACATAGCAAAAGTGTGTGTGTGTTAATATGAGTGTTAATGTGTGTGTTAATGTGAGTGTTAATGTGTGTGTTAATGTGAGTGTTAATGTGTGTTAATGTAAGTGTTAATGTGAGTGTTAATGTGTGTGTTAATGTGAGTGTTAATGTGAGTGTTAATGTGTGTGTTAATGTGAGTGTTAATGTGAGTGCTTGTGAGCCTGCCTGTGTGCCTGCCGGTGAGCCTGCCTGTGAGAGTGCTTGTGTGCCTGCCTGTTATCCTGCCTGTGAGCCTGCCTGTGTGCCTGCCTGTGAGCCTGCCTGTGTGCCTGCCTGCCTGTGTGCCTGCCTGTGAGCCTGCCTGTGAGCCTGCCTGTGAGCCTGCCTGTGTGCCTGCCTGTGAGCCTGCCTGTGAGCCTGCCTGTGTGCCTGCCTGTGTGCCTGCCTGCCTGTGTGCCTGCCTGTTAGCCTGCCTGTGTGCCTGCCTGTGTGCCTGCTGTGAGCCTGCCTGTGAGCCTGCCTGTGAGCCTGCCTGTGAGCCTGCCTGTGAGCCTGCCTGTGAGCCTGCCTGTGTGCCTGCCTGTGTGCCTGCCTGCGAGTTTGTACAGAAGTGTGAGATTATAACAGAAGCACAAGAGCACAGGAGGCACACGTTTAATCATCTTTAATATACCACAACGCGTTTCCTTGGCGGTCCACCGTCTTCATCAGGTGGATTTACGTGATGAAGACATCGGACCGCCGTGGAAACGCATTGTGGTTTATTAAAGGTAATTAAACGTGTGCCTCCTGTGCTCTTGCGCTTCTGTTATAATCTCACACTTCTGTACAAATATCATATCCCCATCCTAGGGTTGCAGCAGGAGCAGCTGTGAACCAGAGTCTCCGCTAACAGAATCCAAAGGACCTGCGGTGACGTAACCGAGAACGTCACAGGGGCAGGTGATCGGCTGCTCGAGTCAACTGACTGGAAGAAGGAGCTGCTCGTGGAGGAAACCCCGACCGCTGGAGTCCGGAGCCATCCACTGCGATACGCCGAGGGTGTGCAGGGTTGCAGAACCTCCAAAGGTGAGATGCGAACCCCCCATATCTGTTATTGTCGCCCCCACTAGACCACCAGGTACCGCTCATCGGTTGTGGTCCCCCCCCTTTTGTTCCACATGAGTGAGTGTGAGTGAGTGTGTGTGATAAGAATCCAGACCAGGTTGGGGACATCAGTAAAAAAGGGGTCCAGCATAGGGGACATTACTGCACTATGGGGGTGAGGATGGTGACATCACTACAAAAGGCACCAGAATGTGGACATTACTACACTGTGGGGGCCAGGATGGGGGACATTACTACAAAAGGGGACCAGCATGGAGGACATTATTACAAAAGGGGACCAGCATGGGGAACATTACTGCAAAAGGGGACCAGGTTGGGGATATTAGTACAAGAGGGGGACCAGGATGGAGACCAGGATGGGACATTACAACAAGAAAGGGACCAAGATGGGGACATTACTACAAGAGAGGGGTCAGGATTTTGACATTACTACATTGAGCAAAAAAATCTGGTATTACTAAAAATGTCACTTAGGCTGCTTTCACATCACGTTTTGCGCTGTTCGCGGCAGTTGCGGTGAAAAAAACGCAACTGCCGTGATTACCGCATAACGGCCGCGATCGTGGCACACTTGCGGCAAGCCCCATACAATGTCTATGGGGCTTGCGGTAAGTGTGCGGCAGGTGCGGTTTCGGCACTTGCGGCAGGTGCGGGCGCGAAAAAAAACGCGGTATGCAGCATTTTTTTTTTGCAGCCGCAAGTGCTGAAACCGCACTTGCTGCACACTTACCGCAAGCCCCATAGACATTGTATGGGGCTTGCCGCAAGTGTGCCACGATCGCGGCCGTTATGCTGTAATCGCGGTAGTTGCGTTTATTTCACCGCAACTGCCGCGATCAGCATTTACCGCTGATGTGAAAGCACCCTTAGTCCTACAAGCAATGCGGCCCCCCGATATCAATATTTTTCTATGTGCGGCCCACCAACCCAGCCGAGTTTGAGACCCCTGCATTAGAGTAACTGCTGCAGGCAGGAGATACAGCCGCCATTTTTTCTTGACCAAGGTACACAGAACATATCAGGAAAATAGGTATTTCTTTTATAATTCAATGTTTGCGTTTGCCAAGAATACATTACCAAAAAAGAAATAAGAATACATATTTTTTCCGCTTACATTCAAAAAAATATTAGAAATTTTCCAATTTCCATACAGTTATTAGATGCTCTTATATATAAGATAGGGTCTGAGTCAGTCTAGTGCTGCTAATGTACATGTGGATTTGCTGAAGGAACAGGAAGTGTGAGTATAAAATCATCCTAGGATTGAAACATTTTTTTTTCATACAGATCATACTCAGAAAAAAAATTACCCAACAAAATACATTAAACAATAAAACTTGATTTAAACAGCAGGTCATTTTCTGACACATTCCATTTAAAAGGTTTTCATTTATTCAAGTGAATTGGACTAAGCTGCAATACATAGTCTGTGGATACGGGAGACACAAGACTACTGCCATTTTTGCCTTCCTAGAAACCCAATCTTTAAAGGGAATCTGTCAGCAGGTTTTTGCTATGTAAGCCGAGGACAGCATCCTGTAAGGGTTGAAAAACAAAAAGCAGCTGTGCTTCTCTTATCAGTATGTGTGCTATTGTTTTCTGAAACTGTATTTAATACTCTATGATTTGCCATAACAGGTGTACTTTGTCATACAACAGAGGATTCCAACATGCCCCCTGCTGTGATTAACACCTCACTGTTAATGCAGAATCTCTATGGAGAGCCTGCTGTGGGTGGCGGCAGCTCAGCTGTGTCTCTAAAACTAAATTATTTGTGACAATGGCTGCAACCAGTAATCTATGTGATATATCTTTGGATTCAGAATATCCTTGCCTATATTATGTTGCGGTCAGACGAGGCAGCAAAAACATGCCGACAGATTCCCTTTAAATTACAGTGTACTATTCAGATTTTAACCTCATTTAACCTGATTACTTACATGCTACTGAAGTAATGCTTGCGGGGAGTTTGGGCAAAAATGAATGCTGGTCAGCCTCGAGTTCATCGGCTTCATTTACTGTATGTTGACCGATTTGGGAAGAATGTGCCAATGGCACTAAAGGTGTCTGAGGCACATTCATTTGCTCCAGCCCCTCAGGATCACAATTCTCTTCCCGAATCCTTGCCCGTCTCCATTGGATTAACGCCACTCGATCTCGTATTGACTTTCCAACAATTTTCACATCGTTTTCGTGGAAAAATCCCGATTCAACCTTAAGAGAAAGATTTAATACAATTTAGATCCCAAATCTGAATTAATCTGCTCAGTGAATTGTATTGACTAACTAGATCGCAAAATAATGTTAACTATGAATGCAACGTACAGTAGGGAAAAAAGTATATATACTCGAGTATAAGCAGAGTTTTTCAGCACAATTTTTGCCCCCTCGGCTTATACTCGAGTTAGTGTTGAGGGCCAGCGAGGAGGGGGCGGTGACCGGGAGCTGGAGGAGGCGGGGGAGGCTACAGAGAGAGTGGGTGGTCACGTGACCCCGCTCATTAATCTAATGTGATATGCACTGCATTCCCCTGTCCATCAGCGGCAGGGGAGCGGTGCATATTACATTAGACTGTACCCCCCCATTACCGTATCTGTGCCCCATGCTGCCGCATATAAAATATTATAACTCATCTCACCCTCCGACCATTGTATGCAGTCTCCGCGGTGTCCGTGAAGTTCTCCCTCAGCTGTTTGTAATCATGTGACCGGCGCATCAGTGATGTCATCGCTGCTGCAACGGTCACATGATTAGAAGCAGGAAGACCGGAAGGAGAACATCACGGACGCTGCAGAGACTGCACACAATGGTCGGAGGGTGAGAGGAGTTAAAATATTATATATGCGGCAGCATGGGGCCCATATACTAGCAATGGGTCCCCATATACCCGCAAAGGGCGCCCATATACCAAAGGGGACCAATATACCAGCGATGGGCCCGATATACCTACAAAGGGGACCCATATACCGTTGATGGGGCCCATATACCGTTGATGGGGCCCATATACCAGCACAGGGGGCCCATATACCAGTGATGGGGCCTGTATACCAGAAATAGGGCCTATACACAAGTGAAGGGGACACTATATCAGTGTTGGGGGTTATATACAATGATGGGGGCGCTATAGCAGTAATGAGGGCTATATACAATGATGGGGCCATATGCCAGTGATAGGGACTATATACAATGATGTGGGCCATATACCAATGATGGGGACATATACAGTAATCAGGAGCTACTAAACAGTGATAATGGGCTATATACCAGTGATGAGGGGCTTTATACCAGTGATGGGGGCTATATACCAGTGATGGGGGCTATATACCAGTGATGGGGCTCTATATACCATTGGTGGTGCTGTATTCAATGATGGGGGCATATACTGTGATGGGGGCATCGATATCTTATAGTGTAACGGTACCTTTACACTGATAACAAGTTCAAACAGGTGCCAGTACTACAGGTAATGAGAGGAGGACAGGGGAACCTCTTAAAGAAGAAGTTACAGGTCTGTGAGAGCCAGAAATCTTGCTTGTTTGTAGGTAACCAAATACTTATTTTCCACCAAAATTTTAAAAAATGTCTTTCCAGATCAGACTATGTGATTTTCAGGATTTGTTCTCTCATTTTGTCTCTCATAGTTGAGATCTACCTATGATGTCAATTACAGGCCTCTTTTTAAGTGGGAGAACTTGCACAATTGGTGGCTAACTAAATACTTTTTTCCCCCATGTATGCACAGAGTTTGTCAGAATGTTGCTTGTTCGATATGTGTTCCTTCATGAAGTGAATTACAACAGATATGATCAAATAGCATGGCAACAGCTGCTTTCATCCACAATGACAATTTTTTAACCCCTTCACACCATGGCCATTTTCCTTTTTTTTTTTTGTTTCCTCTCCCTCCTTGCAATAGCCATATTTTTATTGTATCTTTCCGCCAATCTGACGGCTTGTTTTTTGTGGGTCAAGTTATACTATTCAATGCTACATTTTATTTTACCATATAGTGTACTGTAAAATCAGGAAAACAAATTCCAACTGCGGAGAAATTGCAAAAGAAGTTCAGTTCCACAATGGTTTTTTGGGTTTTCTATTTACCACATTCACCAAACTGGTAAAACTGACCTGGCAATGTGATTCCCCATGTCAGTATGAATACTTAGATACCAAAAATGTATAGTTTTTTTTTTTTTAATTTAAGTTGTGAAAAAAATAATTCAAAAATTTGTCAAAAATAATGTTTTGCTTTTGTTGCCATTTTCAGAAAAGCGTAACATTTTTATTTTTCGGATCTGGGGCTGTGTGATAGCTTAGTTTTTGTTCCGTGAGCGGTCGTTTACGTTTATTACTGAGATTTCTGGGCAGATATAATATTTTGATTGCCTCTTATTGTATTTTTGTAATGCCCGCCATCAGTCACTGTGAATGTGGATTACAGTGGTGCTACGGACGAATCCGTCCACAATGTGATAATAGGCCAACCTTTCTTTTTATAACTTTCCAACAAAAAAGTTTGATTTTAGGCAAGATGTGGGCCACAACAGCCACGAACCATCCATTACAAGTTATACAAACCTGGGAGATCCCAAGTGTCAGCTTCATAGAAGAGGGAAATATTACACCCCAGGGTATCTCACTCCCACCAGTATTGGGCCTACCTGGGATTTTACCGTGGCTGTTGCACGTGTATCTCACAATCTTACACACCCACCTCCCACACTAATTACAATGAATTATGGGCAACCCTTTTCTCCCCTAATATTCCTTATCACAGCTAACAAGACGAACAGCAATGTGTACACAGTGCACTGTTTGTCTTATGTGAACACTCGGAGCAGACACCCTAAGGCTATGTGCACACAGGAAGGTTTACTGCAGGTTTAGCCGCGGAAACCGCCGTCGGTTTCCATGAGGTTTATGTAAATTTATGTTAATCCAAAAGCGGCTTTTGGGTTAGCATATAAACCTATGGAAACCGACCCCCGGTGTGCACACACCCGGCGGTTTCCACATGCTCATCCGTTGCTAACCCGCTCATCCCAGCGGGTTAGCAAAGAATGAGCATGTTCTATAATCCGGCCGGTTCTGCAGCGGCTGCAAGCAGAATCATGTGTTGCTTCCAGCCGCTGCAGAACCGCCGGCGCTAACCCGCTGTGCACCCGCCGCACACCCGCCGTCTCCCGCCGCACATACCCGACAGGAAGCCGGGGGACGGCTCCGGAGCTTCCTGTCGGGTCCGCCCAGCCGCCGCCGACACTAACCCGCTGTGCACCCGACAACGTGTGCACATAGCCTAACGGTGAGCGGTCACATAGCCAGATGTACTCACAGGAGCTGATTTCACTCCACAGCACGGTCTATCTTTAGTTTGGTGCTGAACCCTGCACCTCCGGGTACCTCTCACTGACGCTGGACTCCTACAACTGTCTCCTTCAACTGTCTCCTCATGTGCAGCAGCTTCGGTATCCATGGTTACAGAAACTCTTGTAGTCTGATGACCCCTAGTGGCCGGACTAAGTAACTGTAGTGGCAATTCATTCATTTAAAGGGCAAGAGCAATATTAACACTTGCAGATATCATCCTGCTACATTTTATTGCAATGTTGCAGAGGCATAAGAAAAAACCTTAATTATTGTATTTTTACTTTTATTTTTGCATTACGTCGTTTACCGGTCAAATTTATTTTATATTTTGATAGATCAGACTTTTCTGAACACGGCGATAGCAAATATGTGTATTTACGTAACTCACCAGAAACAGCTGTAAGACAACAACAAGGTCAGATCACAAATACACTAGCAGTATGCAGCAGACCCCAATGATAAAGGGGGCAAACACAGGTGCAGAATACTGATGAGACAACCACTCTCAGCCTACCATAACATGGAAGAGATGATTGCTGGCATCATATATGCCCACAGATGAGGTTAGCATAGGGCATCAGTCACACAGGTATGTGTGGTGCACAGTGTCTGGCTTACAGCCTATTAGTGACGCCCATACCATTAGATTAGGCAATCTGCCCCAACTATATGAGTGATCCCCACAGGACAGACATCCCAATGGGCCTAGCTGCATCCTACACAAAAGTGAAGAAATGTGCAAAAAAAAAATGATATAAAATATAAATAATAATGTGAGGTATTGGTCGATAGTGTAGGCTAAGAGTGGTAGTCTCATCAGTAATCTCCAACTGTGTTGCCCCGTCTTTATCATTGCGGCCGGCTGCATCCTGTCAGCCCATTTAGTTTTTGATCTTGTGGCTGTTTTCTTTGAGTGTTTATGACACTAGGTCCTTATCTATGAATCATTTTTTAATACCGTGTAGGGACTCTTAACGTTTGGTTACTAGCTTGTGTATTTTACACAAAATATCAACCTAGCACACAAAAGGAGCGCTACTGTGTGCATCAAATGGCAAAATTTGATAAATTGCAGGTAATGCCACTCACCACGATTGAGTTGTGTGAGGCAGGCACAACTCTGAATGAAGCTTGTGTAGGAGCTATGGGGAGGCTCCCGATTAGACCGCCGGTCCAAGAGATTCACATATAGAGGGGATCCTTGTGTTGGATGGGTCCCAGGATGAAATGGGAGATGGCATCCCGTCAGTACACTAATCCCACCCACAGCGCTCCCACAATCTTCAGCTAGCCGGCCGCATATTCCTCTGACCCGAAAAGGTATGATGAACTTCATGTGGCCACCAGAGTTCACCACGGGTATTGGTTCATCAAAGGGAGAGAGCGCCAATAGACTGTCTGCTGCACAGCACCACTATCCCAGAAGGATAGAGAGCAAGTCCATAACATTTATATAAAAAAAAAAAAAAAAAAAAAAAAAAAAAAAAAAAAATCGCCCAAAAGTGCACTGACAGCATTAGGGCCTTTTCACATCAGCGGTAAGCGCTGATCATGGCAGTTGCGGTGAAAAAAACGCATCTGCCGCAGTTACTGCATGACGGCCACACTTGCGTTCACTTGCGGCAAGCCCCATGAAATGTCTATGGGGCTTGCGGTAAGTGTGCGGCAGGTGTGGCAAATGCGGTTTCGTCAGTTGCGGCAAATGCGGCTGCATAAAAAACGCGGGCACCGCGTTTTATTGCTGTCCACATTGTCGCAAGTGCCCAAACTGCAACTATACCACACTTGCCATAAGCCCAATAGACATTGCATAGGGTTTGCCGCAAGTGAACCGCAAGTGCGGCCGTTATCGGTAACTGCGGCAGATGCATTTTTTTCACCGCAACTGCCGCGATCAGCGCTTACCGCTGATGTGAAAGGGGCCTTAGGTGCTTCACACTAGCGTTTTTTTTCAAATCGCGGCAGATGCGGTGAAAAAAACGCATCTGACGCGATTAACGCATAACCGCGACACTTGCGGCACACTTGCGGCAAGCCCCATGCAATGTCTATGGGGCTTGCAATAAGGGTGCGGCAGGTGGGTGCGGTTTCGGCACTTGCGGCAGGTGCGGCCGTGAAAAAAAACGTAGTCAGCAGCGATTTTTTTTCACGGCCGCACCTGCCGCAAGTGCCGAAACCGCACTTGCCGCACCTGCCGCTCCCTTACCGCAAGCCCCATAGATATTGCATGGGGCTTGCCGCAAGTGTGCCGCAAGTGTTGCGGTTATGCGTTAATCGCGGCAGATCGCGTTTTTTTCACCGCATCTGCCGCGATTTGAAAAAACCTGATATGAAAGGGGCCTTAGGCAGTTTGATTTATAAAAAATATTTATTCCAGAAGTAGTAATAAAGCAACAATGTGTTTCTGGGATGATCTGCCCCCTTTCCTTATGCGATAATTAACACACAGTGCTGGCAGTATTTTTATATACCCTCCTCACCAATCAAATAATTATCTAATTGACTTTTCTACTATTGTTTTATCTTCAACAGGGGGTACCGGATGAAAGGCACAGCAGTCATCAGCTGACCCCCGGCTGTCATAACAACCTATTCGGTGCCCGCACAATCACATAACGGGTGCACCTACGGGTGGGTGGGGGGGTGAAGTGCCCTCTTGCCGGTGAGTGTTAATCTGTGACACTGGGATTTCACAGCGGTATTTAACTGGTTAGAGCCACGGATGGATCCTGATCCACCCACGGCATGGCTGTTAGAGGCAGATGAGGGCTGATTAAATCAGCTGTCATGTGGGGAAAGATGTGGGCTCGGTGTGAGACAGCATCAAAGGCAGGGACACAATAAATACAGTGTTGGCAAAAGTATTCACACCCCTGCAATTCTGTCAGATAATATCAGTTTCTTCCTGAAAATGATTGCAATCACAAATTCTTTGGTATTATTATCTTCATTTAATTTGTCTTCAATGAAAAAAAACACAAAGAAATTGTCCTAAAGCCAAATTGGATCTAATTCCACACCAAACATAAAAAAGGGGTGGACAAAAGTATTGACACTGTTAGAAAAATCATGTGATGCTTCTCTAATTTGTGTAATTAACAGCACCTGTAACTTACCTGTGGCACATAAAGGTACCTTTACACGCCGCCACCGAAAGGTAGAAACCGCCAGGCATCGGACACAATTGTGCCTTTTGCCTTGAAATGACCGCGAAGTGGCGGTGTGTAATTCAGGAAGTTCCTTCCTGTGTCTTTGGATACCTGTGTTTCAGCCGTGCTCAAAAACAAGCAGGCATAATCCCTATGGTGGCGGCGTGTAATCCAGGCACAGGCAAGGTATTTGCGTGCCCTAGTGAATTCCCTGGGGCGTGCACAGCGTCATGTATACCACGCCCCATCAGCATCATTGGTTGGGGCTACTGTGTAAACATTGGCTATCCCTGCACAGGACGCCATATTCAGCGAGCTGACCAGTCACACTCCACATTTGCAATGGCGTCATGTATTAGCCAGCCTTCTGCGCTGGCTGGCCAATCATGATGCTATTGCATTGTCCAATTACCGTACGAGCGGCGCGTAATACACAACTCTGTCACGCCTATGTACTTACGCCGCACAATATGTACGCCCATATTCCCTTGTGGTAGCGGCGTGTAAATCAGGGAAGGTATTCCACAGAAGGTAACCCGCGGCACCCGTCGGCACTTCCGGGAACGAAAATACCTTCTGTGGAGCACCTTGTGGCGGTGTGTATATGCAGCATCAGGCACCGTTAGCAAGCGTTGAAAACCGTGCCCGGTGTCTGCCTTTTGCTGCCCTCTGTGGCGGCGTGTAAAGGTACCATAACAGTTTTTGGCAATAACTAAAATCACACTTGCAGCCAGTTGACATGGATTAAAGTTGACTCAACCTCTGTCCTGTGTCCTTGTGTGTACCACATTGAGCATGGAGAAAAGAAAGAAGACCAAAGAACTGTCTGAGGACTTGAGAAACCAAATTGTGAGGAAGCATGAGCAATCTCAAGGCTACAAGTCCATCTCCAAAACCTGAATGTTCCTGTGTCTACCGTGGCAGTTCATCAAGAAGTTTAAAGCCCATGGCACTGTGGCTAACCTCCCTAGATGTGGACGGAAAAGAAAAATTGATAAGAGATTTAACACAAGCTTGTCAGATGGTGGATAGAGAACCTCGACTAACATCCAAACAAGTTCAAGCTGCCCTGCAGTCTGAGGGTACAGCAGTGTCACCCATACTATCCGTTCGGCATCTGAATGAAAAGGGACTGTATGGTAGGAGACCAAGAAGACCCATTTCTTACCCCGAAACATAAAAAAGGCCAGGCTGGAGTTTGCCAAAACTTACCTGAGAAAGCCTAAAACGTTTTGGAAGAATGTTCTCTCTTTTTGGGGCATCAACATAGGTTTACAGGAGAAAAAAAAAAGAGGCATTCAAAGAAAAGAACACAGGTCCCTACAGTCAAACATGGCGAGGTTCCCTGATGTTTTGGGGTTGCTTTGCTGCCTCTGGCACTGGACTGCTTGACCGTGTGCATGGCATTATGAAGTCTGACGACTACTAACAAATTTTGCAGCATAATGTAGGGCCCAGTGTGAGAAAGATGGGTCTCCCTCAGAGGTCATGAGTCTTCCAGCAGACAATGACCCAAAACACACTTCAAAAAGCACTAGAAAATGGTTGAGAGAAAGCACTGGAGACTTCTAAGGTGGCCAGCAATGAGTCCAGACCTGAATCCATAGAACACCTGTGGAGAGATCTAAAAATGGCAGTTTGGAGAAGGCACCTTCAAATATCAGGGACCTGGAGCAGTTTGCCAAAGAAGAATGGTCTAAAATTCCAGCAGAGTATTGTAAGAAACTCATTGATGGTTACCGAAGCGGTTGATCGCAGTTATTTTGGCTAAATGTTGTGCAACCAAGTATTAGGCTGAGGGTGCCAATACTTTTGTTTGGCCATTTTTGGAGTTTTGTGTGAAATGATCAATGTTTTGCTTTTTGCTTCATTCTTGTGTTTTTTCATTGAAGACAAATTAAATGAAGATAATAATACCAAAGAATTTGTGATTGCAATCATTTTCAGGAAGAAACTGAGTATTATGTGACAGAATTGCAGGGGGTGGTCAATACTTTTGGCCAACACTGTAACAAATATACATCATATGTAGTGAGGGGGGTTAGAGTGGCAGTTTATGGTCAACGAATTAATTGTGACCAATATTTTATAATGCATCGCTATTCTCATTCTAGCAATATTTAGAAAAGAAAATCTCAAACACGTTTCCTTCCTGCTCATTCTGCATGATCATTGATTTCTTGACGCAGGGTCAACGTGAGCCCCATCACTAAGAGGATGATTATCCCGACATTGCCGGCCACTTGTGCTGCGCCTGCACTCTCTTCTCTAGAGAACGTCATCCTCCGTGTGATCAGAAGGAAGATTGATTCAAGTATTGGCGTCTTCTTCTTAGAATACAAAGATGGTATTGATCCAATTAGAAAAAGCAATTTTCTTCCCTTGTTGTTGAACTATTTCCTTGGCATTTAATATTATCTTGTAAATGCTGTGAACAAAGTCATTTTAAAGGGATATCCCCAACCTAAAGCGTACCCCTCTGGTTCCAAAAACTGTTGAAGAGCAAGGTTTTGCTGCCAATGTGCACATTAGTTTTACATGTCCTGAAACTGTCTCTATTCTCCTGCTCTCTAACTTGCCATTCACTCTTTTTGAATGCCAATCTCCTCTTCATCAGCATTCTGCCTGAACGATAGGAGAGGGAACTTCCTTTCAACCATTCTCTTTCATGCAAAAGCTTGCGTGCCCTGAACTGAACATCCCCTCGTAGTTATTGTTGTAAGCAGTTAGACAGAGCTCATCCAACATCCTGCACTCTGTCTCATCTTTGCTGTAAGAGACAGATTGCACTCGACAATAGTCAGTGGACAGCAGCAGCGGTTAGATCGGGAGCCCAATTCAATATTGCATTTGGGTTTTGTGCTTGTTTTCTTCAACCGTTTTTTATTTGCATCCTTTTTTTTTTTAATTGTCTAGTTTAAAAGTTTACTTTCTATGTGTTCACCTGTTTAGGTTTTTTTTTAGTTTGTTTGCTATATATGTCATTTGTCATTGTGGGTGAGGTTTAAAGGAAAACCGTCAGGTCAAAAATCCACATGTAACTGCTATCATTTTCTAATTCCTCCTTCTAAACTCTCTCTAGTTATGTATTTCTTTTATTTTTATTTCCCTCGTATCTTCTGTAAACTTCCAAATAAAGAGATTCATTCCATCTGTCAATCACAGTGAATGATCCACTTAGTTCTCTGCTGTCCACTCCCTATGCATGAATATGCATGTCACATCACAGCAAAGGAGATCAGAGGGGGGACTGTATTCTCCTCTCTGCTCTCTGTGTGCAGCATCACAAGATATGAACTACAACACAGAAACTGTCACAGCAGGGTATCTGCTTTACAGAAACAAATGGAGTCTACATCAGGCAGACCTGCAATAGCTCTCTCCTCTCCCTCAGTGGTGATATTAACTGGACAGATCTGTAAGTGAAACCTGACACTGCATTGTTAGCAGAGGGAGGAGGAGGGAGGTGGGAGGAGAGAGCTGCTGAGAAGGCATGCATAATTACATCACAGTTTACACAGCACATGACTAATCATCTCTGCTTATAATGACAGGACTAATGCAGCAGCTCCTGCAGGGTCTGACAATGGTGATAACATGAAAACTGCAAACGGTACAATAATCATTTTACATGTTTTTAAAAGGTCTGCCCAGGCACCATTCAAGGCTAATATTCGTATCATACTGAAAAATGACCTGACAGTGTCCTTTAAGGTATCCACATATTTTAGGCTGAATCAACACAAATATTTTTTTTTTACAAATATACTTAAGTCCTAATATCTCTCCCCCCCCCCTTCATTTTTATTTTAATTTTATCTGATATTTTTGCCAACTTTTCAGCAGGCCAGAAGGTTTTGTCCTTTTAAAGTCTCAAAAAAAAGGATGAAGGAAAAATTGAAAAAGCAATTTTTGATTTTGAGCAAAAAAAATGATGAGGCACAAGCGAAGAAATGTGTGCAAAAATGTCCACAATACGACAAGACAGGAAAACAGAGTATAAAAAAAACCAACACTACATAATTGATTTGGCCCCTAGGTCTGGCAATTTGAATGAATTTTTGGAGGGCTAAGACAATATAAAGAAAACGATCTTCTAATTGTCTATTTATTACTTTGCATTTGTCTGAAAGTGCAGTCAACATTTGAGCATTTAGGTTAAATAAACAGGATGTGCCCCAAAAAAAACAGATGGATGCGGGTCTCTGGAGCATGCGATTGTCACCTCCTTATTCTTAGCGGCTGCCCATCAGGCAGGTCGGGTGCTCAAAGGCTCCTAAATGTTCATGAATTCAAGTCTCAGAAATGGGGTCCTACCCAACAAAGAATAAGTCATTCAGTCGGTCTAAGAAACGATTCCTGCACATCATTAGACAAGTGTTAGATTTCTGTGTGTCAACCGCAAGAACATTATTTTAGAAAGGAAGCTAATTGAGGAGGAAAGAACAGAATGTGCAGATCAATGTTATCACTGTATTCGGAAGGAGGGGGGGGACCATCTATAAGTTCCCTGCAACAATGCTGTAAAATTGTATATCTAATTAGGGTATATCAGTAATTACTTTACTTTTTGGCAGATTGTAGCCACCCTTTCTCTGACCTCATGCTCCATTTAAATTTAGCCACCTTTCTCTGACATCTATTTAGGCAGATTGTAGCCACCCTTTTTCACTTATCTCTTGGCAGATTGTAGCCACCCTTTCTATGACCTCATGCTCCATTTAAACTTTTCAGAAACTTCCTCATGCATCAAAAATGTGTCTACTGTAAACTAAACAGTAAGGAGGGGGATGAAGCTGCAGTTTATCACTAATAATTCCGAGAGTGAGACCCGTAAGGAAGGTGCCCGGATTAGAAAAGACCCCCCCACTCCATGAGCATGCAGAGAAAATGTTAAAATTATAGAATTCAGCTGAGTGAAGTGAGAGGTGATAAAATGTGTAAAGGATAACCCAATTAATATGTTAATCTAATTGGCTTTAAGGTAGATCTTCAGTGTAAAATAGAGGTTGGTCTAGAAATAATCAGAGCTTTTACCATTTCTTGTGCAACATCTTCAGGCGTTTCCTTCTCCACGTCAAAAGTAAACTCAATGGCCCCATTATCTTTTGGCTTTCCTTTCAACTTCTTGGGGTCTTCCACCCACAGTCTTAAGGCAATGGTAGATTTCCTTCCATGGTCTTCTTCTGCAAGTTCTACCCTCACCCCAGTGTCTTCAGCAAAGAAAGCATGACCCAATAAATCCTTAATTTCATATCTGAAACACAGAAAACAGTAGTAAAGTAATGTGATATTTTTGCTACTTCAAGGTATTTTTTTTCAAAGACTATAGATTAGTAAAGGCTAAAAGATAGAAGAAATTGGCTGCGGCATCCATCTTTAAGGGTTATTTCTAACATAAAATCTTATTACTTAAACTTTTGAATATGTGATAACTAGCAGACTAGTGAGGGTCCGATGTCCACCAATACCAAGAACGGGCTCCAAAATGCTTCAGACACGTGCATCAAACACTATTCATTCTCCATAGAACTGCTAGAAATGGCAGTGAGTGACCACCGCTCCATTTCAGAGCCTCATTCTTGTGATCAGTAATTGGTCTGGGTTTTTAGACCCCATAGATCCACTTTTAATGTTGGGATTAACTCTTTATTAAGGGCTGAAGTTTTCAATCTTCCAACGTTAAAGATGTTCATGCTTCCTCCAAGAGGTGCAGTCCAGTACTGTGGTGCATTTTTCGTTAACATTCTTCTAAAAGAATTGTTGCCGCCGGGGTATGTGCACATGTGACAGATCTCACGTAAATTTCTGGATCTGAAAATTACTTTTAAGCATCTGAAGTGGTCGGGTCTCCAAACCCCATTGAAATGTGTAGGGAGGTTGTGGACATTTCTGCAAGAAAACTGATCATGTGTGAATTTATTTACACTTTTCTTCAATTCTGGTTTTACAGGAAAGGGGATACCTAGAGATGACTAAACAATACGACTTTGGTCCAGCAGACAGGTCAGCACACCGTGGCCATTGGACAGAGAACTCCACACCTCCTCCTACCTACTGGAATCTTCGGTTCTTCTTTTGGCTAATTTCCCGACACACCGTAATCCTTGCAGCGTGATGCACTCATATCATCTGGCCACCCTGGTGATGCCAACAGGTAGGAAGAGGTTTGAAGAGGTCCAGCCAGCAGCCAATGAACTGAATTGGTCAATAAGCCACGTTACTGCCGGTTTATTTACTTATCTCTAGTGATAACTGTAAGACCTGATTAACACATCACTTATTTTTTTTCTTATATGTGACATATAGTCCAGGTTTGTTTTTGTGTGTTGGATCCAATTTTAAACTGAGCCTCAGTTCCTTGCCACCTTTTTCTTTGATCATACAAGAAACACTTTATGGTGCCGTCACACCTGCCTGCGACATCGCCGAAAAAGTGACGTATCAGCGATGTCACTAGCGACGTCGCGCTGTGTAAACGAGCGCCGCGACCGCGTTTTATCGCTGGTCGCAGGTTGATAGGTTTACGGGAAGAACCGTAAACCTGTCAACCGGCGACCTGTGATAAGGCTGGATCGCGCCTTGTAACATCGCCAGAGCGATGTCGGCGGCGATCCAGCCTATACCGCAGCGTTGCTGCAGATCGGTCGCTGGGCTGAGCCCAGCCCAGCGAGCGATGTCACCGCCCGCATCGCTGCGGTGTCGCCGGCTGCAGCGATGCTGTGTGACAGCTGGCCAGCGATGTCGGAACCGAGCGGGCACCCGCGCATCGCTTCCAACATTGCTGGCCAGATCGTGCTGTGTGACGGCACCATTAGTTTCTACAGACCACAAACACATGACAGCCATGCGCCTTTTTTTGCCCACAGGGCAATTGACTTTCATCAATGGCTTTCATCAATAGGTTGATGTCCTGATGAAGTGGCCTGTTTGCCACGAAACGCGTAGACAGAATAAACAGAGTGTGTGTGTTACTCTGTTACTCTTATTGTGGTCAGCGCGGCTTCTATCCATCCGGTTCTATTTTCTCCAAGTGGATCAATAAGGTTGAACAAGCTGAGATTTTGAGAGCAGATTTGTCACAAAACAGAAAGGAAATCCAACAAAAGTAAATGAGAATTTTAATGTCTCATACAATTGTTGAATACCGTAGTTGTCTCCTTGTAGATTTGGGGCACAAATAAATCAGTATGTCAGTTTTTTCTGTAGATATCACCCATAATGAATGCAAAAAATCTGCACTGCAAAAACGAACTGAAAACGCAGTACAAATGCACGTTTTGCTGTATTTTTCCTGCCAAGAGATGCAGAAATGGTGCAGAAATCCTAAACATGTGCACACGTCCTGCTCTGAGCCATATTAAGGCACGTCTAATTTTTCGTAAATAATTGGTCTGCAATAAGGGGAGAAAAAAGCTAAACGCAAAAATAACCTGGCACATTCCCAAAAAACTTGACATGTGAAACTGGTCTTAAATAGGTAGAGGTCCAATCACTGGACACTCAATGCTCAGAGGAATGGTGAGCCCTGTGTCCATATGGTGGAGCACGCACATTCTGCTGCGGGTAGAGAGAGCAGATTTTTTGCCACCTCTGGCAGCAGGTCCTTCTGTCAATGGAGATTGAGCACAAGCCAGAGCACTGCTACTCTCACACGAGAGATTTGGCTGGTGGCTAAAGAAAGTTACTGCGCAAACTTAAGCAGCAATCGTAGTGGAAAGTATCAAATCTGTAAGGAATGCATTCAGAACACAATAGCACGTCAGCAATGACATTACCATGAACTCTCCTTGTTAGGATTTCATTATTTGTGTAACTCGCACCAACCTAATTCGAGCATAAAATTTAACGAATCTCCATAGTAACATTTATCCAGCAAGTGGTCATGAAAAGGAGAAAACTAACACAAAAGGCACAGAAGACACAGTATCCCTGCAGAATGCAGCGTCACATATAGCATAAAATAACATCATGAATAGTGATGGGCGAACCTGAACTGTAAAGTTTGGGGTTCATACCGAACACCTAGTGTTCAGGCACAGATCCCAAACACAGATTTTCCTGGGAAGTTCGTGCGACAGTTCGGGTTTGGGTTTGGGTTCGGGGGGTGGGGGGAGCTGTAAAAATAAGGAAAACAGCTATTAGGCAGCATTATACTTAGCGCATTCCATCACCCCGCTGCGTCAACTTCTGGTGCTGCTCATTAACTTCCTAGATATTCACTGTAGAGGGGCCCAACAGTCAATCATAGATGTTGTCACAGAGAATGGGTGTCTGCTCACAGAGATGTGCAGCAGAGCTCAAGATGTACCCTGTGGATTATGTCAGAGGAAGGGTTTTTGATTTAATTAAAGATGGGGAACAGGGTTGTCTTGTGTTTTATTTCTAAATGATTTTTTTCTGTGTTGTGATTTTTTACTGCTTACTTGAAATTCATAGGGGTGTTTCTAATATTGGCCTGACACTACAGATTTCGGGCTTAGTGCCAGCTGCCAATACAAAGCTGGCATTAACTCCTTTATTACCCAGTGTGAAACCGCCACCAGGGCCACTGGAAAAGTAAGGCTACAGCACCATAAAATAGCGCTTCTATGATTGTGCCATTTTCTGGGGCAGATGAGGGTGCAATTCGCAGCGGGATGGGTGGGGGGGCAGAAAGCTTGGGCCACCCTGTGCTGAGGATTCAAGCCCCCAGGTTGACTAATTGTACTTGTGTTGAAACCAAAAATACGGCTAAGCCACATGTCGTTTGTTTTAATTATTCTATGAAATTCATGAAATAGTTAAAAAAAGGGCTTCCCTATATTTTTGGTTTCCAGCCAGGTAAAAATAGGCAGCTGGGGGTTGGAGGCATCCTGTACCGGCCTGCTGTACCTGGCTGGCATACAAAAATATGGCAAAGCCCCAAGTCATTTTTAAAAAATTATGTCAGGGAATAATTTTATAAAAAGTGCTTAACTGTGTTGTGGTTTTGGTACTTTTTTTGGGCCAGCAGATTCAGATAAACACATTGAACACAATGCACCAAAAAAATCATGAAATCCACAGCAGAAACCATCTTGTGGTTTTGGTGCTTTATTTGACCAGGAGATGCAGATGAGCACATTGAACACAATCCATGCAGTTTTGTGCCAAACGTGGACCAAAAGAGCATGAAATCCATGGCAAAAAACGCATCATAGTTCGAGTGAAAGCACAGTAGGGCTACTGCATCCAAAACAGAGTGTGCGCTATCCCAGTCATTGGAGGGGATAATGTCGAACTGAGACTCTCTTCCCATTATCCCTACACCTAGACTAGGGGACCAATCAGTTAACCCGTCACTAGGGTAATCGGTCCCGGTGGGAGGGGTGTTAGGGTAGAAGGAGCGGGAAACACACACACAGATCTAGTTAGTCTAAGGAGAGATGCAAGGAACAAGTACTAGAGCAGAGGTCCCCAATGTCAGTCCTCGAGGGCCGAACCAGTGCAGGTTTTCAGGATCTCCTTAGTATTGCACAGCAGGCAATGATTCCAATCCCTGTGCAATAGTAAGGAAATCCTGAAAACCTGCACTGGTTCGGCCCTCGAGGACTGACATTGGGGACCTCTGTACTAGAGGGACAACACAGGGAGGGCCCCCGAAAAGGAGTGACGACCCAGACAGAAAGGGGAGACTGTCCGAGTAAATGGTCTGGGGGAATCCCGGTCCACAACGGGTTACCGGGTCCAAGTAACGGTGCAGGCGAGTCTTACCCTGAGCCGCCAATACCGACCTCGTCCACAACCTACAGCCCCACCAGGGACCCTCAAACCGGGTTGAGCCCCTTAGAGAAGAGAAGGGTAACTTCTAGTGATGAGCGAGCACTAAAATGCTCAGGTGCTCTGTGCTCTGGCCGAGCATCTCAAGATACTCTTGTACTCGGCCAGAGCATCGAGCCCAATGTAAGTCAATGAGTGACAGGCTCCGCCCACAGACATCCGGTTATAAAACGGGAAATTCCGGAAAAGGGCGGGAGGGTGGGCTTTTTCAAATCGCCGCAGCATATAACACCTTGCTGTGGCCCCCAGAGGGATCCTATCAATTAATCTGCTCCCTGTATGGTGCCAGCTCACTGTGTGCACTGAAGGGAGCTGTGTATGTGTCTCAGATCGCTATTTGGTAACGAGCAGTCCGAGCATCTCGGCAGTACTCGGTGCTCGCCGAGCACCCCGAGTACCGAGATACTCGTGTGAGTACCGAGTAGCGCCGAGCATACTCGCTCAACACTAGTAATTTCATCACACCCGACGGGCCTGGTAAGAAGTGGGTTCATACTGGGCAGCGCACGGATAGAAAGGAGAAAAGACACAGAGGACAGTGAACGTAGCAGAAGGAACACTTGGGGAGCCTCAGAGAGACTTTGTACCCTCCGGTGACTACCCGGCCAGCTACCCGCAAAGGATGTAACTGTGTACCTGAACTGCTGTGAACTGTTGCCAGTAAAGTATCCGTACAGAGTCAGCAAGCCCCCGGTGTTTTATTCTGCTTAAGTTAAGAAGTAACTGCTGCCACATCGACCAGCTCAGCAGCAGCACTGACCCAGGGACCCCCACTCCGCCTGCAAGGAGCGTTTTCAACTAGCTGCAATACCACCATCTCCGGCGGTCTGACAGCGGCGCTGGTGAGATCACCAGAAACTGCAGGTGGCATCATGAGACTTTATTCTTTTTATTATTTTTACCCAGTGACCACCAGGGTTACCGGCCCGGGCACACATCACCCCATCACTAACGCCCGGGTGCAGAGTTTCCAAAGACCCTGGGCGGGTCAAGCCTATATTATACCTAGGTCACTGGAGGGCAAGGCCACGAAAGCGAGAGATCCGACTCTGTTGAGGTGACCGGGGAGACTCTAAGACCATAATCACAAGACACACCGGCGTGGTGCGGGGACTCTATGGCCCGCGACCTACCTAACGCCACGGAGTAGGAACACAGCCATCGTACTAGGGCTAGTGACCCTAAAGCAGAGGGAAGCATCACTAAAGAGCCCTTGATGGCTAGACCGAACCCGTGAGCGAGGACAGAGAGAGAGACAAGCAGGGCCTGAAAGGTACTTTGAGGGAGGCAACCCAGAGGAACCGTCTGAGCTGCAGTAGAACCCAGGTGTCCGGAGCAGTGCTAACTTGTAAAAACTCAGACTGTAACCTGCTGCTAAAGAACCTTGAGACAGTAAAGTACCCGGTAAGCTCAAAAGTGCCCGAGACTGTTCCTTTACTGCGCCGCTGCATAGATCTCCATCTGCAGAGCAGCATCCCTGTTATCCCTGTGTGCTGACTGAAGAAACTGCTGGAGAAGAGCCGATGCAGCATTCAGCGTACACAGCCCCTACACTACACCTGCCCCAGGGACATCCAGTCCTTCCTGTGGAGGGCTTAGCATCTACGCTGCCCCTCATCACTGTCCCCGGCAGGAATACGGCAGTGGTGGTCATCATGATCACATACTACGGGTGGTGTCACGACAAACTCCCTTGTATATAACCCCTTTTTCAACTGACGCCCAGGCCATAGGACCGGGTCACGACCTCCATGACCCCCAAGTTACAGCAGCAGTGATCCAGTCCCTGAGTACAGATCAAGAAGAGAGACGTCGTTAGTGGAACAGATTAGGGGTTAATTTGTTGTGACGCCACCTATGAGAGTTCCGATAACTATACAGACGCTGCGGGGCCTCCGGGGGATGGAATGCAGCAAGATGGAACGCTCCCCACAGGCTGAGCGGTGATCCCCGGAGGCAGAAGCTGCACAAGATGTCCTGAGGCAGCTGCGGTTACCTTAGTATGCGGAAAAACAGTTCATAAGGAAGCACGGACACTGTAAGTCTCTGTAACGGGTTCTTTACTGTAACCAGCAGGCAGTACATGGCATACAGTTAACGGGTAGTAGACCGGGTGGACTCAGCAGTAATCAGTGTCCCTCAGAGATCCGCGGTGTTCCTCCATTCTAGTTAAGTTGTGTTGCCGTTGTCGCCCAGGAATACCAGATCGGGTACAGGGAGGCTGCTTCAATGCCCTACCCAGAGTATACGTTATGGGTGTTTTGGGGAGCCTTGGGTCCCTTGGTGGGTACACTGCTGGTTAGACGACTGGATTTGGCGGTGGTGGGGTGCTCCTGTAAAGCGGTCCCTCCACTCCTCTGGTTCGCGTAGAAGTGCTGAACTACTCCTAGCTGCGGTACCAGCAAACCGGCTGTAGATGGGCACGGGATGATTTTGGACCCGCATGTGGATGCCCGCAGATCGGTTGTAGAAGCACCGGGAATAATGGCGCTCAACCGGGATGATGGCCAGGGAACGGCCAGGGGGCCGCACGGAACTGTGCAGCCCCCTCTCCTAGGTTGCAGAGCTTGTTGGTTTAGCTCCTTCTCCTACGTTGTTCGGAGAGTTCTCTCTTTCCAGAAACTGTTTGTTCTAAACTTTCCACTACACACTACCCTTACACTCCGCCCACCAGGACCTGATTGGCCCTCTATGCTAGCTGATGCATGTAGGGTATGGATCTCTGAGTTCACTGTGTGACCACTGAGTCAGAGAATATTGCTGCTGCTGTTTTGGCTGCAATACCCTCTTGTGACGCGCTCGGTGCGGGGCGCCACATAGGTCTCCGGTGATTTGTGACCTGTCGGCAGCTCGAGTGTATTCAGCTCAATACCAGTCTATGGACACCTCGTTCTGGCTCTCAAAGAGGTGCACTGAGCACTTGTGACTTATCTTACGCCATCAGAAAAAAAGTCACAAAAGTATTCAGGAAAAATTAAATACATAAAAAAGTAGGTCTTCGAGCTTCTCACTCTCCAGAGAAAATGAGCAATATTTGAGGTGTCTCCTGCTGTAAAAATGGACTTTTAAGGAGCCTAAAAAATACACTTTTGTGCATATAAACTAACAGTGTTCCTGTATTGTGGGCACTTAATGGTGCAATTTCAGCAAGATTAAAAACAAACAAAAGCTATCGCTATTTATATTCCTTTACATATTGGAGTGGCACAAACCGATCATACACATCAGACATCCTTTAATATTTAATTATTGGACAAATAATTATTTTTTTTTGTTACAAAAAGGCACATTTTTGCAGGCATTTGTTATTTCTAATTTGCCTCTGCCTGATCAGCCATATTAGCACATGGTCTATGGGAACAGCTTCACTACAGCTTGTAAAATAGGACCTGTTCCAAGGTTCAGCATTTTCTGTGCTTGAGAGGTTATTTGTTTTATATATAAGGAGCCCCTTAACCAACACTGTTCCATTTACAGGGCTGTCCACTGTTTAGCGGAGCTGTATAAATGTCTCTATTGTGATCCCGGGCCGTATTTGCAGAGGCTGCACTCCATGGGAATAAGAACCTGCCAGCAGGTGCGAACTGTAATTATCAGACTGACATTTACATTACACAGATAATGCAGATATAATCCCCCTCACCTCTCCTCCTTGTTCTTGCAGATGCATTCCCCGATTATCTCTTTGATTTCGGGGTCTGACACTTTCTCAAAGCTTGCTGGTTTCACACCCTGCAAAAAGGTAAAATATGAAAATGTATTTTTATCTTAATTTACTATGTAATACCATTATTTCCACCGTGCATTACAGACATCATCACTGTCCCCATTGGGGCTCACAATTTTATTTTTCTACCAGTCTTTGGAGTGTAGGAGGAAATCAGAGACTCTAGGAAACCCCCATAACACGGGGAGAACATACAAACTCCTTGCAGACGTTGTCCTTTGTGGGATTTGACCAAAGGACCCCAGTGCTGCAAACCAATAATACTAACTACTGAGCCACCATGTTGGCCAGTGGTTAGGAATGTATTTAATGTGTATAAAATAGGTTCTCAAAAGTGATAAACACGTAAAACTTGTAATGTAAAGGAAATAGTCACTTTTTAATACCACATTGCATTTTCCATCCAGGTTCTGTCCTGATTGAATCTATAATAATTGGAGAATTGATAAATTATCTCATACAGAACTCCAAATATCCTGCAGAAGGTCGGTATCACTTTCAGTACAGATGCCAATGTCCAGCCCGGAACCCGATCACATGACCGCATCAGTGCGATTTAAAGATTTTAAACCCCGCGCGCTGATGCGGTCATGTGATCGGGTTGCCCCGCCCCTCCACGTGACATCATGCAAGGTCCTCGAACTTCCGGGAGATGTATTCAGTGCGGGACACTCGGGGGTCAGCGGAAAGGTGAGAATGTATTATTTTTATCCATCCAATTATTTAATATCACTTTAGCAGTGTATATAGATACACTGCCAAAGTGATATTACACAGATGTACTATGGGTACAGAGCAGTGCTCTTGTTCTGAGCATGCTCTGTGCCCTGTAATCGGACCCAGGAAACAATTCAGTTGTTTCCTAAATCAGGCTCCATAGGCCTCCATGCTAAGTGTGACAGACCAGACAGGATTCGTTTGTCCTGTTTTGTCACTGGAGCTCAAAAATGATGCAGGCCTTGTTTTTGGGACCGGTGAAAAACAGGACAGAAACGAATCCTGCACCGGATTCACAAAACCGGATGGCCAAATAGGGCCAATCCGATGCCATAGGGATGTATGGGAGGCAAAAATGATCCTGTTCTATTTGTTTCAAAAACGAACAGAACAGGATAGTAAAAAACGTTAAGCCTTAGGCAGAAAGATCCAGAAACAAGCAATAGTGACGTTCTGGATGACAGACTTCAGGCCGGCATAGCTGCAAAGGATTCTCTACAAAGGATTAAAAGTGAACAATTTATTTATAATTAAGCTAATTAGCTCCATTACTTTTGAGCCCCTGAAATGAGGAGGCTTTATAGAAAAATGGCTGCAATTACTAAACATTTCACAGGATATTCTCATTCAACCGCTTAAACCTGAGAATCTCCACTTCAATTATTTCATGTTAAATACAAAAATAGTGGCCTTCAGAGCTGAAATCACAAAGATTCAGTCGCCGGACAAAGATTTATGAACCTAACTTTATAACACTCTTTCTAAAAAGCATCTACTATTACATAGTTTTCCCAGTAGGTGCAGTCACTTATTGATCGTACAGATCAGTGATGTGTTTTGTAAAATCAAAGCCGCTGGAAAAACCACATCACTCATACCATGCTTTACCATGATTTATATTACAGATCTTAGAGTTAAATACCGTCTATAAATAAAGTCACTCTGCGAGATGTCTTCCAACAGATATATGTCATGTTTCTATTTTTTCTTCCTCCTCTGTTCCTGAAGGTTGAACAATGTCAAGTTGTGTCCGATGATGTATCTTCTGTTGGCACCGACACCTCTTATATGGTATACATTATAAAGTATACAAATAACAGGAGATGTGGAAATCAATGACAACGTCGGTCAGTATTCCTTGGCAGCTGGACAGGAGCCCTCAGAACCACCTCTTCCCTGCCAACAACCACAACTCCTCTTTTGATTAGACGACCTGGCGAGTAACGCCCGTGATGCACAATGATGTATACATGACATCAACAAAGGCTGGCTAATCAAAAGAGAAGCTGTAGATGCCGGAAGGTAGAAGGAGTTTCACAAGTATCCTGTCCAGCTGCCATACATTCCTATGGCCAAACTACTATTACTATATGGCCACTAGACCAAGGTCCTGCAAAAAAAACATTTCCCACCTCACAGGATCATTGGGTAACAAACAAGGGCACTCCCACAAATCACGTTAAAGGGTCCCATGTTTCCCAAGTGAAATGGTCCCTCATGGGTAATGCTGTTCCCTTCACACAGGTGGGGGATCAAGGGAGAAGTAGCTTCATTACATCAGGCTGCTATACAGCATAAGTAATGTAATATATTCTATATGTAAACCGTACACAGACATGAGCTGGAATGTCTACGGGAACTATTCTTTAAATGCAAAAATAAATATATTGGAGCTATAAATTAAGCTTTAGTACATGACAGCAAATGCTACACTTAGCTAAATGTCTATAGACGTGTATGATATATGCTCGGTACAATGTGTACACAAGACTTTCTGAGCTTTCATTACCAATTTCTTGTTAAATTCCAGATAATTAAATTGGACGCATAAATAATTCGACAATTGCTGCGGGACCAGTTGACAGGCATCATACACAAACATTTCACAGGTTAGAAGGGGGCCCTATTGGCTTTACAATCTCAAGAACCTAAAGCTGCATAATATACATACAACAACATATATACATATACACAAAGAATAGTACCTTTGCCCAGGGGCGGACTGGCCCGGGTTCCTGGGGGGCAATTGCCCTCCAGGCTGCCGGTTTAGTGACAGTTCAGGGCCGCCCGATACTGCCGGCAGCCGCCCTGAACAGTAAAATGATCATCTGAGAGCGGCCAGCTGTCAGCTCGGTGCGGCCGCAGTGGGACCGCTCCGGGCTTCAAATCGCAGCAAGGGCTGCGTCGTCCTGGCAACCGGCGGGACGCCGGGCGCGGGCGGGATTGAGTCACTGACTGAGTCAGTGCTACAGTACTGCTAGCGCCGACTGTCGGCTCAGCATGGCCGCAGCCGCACTCACCTGCTCTGAGCAGAGCTCTCAGCTCTCTCTGCAGGCAGCGGGACTGGTCCTGGCTTCCTGGCAGCAGCGGCCGTTGTCATGGCACCCGGCCGGCCTGCGGGACGCCGGATTCGATGGCCACTCAGTTTCAGGGCCGCTATTATGGCCAGATCGAGGCTGTATGTGTCCTCGGGAGTCCCGCCCCCCCACCTCAGTCATCCGGCCCGCCCCGGCCTGCTACCTTTGCAATGCATCTCCCTTCACACAGGCAGCGGCGGCAGGCAGTTGAAGGCTCACTCGGAGGAAGGAGGAGGAGTGAGGAGGAGTGGAGGAGGAAATTTGAATTTCCCGCCGCCGGCACATCGCTGCGGCCGGCGGCTGGTGCTGGGTGCGGGGCGCTCCCGGGTACCGGCTGCTGACTCGTGCCGGCAGCTGGCGGCTCCCAGTTGGTGGCGGTTGCCGGGTGCCGGCAGCTGCCACCTGGTGCCGGCTGGAAGCTGCCCCCTGCTGCCAGGTGCTGGCAGCTGCCACCTGCTGTCGGGTGCTGGTGGCTGCGTGCCGGGTGCTGGCGGCTGCCACCTGGTGCACGGTGCTGGCGGCTGCCACCGGGTGCTGGCAGCTGCCACCTGATGCCGGGTGCTGGCAGCTGCTGATGGGTCCTGGCGGCTGGTGCTGGATGCCTGGTACTGGCGGCTGCCTGCTGGGTGTTGGTGGCTGCCGGGTGATGCCGGCTGGCGGCTGCCACCTGGTGCCGAGTGCTGGCGGCTGCCGCCTGGTGCCGGGTGCTGGCGGCTGCCGCCTGGTGCCGGGTGCTGGCGGCTGCCGCCTGGTGCCGGGTGCTGGCGGCTGCCGCCTGGTGCCGGGTGCTGGCGGCTGCCGCCTGGTGCCGGGTGCTGGCGGCTGCCGCCTGGTGCCGGGTGCTGGCGGCTGCCGCCTGGTGCTGGCTGTTGGATGCTGGCGGCTGGTGTCGGCTACCGGGTGCAAGCTGCTGGTGCCGGATGCTGGCAGCTGCCACTGGCTGCCTGGTGCTGGCGGCTGCCTGCTGGGTGTTGGTGGCTGCCGGGTGCTGACTGATGTGGGATGCCGGCAGCTGCCGCCTGGTGCTGGCGGTTCCGGGTGCCACCGGATGCTGTCTGGTGCAGGGTGTCGGCTGGTGACGGCAAGCGAGAGACCAGGAGCGGCAGAGGAAGAAGCTGTCGGGATCCGGGATCAGGAGTGTGGAGTCAGGTAAGGCGCTATTACAGCCGAAGATAGCAACCTGGGGGACAATGGGATGGATGGATAATAGCAGCAGTTTCTATTGTGTATTTTCTATTGTGTGTATAGCCTACAGCCATCCCCATTGTCTATACAGCCAGCAGCCATCTCCATTGTCTATACAGCCAGCAGCCCTCTCCATTGTCTATACGGCCAGCAGCCCTCTCCATTGTCTATATGGCCAGCAGCCCTCTCCATTGTCTATATGGCCAGCAGCCCTCTCCATTGTCTATATGGCCAGCAGCCCTCTCCATTGTCTATATGGCCAGCAGCCATCTCCATTGTCTATACGGCCCACATCCATCTCTATTGTGTATTCTCTATTATGTATAAAGCTATTGTGTATTCAGCCCACAGCAGTCTCAAGTGTGTATGTGTGTAATCCTACTATAAAATTGCCTTATCGTGTCTTTCTTTCTGTAACGGAAATCCTGCATTGCTGATTGGCTGCTCCGGGACCAATCAGCGACGTGTGATTTCCGTTACAGAGAGACAGCGCTTGACTTCAAATAGCGGCCAGGAAAGTGGGCGGTGAAGTCGACTTTCCCACCGGCTAGTTGAAGTGTCCGTCCTTTCAGCCCCCCTTTGTCAACCCTCGCTGCACTGTGAATTCTCAGCCCCCTTCCCCCTCGTTGTTACCCACTCCCCGTACTGTGGTGTCACATCTTCCATGATATCCTGCATCTCTCCCTCTGTGCGATTGAGCATGTCAGGCCATCACTGCATGACACTCCTCCCACAGTGGACGCGTCCGCTATCATGGAAGATGTGACACCGCCACAGCTGAGGTGGTCAGGTGGCATTGTAGTGTTTGTTATAGGAGTGCAGCTCAATCTACAGCAGCACAGATATCACAATGCACAAACAACACAGCATGAGCTCTGCTACATCTAAATATATAGATGGCAACTGTTGGAAGGCTGGGAGCAGTATATAAGTGTAGATGTAGCACAGTTGAGTTTGACATAGCAGAGCTGAAATGGTTTGTGTATCGTTCATAGTTTGTTATTGGATTGCAGGTCAATCTATTGCAGGACATACAGACATCACAATGCACAAAAAAATACAGCACCAGCTCTGCTACATCCTACTATATAATTGTCTAATCGCGTCTTTCTGTCTATAATGGAAATCCGCTGTGACAGGAGGAGAGATGGAAGAGCGGTGATATGAGGAGCGATGGACGAGCGGTGACAGGAGAGACGAAGGAGCGGTTACAGGAGAGACGAAGGAGCGGTGACAGGAGGAGCGATGGACGAGCGGTGACAGGAGAGATGAAGGAGCGGTGACAGGAGAGATGAAGGAGCGGTGACATGAGGAGCCGTGACAGGAGGAGAGACGGAGGAGGCGCGATAGGAGGAGTGGTGACAGGAGGAGCGATGGACAAGTAGTGACAGGAGAGACGAAGGAGCGGTGACAGGAGGAGCGATCAACGAGCGGTGACAGGAGGAGAGACGAAGGAGCGGTGACAGGAGGAGCGGTGACAGGAGGAGAGACAGAGGAGCGGTTACAGGAGGAGAGACGGAGGAGAGGTGACAGGAGGAGAGATGGAGGAGCGGTGACAGGAGGAGAGATGGAGGAGCGGTGACAGGAGGAGAGGTGACAGGAGGAGAGACGGAGGAGCGGGGACAGGAGGAGCGGTGTAGTTCACTCACGTTGACTGAACAAGTTCTGTCAGTCACAGTATGTAAACTACATATATATTCTAGAATACCCGATGCGTTAGAATCGGGCAACCATCTACTATATAATAGAGTTATGAGTGTAAAAGTAAAAAAAAAGGAAAAACAGCACAAAAATATAGAAAAAGTTGACTTTTTTGCCTAATGGCGTTAGCCACGCATTGGTTCTTGGTTCTGCTCTCTTATCTCTGTAGTAAGCTCGGTTCTGCTCTTTTTTTCCCTGTAGTAAGCTCGGTTCTGTTCCCTTATCTCTGTAGTAAGCTCAGTTCTGCTCTCTTATCTCTATAGTAAGCTCAGTTCTGCTCCCTTATCTCTGTAGTAAGCTCGGTTCTGTTCCCTTATCTCTGTAGTAAGCTCGGTTCTGTTCCCTTATCTCTGTAGTAAGCTCGGTTCTGCTCTCTTATCTCTGTAGTAAGCTCAGTTCTGCTCCCTTATCTCTGTAGTAAGCTCAGTTCTGCTCCATTATCTCTGTAGTAAGCTCGGTTCTGCTCTCTTATCTCTGTAGTAAGCTCGGTTCTGCTCTCTTATCTCTGTAGTAAGCTCGGTTCTGCTCTCTTATCTCTGTAGTAAGCTCGGTTCTGTTCCCTTATCTCTGTAGTAAGCTCGGTTCTGTTCCCTTATCTCTGTAGTAAGCTCGGTTCTGCTCTCTTATCTCTGTAGTAAGCTCAGTTCTGCTCCCTTATCTCTGTAGTAAGCTCAGTTCTGCTCCATTATCTCTGTAGTAAGCTCGGTTCTGCTCTCTTATCTCTGTAGTAAGCTCAGTTCTGCTCCCTTATCTCTGTAGTAAGCTCAGTTCTGCTCTCTTATCTCTGTAGTAAGCTCGGTTCTGTTCCCATATCTCTGTAGTAAGCTCGGTTCTGTTCCCTTATCTCTGTAGTAAGCTCGGTCCTGCTCCCTTATCCCTGTAGTAAGCTCGGTTCTGTTCCCATATCTCTGTAGTAAGCTCGGTTCTGTTCCCTTATCTCTGTAGTAAGCTTGGTTCTGCTCCCTTATCTCTGTAGTAAGCTCGGTTCTGCTCCATTATCTCTGTAGTAAGCTCGGTTCTGCTCTCTTATCTCTGTAGTAAGCTCGGTTCTGCTCTCTTATCTCTGTAGTAAGCTTGGTTCTGCTCCCTTATCTCTGTAGTAAGCTTGGTTCTGCTCCCTTATCTCTGTAGTAAGCTCGGTTCTGTTCCCTTATCTCTGTAGTAAGCTCGGTCCTGCTCCCTTATCCCTGTAGTAAGCTCGGTTCTGTTCCCATATCTCTGTAGTAAGCTCGGTTCTGTTCCCTTATCTCTGTAGTAAGCTCGGTTCTGTTCCCTTATCTCTGTAGTAAGCTCGGTTCTGCTCTCTTATCTCTGTAGTAAGCTCAGTTCTGCTCCCTTATCTCTGTAGTAAGCTCGGTTCTGCTCCCTTATCTCTGTAGTAAGCTCAGTTCTGCTCCATTATCTCTGTAGCAAGCTCAGTTCTGCTCCCTTATCTCTGTAGTAAGCTCAGTTCTGCTCCATTATCTCTGTAGTAAGCTCGGTTCTGTTCCCTTATCTCTGTAGTAAGCTCAGTTCTGCTCCCTTATCTCTGTAGTAAGCTCAGTTCTGCTCCATTATCTCTGTAGTAAGCTCGGTTCTGCTCTCTTATCTCTGTAGTAAGCTCAGTTCTGCTGTATTATCTCTGTAGTAAGCTCGGTTCTCTCTCTTATCTCTGTAGTAAGCTTGGTTCTGCTCCCTTATCTCTGTAGTAAGCTCAGTTTTTTCTCTCTTATCTCTGTAGTAAGCTCGGTTCTGCTCTCTTATCTCTGTAGTAAGCTGGTTCTGCTCCCTTATCTCTGTAGTAAGCTGGTTCTGTCCTTATCTCTGTAGTAAGCTCGGTTCTGTCCTTATCTCTGTAGTAAGCTCGGTTCCCTGCTCCCTTATCTCTGTAGTAAGCTCGGTTCTGTTCCCTTATCTCTGTAGTAAGCTCGGTTCTGCTCCTTATCTCTGTAGTAAGCTCGGTTCTGCTCCTATCTCTAATCTCCCTTATCTCTGTAGTAAGCTCGGTTCTGCCTCTCTTATCTCTGTAGTAAGCTGGTTCTGCTCCCTTATCTCTGTAGTATGCTGGTTCTGCTCCTTATCTCTGTAGTAAGCTCAGTTCTGTTTTATCTCTGTAGTAACTCGTTCTGCTCCCTTATCCTGTAGTAAGCTCGTTCTGTCTCTTATCCTGTAGTAAGCTCAGTTCTGCTCTATTATCTCTGTAGTAAGCTCGGTTTCTGTCCCATTATCTCTGTAGTAAGCTCGGTTCTGCTCCCTTATCTCTGTAGTAAGCTCAGTTCTGTCTCCTTATCTCTGTAGTAAGCTCAGTTTCTGCTCTTATCTCTGTATACTCTGTTAGCTCCTTTCTCTGTAGAACTCGGTTGCTCCTTATCTCTGTATAAGCTCATTCTGTCTATCTCTGTAGTAAGCTCGGTTCTGCTCCTTATCCTCTGTAGTAAGCTCCTTCTCTTTACCTTATCTTCTGTAGTAAGCTCGTTCTGCTCACTTATCTCTGTACTGCTTAAGCTCAGTTCTGTTCTCCCTTATCTCTGTAGTAAGCTCGGTTCTGCTCTCTTATCTCTGTAGTAAGCTCAGTTCTGCTCTCTTATCTCTGTAGTAAGCTCGGTTCTGCTCCTTATCTCTGTAGTAAGCTCAGTTCTGCTCTTATCCTGTATAACTGTCTGATAGCTCCTTATCTCTGTAGTAAGCTCGGTTCGTTCCCTTATCTCTGTAGTAAGCTCGTTCTTCCTTTTCTCCTGTAGTAAGCTCGTTCTGCTCTCCTTATTCTGTAGTAAGCTCGTTCTGCTCTCTTATCTCTGTAGTAAGCTCGGTTCTGCTCCCTTATCTCTGTAGTAAGCTCAGTCTGCTGTCTTATCTCTGTAGTAAGCTCAGTTCTGCTCCATTATCTCTGTAGTAAGTTCAGTTCTGCTCCATTATCTCTGTAGTAAGCTCAGTTCTGCTCCCTTATCTCTGTAGTAAGCTCGGTTCTGCTCCCTTATCTCTAGCAAGCTTGTTACTGCTCCCTTATCTCTGTAGTAAGCTCGTTCTGCGTCTCTATCTCTTGTAGTAAGCTCGGTTCTGCTCTCTTATCTCTGTAGTAAGCTCGGTTTGCTCTCTTATCTCTGTAGTAAGCTCGGTTCTGCTCCTTATCTCTTTTAAGCTCAGTTCTAGCTGTATTATCTCTGTAGAAAGCTCGGTTCGTTTCTCTTATCTCTGTAGTAAGCTCGGTCTGTTCC
The DNA here is from genome assembly GCA_033576535.1 of Allobates femoralis. Classification (NCBI taxonomy): domain Eukaryota; kingdom Metazoa; phylum Chordata; class Amphibia; order Anura; family Aromobatidae; genus Allobates; species Allobates femoralis. The sequence goes on from JARQOC010000007.1 coordinate 61,241,554, forward strand.
CTTATCTCTGTAGTAAGCTAGTTCTTCTCTCTATCTCTGTAGTAAGCTCGATTCTGCTCCATTATCTCTGTAGTAAGCTCGTTCTGTTCCCTTACTCTGTAGTAAGCTCGGTTCTGTTCCCTTATCTCTGTAGTAAGCTCAGTTCTGTTCCCTTATCTTGTAGTAAGCTCTTTCTCTAGCTCATTCTGCTCCCTTATCTCTGTAGTAAGCTTGGTTCTGCTCCCTTATCTCTGTAGTAAGCTTGGTTCTGCTCCCTTATCTCTGTAGAAAGCTCGGTTCTGCTCCCTTATCTCTGTAGTAAGCTTGGTTCTGCTCCCTTATCTCTGTAGTAAGCTCGGTTCTGCTCTCTTATCTCTGTAGTAAGCTCGGTTCTGCTCTCTTATCTCTGTAGTAAGCTCGGTTCTGCTGTATTATCTCTGTAGTAAGCTCGGTTCTGCTCCCTTATCTCTGTAGTAAGCTTGGTTCTGCTCCCTTATCTCTGTAGTAAGCTCAGTTTTTCTCTCTTATCTCTGTAGTAAGCTCGGTTCTGCTCTCTTATCTCCGTAGTAAGCTCAGTTCTGCTTTCTTATCTCTGTAGTAAGCTCGGTTCTGCTCTCTTATCTCTGTAGTAAGCTCAGTTCTGCTCCCTTATCTCTGTAGTAAGCTCGGTTCTGCTCCCTTATCTCTGTAGTAAGCTCAGTTCTGTTCTCTTATCTCTGTAGTAAGCTCGGTTCTGCTCTCTTATCTCTGTAGTAAGCTCGGTTCTGCTCTCTTATCTCTGTAGTAAGCTCATTTCTGCTCCCTTATCTCTGTAGTAAGCTCGGTTCTGTTCTCTTATCTCTGTAGTAAGCTCGATTCTGCTCCATTATCTCTGTAGTAAGCTTGGTTCTGTTCCCATATCTCTGTAGTAAGCTCGGTTCTGCTCTCTTATCTACTATATGTATCAGCCTGTTTTTAAATCCTTTTACCTCTGCTGCTTTAATGTAGCGGCCAGTGATAAACTGGCCAAAGTTGGGCTGCCGCTGCAGCTCGCGGGCCACTACCTTGTGGTTGCCCCCCAGGCTGAAAAGTGCCAGCCAGCCTTTGCCATCTGGCAATTTGGTAAGAAATTACTATTGTAAGTAAAGCTCCTCCTAAATAATGGCTGAAGCATTTCAGTACCATTACGGTGCCCAGCTTTACCCAGCACATACATTACATACAGTTGTGCTCAAATGCGTACATACCCCAGGAGATTTTTGCATTCTTGGCCTTTCAGAGAATATTAATAATGACACAAAAACTTTTTTTTCCACTTGTGGTTAGTGGTTGGGTGAAGCCATTTATTGTCAAACTACTTGCGTTTTCCCTTTTTAAATCAGAATGACAACCAAAAATATCGAAATGACCCTAATCAAAAGTTCACATACACTGGTGATTTTGGCCTGATAACATGCACAAAAGTTGACACAAATGGGTTTTAATGTCTAATAAAGGTAACCTCCTCACCTCTGACCTGTTTGCTTGCAATCAGTGTGTGTGTGCATAAAAGCTGAGTGAGTTTCTGGGATCCAGACAGACTCTTGCACCTTTCTTCCAGCCACTGACATTTCTGGATTGTTAGTCATGGGGAAAGCAAAAGAATTGTCAACGGATCAAGAGAAAATATGGCTGAACTGTATAAAAGAGGAAAGGGATACAAAAGACATCCAAGGAATTGATAATGCCAGCCAGCAGTGTTCAAACTGTGATTAACAAATGGAAATCAGGGGCTCTGTAAAAAACAAACCATGATCAGGTCGGCCACGACTGCCAGGAAAATTGTTCGAGATGCAAAGAAAAACCCACAAATACCATCAGCTGAAATACAGGACTCATTGAAAACTAGCTGTCTCAAGATGCACAATAAGGAGGTACTTGAAGAAAAATGGACTGCATGGTCAGAAGAAAGCTATTACTGGGCAAATGCCACAAAGTATCTCGTCTTCAATGCGACAAACAGAACAAAGACATGCCTTCAAATTTCTAGAACAAGGTAATTTGGAATGATGAGACCAAAATAAAACTTTTTGACCACAACCGCAAATGCTACATTTGGAGAGGTGTCCTCAAAGCCAATATTGAAAGGAACATCATTCCTACAATAAGGCACGTAGGTGGATCGCTGATTATGTGTGGATGTGTGATCTACAAAAGGCACAGGAAACTTGGTCAGAGTTGAAGGAAAGATGAAAGCAGCATGTTATAAGCAAATACACGAGGCAAATTGGTATTCATCAACCCGGAACCTACTAGACGTTTTAACATGACAACGATCCAAAACACAAGGCCAAGTCGACCTGTCATTGGCTACAGGAGAATAAAGTGAAGGTTCTGGACTGGTCATCTCAGTCTCCTGAACTCAATATCATTGAGTCACTCTGGGGAGAACTCAAGCGCCCAGAAATTTACAGGAACTGGAGGCTTTTTGCTAAGAAGAATGTGTAGCTTTAACATCTGAGAAAATAAAGAGGCTTATCCACAACTACCACAAAAGACTTCAAGCTGTCATTGATGTAAGGCTACCTTCACATTTGCAGTGAATGGGTGCGCACGGTCATAAGCAGCACCGTGCGCTCCCATTATGAAGATAGGGGCTTGCGGTGCTGCTGTCACATTGCGGATCCCCTCCGCAGAACGCTGCGGAGGGGAACGCAAATGTGAAGGTAGCCTTAGAGGGGGCAATACACAGTATTAAGAACTCTGGTATGTGAACTTTTGATCAGGGTCATCTGGATGTTTTTGGCTGTCATTAGGATTTAAAAAGAGAAAACACAGTAGTTTGACAATAAATGGCTTCACCCAACCACTAATCATGAGTGGAAAAAAGTTTTTGTGTTATCATTCAAATTCTCTGCAAAAAAGGCCAAGAAAACAAAAAATCTGCTGGGGTATGTAAACATTTGAACACAACTGTATATTTATATTATATTTATATTATGGTGGAGTTGAAAGGGACCTCCTGGGACATATGGTCCAACCCCCAGCTCAAAGCAGGAATAATTAAATCATCCCAAACAGATGTCTGTCCAGTCTCTGAAGACTTCCATTAAAGGAGAACTACCCACCTCTCGTGGCTGCCTGTTCCACTTGTTCATCACCCTCACTGTCAAATAGTTTTTATAATATCTAATCTGTGTCTCCTCCCATTTACTTTCATCCATTGCTTCTAGTTTTTCCTTGTGTAAATGAGAATAAAGCTGATCCCTCTACAGTGTGACAGCCCTTGTGTCTAGTGTGTCAAGTACAGGCATTATTTCTTTTTATGTTGACAGCGCTAATGTAAAAAGAACCAAGAAAAGCAGATAAGCATGGCTGCAGTAGGGGTGGTTGAAGGTCAGGAAATACTATCTAATTACGGGAGTCCAAGAAGAATCCAAGTTGTCGGATTCCAGAATAGTCCCTTAAAGTTTTATAAGTATCAAACTGTACAGTCATTTTTCATTTTAATATCATTGTGTTAACACCCAGAGATTATTAAGAAGTTGTTGAATCCAAATATGGCTTGAGATATTTAGTACTGACTGCACATAGATGATCTGTACTAAATTAACCATTGGTCTAATTTGTGCTATGCATCAAAAGTCATTTACACAATAAAGTCCAGGAAATCTGCCGCATTAACCTAAGCCCAATAGAAAATATTAGAGGGTGTCTATCTGTTCCGAAATCTGTATATCAAGTAAGCTGAAGTAGTTACTCGTAGGAGAGCTGGGTATCAGCCAGTGCCGGGGTGATTATAGCCGTCACTCGTGTACTGAGCCTAAAACTCCTCTTCTACATTTTTTGTGCACCACTCATCTTTGCTTTCCAGGCCTGTCTATCTAAATGTAGCACTTGCTATATTAATGTCAGCTCAAACGTAACAACTAGACAACCCAGCACAACTGAATGGTATTATACCCAATTTATTTTCAAAAGATACCGTGAAGTAATGTGATTCCAAATTCCCTGAAAGTGGGCGATTAAACCCAAAGCGCAATAAATAAATCCAGTTATTTCAGCTAGATACTGAATTCCCTTTTGACTCTCGAGGCAATTGCCAGTGACTCAGTGGAAAGTCCCGAACATCAGCAGCGGAAACTCTTCATGCTTCATCAACCTGCAAATTGACCTTGATCAGCACGCGGCTCAGAGACACCAGCGCCACTGATCATTTGCAGATTGATCTTTATTTGTCCAACAGTTGAATGTAATCGTTAGTTGGAGTCAGAAGGAGTGTAAAGCATATGTTTCCAGTGATTAATGCAATGACTTCTCAAAATGATTGGAACGTCTCAATCTAGCAGATAATATAATATCACATTGTCTCATGTACGAGACCAAATATCAGTTACATTAAAAAAAACTGAGGACGGATTGGCGGCACATTGTAGATATTATAGACGGGACATAGAACTGATGGAACCTGTATTTTCCCAGGAGATGAATATCAGTGGAGCCATTACCATCTAACAAGTGACTAAATGCAGGCACCATATGGCCAAATCCATTACCAGTGACCCCATAGGTCAGGAAATTATTGTCAAGGGAAGGAGAATCCATCCGAACCCCTCACTCAAAATCCCTGATACATCTGCGACCCTCCAGAAGTGCTAGAAGATGTGTACTAACATTCTTATAGGCCATGTCAGAAATAAAGAGTTTCGGTCTTGGATTTTTGCAGAGCTTTGTATAATAATCACATGTCTGATTTACAATATTCACCGACCTAGGGGGCGTGGCCTAGCGGCATGTGAGGAGGACGTGCGCCTGCAGAGCTCCCGCGCTTGATCCTTCTTTAACCCTGCAATCCCCGCGACTGGATCGCTCATCGCGGCCCCGGTGGTTCCCCTGGTGACCGGGATCGTATTGAAGTGCCTGCGGAGCCCGGCGAGGCGGCGATATGGTCAAGAGGACCCAGAAAAAGGCCCTTGGTGAAGCGGCGGCGGCCTCCAAGATGGCGCCGGGACAGAGGCGAACTCCTTCCTGGAACAGGAGCCGTGAGCGTGGCACGAAATAGAGCGGCTGCTGCACGCTTGCAGCAGTTCGCTCGTGTGGAGAGGCTGGAGCAGGCAGGACAGGAGGAGACGGAGGGTCTCTCTGAGGAGGTAGAATACACTGCTGTGGCGGCGGCCTCGGGACAGGGGAGAGATGGGGAGGTGCAGATGTGTGTGCTCAGACTCCGGAGGAGCAGGAGGCCCAGGGTAGCTGGGGCGCTGTGCTGGCACAAAATAATGACATGCTGGCGGCTCTAGCCCTACAAACACCAGCAGAACCTACTATTAAAGACGTTTTTTCGGGCTGTGCTTCAGTGTGGATCATCAATATCACATGTACTGACTCAACTAGGTCACCTGCAAGAGACTGTCCAAACTGTACGGCATGATTTACATGAGGCGAAGGGGCAGACCAGAGAATTGGAGAAAAGAGTGTCCAAAGTGGAGATGCAGCTGGCACCCTCTGTCAAGTTTCACTCTGAAGTTAAGAAGGAATTCCAGATGGTACATGCTAAGACGGACGATCTAGAAAATAGATCGCGCCGTAATAACGTTCGCATAGTAGGTGTGCCTGAGAGATACGAAAAAGGGAACCCTACTTTGTTTTTTGAGTCATGGATTAAGGAGATAATTGGTGCTGATCGTCTGACTCGTCTCTATGCCATTGAACGAGCACACAGGGTCCCTGCTAATCCCCCTCCCCCGGGGCACCAGCCTAGGACTGTCCTCGCAAAACTACTCCACTACAGAGACCGGGATATTATCCTCAATTACTCCAGAGATCATCAGGATGTTCTCATTAATGGAGCCAGAGTCTCATTTTATCCGGACTACTCCCCAGAAGTCCAGCGGCGGAGGGCCAAGTTCGCCCCGGTGAAGGCTCGTCTCCGGGAGTTGGGAGTCAAATATTCTGTTTTCTTCCCTGCTAAATTGAAGATTCTGGCTGATGATAAATCACATTTTTTCTTTGAAGCCCAAGATGCCATGGACTGGTTGGATCGTAATGAGCTGCGGCTGCGCAGGGAAGCCGACCGAGATTCTGCCGACTGAGAATGTACTGTCTCTGATTTTTTCTCGTTCTTGATTGCCATGGTCTGGCCATGGAGGCGGCCGTCCGCTAAATAGGTTTTGCTCTAATGTGATGATCACTGTTGACATTTTTGGCTTCTTTCTTCCTTCCCCCCCCTTCCTCCCCTCTTCCTCCTCATCCTTTCTCTTTTTTTTTGGTGTTTTCTCCCTCCCCGCTCTACTCTCCTTCTCTCCTTTCTCCCCCCCCCCCCTTTTTTTTCTCTCTTTTCTTCCTATCCCCTATCTGCGTCTTTGATTTCTCCCTGTGCTTTCTATGGCCTTCCCTCTTACTCTCTCCTATTTCCTTCTTCCTTACTCTTCTTCCCTCCTATTATACATCTCCGACTGATGCCGCATCTTGTTATTATTGCATTTAATTGCTTAGTTTTTGGAGTATTCCTAATTTGCCTAATGGATCCAGGCCGCTGGGACTGACACTCATGTTTCTCTTTTGCGCGGATGGCGCTATGGAACTGAAGCGTCCACTTTATTGTGAAATGGGGCTAACATCGCCCTTGGACTGTTTGTTTGGTTTTTTGTTTTTTGTTTTCTTTTTTAGTAGTGGGGCAGGGAGTGGGGAGGGAGGTGGGGGGGTATGGGTTAGAAGACGATCCCGGATCCTGAGACGTAGCCAGAGACTGGTTATATGTGTGTTGTTACTTGATCATGGGTGAAATACGGATTGTGAGTTGGAACATCCGTGGCCTGAAATCACCAGTTAAGAGACAGGCTGTGTTCAGCTCGATCTTAGCGCAGAAGCCCACTGTGATCTGTTTGCAAGAGACCCATCTTACTCCTGAGACCTTGGGTGTACTTAATAAGCGCTGGGTTAGGGTAGGTTTCCACTCTACGTATTCTGAATACTCTCGCGGAGTTAGTATGCTGATACACAGTAATGCGCACTTTGAATGTTTGGGTACACGAGTTGATGATGAGGGTCGCTACGTGGTCCTGCACTGTCGGCTCTTCACCAAAATATTATTGCTAATTTCTGTTTATATCCCACCTCCATTTCATAGTGGACTTATTCATAAGATACTCACCATTGTGGGAGATTACCCCAACGTCCCATTTATAATTGTGGGGGACTTTAACAACATTGCTGACTCTCACTGGGACAAGAGTTCGCGGACCCCTGCCAGACCGGAGGGTAATGCTACTCCGTTTGGAGTTTTGCTGCGGGAAGTGGCGCTGATTGATTTGTGGAGAAGCAGACACCCTGAAGTTTATCTTTACTCGTGCTTCTCCTCCACCTTCTCTTCCCTGTCGCGCATTGACTTGGCCCTGGGGGATCGCTTTATGCAGGACCTGGTTTCTGAGGTCTCCTATTTGCCCAGAACGGTTTCTGATCATTCTCCCCTGAGTGTCCTTCTCCGGTGGGATGACCCGGGTTGGGTGCGATGCGCGACTTGGAGGTTGAACCCTTATTGGCTACAATTGATAGATAAGGAGGAGAGATTTGGAACCGAACTGAACGAGTTTTTGCAGTTTAATTCTGGCTCTGCCCCCGCGGGAGTGGTGTGGGATACTCTTAAGGCCTATCTGAGGGGTATGTGCACAAGGGAAATTGCCAAGGTTAAGGCGTCATCTAAGTCTGGTGAACTAGTGGTTCTTCGTGAGCTTGAAGCGGCTGAAACTGCTCTGTCGATCCAATCTACCCCTGATACTAGGTCGAGGCTGAAACGGGCTCAGGAACAGGCCACAGAGTACACTATGCGTAAAGCAGATCAGAAACGTATGTTTCAGTCTACGCAATGCTTCGAGAGCGCTGAGAGAGTTGGTCACTTGCTATCCGTGATCACTTCTGCACAACGTGACTCATCTTTTATCCCACATTTGCGCAATCCGGACGGTGTTATGTCGTGCAGTGCATCTGATGTTGTCTCTACCCTTAAGCGGTTCTATCAGGAACTTTACTCCTCCCGTTATTCTGCGGGATCTGCTGAGCTGGAGGCATTCTTGACTGGGGTGGAGTTGCCATCGCTGCCGCGCGATTTAACGAACCGTCTGGAAGAACCTATTACTCTTGATGAGTTGGAAGGGGCGCTGGGAACTATGTCTAATGGGAAGGCACCTGGTGTTGATGGTCTTCCTGTGGAAATTTTCAAAAAATATAAGGAGGTCTTACTTCCAGTCCTTTTGGACACTTATCGAGAGAGCCTGATGGCTGGCTCTTTGCCACCTTCCATGCGGGAGGCCATCATCACAGTCATTCCGAAAAAAGATAAGGACCCGGCGCTCCCAGACTCCTACAGACCCATTTCTTTGTTGCCGGTAGATACCAAACTTCTTGCCAAAGTCTTGGCTATTAGATTGGCAACTGTTATCGAACACTTAATTCACCCAGATCAGACGGGTTTTATGCCAAACAAATCTACTTCTATCAATATACGGCGGTTATTTTTAAACATACAGGTGGGTGCGGAGAATGTGGGGCAGAGGGTAGTCCTGTCTCTGGACGCCGCTAAAGCTTTTGATAGCGTTGAATGGCCCTACCTGTGGTTAATACTTGAGCGCATGGGATTTGGCCCAGGCTTCATTGCCTGGATCCGACTCCTTTATACTTCACCGTGTGCTGTGGTGCGGGCTAACGGACAGATCTCCGGGTGCTTCACTCTTGGCCGTGGCACGAGACAGGGCTGCCCTCTGTCGCCACTGCTATTTGCACTGGCGATAGAGCCGCTGGCTGCCAGGATACGTGGTGACCCTGAAATTGTGGGATTTAAGTATGGGACTCATATGGAAAAGCTAGCATTATATGCAGATGATCTGCTTCTGTTCCTGGCCAACCCTGATGAATCCTTATCTAGAACCATGTCATTACTGGCTGATTTTGGCCGTCTGTCGGGATTGGTCATTAATTGGGACAAGTCATCCTTGCTGCCATTAGATTCTGAAGTAACCGTAGCTACTGCAATGCCGGTTGTATCGGTATTTAAATACCTGGGAATTGTTGTTTCGACCAAACTGGGAGACTTTGAACGTCTTAACCTGGCACCCTTGTTGCTCAAACTCAAACAGAAGACCCGTGCATGGGCTAAACTGCGCCTCTCGGTGGTGGGCAGAGTTAACCTATTGAAGATGGTTATTATGCCCCAGCTATTATATATCCTGCATAATGCTCCGGTCTGGCTCCCCCAAAACAGATTCTATAGAATAAATGCTATCTTTCGAGACTTCATTTGGCAGGGTGGTCAGGCACGTATTAAACTAGAACATCTCCAAAAGCCTAAAGACGAAGGTGGATTGGCACTGCCGAATCCCTGGGTTTATTATCTGGCATCCCAGTGTCAGCACTTGGCACGGGGCGCTGAAATGAGCCCGGTGGACTCAGTGGGTAGGATTGTGGAGTTCCTGGTGGGCCGAGGATCACTGCTCTCACACCTGGAGGCTGATAGACTGCGGGCCGTTGGGGCGAGGAGCCCGACATTACTTCTTATGGTAAAGGTTTGGGAGAAGGTAAAGAGCGTTAGAGGTGTCACAGCATACACACGATATACCCCCATATGGGATAACCATAGACTCCCGGAGCTGCAGTCACTCAAAGGCTTTGCACAGTGGAGAAGGATTGGCATTTGGTGGATGGCACAGCTGTTGAGAGCTGGAGTGCTGAAAACCTTTGAGGAACTGCGGGCGGAATTCGCACTACAACACTCGATGTTTTTTCAGTACCTACAGCTACGACATGCTTTTAATGCCCAACAGCGTATGTCCTGTATTGTGATACAACAGGACATGGTGGTTAATATTCTTGGCTCTTTGTCGACCTGTAAAGGACTGATTTCCTTTATCTACGGATGCCTTCTCACTGTGATACTGTCCAAACACCCAATGGTCTCTAGGAGTAAGTGGGAGTCGCAGTTGGGGATTATTACGGATGATCAGTGGGATTCAATCTTGCAGAATGTTCCCAATTTATCCCTCAGTGAACCTGCGCGTCTCTCGCAGCTTTACGTTATTTATAGGGTCTACCGGACCCCTAAGTGGCTCTTTGATAGGGGGATGCGGCCAGATTCCACTTGCCCCAAGTGCCAGATGGAAGAAGCTGATACTCTCCATATGCTATGGACATGCCCAATTATTCGAATATTCTGGAACAAAGTGTTTCCTATCATTCACTCAGTTATGGGACAGAGTGTTCCATCAGACCCACTCATCTGTGTACTGGGATGTACTGAACCACTATATGGTGACGACTTCTCTTTACTAGCAATTACCAGAATGCTCTTTATTGCTCGTAAGCTGATCGCTCTGTATTGGATATCTGATCGATCCCCCTCCCGCAGGGAATATATAAACAGGATTAATCTCACTGTTCGCAGGGAGAAAGCCATTTACTCCAAGCGAGGGAAGGAGAGGGTTTTCTCTATATTTGGAGTGGCTGGCTGGATTCACCAGGACTGGTTTCTCCTGATTTGTAGTGGTTTACTCAAAAGGTGACTGGTGCTTGATTCTTACATGTTAATTTTCATGTTTCTGTATTTTCTGATGTCTGACTGCTGGAGGGAGAATGGGATCGCCTTGGGAGGGGGTGGGAAGGGGAGGGGGTATGTTTTGTTTAGGGTTATGTTTTATTTTATTGGCATTGTCATGTTATTCACAATGTTTGTTTATGTGGATAAAACAATAAATATTACCTGGTTAAAAAAAATATTCACCGACCTAAACGTAAGAATAGCAACCGTTCTGAAAAATGAGTATGGAATCGCTAGCAGAGATGACTACACTGGACAGATGTTCGTGCAATGCATAAAAAATGCCAACATCTATTAGAAGATGAATGATTTATGCAAAAGGTGCTGACATGCAATAGATGCTGGCTATAATCCTACCCGCTAGAAACACAATGTAAACTGCTCAGCGGGCGACAATGAGAGATAATTTAAATCATTTCTTGATATAAGTCTCTATTTAAAATAGTCTTTAGGGTGGAATAAAAAAAAAATAAATCATACAAGTATATATTATGAGTAAAACGCACTTACGCTGGTCACTTTCCGGTATATCTGAGCAGCGTTCTGGCATTCGGAGTACGGATATTCTGAGGTAGCCATTTCTAACATGCACATTCCAAAAGCGTAGACGTCCACGGACTCATCATAATGTTCTTCATACATTTCAGGCGCCATAAACTCGGGAGTCCCTGCAGGTAGGGAGATTATGTCGTCAGAGAATCGTTGCAAAGAACCCAAAAGTTACTAGTTAAGATTTTGGACACTCAAACCCAACATACATGTTTCCACACAGTTCATATAAGGATTAAAACAAAACCTTGTCTGTCCAAAGCTGCACAAAACATCGAAAGTCATCCTTTAGGCTCTGATCACAGCAGCATAATGGCTTCTAGTTTTACAGGATCCCAGATGGATCTTTTGTCACTTATTGTGATCCACATAAAAGACTGCATCAGATTTAAAACTATATCACAATTGTACCCCAAGTTCTGGTGACTTGTTGTAATTGAAATACATTGTGTTAACAAAATGTACAGTGTAACCACCAATTAAATTATAAGTGATTATAATAAACTATTAAATATACACCATAAGTGAAATCTAGAAGAAATCCTTAAAAAAACTTCCAGATGTCGTCCCCACTAGGCTGTTTCTAAACTTGATATATGTTGGTTGTTAGGGAAATCAGTCTTCAGCTCCACACAGTGAATACGGCCATATAAGGGGCTGGGGGTGGGGGCGGGGCCTGCACACTACAGCTGAGAGACTCAGGTTACCTCAGGCCCGGATAGTGCTGAGCTCAGGCTGTCAGCACAAAGCTCCTGTGATCTTATCTGACTCCCCTGCATTCACATTGGCTCTTCTCTGTGTTATCAACTGATGAACTCCGCACAGCTCCTCAGCTGGTTACACAGAGCATAGTCGATCTGAATGAAATTGAGTCAGATAAGATCACAGGAGCTGTGTACTGACAGCCTGAGCTCAGCACTTTCCCTGCCTGAGGTAACCTGAGACTGATCAGCTGTAGTGTGAATGCTGTGTACGCCTTGCCCCCCTTATATGGCAGTATTCAGTGTGTGGAGCTGAATACGGATTTCCCTGACAACCAGCATATGTCAGTTTTAGAAACAGCCTAGTGGGGATACCGTCTGGAAGGTTTTTGAAAGGTTTTCTACCAGATTTCATTTATGAAGTACATTTGAAAGTTTATTATAATCACTTGCTTAACATTATTAAATAAAAATTTAAACAGTGGTTACACTTTAAGACTCCCATATATTACACTTTATTACCAGTGGTGTAAGTTGAAGCTCATGGGCCCAGAAGCAAAAACTCCAAAGGGGCCCTCAATTATTGCTCATCTTTAATAGCATTTGTCTGTTTCTATAGGCTAAAAACAATTTTGCCCCCCTTAAGCTCCTGGGCCTGGGTGCAATTGCAACGCTTGCACCTTTTGTAGTTACGCCCCTGGTTGAACCCATTGATATCAGCTGGCTCAGCTGATTGTATAAGGTATATGGGGGCCTCCATCTAAACACAGACAGATGATCAGGGGAAGTAAGGATCAAGCATGTAAGATTTTGGAAGATCCTTTAGTTCTCAGTGAGGTAAGCTGACCCTAGTGGAGTTACATTGTGCTCTGGTAGAGAACACAAGAGAGGTCAGCTGATTGAGGAGCTAGGAGAGTTATGCCAGCTTCACCATCAGCTGAACCTATGTTCGCCTGCTGCCATCTAAAGTGTTTGGCCTGTATAGGACGAAGTATCGCACGATCCGTGCTGCTACCAAGGAAAACCAGAAGACTGGAGTATCTGGATGAAGGTGTTGCTTTAATCCGACGCGTTTCAGAGCCAAAAACACAGCTCCTTCATCAGGGATCCTGCGGCATCATCAGGTGAGCAGATTCCCTGAAAGCATTTACCTTGCCTCTTTAGTAAAGAGATAAGACCCTATTGCGCATTTATCTCAAATTCTAGATCTATAGTGTTTGGGGCCTTTTAGAGCTTATTATGAGATCAATGGCTAATGCTGACTTTAAAGTCAGTCCAATATGAATTAATATTGGTGTACTATTGATCTAAAAAAGAAAATGTGGAGTGGTCCTCTTTATGGTTTTATTTATCAAGGGGCAGAAAATATGGATCTCAGGCAAATCTAGCAGAATATTAATGGAAAAATAATCTTATTTTCAAACCTAAATATTCCAAATTATTATTATTATTATTATTTATTTATATAGCTCCATTATATTCCATGGCGCTTTCCATGCTAAAAGGGGCAGACTAGGACAAGTAACATAGTAACAATACAAGTAACAATAAATGTGGACAATTCGGTCGTACAGATACAAGAGGGGAGAAATTCTGTCTGCGAGGGCTCACAGTCTACGAGGGGCGGGTGGGGATACAGTGGGAGGGGGAAGTTCTAGTCGAGAGGCGGTGTGGCGGTGTTTTAATATAGTTTTACCAATCTCTTGTGCATTGATTTTATTAATATGTATTTATTTTTGCAGTTTTAATATGTTTACTTTTTATTTTTTTTTTAGATTATAAGGAACCTGTCAGCAGACTCGTGCTGCCTGAACCATGGGCAGTATAAATTGGTGAACAGCTCCTATAGTAGAAGCATCTATGTTTTACTCTAAACCAGGGGTCTTAAACTTGGCTGCGTTGGTAGGCCGAACATAGAAAAAAATTGATATGGGGGGGGGAGCGCCGCATTACTAAGTGACATTTTTAGTAATTCCAGAATTTTTTGCTCAATGTAGTAATGTCCAAATCCTGATCTCCTTTTAGTAAAGTCTCCACCGTGGTTCCCTTCTTGTAGTAATGTCCCCATCCTGGTCCTCATCTTGTGTAATGTTCTCATCCTGGTCTTCCCTTGTAGTAATGTCTCCATCCTGGTCCCCTTCTTGTAATGATGTCCTCATACTGGTTCCCATCCTATATTAATGTCCCCCATCCTGATCGCCTTCTTATAGTAATGTCCCCACCCTGGTTCCCTTCTTGTAGTAATGTCCCCATCCTCGTTTTCCCTTGTAGTAATGTCCCCATCCTGGTCCCCTTCTTGTAATGATGTCCTCATACTGGTCCCCATCCTATATTAATGTCCCCCATTATGGTCCTTCTTGTAGTAATATTCCTGGTCCTCATCATGTCATAATGTCCCCATTCTGACCCTCATCTTGTAGTAATGTCCTCATCCTGGTCATCTTGTAGAAATGTCCCCATCCTGATGTGTAATCCTGAGCAATCCGGTTCCCGTACAGTTTGCTCATCCCTGCTGCAGCGCTGCCCATAGATCTTACTGTATAAGGCTTCAGGACCTAGGACAGCGCACATAGTATATCTACAATAGGTATAGTATGAGCGCTGCTGTCAGTGGAGCCGCCGGCTTCATTAATAAAAATGTACAGCAGCTGACAGGAGCCGGCTGCTGTACATAAGTGATAAAATCATTATATGCCCACCTGAGTGGGTGCTAGGTCTCTAGGGGAGGTGGGCACCCCCTAGAGACAGTATACACACATTTATTAATAAATTTACAAATTTTACAACACAGAAAACAGCAGGGATGAGCAAACTGTACGGGAACCGAATTGCTCAGGATTACACATCCTGAGCAATCCGGTTCCCGCACTGCGGATGTTACAACCACTCCGATAACTGCAGCCTGTATGATTTTCCATGCAGACTGCAGAGCCGGAGGCGGTAACCGGATTGCTTGTGAAGCAATCCGTTTTTTATAATAGGCTCCTATGAGGAGCGTTTCCTGATCCGGTTTTGAGCTTTTTAAAAGCTCAAAACCAGATCAGGTTTAAAAAAAAAACAAAAAAAAACGGATGTGTGACCCTAGCCTTATATATACCCACTCTTATAAATACACTCATACACACAGCCTCTCACAGACACACACACACACACACACTCTCATACACCCACACACACACTTTCTCATACACACTCTCATATACACACACACACTCTCTCTCTCTCTCATACACACAGTCACACTCTCTCTCACACACACCTTAACAATGCCTTCCCTCAGCTACATCAATGGAAGATGGCGGGCCAATCAGATCACAGACCCGCAAGTGACGTCGGCACATGACGTCACTTGAGATTTCTGATTGGCCGACGTCACTTGCGAGTCTGTGATCTGATTGGCCTGCCAGCTTTCACTGATGTAGCGTCCTTACATTGTCCACGGTGCCACGGGCCGCACTTTGACGCCCCTGGGGTCGCATGCGGCCCCGGGCTGCGTGTTTGAGACCCCTGCTCTAAACCTTTTTTTCCCCCTAAAACATAGTTGTAATTGTAGCTAAGGATTGAGTGACTAGTCCCAGAGGCAGGTCCCCAACAGTTGGTCCTTGCCCTCTAAACTAGATTGATAGGTCCATCCTTCTTTGTATTGTAGTCTGGAAACACTTCGAAGCTGTTGGGCACCTCCTGCCTCTTGGTCGCACCAATCCCGACTGTGCTATCAATTATGCCTCTCCCTGCAACATTGCATCCTTTCAGAGTAAAACATACATGTTTGTAAGGCAGGAGCCAACCTACGATTTATGCAGCCCGTGGTACAGATAGCACAGGTCATCCCACAGGTTCCCTAAAAACATACTCAAAAAAAAAAATTACAATTGTTAAATACCGTAATATAATTTATAAAAATGGGTACGGTAATAGTTAAATTATACATCTATAACTTTGACTTTCACCATCATTTACTTCAGAGACCCCTGCCATAAATACAATTGTAACCAACAATGCAGAACACGGCACATCAGTTGTATATGGAGACTTTGTTTTACACTTCCAAACAAATTTTGCTGTACATATGTACTGATGTCAAAATTGGTCAACATTCAAGCAGTATTACCTATTACACTTTTAGCAAAAGAAGCTCGTTTCAGTGTAGCCAGCCCAAGATCTCCAATTTTCACAGAGCCAGTCGGCCCCGTAATGAAGATGTTGTCACATTTTAGGTCCCGGTGGATGATGGGTGGCGCCCGCGTATGGAGAAAGTGCAATCCTTTCAGTATCTGTCGGCACCAACTGCGCAAAACCTTTGGTTTCATCACCTTAAATCTCTTCAAGTAACTGCAAAAATAATAAAAACAGGGCTCAAGTTATGGGTAAAGCCAGGTCTAGTTTACTGACACAACAGCCAAGTGCAGATCATTTGATACAATGGTTAACATTGAAAAAGACCAAACCACCAATACTAAATCTTAAAATTAATGATAAATTGGCATATTTTTCGTATTTGTTTTTTTTTTTTTTTTATAATTCTTTATTTTTCGTTTTATAGTAACAATAGAAAAAAGAACCAAAACTTACAGATTCAATCATCTTGCAAGTACAAAGAACTGTTCTTAATAAAATGTATTCTCATTAATTGAATCACGAATCAGTTTCTAATAGTCAATAAGCTTGATAAAAGTATTCAATTTACTATAGCAATATTAAAACTAACTCTGGCATGAAAAACAAGCTGTCTAGTATAACACATCGGAGTTGTTTGCCAGTCAGAATTATAAAACAAGCATTACCTACTCCATAGGTACCCGTCTATTACCAATAATAATGACAATGAAAGATAAAAAAACAAAAAAGAAAGGAAAAGATAGGAAACACATAAAGAAAGAAAAGAGTAGAATAGACCAGAACGGGGGATAGGATGGGTGGGGGGGTATGAAGAGGGGTAGAAGGGAGGGTAAGGTAGGGGTCTCGTGAAGTTACCAAACCTCAATGGAGTAAAAGGAACTCTCAATCGCACCCATTTACTAACCAGTTCTTAAGAGCAAGTTCCTCAGGAGCTTCTGTGAGACTTATACAGGTCAGATTGTTGGAAACTCATCCAATTAAACCACGTGTTTCTGAACTTCTCATATGAATCATGTATAGCTGATGTCAGGTCCTCGAGAAGCATGAGGTCGTTCACCTTCTCTATCCACATAGCCACAGAAGGACACGTCTCCTTTTTCCAGAGCATCGGGATGCAAGATCTCGCAGCCATGACTAAGAACCTCAACAGTGTATGTTTATATTTGTTTGGTGGAATCCTACAGTGGTGCAACATGAAGAGGCCAGGATCTAACTCATCCGTGTATCCCGTAACTTGCCTTGTAATCTTTTTCACCTCCGACCAGAATGGTTGGAGCTTCGCACACTCCCAGAACACGTGTAGTATTGTACCATCCGCCCCACCACACCTCCAGCACTTCGGGTCTATAGAAGGAAAGAGTCTATGCAAATGAGCTGGGACTCTATACCATCTCGTCAATAATTTATAATTTGCCTCCTGCAGTTTTGAGCTTATTGAAGTAGAGTGAGCTAAAGAATAAATTGCAGATCTCTGTTCTGTAGACAGTTTGAGACCAAGATCTGTCTCCCATCGCAGCATGAAATGGGGAGTCGGGAGGTCCGGTGGAGAAATCAAACACGCGTATGTCTGTGATAAAGCATGCCTACAGTCAACTGTGGTAGAGCATAGAGATTCAAACAGTGTCTTAGGATTTAAAAACGTCCTCTTAGGAGGGAGTCTATGAAGATAATGCACAAGTTGTACACATCTCCAGAAACCCAGAGCCGTCGGGTAGGTAATTGAATTAAGTTGTTCAATGGTTGGCCACGCTTCTCCCTCACTCCATTTTTCAATCCTATCCAGACCTGCTTTTATCCAACGTTGGAACACGGGGTCATCAAGACTTGGTCGAAAGTCCGGGTGACTAAGGATCGGACTCAAGACAGAGGCAGATGGTATCATTAAGGATCTAACTAACGTGTGATCACAAATCTTGAGAGTAGACCCAATTGTCGGATGGTCATATAATAACTCTTCGTTTCGAAGTGACACCCAGGGTAATGTCTGAAGTCTGAAAGGAGTAAAATCCTGTTCGATTTGTACCCACAATTTATTTGTACCATGCCTGCACCAATCTATTACCCGCGTGAGGTGGGTGGCTATGTAATACAGTTTGATATTTGGGAGATTCACACCACCATCTTTTTTGCGTCTATACAGGATTGATCTCGCTAGACGTGGTTTCGAGTTACTCCAGATGAATTTTGTCTGCAGTTGTGCAATTGTCTTAAAGAAGGATAATGGAATGGTGATAGGTAATGTCTGTAGGTAATATAATATCCTCGGAAGGATATTCATTTTGAAAAGCTGGCATCTACCAGCCCATGTGAAAGTAGACAATAGCCATCTCTCACAGTCTACTGTAATTGACCGCAGCAGTGAAGGAAAATTTGCACCATACAGATCTCTAACATCTGGAGTAATCTGTACCCCTAAATAGCGAAGAGATTTAGGAGACCAATGAAATGTAAAGGCGTTCTGTATTCTAGTAATTCGACTCAGGGAAGCGACACATTTAGGCCTCAGATTTTGATCTATTTATTTTAAAATTGGAGAGAGTGTAATATGTCTCCAATTCTTTCAATAAAATGGGGAGAGAAACCTCTGGATTTGTTAGAAAAGAACAGGAGATCGTCTGCATATGCCGCAATTTTATGTACACCTGATTTTTACTTGCATGACTGAAATATCTCCATTCATTCGGACATGACGCAATAACGGTTCGAGAGTCAAAATAAAAATTAATGGGACAACGGGCATCCCTGACGCGTGCCATTGTTAATATCAAATGACTCCGAAAGGATCCCGTTGACCCGCACTCTTGCCGACGGGACGGAGTACAGAGAGAGCACCCAACCAAGCATCTTAGCTCCCAATCCGATGTGAGACAATGTCTCTTTAATAAAAGTCCAATGTACGCGATCGAACGCTTTTTCTGCGTCTGTAGATAGTAACATCAGCGGGGTTTTAGATGTCTTGGCTGTATAAATTAAGTCTATAGCTTTGGTGGTGTTGTCTCTGGCCTCCCTACCCGTGACAAATCCCGTCTGATCTGGGTGAATCAAGTCCGGTATGAACGGGGAGAGTCTTGCCGCCAAAATTTTTGCAAAAAGCTTAATATCTACGTTCAGCAGGGATATTGGGCGGTAACTGGAGCATAGCAGAGGATCTTTCCCTGGTTTATGAATCACTGTTATATTAGCTCTTAATGCATCTTTGGGTGGTGTAGATATCGCCAAGGCATTAAAAAAGGCTTTTAGGTGTGGCAATAGAGCTTCTTTTAATTTTTTATAATAACCAACCGTAAACCCATCTGGGCCAGGTGCTTTCCCCGATTGAGATGAGGACAACGCATCTTCAATCTCCTGATCTGAGATAGGCATCTCTAAGGATTGCGAAACTGAATCCGCCAATTTCGGCATAGCCGAAGATGTAATATATTTTCTTATGCGTGATGTAAGTGCATTCAATGCTACCGGCGCTTTATTCGTGTCAAGATTATACAAAGCGGTATAGTAATGTTTGAATGCCTCAGCTATGTCGTGGGGAAACTTTGAGCGTTTTGAGGTATCTGGGTGTGATATTTCAGAAACATATGTAGTAGCTCTGCAAATTCTAGAGGCCCTCGCCAAAGCTCTACCGGACTTATTCCCATATTCATAGAAATGTCTACGACATCTGGTAAGTACCCCTTTTGCCTTATATAGTAAAGTAGTGCGTAGCTTCTCCCTAACATCTAATAGTTCTCTCTTCAGATCAGGGAGAGAGTGACGTTTATGCCTAGTTTCGAGGTCTCTCAGTCTAATCATTAGATCTTGGATTTCTGTATCTCTAATTTTCTTAAGTCGGGCACCATGTTTGATTAAAATGCCTCGAACTACACACTTGTGAGCCTCCCACACTCCCCCAGGTGTCACATCTGTGGAAACATTTAAATCAAAGTAATCCTTCAATGATTTAGAGACGTCCGCTAGGACTACTGTGTCTTCTAATAAAGAAGCGTTTAGCCTCCATTGCCACTGTCTTGGGATCGGGGAGTGGAGCATAAGGGAAATCTTAACCAAGGCATGGTCTGAAAAGGAAATCGGCTCAATAGAAGCATCTATTAGTTGTGTCAGATCAGTGTGTCTCAGGAGAAAGAAGTCAAGTCTAGAATATACGTCATGTATTGGGGAGTAAAAGGTATAGTCTTTAGAGGTAGGGAACAAGAGGCGCCAAGCATCTAGTAATTGGTGATCATGGAGCGCTCTGTTCAACCTTCTAATAGCTGCTTTAGACATACTAGACCTGCCTCGAGACGTGTCAAGGTCGGGGTCAAGTGTAACATTGAAATCTCCCCCTAGAACCAGCGTTCCCTCTGCGAAGACCTCAATTTTATCTAAAAACTGCAGGAGTGTTGTGATCTGACCAGAGTTAGGGAGGTATAGCGAGGCAAATGTATATGTTCTGGAGGCGATCTTACCTTTTACCATAAGGAGTCTTCCGTTGCCACCACTGCAGGAGTCCACAAATTCCCATGGTATCGACCTCGATATCACGATACTGGAACCAGAGGAGTGTGAATTATTAGTAGTGATGGGCGAATCCTAAATTACTCGGAATCGCTTGACTCTAGCGAGTCCGAGCCCAGGACTCGCTACTCGTTGCGAGTCTAGCGAGTCCAATGTTAATGAATAGGGAAGCGAATAATAGCGAGTAGTGTGAGATTTACAAATCGCAGATGTGTCTCGGAAGCTTCAGCCTGAAGCAATCCTAGTTTTGTCATTTATTTGCATTGCTCGTTTACTTTGCAACTGTAATCGCTGGGAAACTCAACTCGCACAGATAAGAGTCCTGCTTTCTCCTCTGTGCTGGCTGCCAGCTCCAGGGTCCTAGAGCCCGCCTGCTGCCTGATGTAGCAGTGCTGAGATTGTTCTCAGTCTGCTCATTCCCTGTGTACAGACATGAATGTCTGTGCACAGAGATGATGTAGCAGAGCTGAGATTGTTCTCAGTCTGCTCATTCCCTGTGTACAGACATTTATATCTATACACAGGGATGTAGCAGAGAGGACATCGCGTTTTGGACTGCGTCGGACGGAAGAGGATTTTTTAAATTAAAGATGGAGTCCCTAATGTTTTTTTTTTTATTTCTAATAAACATTTTTCTTTGTGTTGTGTTTTTTTTAAAACAATTTAATAGAAATTCATGGCGGTCATGTCTAATATTGGCGTGACCGCCATAAATTTCGGGCTTAGGGCCAGCTGATAATACAAAGCTGGCCCTAACCTCTTTATTACCCAGCGTGCCATCGCTACCAGGGCCGCTGGAAGAGCGGGGTTCAGCGCCAGAGGATGGCGCTTCAATGAAGGCGCCATCTTCTGGGGCGGCTGCGGGCTGCAATTTGCAGCGGGGGGTGCGCAGAAAGCTTGGGCATCCCTGCGCTGCAGATTCCAGCCCCCAGCTGCTTAGCTGTACCTGGCTAGACATAGAAATTGCGCGGAGCCCGACGCATTTTTTTTTAAATTATTTCATGAAATTCTGAGATTCTGACTCTGACTCTGAGACTCTGACTCTGAAATTCATGAAATAATAAAAAAAAAAATGCGTGGGGCTCCGCGCAATTTCTATGTCTAGCCAGGTACAGCTAAGCAGCTGGGGGCTGGAATCCGCAGCGCAGGGATGCCCAAGCTTTCTGGGCACCCCCCGCTGCAAATTGCAGCCCGCAGCCGCCCCAGAAGATGGCGCGTTCATTGAAGCGCCATCCTCTGGCGCTGAACCCCGCTCTTCCAGCGGCCCTGGTGGCGGTAGCACGCTGGGTAATAAAGGGGTTAATACCAGCTTTGTTATACAAGCTGGTATTAAGCCTGAGATTCTTAATGTCAGGCCACGTTTGACCCAGCCACTAAGAATCTCCAATAAAGGGTTAAAAAAACACAACACAGAGAAAATTTATTTGAAATAAAAAAAAAAAAAAAGCCATTAGGGACTCCATCTTTAATTTAAAAAATCCTCTTCCGTCCGACGCAGTCCAAAACGCGATGTCCTCTCTGCTACATCCCCTGTGCATAAATATAGATCTCTATGCACAGGGAATGAGCAGACTGAGAACAATCTCAGCACTGCTACATCATCTCTGTGCACAGACATTCATGTCTGTACACAGGGAATGAGCAGACTGAGAACAATCTCAGCACTGCTACATCATCTCTGTGCACAGACATTCATGTCTGTACACAGGGAATGAGCAGACTGAGAACAATCTCAGCTCTCCTACATCATCTCTGTGCACAGACATTCATGTCTGTACACAGGGAATGAGCAGACTGAGAACAATCTCAGCACTGCTACATCAGGCAGCAGGCGGGCTCTAGGACCCTGGAGCTGCACAGAGAAGACAGCTGGACTCGGCTCGCAAAGAAACAGCAGTTACTTTGCGAGTCTCCCTGCTATCACTGGCACAGTAGCCAGTGATTACTCGCACGAGTCTAATGCAAACAATGGCAATCCTAGTTTTGTCAGCGTTTGCCTTTGATTTGCATTGGACTCGTGCGAGTAATCACTGGGAAACTCGCCGAGTACCGAGTCCTGCGAGTCCCTTACTACTCGCCGAGTAACGAGTCCTAGCGAGTAGATTCGCCCATCCCTAATTATTAGATAAGCTGTGGTATGACGTAGGAAACCAATGACTGGAGAGCTTATAAGGCTTGTTCTCGCACATATGAGTCTCCTGAAGAAAAGCAACATGAATTTTGTTAGTTTTCAAATAGTTAAACAAAATAGATCTTTTCCCTGCATCATGTAGACCTTGCACATTCAGCGTGCCAATTTGTATAGCAGATAGGGTGCTATGTGTCATAGTGTTCCCTTCTGCTAACTAGGAACTTCAAGGAAAAAGGGGACCAAGGTACAGGAAAGAGGGGGAGGTAAGAGGGGAGGGAGGTGTAGAGGAGTGTAAAACAAAGAGATTGAGAAAAAAAGATTAAAGGGAAGATAAGACTATTTTAGTCTAAGCCGGTCAAGCCAGCAAATCAACTCTCTCTAAGAAAACAGAAAAGAGAAAGAGAGAGAGTCGTAGGGACCGTAACTGACCAAAAGGCAACGATCCACAGACCCAGGACTCTTGTATATCATCAAGATCATCTCTTTACACCACATTATCAACTTCTTTAAAAGTCAACAAGAAAAAGTTACAATCGATAAAAGGGAAAAAGCACACAAAACCCTTAATAAATTTGTTATACGTAACGAATGCACTATCTTTTTATATAACAATTGTTACCAGGCAGACCAGTCCAGAGCAAATCTGGGTGAGGTCTGAGGCATCAACCTCATATAGCTCAATCAGTTCCAACAAAGGTGGATCAGGAATCTCATGTTGGTAAGTCCTCTGCAAACGCCTCGTCTCTTCCGCCCCTCAGGCTGCCAGGCTGTGACTAGAGGCGTACGTGGAGCATTGCCACTCCGTGTCTTCCTCTTGCGGAGAGCATCTGAAAGGGAACTGCGTTGGCGGCCCATTGTTGCGAACCTCTGAAATCCTTCCAAAGAGAGCCAATCCGGGATCGGGATGGATGGGATATCCAAGAACGAAAATAGTCCAGGAAGGTCATCCCTATGCCAAAGATAATATGTCTTGTTGTTTCTTCTCACTATAAGATGGAAGGGATGACCCCAGCGGTACGTGGCTCCCCGCTCTTTAATCTTCACAAGTAAGGGGCGCAGCTGCCGTCGCATATACAAGGTGCGACTAGAAACATCTGGGAAGAGGCGAACATTTACGTTGTCAATCAGAATGTCGCCAAAAGACCAAGCCGCTTGTATCAGAGCATCGTTGTCTGTAAAATTATGAAATCTACACAGAACATCTCTGGGGTTGTCTGGGTCAATTGGGCCAGGGCGAGATACTCTATGTATCCTATCAATTTTATATGATGAGCCTGGTGATCTTTGTGTTACCGTATTAAAGATGTCTAGAGTCCTGTCAAGGAGCATATTAGCTGTAATGGTCTCAGGCAATCCTTTCAGGCGTATGTTGTTGCGCCTTTCCCTATTCTCCTGGTCATCTGCTTGTAGAATCAGGGCAACAATATGTGCATTAGAGCGTGTAGCATGTCTCTCCAAGGCAGTGACTCTCTCTTCAATGGCAGCTATGGTCTCAGACACAGCAGTGGATTGTGACTTTAGAGTCTCTATATCCTCCTTAATGGGGCTCAGGGCTTTGGCTTGGGATGCCTCCATGCGGGCCATTAAACAGTCTAGGTCTTGTCTGGTGGGGAGAGCAGCAATCATGCTCCTAATAGCCCTCAGTTCAGAGTAGGAGCTGCTGGACTGGTCTGAAGCAGGCACCATTATTGCAGCCTGTGTAGGGGAGGGGGGAGAATCCCCTCCATGTCTTCTCCGTCTCCTCTCCAGTGTCTGCAATCTCCTCTAATGTTTCCACAACTGAAGACTCCCTTGATCTCTCCTTCCCCTTATCTGAGGAGCTGATAACAGCTGTTACCTGGCTTCCAGTGTTTTGTTTGCGGGGTTTCTCTGTGGCAGCTGTGAAGGTGACTGTGCCTGCAGCTTCTGAGCATGAGGTCCTCCCTGTGCCATTACAGAGGAGTGTGCTGCCTTTCTTCCTGCTGTCCCAAACAGTTTTGCCATGCCTGCCTCTCTCCCTTGCTTCTCAGGAGGTGTCAGGGCTGTCACAGCATCTTCAGGCTTCTTTCTCCGTGACATTGGAGCAGAGATTGTGAAGTTGAATAGCTCTATAAAGTCCCGGGTCTGCAGAGCTTATGGAGGTGCTTCCTCACACTTCCATGGCCAGGTCACGCCCCCTCGTATTTGTTTTTTTTTTAAACAATTTAATTCTCAATTTTCCAAACTCAAAGGTCATTATCTCAGAAAAATTAATATAGGGAGAATGAAGGGTTAAAAACTGCGCTGCCATATGCCATGAGAAATTAGAGGGTGAATATAATATTGATAAGTTAACGTGTTTCAGGGCTCTGAAACGCCATAAGACCACCCATGTTTGTTTGGATTTGTGCTGGCCTATTTTATTTTTTTTTTATACATACACACATTTTATACACATCCATACATACACATCCTTAGAAAGTCTAGCAAGCTGCACGCTTGCCCTCTTATTAGCCTCATGCTACCTGTTCTTTTCGGCAGTAACATAACTATAAGCTGCAAAGGACTGGCTTGGCCCCTATTGATTTGTATATAATTAGACATGATCGGATCTCCTGAGATTTAAATTTATCAAGTTTGAATTATTTTTTTACAAAAGATTTAGTGAATCGATTTGCTGGAGATTGCAAAACGGCAAAGCCTCCAAATGGCCTGAAAAGATGTGTGTAAGGGTACCATTACACGTTGCAATATCGCAATACAACATCAACAAAAAGTCACGTGGTGCGGTCGTTGCAGTTGATATCGTTCATGCGTTGTGTGGTGTAACAGGCAATGCGACTGCAATAAATCACAGGGACGCCCTTCAACCGTACAATGTTGCATATGCGATCTGGCAGGATCGTGCTGTGTGACGGCGCAACTACGATGTTGAATGCAACTTCCCCTATTCACTACAATGTTAATGCTTGGTCCCTGGGTTGCTCATGCCCAGCGCACAAAAGTTGCGTACAACATCGTAATTGCGTTGCCTGCCGATATCTCCCTGTGTGACATCTCCTATGCGATCTTGGACAGGTGCCAAAAACATGCACGGTCACGTGAAATTGTATGTGATATCGGAACGATATTGCGACGTGTAACGGTACCCTTACATTCTGAGGTCTCCTAGGACTGCATCTAACCCTTTTCACGCTCTATAAATACAGCATTAGTGATGTCAAAGTGACCTCAACATGATCACTATTGGATTACCAGTTGTTTCTAACATCCAATTGAAAAACTGTTCAGGTTTTATTTTTTAAATTAAAACCGGTCCCAAAATTATCCCTCTTAGAAATTCATGATCCGGCAGACCATTCAATGCAAAATTCTACCTCTGACAGATATATTTGGATTACATGCCTCTCTGTCTGAGCACTCTGCCTTGTAGCCAGGGCTTTGCCATATCCCACATAGCTGGGTCCTAGCTGCCAAGACCTGTACATTTTTTAATACAGATAGAAACATTTTAGTTATGGTCCCAGTTAAGAGGTTTACCTGGTCGTGGTTATTGAGGTCACATGGATTGGCCAACACATAAGGTAACTATCTCATTATTTCAAATATAATTCCTATAGCAGTAACGCAGTACCAGAATTCCCTCATTCATTGTTTTCAGATTTTAGCTCTTTATATATTTTTGTAATTACATTGTGTTTTCAGCTTCAACCCATTAACACCTATTGGAAGTACGGGTCAGTCTTTTTTATACCTCTGATAGAGATACCATCAGTTTGAGTCAACCTAATCCAGTTGTGAGTGATGTGTATATTCTATAATTTCGACCTAACATTGTAGGCACCCAGCTTCCTCATGCTAAACATTGCCCTCTGCTTCTTAACAGCAACGTGAAGAACTGTGAAGTGTTGCAACAATTTTTGTGCAAATGCGGCTTATGAAAAAAATCTCTTTCAATCCCCTCTCCAATGCAGTACAGATATTATAAGTGTTATCTGGTGCTGCTAACTTCCACATTAGGAAGAGAGTGGTACCAATGGCGTGGAGCCCCCATACTCCTGCCATGAAGCATGCATGATCAGCTCATACACGGCCAACATGCCGATCATCCATGTGTCCCGGCAGACATGTAAGATGCAACGTTATTGGGAACACTTATGTACCTTTTATTGAATTTCCCCCAATGTGTCTGATCATATGTTCATAAGAAAAATTTAAAAAAAAGTGCTGTGGCAGCGCAATCTTTGCCATCAATGACCGTCAATGAGTGTTCTTCTAACCTCAAGTACAGAGAGCACAGAGACGAGTCACCACTACTCAACTACTTTGCTCCAATTGAATCAGGATAAAACAAAAAGGCTGGTGTCCTCATCATTACAGGATTGTAACAATATCTGTTGCTTTGGCCATTTGGTCATGAATCAGCATTTAGGTAGGCTTGTCATAGATAAGTCAGGCCCATCATTCCATACATTTTTGCAGTACGTTCACTCACGTCTTTAGTGTCCCTGATGTCATGAGTTCGGTAACCAAAACAATGCACTTCTTCCCCTTCAGACAAGATTCCCAGAAGTCGTAAAACCTGACAATGTTGGGGTGTTGTAAACCTTTCAGCATCTCTGCTTCTTCTTTAAATCTCTGTCTCTCGAGCTTTGTTAGTTTACGATCCTAAAGATGAACATAAATATTAGAATGTTACATGTTGTAAATTGAAGGGAAGCAGTAAAACTATAGAGATGTATTTATGCATTTTTCATGGTTATTCATAAAACAATCTCATCTTTATAACACACATGGAGGTGCCAAGCTACAAATAGACTAAGAATAATGGAAACCAACAATAAACATTTTGAAGGCTTCATCCCAAAGTATCCAAATGGGGTAAAATAGTGTGGGTGCAGGATGGCCAGAACTTCCAGTAGTGTCTGAGCCATGGAATGTGAAGGGAGTACGAGTTAGGCATCTTTCATACAACGTTTTTTGTGCATCCATCGGGATCCTTGATTTTGAAGGACTCGACGGACAGTCACGAACGCTTCAAATCAGATGCCGTCAGTCCGATTTAATATTGGAGCCATCAAACTGATCCGATACAAAATCGGACCGATGGCATCTGATTTGAAGCGTTTTTTCATCGGATCCGTGTTAAATGTCCGATTGTGGGTAGTGTTTGGAAGGTTTTTGGGAGGTCTGTGGGAAGTCTCAGTCGGAATCGCACATGCCCAGTAACCAAAATCGGATCCGATAACCGACCTGATTTTTCCATGTTCCGAATTACATAGAACCCCATGTTATTTGCTACGGATCACATCGGATCCGATCCTGTCCGATGCACCCAAAATCGCAGCAGTCTGCGATTCTGGGCGCCGGAAAATCGGATCTGACAAAAATCGGATGCCATTAAGGTCAAATCCGATCCGTGCCCATAGGATAACATGGGGGCCAAATTGGATCTGTGGCTGCCCGTTTTATAACTGACAGTCACGGATCCAAGAAAATCGCTGTGTGAAAGCAGCCTTAGTGTTTAGTAGCTTCAGGCTATGTCTGTCTTATTTTTTATATTTTACGTTTTAAAGGGGCTGTTCACTACATGCTCCAGCATGGACAGTGAGTTCAGGCCCTTTAATTTTAACTACGGGAAACAAGTGGAATCAGAAGGAGTTGTCCCAGTAATAGACAACCCCTTTAAAGGAACCAGTCAGGTCCCCCAAGTCCTGTAAACTATGAACAGGCACATATGTGGCCCAAAATTCCCTGCCTAGCCATCTTTATCTTATGCTATTCTCACAACTCAATATTGCAAAAAAAATTATTTATATTGCTAGTTTTCCCTATGCTAATTAGAGCTTTGACTAGTTGAGGGGACGCCGTTTCCCCGGACTAGTCTGTCCTCTTTCCATGTTAGCACGCCCCTGTGGGCAAGGTAACATAAC
This sequence comes from Allobates femoralis, assembly GCA_033576535.1. Taxonomy (NCBI): domain Eukaryota; kingdom Metazoa; phylum Chordata; class Amphibia; order Anura; family Aromobatidae; genus Allobates; species Allobates femoralis. Next base: position 61,269,955 of record JARQOC010000007.1, read on the forward strand.
ATAAGTGCATCTCTGAAACCTGGACACGTAACACCTGACACGGAGGCGCACTGCATATAGATGGAAGTGCATAAGACTCCAGATCATCTGCAGTGCGGATCTGAAGGCAGAACCGCACACCTGACACAGAGGCGCAGTGCGTTTGCGGGTAAGAGACGCAAGATTTCCATGAGCTGACAGTGATGTCAGCTCCTCGAAATTATGTTATCACACCCACAAGGGCGTGATAACCTGGAAAGAGAGCAGACTAGATGGGGAAAACAACGCTCTCTTGAATAGTCAACGCTGAGTGAGTGTAATCATTACTATTCACTACCCACACGGATAGTACAGTATTCACGATACTCTTTACTCGCAGAGTATCACTAGTGCTCATGAGTGATGGGTCGCTCATGAATGATCTGACACAAATCGCCAGCTCTCTTCAGTACACAAAGGAAGTCGGCACCTCAGTTACAGCAGATTAAATGTTAGGCTCCCTCTGGGGGGACACAGCAAGGTGTTGTACGCAGCGAAAACTCAAGAAAGCCCACCCTCTCGCCCTTTCCCAGAAATACTTGTTTTATAGCCGGATGTGTGTGGTAGAAGCCTATCACTAATTGACTAAACTTAGAAACGCTATTTGGACGAGTACACGAGTATTACAAAGCACTCGTTACGGGTATAGCGAGTGCAAATATTTCGCTACTCGCTCATCACTAGTCAAAGCCTTAAATAGTATAGGGAAAATAAGCTATATAAATATGGTTTTGTAACATTACATTGTGAGAAGAACAGCTTCAGATAGGGATGGTTAGGCAGGGAATGTTGGCCCACACATGTGCCTGTTTGTAGTTTAGAAGGCTTATAGGACCTGATAGGTTCACATTAAATTATTTTTTTTTCCATTTTTTATCTCCTTCATATTCTACAGGGATCCCCAAGGTTTTCGATTAATTAAAGCTTGAATGCCAGAATACTGGTCCTATACAAAACCATTTTGTTCCCCCCCTGCTGCTCAATAACATGCTGCTGGCAGATTACACAGTTTGTTCAATGTGACAGGTTTGCTTAATACTGGTTGCATTATATGAACCAATAAATAATTGAATATTATAACAGAATGTAGACAAGTTGAAATACCTGAAGCCAAATCCTTTACAGAAGAAATCACAAACTACAAAACATAGAAATTCCAAGTACTGACGCAGGCAGAAGATACATTTTAAAACCAGTATGACATTTACAAGCGCTATAAAAGATTCCACAAAAGCTGTGACCTCAGCAATATGTCATGTGCAGTCTATATAGTAAAATAAAGTAAACCTTTACGAGGCAGCTGAGCTAATGCCCAATACCCCCAAAGTAATTACAGCTCAGGGAATCCTAAAGACAAGCTTACAGAATACTTTATCAACAAAAATCAATCCTTTCCATTACACACATCACACACTACCATTAATATCTGAAAACAAATATTGAAGTAAACCTCAATGGTATTAAGCAGCACAAATCCTGCTCTCTCGGAAGGAAAACCCCCAATATCATTAAATGCATATATATATTCTACATATTTTGATATGCTTTTAATAAACTGTATTAATAAGTTAATTTGGACATTTAATTTTTGAGCACTGTGTAATGTTTACTTGAAGATTAAATGTAATTTGCACATATGTAGGATCATTATTGCAATTATTTTACCATTTGCTGGCTATGATAAAGTGAAAAAAAAAATATTCATCATTTACATGTAGCCATTATCCCAATTTATTCTGCTTTACCTTCCGTCCAAGAAGTAGTGATGGAAGAAGAAACGTACTGAAATATTTTGCCCAGGGCTCTGCACATACTTTAATCCGATCCTGCCGGCATTAAGCTTAGGTAAATATAGGCCATATGCTTATGGATATTTAATAGGTTATTTTAAGAGTATGTCAACCTCACAATTAAATATTAAACCAGTAAATGTTTAAAATCTGTTGCTACATAACTGGGCAGATTTGCCTTTTACGTCTTTTTTTGGATGTATGCTAAAACCAGGTTTTAGAATTACCGCATCCATCAGGATAAAAGAAGCATTGTGACCTTTTGCGGAGTTATCCAGGCACAGCATCTTTTCTGCAAAAGTGTCCACTGTGACTATCTACAATTATTTGAAAGATATTGGTTATGAATGACTAATAGGATATGATGTCATGTTTAATGGGTGAAATAACGGTTAAGAAATCAGGAAACAGGATGGTGAGAAGGGCGAAGGGATTCAGGGGAGTAATCTGACCCTTATACTGGGGGTCTCTGGCTCACCCTGCTCTCAGAGGTACTTCTAAGGTGAGGAGGTCTGAGTCACCACCCTTCCCCTAAACTCCTGAAAATCCCTAGGCTGAGAGCCCCTACTCTACCTATGAATCAGGAAACCACAGCAATTCCCAAGCAAAGGAATCTCCTGCAATGAACATGGAAAGACTATAACACAACAGCACTTGTGTCTTCACAGCACAGAGATCTAGAAGAGACTAACTATCAACAGCGTCAGCTTGAGAAGGGGAGGCTGTTCTGTTCTGGTCTTCTATACACTTCCTGGATCAATTAAACAAGTCTTGATTTTTAGCAAATTTAAGTGTTTTATTTGAATATCTGTTCCATTATTATACTGTATGTAAACATGGTTACTCATAAAACGAATGAAATAAAAAACTTCAAATTCGGTCATTTTTGACCGAATTTGAACAGCAGGGTTAATGGCCAGGGGAGGAGATTCCAGATGACTCACACTTAAGCTTTACATCATCCAGCATCTGGACAACTAGCAAATCATACAGCAGCAGAACTGACATTAACTCATGCAGTTCCAGAAGAACTTCACACATTTAATCACAGCATCATCCACCATAGACTACAGATAGTCAGTGCATATCAGCACGTGACATTGAGTATCCATTGGATCCAAACCCCTGATGACACTGTACACACAGCGAAACGTGATTGGAAGAATGAGGACAGTAGAATTGTATGTGTTTAAGCCAAATCTACTAATTATTTCATTCAAATATTCAGTTAGGGAAGAACATAAATAAATTAAAAAAGAAAGGAAGCGCACAAAGAGTATACTCTATTTTACAGGTCCCACAGACCCCAAATAGTTAAACTCACCTGATGTGTTGTGAGATGTCAACTACAGTTAAAAGCACACAGGAGGTCCTGCAAACTCCCAGCTGAACAATGTAGAATCCAGAGTAGGGTGAAAATAGCTGGATGAGATGCGCGCTACCACAAAGATAAACACAGATTAATCACACACTCTGTTTATTTATGCTACACGTGTTTCATGGCTCATAACGCACTTCATCAGGCATCGATGTGAGTGCAGCGCGAAACTCATCCCAGCTCTTCTCACCCTTATCTGAGTTAGGGAAGAAAAAAAGAAGTCCTCTTTGCTTGGAAGCTTTAAATAACACTATGGCCTACAAGACTCTATAAACTGCAGTTGGTAAAGTGCTTTGATGCCCCGTCTACCAAAATTTGTCCAGTAAAATAGATAGCTACTGTAATACTATCTGTTAACAACAAAAATATTAAAGTCTTGCTTGCAGAGTGCAAATTAGCGTGTTGTTAGAAGTGAACGCTTTTCTAGACCACAGTATCTGCTAAATCATCAGAGGTTACAAAGTGATTTATTCATTTAATCCAGACTGTTCAAGCACAGAGCCCCATGGACAGATGTGGGAGATTTCTCCAGCAAATTAAAGAGCCACAGATACCTCTTGGGAACACACAAGTGGAAAACAGGCAAAAGGTCTCTTGGAAAGAAACAAAATGATCTGTTGCCAGCTTTAAACTTAAAAGCCAAAACAATATGATGTAGCATCGGAGACTGATAAGAATCACAGTGAGAACATGTATTTACAGACATTAAAACAGTTTGATAATGATGAAAAGAGTGGGGAAGATGTAAAATGTCACACACAAAAAGATACAACACTTTCATACTGTTGGAGCTTGCCTTATATATCTCGCCGGACTGTATATTATGTGTTTGGTGGGCAAAACCTTGAAAAGTAGAACCTGACCACTGACTGAAGGGAGGTAGAGTCAAAAGGATGCTCCCTTTGTCACCAGGGTCACCAGCAAGGAATTTGTGACCTAACTGAAAGGGCCCCCAGATCCTGACTGCCAAGTAATCACAAGCTGGCAGCAAAACAAAACAACAATGGAGACAGCAAAAACTGTAGTCAGGTGGCCACCGACAGCATTGTGCGGTAAACGAGAGACAACAAATCCAGATAGAGGTGAAGAGTCACAACTACTAGCCAAAGAGGAAACTGGAGGTGCACAGAGGATGACAAGCACAGGCGTGAGACACAACCCAAATGTGACCAACTGTCAAACCAGGGCTGTGGAGTTGGTGCCCATTTCGGTGGAGTCGGTATACATTTTGGTGGAGTCAGATTCAGGGAAATTGAGGAGTTGGACGTTTGGCTTAACGACTCCACAGCCTTGTGTCAAAAACAAGTAGCTATAGAAGCCTCTACTTTACATTAGAAGCAATTGGATCCCAAAATACAAACAGGCATCTAGTCAAGGATATCTCCCTGCCGGTTTAAGGTGGCTTATGGAATAGATTTGCATCTGACTGCCAGATTTACCAAATACCTAATTGCCACAGAAACATAATAGAGCTCAAGATTTGGCGAGATATTGCGGCAAAGGGGAGAGGTATTTGTCAGTATGCCTCATATCGAACGGAGGAGACAGAGTAAAAACAGGTGGCATTAATGCTGCCATTAGCCAATAAGGATTGTTATGAATACACTCTGTATTGCCAACTTGCTGAAAGAAGCAGGATGACAATGCTCTATCCAGCTACATAGCAGGCAAAGAGTGAGCCAACAAAACAGACAATTGTTTGTTATTTTTTAACAATTGTTCCCCTTTAATATAATAGGTGCTTGGACATACAGTTCATTAAGATCATCACAGGTGCAGACTACCACCAATCATACCTTTTAATGAAAATCAGCAATGTCCTAAGAGGGGTTTCCCACAAACAAAGTTAATTTTAAAATTTATTTTTATCGCTAAGTCTTTTAAAAAAAAAAAAAAAATTTCCACAATTGGATGAGTTTAAACAAAAATGTTCCTGTGCTGAGATAATCTTACACGTGTCCCTGTTGTGTACTGTGTAATGGATGTGTCTGACCGTACAGGGATATGGTCTGATCATACCTCATCTCCTGTGCTGAGATAATCTTATACGTGTGTCCCTGTTGTGTACTGTGTAATGGATGTGTCTGACCGTACAGGGACATGGTCTGATCATACCTCATCTCCTGTGCTGAGATAATCTTATACGTGTGTCCCTGTTCTGTACTGTGTAATGGATGTGTCTGACCGTACAGGGACATGGTCTGATCATACCTCATCTCCTGTGCTGAGATAATCTTATATATGTGTCCTTGCTATGTACAATGTAATGGATGTGCCTGACCATACAGGGACATGGTCTGATTATACCACATCTCCTGTGTTGAGATAATCGTATATATGTGTCCCTGCTATGTACTGTGTAATGGATGTGTGACTGTACAGGGACATGGTCTGATCATACCACATCTCCTGGGCAGGGGAGTGACGCAAAAGATATACAGATATTACAACCCAGGATCATAGATGATTCTGTGAGGTAAAACATCTCCTTGCCTGTTTTTAAAAAATGTTTCCCTCAAAGAATCATCTATTATCCTGTGCTGTAATATCTGTAAATTCTTTTGCATCCCCCCTCCAGGAGATGCGATATAATCAGACCATCTTCCTGACAGTCAGACACAACAGTCTCCATTACACAGTACAGGGACACATAAGATTATCTCAGCACAGGAACATTTTATACAACATCCAATTGTGGAAATTATTATTATCCCAAAATCTATTTATTAAAAATAACTTTGTTCGTGTGAAATCCCCTTTAAGAGTAATACGAGTTGGAAAGCCATCCTGAATATAATGTAACAAATTCCCTGAATGTAGAGACATTAGCGAAAGAGTCACATAAGAGTCATCTCCTGCAAACAGAGAAGGCAACTTATCAGTCACTGAACATCTGTGAACATAAAAGCTAAAAAACACAAAGATGGAACATCACCCCACTACCATCATGTGCGCAGCAATCTAGAAAATCAAGGACCTATATGCATACTGGTGCAGACAGTAATCAATCGAGTTTAATACCGAGCCCATTGTGGACATCTATTTTCGATTTGGGGTGTTGTTTCACACATTGTATTTGCTGCATTTTTTTATGCGTGAGCTCATCACAAACCGGGAGTGGAACAATCAGATGAAAAGTATAATAGAAACAAGTGCTCCTCCACTTCTGGATTTAATCACCCACTCCAGGTTTGTGATGAGCACGCGTGTAAAAATAAAATGCAGCAAATACGCAGCGTGTGAACGCACAGCTGCTAAAGGCCTGAAATCCATATCTAAAAAAGTGCCAAAATCTTTTTAGACATCAAACACCAGTCATATAGATCTTAATACAGGACTTTATGCAGAGCATATGTGAAGTTTCATTTCTGATTTGTTCTTCAAACCCCAATTATCTTTGCCAAAGCATATCTGGTCAGAGTATTACTTCTATCTGTGAATTTGAGTGTTTAGGTCTGTTGCTAGGTTGCATTATAATTGTTTTTACACAGAAATTATATCTGTTAGGAATGCATGTTATATCTTACTGTATGATCCTCAGTATCACATATTATCATAATTGTTTTATATGATAAGCCCAATACTGATGTGTTATCTGTATTCTCCCAGTTTTACCAAAATTCACTCACTGTTGACCAATACACAAAAGTTAGACTCCAGAACAACCTCCTCATTTGGAATACAGAGAAGGTTTATGCTGGATTGCACACTGCGTATAGTGTGCAAGAAGGCAGAACAACATAACTGCAGTTTCCAATCTTACTGGAACAACCCAGCAATCTTAACTGGAAAAGAGTAGTGATTTATAGAAACCTTCTCCAAAAGGGAATGAGGGTTGAGGTTAGGTACAATGGGAGAAAATAAGTATTTGTTCCCTTGCTGATTTTGTAAGTTTGCCCACTGACAAAGACACGAACCTTGTTTAATTTTAAGGGTAAGTTAATTTTAACAGTGGGAGATAGAATATCAAAAATAAAATCACAAAAAAAATCACATTGTCTAAATTATATAAATGTGTTTTCATTTTGCAGATGGAAATAAGTATTTGATCCCTCTGGCAAACAAGACTTAATACTTGATGGTAAAACCCTTGTTGGCAAACACAGCAGTCAGATGTTTCAAGTAGTTTATGATGACGTTTGCGCACGTCAGGAGGAATTTTGGTCGACTCCTCTTTGCAGATCATCTCTAAATCATTAAGATTTTGAGGCTGTTGCTTGGCAACTCAGAGCTTCAGCTCCTTCTATACGTTTTCTTAAAGATTAAGGTCTGTAGACTGGTTAGGCCACTCCATGACCTTAATATGCTTCTTTTTAAGCCACTACTTTGTTACCTTGACTATACGTTTTGTGTCATTGTCGTGCTCGAAGACCCAGCCACAAGCCATTTGTATTGTCAAGGTGGATGGAAGGAGGTTGTCACTCAGGATTTTATAGTACATGGCTCCATCCATTTTCCCATTGATGCGGTGAAATAGTCCTATGCACTTAGCAGAGCAACACCCCGAGAACAATGTTTCCATCACCATGCTTGTGATGAACACAGAGAGAGGGGTACTCGGGTACCGGGATGAGTTCGTGGCTGTAACGGGGAATCACGGGTGGTCGGTTTCCCGATTCCGTTGCCTGGCTCTCATTGTTGGGGAAGGAAGGGGGATTTAGGGAAAGGTTGTGACGCCACCTGTGGATCCTGGTAACGATTATACCAGCGCTGCAGGCCAGCCACTGAGGTGATGGGATACAGCTTAGTGTAGTACAGCTCCCCACAGGTGGAGTTTACCTCAGGGCAGCAAGAATGGATAAGGGGAGTAGTTGTTCTTACCCCTCTGATGATGCTGAGACCCTCTGGGCGCCGGCGGGAAGGAATGAACGACACTGATTCAACTCCAACGTCTTTTACTGGTACCGGCAGATGGTATAGTACACAGTACATGCTGGTAAAATAGGGAGGTAACTGCAGGTTCAGAGTGCCCTCATGGAGTCTGAGGATGTTTCCTTCCTAATGGCTTTTGGGGTCTTAGTCCTTTCTACACTCTCCCACCCTTAGGCAGAGCTTCCTCACCGATCCCCTGGCCTGTTACGGATAGGTGCGGGTTGTCCCTTTACTGGTACGGACGGGAGCGGTGGAACTTGAACCCCCGCGTCACCAGAATCCGGGCCGGTACCTATCGGTGTTCTTGGGCTGATTATGGGACCGAGGAGGAGGTACCGTTCTGTGGTGCTACGGCTTCCGTGGATTGCTCCTGTGGCTCTTTGGTTTACGGTCAGGGATAGACCACTGACCGCTTTGGCTTCCGTGTTGTCGGTGTCGACCCCAGACGTTTGCAGCTGGCTCCAACCGGTTCCGGATCATCTCCCTCTGTCCTGGGTTCCCCTTTTGAAGAGAGGTGCCCTCCTGTCAGCAGCCCGTCCTATCTGGCTGCCTTCCCAGCACTATCTAACTAAACTCTCACTTGCTCCTGGTTTCCCACTCTCTCATAGGCTCCACCCCCTGGGACTTACTGAATATCCAGTCCCACTATCCTAAGGGCCTAGTGTTGTGTGTTAGTACAGACTCCATAAGTTAAACCCCAAACCAACAGCTATGGAGGCACTACACCTGCTATTCGGGGTGCAGTACCTCCCTATGGCACCTAGCCATAGGGGCGCCACACTTGACTGTGAGGATGGTGTTCTTTGGGTAATAGGCAGCATTTCTCTTTCCTCAAACACGGCGAGTTGAGTTAATGCCAAAGAGTTCAATTTTTGTCTCATCTGACCACAGCACCTTCTCCCAATCACTCTCAGAATCACTAAGGTGTTCATTAGCAAACTTCAGACGGGCCTGCGCATGTGACTTGAGCAGAGACACTTTGCGGGCACTGCAGGATTTTAATTCATTACGGCGTAATGTGTTACCAATGGTTTTCTTGGTGACAGTGGCCCCAGGTGCCATGAGATCTTAAACAAGTTCTCCTGTGTAGTTTTAGGTTGATCCCTCACCTTCCTCATGATCCTGGATATCCCCTCGAGGTGAAATTTTGCATGGAGACCTGGATCGATGTCGATTAACAATCATTTTATATTTCTTCCATTTTTTGTACTATTGCACCAACAGTTGTCTCCTTCTCATTCAGTGTCTTATGGTTTTGTAGCCATTCTAGGATCTTTTCCCTGATATCCTTAGAAAGTTCTTTGGTCTGGCCCATATTGTAGAGGTTATAGTCTGACTGGATAATTGAGTGTGTGGACAGGAGTCTTTTAAACAGGTGACAATTTAGGACAGTTGTTTTAGCTGCTCCTAATCAACTAGTTACCTGCATTAAACTGGTCTGTAGGAACCAGAACTCCTAATGGTTGGTAACACCCATTTCCTTTGGAAAAATGCAAATACATTTATATAATTTAGACAATGTGATTTTCTGAATTTTATCTTTGATATTCTATCTCTCACTGTTAAAATTAACCTACCCTTAAAACTATAGACTGTTCATGTCTTTGCCAGTCGGCAAACATAGCAAATCAGCAAGGAATCAAATAATTATTTCCCCCACTGTAAATGCTCTTCTGCTTCTTTACGTTAAAAGGAAAAAGCAGAAATCCCTCTCTGCGTGCTGAACGGTGTATGGGAAACATCATAGATATTTTCCACCCATCAACTCAGAATCAAAACGGAAAAAATTGCACATACGAGAGAGAGCTTGCAGAGGAAAAACTGGTAAACACGCAAGATTCTAGTCATAAAATGGCCACAAAATAGGGTTATTCTTCAATTACTCATAGGAAAGCCTATTCTGAAGTTATTTGGAACACAGAAATCAGGTAGTTTCTTGCCACCAGCCCTGTGGTTCTTGCGCAGCCTGCACGTCCGGTCCTATTGCCAGAGAGGACTTCATGGTATTCAGTCACCTGACGACTGAGGCTTGTAATTGGCTGATGTGGAACAGAGCACTATCAGCTCACAGGCCTTAACGATCAGGTGACAGAAGAACGGGACACCATTGCTTCCTGCTTCAGCAAAGCCCACTGGAGCAACATGTGCAAGGTTGATACCAGGCGAGGATGTTAATTTCAAGCCATCCATGGATGCTTGAAAAATGTTTGCTGAGGCCAAATACTTCAGTCAATTGATTGATGTGGCGCATCACTTCACTAATAACAGTTGATCATGGTGAACCTTAAGACCCCGTCACACGGGGCAACATAGCCGCCAATTACATCGGCGACGTAGGGGCGTGGCCTATTGGCGGAAACATCGCCCCTACGTCGCCTCATGTAAAGGGGCGATGGCGGCGCCGCCGGGAGGTCGCCTTGTTTCAGAGCAGTGCTCTAAAACCAGGCGACCGATCTGGGGCGATGTGCATACATCGCCCCATGTAACCGGCTGCCGGCGACCTGTCAGGCGATGGGAGCCATAGGCTCCCATTGTCCTGCATCGCCGCTGGGGTTTTCAGACACCCCGGCGGCGATGCCGCCTGTCAGCTCGCCGGCGCGGCGCTGGAGATGTCGCCCCATGTAAATGGGGGACGGCGACGCTGGCAGGGTGCCAAAAACGTGCGTGCACCCGCCATTCGCCGCCAACATCTCCAGCCCCGTCGCCAGGTGTGACGGGGCCTTTATAGTTTCTATGAATAACAGGGAGACGATACCATAGGGCTATCTGCATTTTTTGGTGCAGTTGTCACAAATCTGCATGCTTATGAGAATTCTGAAGTCTTGTGCACATGTTGCTTATTTTTTTCCTTGCAGATTTGGGTGCAGAAAAAAAGATTTGCAACATGTCAATTCTTGTTGCTGTTCTGCCTGCGTTTTCAGCCCTTCCACCCATTGACTTCATCATGAAAAACGCAAGGCAAAAAACTGCACCAAAAATGCACCACGTTTATAGTGAGTTTTTCTGCCAGAAGATGCAGAACGTTTTTGCATAAATACTCAATGTGCACACATAGCCCAAGAGGTATGTTCGTAGTGTTTTTTTCCGAGTGGTATATCAGCATATGGCAAATTCTGAGCACCATTTCTGCTGATGAATATAGTGAATTACAGCAATACAACACTTTTTATAAATGAGCTCCCACTGCATTCAATAAATCCTATGGTGAAGTCTGATAAGCCAGCTAACAGTTTAACACTTGCCTTTAGCACACAGCAATGACCTAAAAAAATAGCGAAAAAAATAGAGCTAGTTGGTTACACAATAGCAGTGGTATATTTTTAGACGTCAGGTTTTATTGAACAATGGGATAGCGGTACTATGCAGCAGGAAGGCTGGATGTATAATGAGAATGGCGGAGAAGCAGGCTGAGTATTACCCTCTGCCTTTGCAGAATTTGCAGAAAGTCTTTTTCTAAAATGTAAAATTCTTCCCGATCTTACAACTTGTGGATGAATATTGCTTTGGTGCTCGGCGTCAACAAGAACGTGATGTGGAGCCGTTACTCCCAAGAATTTTACATCCCTTGCATTCAATTTGATGGCTCCATCACGTCGTAACAGCAGGTCTAAATGACTGCACATCTCTCTATGGACCTCCCGGATTGGTAAGAGACAGGCCAATAAATAGTAACCCAACATTAAAAAGTGGTCATAAAATACAGAACCCATAACAAATAATGTACAGACCACATTTTTATGGTAATGACCTCATGTTCTTGACTTTGCATTGTCAAATTCAATGACAGGCCTGCTCTAATTATTTCATCACTATATTTTATTAAATAGAGCTTAGCTTTTCACTGTATGCACACCAACCTCATCAGATCTGTGTCAATGGCTGAACACTTAGAATATTAAAATGAGCATTTTAGGAGTCCAGGTAAAGAGTGGGAGAGCTCATGAGTCCGAGTCTATTTAGTATCCGCCCTTAAAGACTGAATGAAAGCTGCAGCCTTTAAAGAGCAGTGTGAGAATTCAGCAGTGAGGAGGGACACTTGGGAGAGATTAATCAAGATAGATGAGAGGAAATGGATATACACTTACTAAAATAGGCTCATACACACTATTTGACATTGATTTTCAAAGTCAATACACTAGCTTCATTAGGTCAAACAGATCTACAATCCTTTTAGAAACTCTCAATCTCCACCCAGCCCTGACAGTTGTAGCTTGTAGTAAGTAATGAAATCAGTCCACCCAGACCAGGCGCGCTTTATGGCAGGGAGAGAAGCACGTGACAATACCACCAAAGCCATTAATCTGATACACAGAGCTATCTCTGGCACAATCCCCTCTATGTTGTTGTCCACAGATGCCAAAAAGGCATTTGACCGTGTCAACTCAAACTTCATGGGGGAGACCTTACGGTTTATAGGTCTTGGGAAAACATGTTACGATGGGTTCTGGCCCTTTACACGGTCCCTACCGCCAGGGTTCAAGAGAATGGGGTGCTTTCGGATTCCTTTACTATACATAATGGCACACGCCAGGGCTGCCCTCTATCGCCATTGACTTTCATCCTTACCTTGGAGCCCTTTCTGAGACATGTTAGAGCGAACCCTGACATTGCTGACAGATATACACTTCCCTATCCAATGTTAAAATATACTTTCGTAAATCGGAAACACTTAATATCAACCTACCGCCCCATTCTGTCAATATACTACGACCTACCTTTAAATTTAAATGGTCGCAACAATCTCTGTCCTATCTAGGAATTAAACTATCCGCAAATCTGAACGATCTGTATCGGATCAACTTCCCCTCCCTTTTGCGAAACAGAGTCTGATTGTGCGAGGTGGTCCAAGTCGTCCTTCTTTTGGTTTGGTAGATGCCAGATCTTGAAGATGAATATACTTCCTAGAATTCTATACCTGCTGCAGACCCTCCCGATAAAAATTCCCCAGGACTTTTTTAGACAGATCTCCTCCATTCAACGAAAATGTATCTGGGATGGTGCATTGGCTAGAGTAGGGAGGGCCATCCTCTATAGACCAAAGGTGAAAGGGGGCATAGGTCTCCCAGACATTAAACGCTATCATTGAAGGGTCACTTGTCTACAATGATTGACTGGTGCAGGAATAGTAAACGTAAAGCTTGGGTACACGTTGAACAGAGCTTCAGCATAACCCCGCTGGACAGACTACCCTGGGTGTTGGCTTCATCTCCTCCTCCTCTTCTGACACACCCAACTATTGGGACCACAAAACGGGTTTGTAACTCGCTCCCCCTGAGATCTTCCGTTCTGCCTCCCTGCTCACCGCTTACTCCCATTCTAAGCCACCCGAATTTTTTGGCTGCCAGTTCTGACAACATTTTTGCTACGTGGATCACAGCTGGAAGGGACAGGGCAGGGACGATGGGTGGGGGAAATGAATGGCCGTCTCTAGGCGAGCTCTTATCTTGGGAACAACCGGTCAATCTAGGTTGGTGGAGGTGTCTCCAACTACGACATGACCTGCAATCGCTCCCCCTAGGCCATGCTTTCAACGCTCTAGGACACAATTTGAGTCACTCTGCTTGAATCAGGGGCCACTCAGACATGCCTTGTCTCTCCTTTACTCCATGTTGGGATCACTACATGACCAGGGCCCGCCGGCTTTTGCTTCGCAGTGGGAGAGGGAACTTGATACCATCTTTACAGAGGAGCAGATTACCCGAATATTTCAACTTACTCACAGCACCTCCATTAGCTCCAAATTTCAGGAGGCTAATTATAAGATCCTGTCAAGGTGGTATAGAACACCGTTTAAACTTAACGTGATGTCCCTGGACCACAGACCAAATTGCTGGAGATGTGGGAAGGAGAGGGGCACTATCTTGCATATTTTTTGGGAATGTGAGGCTATTCGGCCCTTTTGGTCTGAGGTAGAGGACATAGCGCGGTGGGTCTCTTCGATTAAATTGCCTCTGACACCCGCACTGATTCTTTTACACCACTGCGATATCCCCATGAAAACATATAGGAACTCCCTTTTCAGGTTCCTCATTATCGCAGCCAGATCCTGTATACCGACACACTGGGGAAGGGCCACTGTACCGTCTATTCCGCAATTCATCAGAGGGGTCAACGAACTGATGTATATGGAGGAATTGACATCTTCCATACGAGACGCACAGACCCATTTTGAAGCGACTTTGCTGGCATGGATGGAATTCCAGCAATCAGAGCATTACCTCACTTTATTAGGCAGGGATCCAACCCTGGGTGTCATCCTGTCTTGAGCTGTCGGGGGGCACTGGTTAGCCTGAGGGGTTGTGACCTCTCCCCCTCCACTCCCCCCCCCCCCCGACCCTAACTTTCTCCATCCTAGCCCCCCCCTCCTCTTTCACCTTTCTTACCCCTCTACAATGGATAACTGTCTTCTTTCTTCACCCCCATTCCCCTCCCCCCTCTTCTCAATTCCTTTGTTTCTCTTCTTCTTCCTTCATTCTTCACAGTTCTATGTGTTGGATTTATCAACATTGAAATCTACTTTTTGGTTTATCCAGATTTGTTGTTCTGAAATCACTCCTCAATAGATTACTTGCGATTTAAGCATTCCCAGGAGCAATGTGAGACATGGCTCACTGTAAGGAGTTTGTGATACTGTGTAAGAGTACGGCTGATTGTATTATTCTCGTGTTTTTCTTGTCTACTAAAGTTTCAAAATAAAGAATTCTAAAAAAAAAAAAAAGTAATGAAATTGGGAAGAACGGCTAGGGAACCATCAATTAGCCTAGGTGGGAGAAGAGTTAGATAATTCTCGTAGAAAGTTTATACCGTGCATCTGACATCTATTTTCAAAGTAAATACACCAAAATCGTCAGATCTAACAAATTTGTTTAAATAAAAAAATATGCAGCGTGTAGTGACATTTGGTGAGAGATGAGCTTTAAAGGGAACCTGTCATGTAGTTTTGTTATATTAAATTACGCCCAATATTTTTAAATGATGCAATGTGCATCACTTACATGGTTTTCTACAAACAAAATTCCCCATAATTATCTTAAAAGAAAACTTTCTATGCTGAGGTGACTGCACACACATACCTGGCTTCAGTCACAAGGGAGGCACTTTTACTGTCACTCAAGTTCATTCATGATATTTTTTGAATCTTGCCATGTCCCTTGCATTGTAATTGACTGACATCACTGCAGGACCTGTAGAGACGTCACAGCCATGTGACTGCAATGGGAGGAGCTAAGCTCAAAGGGTCTTTCACTTTAGGCAAGCTTAGCTCATTACAATCACAAAGTTGTGACATTACTACAGCTTCTGCAGTGATGTCAGTCAATTACAATGCAGGGGACATGACAATTTAAAAAACAGCTTGAGATTGGGTCAACTGCATGGACAGCGAGTAGGTGTGCATGTGCCCATCGTGACTGGCCTTTGCATGGCATGTGCCCATCGTGACTGGCCTTTGCATGGCATGTGCCCATCGTGACTAGCCTTTGCATGGCATGTGCCCATCATGACTGGCCTTTGCATGGCACGTGCCCATCATGACTGGCCTTAGCGTGGCATGTGCCCATCATGAGTGGGCCTTGCATGACATGTGCTCATTATGACTGGCCTTTGCGTGGCATGTGCTCATCGTGACTGGTTTTTGTGTGACATGTGCCCATCGTAACTGGTCTTTATGTGACATGTGCCCATCATGACTGGTCTTTGCATGGCTTATGCCCATGGTGACTGGTCTTTGTATAGCATGTGCCCATCATAACCAGCCTCCGCATGGTATGTGCCCATCATGACTGGCTCCATGTGGTATTTACCAATTGTGATTGGTCTCCGCATTGTATGTGTCCATCATGACTGGCCTCCATGTAGTATTTGACAATCGTGACTGGTATTCGTGTGGTATGTGCCCACTGTGACTGGCCTCCGCGTGGTGTACGCACATCAAAACCGGCCTCCGTGCAAATGTGAAAAACAATACTTTAGCTTTAGTGATGGGCGAACCCACCAATGCTTGAGATCCGGAGATGCGCCTGAGCTTTTTGTAAAGTTCGAGTTTGGGGCTGGAGATAACTCGAACTTGGGTCCGAATCCCGAGCTTGCACTTTACAGTTATGGGATGAGGCTGTAAAATAAAGAATATAGTTAATAATAAACACTATGATTATACTTACCGGTCCCGCAATGTGTCCTCCCGTACCGCTGTCTCCTGGCCACTTCTACTTCTAGGGCCCCTCATTAACTTCCGGGGGTTATTCACTGCACTGCTCAGCACTTGGCTGTTTTCAGTCGGTGTCGGCAGTGTTGTCAGGGTTCATCTGAGTTCGTGGGTTAGCCATGAACTCTATTGAACTTTGTGTCAGCCTGCTCCTCGCTCTGTATAGACGCTTGTCTATACAGAGCGATGTAGCAGAGCTGTCCCTGTGGACTAAGTCGGACTGAGGATTTTTTTTCTTTTTAATAAAGATATCGAGTCTCTACATTTTTTTTGCTTCATTTCTAGTATAAATTTTTTTTATATGTGTTATATTTTTTTTTTTTACTGTTTACTAGAAATTCATGGTGGCCATGTCTAATTTGGCATGTCACCATGAATTTCGGGCTGAGAATACAAAGCTGGTATTAACCCCTTTATTACCCACCGTGCCACTGCCATCAGAGTGTTCACCCGAGTGTACAGCTGAGCCTCAGCTGTGCACTCGTGTGAAGTATCTGACAGCTCTCAGCTGAGTATGTGCCTGCTCATCTGTATGAGCAGATCTGTCTGTCTCCTTGCACAGATGTAGCAGAGCTGAAAAGATGCTCACCCGCCTGTGGTCTACGTTGGAGGTTTTTTTTAGGGGCAATAAAGATGGAGTCCTAAATGTCTTCTGTTTTATCACTAATAAAATATTTTGTTCTCTATGTTGTTTTATTTTACGGTTTACTAGACGTTCATGGTCGCCATGTCTAATTTGGCATGACTCCATGAATTTCGGGCTTAGTGCCAGCTGGTAATATAAAGCTGGCCCTAACCCCTTTGTTACCCAGTGTGCCACCACCATCGGGGCCGCTGGACGTTCCAGGAAGAGCTCCTGGAAATGGCGCTAGGAAACAATGCACCATATCAAGGTGTGGCTGCAGGCTGTGGTTTTTAGCGTGGGGGGCACAGAATGCTTGGGCCTTACCACCCTTAGAATCCCAGCTCCCAGCTGCCTGGCTTTACGTGGCTGGTGATCAAAATATGGTGGGAGCCCATGCATAATTTTTTTTTTTAAATAATTAAAAAAATGAATGGGCTTCTTGTATTTTGATTACCAGCCAAGGTAAAGCCTAGCCGATGGGGGTGGCAACCCTTAGCTGTACGCTTTATCTGTGCTGGTAATCAAAAATACAGCAGAGTGCTACGTCATTTTTATAATTATTTATTTTTACATTACTATGATGCCAGTTAATCTGTGAAAGGCCCAATAGCAAATCACAGACGCTGTCACCAAGTGGATGTCTGTGATTGGCTGCTGGACTAACCTGAAACTAGCCCATAGAATTTGCCCATACATTCTAGCATCTAGAATGTATGGGCGAATTCCATGTTACTCCAATAGTCAATCACAGATGCCTATCCTGCATGACAGCGTCTGTAATTGGCTGTTGTGTCCCTCGCACATATAGTAGTGTTAAAACAAATAATTTTTAAAAAATGATGGTATTTTTGATTCTCAGCACAGATAAAGCGGACAGCTACGGGTTGCCACCCCCAGCTGCCTGGCTTTATTTTGGCAGGCAGGTCCAAGCTGACAGTGTCCGTCAAAGTTCAATCGAGTTCATGGCTAAGCAGGACCGGTAAGTATAATCATATTTGTTTTATTTGTTTTTTTTTTTACAGCCCCTGGACCCAAACTGTAACATGGGTTTCCGAGGGAAACCCGTGTTCGGGACCTTGTGCATGAACATTACGTGCTCAGTACGGATCCAGAACCTTACAGTTCGGGTTCACCCATCACCCATACCTTTCCTTTCTATTACACATCTGGAGGAAAATATTCAGTGAAAGTGGCCTGAAGAAGCCTTTTTTTGGTACACGTGTTGTTATTTATCCCTACTGAGAGATCACAGACTTATTAGAATCAATACAACTTTCCACTTTATGTTTTTGTGGACCAAGTGTCTGAAAAGTAAGAGACAGACATGTTTATGTTGCAAATGCAGCAAGGATTGTAAAAAATGACATGAACCAAAAATGGGTCCAGCACATACAGTTGTATCATATTAGCGTGTTCAAAAAACATGAGCTATGCCCAAAATCTTTTTAATAGTTTTTATTTCCAGTATCGGGAACATTGCACACTGTTCTCTAAATCAAAATATGAAGATAAATGATTGAATTCAGAGTTGACTGTCTGCAGACCTTGGTCCTGAAAAAAACAATTTTACTTTCATCAGTCCACAAAATGTTTCTTCATTTCTCTTCAGGCCAGTTGATGTGTTATTTCTTTAGAACATGTCTTTTTATTAACAGTGGGACTTTGCGGGAGGAGGGGGGGGAAGGAGGGGTGGAAATTCTTGCTAATTGATTAGCTTCACACAGTTGTCTTCTAAGGGTATGTGCCCACATAGTGGTTTAGTGACGTTCAAACCGTCAGTAAACCGGTGGAAATTTGCAGGAGCCTAGAGTTCTGAACTCTGAAGTCTCCAGCTGTTTCCCAGCGGTTTCCCAGCGGTTTTTTTCAGCGTGTGCACAGCGTTTTTCAGTCGGTTTTTCCTGCGGTTTTCTATGGAGGATTTTGTTCATGAAAACGATTAAAAACCGCTGAGAAGAATTGACATGTTGTATGCTCCTAAACCGCTAGGAAACCGCTCAACCTCTGGCAGATCCGCTCACATAAACCCACTATGTGTGCACAGCATTTTCTAAATTACATAGGGTTACTTGTAAGTCCTAACGCTGCTTAGGATTTACATAAATTTAAATAAAACCTATGCTAAACCGCCGGCGGTTTTCGCTGCTAAACCGACGTTAAACCACTATGTGGGCACATACCCTAACTGTCACAGTCCTTACAGGTAACTGGAGATGTCTTTGATCATCCTGGAACTGATCATTGGTTGAGCCTTTGCCATTCTGACTGTACTTCGATCCATGTGAATGGTAGTCTTCCATTTTCTTTCACGTCTCTCAGGTTTTGCTTTCCATTTTCAAACATTGGAATCATTTCATCTGAAGAGCCTATCACTGTTTGCTCTTCTCGTAAGTTTTACGCTCTCCAATCAACTTTTTAATCAAAGTACACTGATCTTCTGAACAATCTTGAACAACCCATATTTCTCAGGCTTTCAAGGAGAAATGCATGTACAACATATGCTGGCTTCATTCTTAAATAAGGGTCACCTGATTCACTCCTGTTTCTTCACAGAATGATTGACCTCACTAATTGAACTCCACACTGCTATTATTCTGAACACACCCTCTTCAATTAATTATTTAAATACACAGACTCAAAAGCATGCAGATCATGAATGCCGAGTCTGTTGGTTTTCTAAGGCTGGCTTCACACCACGGCATGGTCGGGTCCGGGGCTGTCCAGTGTAAACCAGACAGCCCTGGACCGGATCAGCACACAGAACCGGAGGGGGGCCAAATGTGCCCTCTGGTCCTGTGTGCAGCCAGATGGCGGTAATTGCAGCCGCAGCTGCTGATTTTTCAAGATCGCGGCTAGCATGGAGCTAGCAGTGGTCTTGAAACAACAGCGGCGTGCAGACGCCGGTATCCGGTTCACAGATTCATCTGGACCAGGGCAATCCGGCCCCATAGGCTCCCATGTTAGGGAGAACCGGCTTGCCCCGGATCCGGGACAATCCGGGCAAATATGGGATCCGGCTTTTTGGGGCGATTTTTCTCCCCGGACACAAAAACGTTGCAAGCAACATTTTTGTGTCCGGTGAGAATAATCCGAATTCTCCCGAATTCCACCGGAGAGATGAAACCAGAAAGCAAGAGAGCCGCCATCCGGCTCCATAGGCTACTATGGGGCCAAAAACCGGTCCGGGGCTGTCTAGTTTACACCGGACAGCCCCGGACCGGACCTTGCCGTGGGGTGAAGCCAGCCTAAGAATCTACTGCTCAACTGGTAAAATGTTTGGCATGTGGTAATATAATTTATACCAAAAACAGTGAATAATCTGGTCATATTGGACTGCTATTATATTGAACGCTATTGTACCCATAGAGAAAAATAAAAAATTGGCGTTACAGAAACTTAGATTTAGATTATATAGTTAATATTTACTGTATCCTAAAATCATTGCAGCAAAACAACTGAGCAGCTCAATTACAATTATACTCCGCCATAGATCTGGTCATTGTTCAGTGCAAACCGCCATTATTCTTTCATCATGTCCCAGTGTGGAATTACAGAGAAACTCCCACAATCAATTTTCACCTTCTACAACTCTTCAGTCGTTTGTAAATTACCGTAAGATCTTAGTGGGAAGAATCACCAAATCTAAAAGCAGGGGATTTGTCTTCCATCTCTTCCCTCCACACGGACCCAGTGTACACAATTCATACACAAGTGTAATTGCTCTTACAAAAGGGAGATTATTACATCCAGAAATGCAACGTGGATCCAATCTCAGAGGGTTTTCTCCGACAAGGAAAACACTGGGGAGAGTGGGACTTGTCTAGAAAACAATTGGCATTATCCTGCAGCAAGTTTATTATAAGCAGAGTATAAAATAGTGTTGAAACATTGAAAAAGAAGTCGGACAATAATGACTGTCCACCATGATGGGCCATAGAGGTTAGATTGTTCTTTGCATCATCCACCAAAATCTGCACATAGTCCTCTGCATGGTGGGAATTCCATGTCCACTGAAGATTCCATGTCCACTGAAGATGGGTGCACTGGTCAACGAGCAAACACTCCTCTCCTTACAATTTATACAAAGTGCAGGATTATGGAGACATTTTGTACATCAGCCAATATTATTGTGTCTTCGGGGAGGAGATCCATTCCCATTGATGAGATACAGTACAGAGATTGAGGCCAAGTTCCTACATAGTGTAAATGCTGTGTCTGCAAGCAGAAATTCTGCAGCATTAGGCTGCCTTCAGATTTGCAGATGCCTCCCCAGCCCCTATGTTTATAATGGAGCGCACGGCGGTCTGCAGATGCTTGCAGACCGCCGTGCGCACCCATTCAACTATTATATGTGATCTGTGCGCAGGCGGATGCCTGCGCACAAATCACACACTCTCGCCCGCACCAGGGACGCAACATGTCGCGTCCCTGGTGCGGACGAGAGTGTGTGATCTGTACGCAGGCATCCGCCTGCGCACAGATCACATATAGGAGTGAATGGGTGCGCACGGCGGCCTGCAAGCATCTGCAGACCGAAGTGCGCTCCATTATAAACATAGGTGCTGCCGTCTGCATGCAGATGCTTGCAGATGCCTCCGCAAAACGCTGCGGGGCATCTGCAAATCTGAAGGCAGCCTTAGGCTGTGTTCACACTGGGCGTTTTTGGGCTGTTTTTGCTCAACAGTTTTTGTAGCCAAAACCAGGAGTAGAGCAATCAGAGGAAAAGTCTAATAGAAACACGTCACCACTTCTGGATTTAATCACCCACTGCTGGTTTTGGCTACAAAAACTGTTGAGCAAAAACAGCCCAAAAACGCCCAGTGTGAACACAGCCTTAAAGGCCATTGTTCACATCCTGTGTTTTTGTTGCAGTTACTCCCCCACAGAAACAATCAGCATGTTGCAGTCCCAGTAAAGTGAATGATGTTTCTGAATCTCATGCACATGTTGATTCTTTTTTAATTGCGGATCTGAATCAAGGTGTTTTTTTTTTTTTTCAAATCTGCACTGTGGCAATTCATTCAGTATTTTTACAACGTTTTTCACTCAAATGAATAGGAAAATAATGGCAGTAAAAATGCATCTCAAAACACGAGTGGGCATTTTCCTGTGATCACTTTTTCGATGCCAAAAAACCTGTGCACAAATACTCAATATTTGCACATAGCCTAAGGCTGGATTCACACTACGTTTTTATTCCCGGGATCCTGTTTTTTTGCAGGACCCCACGGACAGGAACAGACAGGGCTGAATTGTAAACTCCAGATGCCATTTCTGTCAGTTCGGAGGGATCTGGGCTGACAGAGCTGGGAGGAGCTGTACCTACAGTACTTTCGCTTTAGGTGTGTATGAAATAAAAGAAAGCAATGGGCATTAAAACAAAAAATAAAAATAAATGCTCACCTGTCCCTGGATGCTAGGCGTCCACATCCGATGCAGCAAGGATACTGCAAGGACCTTAATCAGCTGATCAACAGCTGATTGGCCGGTAGCGGTCACATGACACATCAGCTGATGGCTACTGGCCAATCAGCTTTAAGGTCTTTGCAGCATGAGACGTCTTCCCGGGACAGTCACCGGAGAGGTAAGTATTAGATTTTATTTTATTATTAAGCATTCCTTGACTTAATTTCACTTTAGCAGTGTATGTAGATACACTGCTAAAGTGAAATTACACACATATAGCACGGGTACACAGCAGTGCTCTTGTTCTGAGCATGCTCTGTACCATGGAACCAGATCCGGGAAACAATTATTTTTTCCCGGATCCAGCTCCATAGGCCCCTATGTTAAGTTTCCCGGACTGGGCCGGAATAATTTCTGTCCGGTTTTGTCACCGGAGCCCAAAAACGGTGCAGACTTCGTTTTTGGGACTGGGGAAAACAGGACAGAAACGGGACTGAATACACAAAATCAGATGACCAAATGTGGCCAATCCAGCACCATAGGGATACATGGGGGCAAAAACGATCCTGTTCTGTTCTTTTCAAAAACAAACCGAACAGGATCCCAAAAAACCATAGTGTGAAACCAGCCTAACAGGTCAAGCACAGTGGATATGATTTCATGAATATTCACTCCCACTGTGATAGTAAAGACGCTGTTGTATTGTGCATTTTATGGAGCCTACAGAAAAATCGTAACTTAAAAAAATAAATAAAAATGCTTAAGTGAATAATGCTAATTTTTCTGCCCACAAAAAAGCTTCCTCAAACTACACCAAAATTGCATGACATGAAGTGGAAAATGCAGTAAAAATGTAACAAGAGCAGACTGCAAATACAATTTGGGTGCAGACACCTGCAGGAAAAAGCATACCTGCACATGGAAACAATGCTCTATAGGTATGACAATTAGCCCCTCAAGGGAAGTATTACCATCTCCTCCAAGGACAACTGCTTCAATAGGGTAAACCATCTTCTTTTTGGCCAACATGGAACTGTTAAGATCACTTATTAGATCTCTGAGGATTAATCGAAGAGGTGGGAAGATTTATGAGAGATCCATTTCCCAAACCTGCAATAGGGCGTCCACTTCAATAAGATGGTCTCTTGGATCAAGGGAAAAGGAACTCTTCACCTTTGTATTCTTTCTGGAAGCGAAAAGATATATCTCAGGATGTCCGCACTTCTGGACTAACTGCTGGAATACTTCCCTATTGAGCTCCCATTCTGATGCTCTCATCTGTCATCTGCTTAGTTAATCTGCAATCTGATTTTCTGATTCACTTAGTGGACTGATGGGATGGAAAGAATCGCATTCTCTGCCAACGAAAATATTTGTAAGCAAAAGACTGGAGTAGGTGTCTTGGACCGCCCTGATAGTGGATGTAGAATACAGTCATGACTTTGTCTGATAGGACCTTTACATGACTACGTCTGAGGAGGATCTGATTTTTTTGAAGCGCTTCCCAGACAACTTTCAGCTCCCTGTAATTTGAGGATTTGGTTTGGAACTCTCATGACAATCTTCACTGACAATACTGAGACTCTATTTGGGCCCCCAATCTAAGGCTGCCTTCACATTTGCGTATGGGAACGCAGCGTATGCTGCGTTCCCATAAGCATTCAAACGCATGCGCACTGCGTTCCTATGTTTAACATAGGAACGCATAGTGCCTGCGTTTGCTGCATTCGGGTGCGGATGCGGACGATATCTGCTCCTTCCGGTGTCCAACGTCCGCACCCGGGACGCAGCTTGCAGCATTTTTTTGTGCGTTTGGGGATCTTGGAAGATCAGCAAGCATCCCCAAGCGCACAAAAAATGCATTGCCATCATTGGGTCCGCAGTGTTCAGCGCTTGACAGCGCGGGAGAACGCTGCGGACCCATTGAAAAATCTCCCGGTGGCCGCCGGTGATGTCACAGGAGCTCACCGACGGCCACCGGGAGATCAGCTGACCCTCTGCTGTCCTCCTTCTCCCCGCCGCCTGTAATCTCCTAGCGATGTCGGCGGGGAGAACAGCTGATGTGACAGCTGTTTGAATCTTCCCGCGCCGACATCTCCTCACAGTGTCGGCGCGGGAAGATTCAAACAGCTCTCAGATCAGCTGTTCTCCCCGCCGACAGTACCGGAGCTTACCGGCGGCCGGGGGGCGGAGATCTCCGGCGCTGATCTCCGCCCCCGGCCCGCCCCCGGACAGCGCCGATTGGCTGCCGGGCTCCATAGTGATGTGTCCGCAGGCGGACATTATCCGCTGCGGACACATCATTTGGACCCTGCTTCTGACAGCGTTTGTGTCTGCATGCCATCAGCATGCAGACACAAACGCTAATGTGAAGCCAACCTAAATGACTCGCATCAGTGGTCACTAGAATAGGACGATACGTGACCCAAGGGATTCCTTCTTGCAGATTTCTTGGGAAAGTCAACCATACAGAGATCACTTCTGTTGGACAAAATGCCGCCATGCCCTGAGGAAGGAGCTGGTTTAAAGCTCCGAAACGCGTCAGAAGATTAAAGACCTTTGCACCCAGATGATCCATTGTTCAAGTGTTTCTTGACGGCAGCGCGGGCATTGCGGCATTTTGTCCAACAGAAGTGATCTTCTCTCCACGTTTAACCGTGAAAGTGCGGCCCTACAGGAGCTGTCTTACAGGCGATCAAAACCGGTTGTGGGTAACACAACCGCACCAGGTGAGCAGTTCACACTTATCCACCTCATCTCTTTATTTTTGAGATAAGACCCTATTGCGCATTATCTCATATCTACAAACCAACACAGAGTGACCTTTACTGATTGAGGAAGAGTAATGCCCACGTCACACGTGTCAATCTTGTGAACGATATCGCTAAAGCGATCTGCTTTTTTGATCACTTAAGCGATATAGTTTGTGCGTCGCTGCGTGTAATCGAGCAATATCTCATTGAAAAATCGCTTGATTATTTGATCGCAGATTTGTGAGCAGGAGCACAAATCAAGCGATAATCGATTGAGCGATCTACAGCGTCGTGCCATGTAATGCCGCACTAACGATCTAGTGGACGATTTCGCCTATTCCCGAACAATGGCTTTTGTAGATCGCTGGGTTGTGCGCTTGATCGCTGGTGCGTTGCCAAAATTGAGATTGCAATTGAGATCTATGCTTGTGACACCGCACAAGCGATATTGCAAAATTGTTCAAACGATCTCAATCACGTGACCTTTCTGACAATATTGTGATTGAAATTGAACCGTGTGACATGACCATTAGGTTATGTCCACATAGTGCAGTTTTCCTGTGTTTTTGTGCTGCGTTTTTGCTATAATTTTATGCTAATCTAAACCTAAATTTTGGATTAACATTAAAACCTATGTGAATCAGGGAATAGCTGTGCACACACATTGGTTTTGTTTCTTTGCAGAAGCTTAAATCTGCACAGGTTTTGTTGCATTTGGAAAAGAATGAGCATGGTGATTCTTTTCTGTGTTTTTGCTGCAGTCAATGGCAAAAACACAAAAAAACCGCAACAATCAAAACACAGCAAAAATGTGGTAAAAACGCATTAAAAAAAACACAGCAAATCTCCTGCCAGGAAATCTGGGGATACTAGAAACCTGCACAGACTTTGCTGTGGTTTTTGCTGTAGCAAAAACGCCCTGTGTGCACATAGCCTAATCCTTCTGTCCATGGACCTTTGCTAATTGTCTCAGGAAGATACACCTTCTGGAAATCTCTAGAGTGAAACTGACTCCACAGGACACTTGAAATGCAAGATGTAATCAGTCCCAGTCACTCATGGCTTCCCTGATTGTACATTGTTCTTCTTGTTGAAAGGAGAGAATCTAGTCTCTTAAGGTGCTGTCACACAGCACGATCTGGCCAGCGATGTAGGAAGCGATGCGCGGGTGCCCACTCGCTTCCGACATCGCTGGCCAGCTGTCTCACAGCATCGCTGCGGCCGGCGACACCGCAGCGATGCGGGCGGTGACATCGCTCGCTGGGCTGGGCTCAGCCCAGCGAGCGATCCGCAGCAACGCTGTGGTATAGGCTGGATCGCCGCCGACATCGCTCTGGCGATGTCACACGGCGCGATCCAGCCTTATCGCAGGTCGCCGGTTGACAGGTTTACGGTTCTTCCCGTAAACCTGTCAACCTGCGACCAGCGATAAAACGCGGTTGCGCCGCTCATTTACACAGCGCGACGTCGCTAGCGACATCGCTGATACGTCACTTTTTCGGCGATGTCGCTAGCGACGTCGCCAGGTGTGACACCACCTTTAAGTCACACACGTCAATATCGCTTGCAACATCGCTGAAAAGTCACGTGTTCATCAATGTTGCTAGCGATATCGCAAGTGGGTCGTGCTGTTCGACAGCACAATGCAACTGCGATAAATCGCTGGTTGCAGGTTTCAGGTTTATGAACATGTTTATAAACCTGGCAATCTGCAACCAGCGATTAGGCTGGATCGCGCCGTCTGACACCGCAATAGCGATGTTGGCGGCGATACAGCCTATTCAGCACCATTGCTGCGGTTCGCTCGCTGGGTTGTTCCCAGCCCAGCGAGCGATGGCTGCGCCCACATCGCAGCGGCGTCACCGGCAACATCTGCCTGTGTGACACCAAGGCTCTGATGTCGGAAGCCACCGCGCTTCTGCGGCATCGCTTCCGACATCACAGACTTGGTTGCTGTGTGTGACGGCCCATTGACAGCAAACCTCCTGGAAGGAAAAATTATCTCTTCTGGGAATTTAGTAGTACCCCGAAATGACCTCTTTGACCAATTGGAAAGTTGACTTTTGTTTGTTTATTTGTCATCCTAAGGATCTTCAGGATAGTCAATGTTATTTCAAGATGGCAAGTTAAAGGGAACCAACCATCAGGATATTGGGCTATAAAGTGACACCAGTGCCTTACAGGCACTGGGTTGCTGAGTGCAATCATACTTTTACTTGAATGATTACATGTTTGATTGCAGAGAACTCTAGGAAAACAGGACAGCAGATGATTGATGTGTGCAGCACCGCATTACTATTTATTTTCTCCCCTGTGGGCATGCCTTTCGACTGTAAGGCAAACCCTTAAGGCCCAGTTACACACACAGATAATTGTGCAGAGATTGTTTGCAGATCTCTGGTTGCAGTGAAATCATGGACACATTGTTACATTTGTACACGGCCACAAAATAGAACAATGTGTCCATGATTTCACTGCAACCAGAGATCTGTGAACAATATCTGCACAATTATCTGTGTGTGTAACTGGGCCTTTACCCTCATCTGTACTTTCAGTTTCAGTACTTTCAGATGAGAAGGAGTGGGGGAGGGTTTGGCTTACAGCCGGAAGGCATGGCCACAGGGGAAGGAAAAAAAGAACAACCCCAAATATTGATGCAGTGCTGCACACATCAATCATTTGCTGCCCTTTTTTCCAGGAGTTTTATGACACTTTTCTCAGCAATCAAATATGGAATCATTGCAGTAAAGGCATGATTGCACTCAGTATCCCAGTGCCTGTAAGGCACTGGCTTCATTTTATAACCCCAAATCATGCTGGTTGGTTCCCTTTAATTCTTGTTCTGAGTCCGCTACCAATGGGAAGGCATCCAGGTGTGGAATTATAGTGATACCTTTCTGTCTGATTAAAGCTACTACAATCTCTGTTTTAAATCAGGCTCATTTTATTGAATTGAATTTAGAAAAATAAAAATAATCATCATATGAAGCAAGAAAATCCACAAAACGTATATCAAGACACAAAACATAGATCAATACTCCGGTAGCAACATGTTAGAAAACTCAAACTCATTTCCCCATACAACATTGCTTTGGTGCTACTACTATCTCTGCCCCCCTAGCATTTACAAAACTAGTGACAGAGGACAGGCCGCACTGGAGGCACTGGAACTGGAAAACCTGACCTCTCAAATATTTTTGCTGGGGAAGGGTGGATGACCAGATAACCGGCTTCTTTTCGATCCACCATAGATCTCATTCATTTTCATTTATTAAGGGGCTAGTTTGTATTTATGGATTCCATCTGAAATATTTTGTACCGTACCCACTAATTTAAGAGCTTGAAATTGATGATTGTACAGAATTCCCCTGAAGGCTTTTTTTTTTTTTTTTCCACATTCTATTTTTATTGAAAAGGTTTAGAATAACAATAAACAACGACATTACAGGATAGGAAAAAATGAAAGCCCGGAGGCTTTAACTAAGGAAACCCAGAAGGTAAAAAAAAAAAAAAATGGGGTGGTAGAGGGGGGGATAAAGCGGGTGTATGATAGGGGTAGGAGGATTAAAAGGGGGGAAGAGACATTAGTACCGCTAATCACACCAATCCGGTTCAGTAACAATATAGTATTCTGAAGATCAAACCAAACAAGCTATACACACTATATAACACTATACAACAGAGGCTTCAGGTGAAGGTGGAAATACCACATCAATCTCGGTCACACTAAGAGGATGAATCGGAGATTTTGCAGCTAAAGGGTGGGCTGACCATACTTGCCAACTATTCAGGGCCTTGTTTTTATTCGCTCTATCCAAAGCCAGAAAATATTCCTGTTGTAAGATCGTGTTGACCTTGTCCACTACCTCCCCGAGGGAGGGGTAGGGGATTTCCACTTACTGGCTATAACTAGTCTCATTGCCACAAGGATATAGGAGACTACATCACGCAGGGTCGGGGGAATAGAGCCCAGACAAACATGGAGAACTGCCATCTCAGGAGTCAAGGGCATCGCTATACCCGTAACTGACCGGATCAGGCCCTCCACCAGAGCCCACAGAGCTGTTATCCTCGGGCACCCCCACCACATATGGGCCAGTGTGCCTTTTTGTCCGCACTGTCTCCAGCACAATGGGGACAGGGACTTATCAAAATTAGCCAGTTTAGATGGAGACACATACCATCGCAACTGAACTTTTTTCAAATTTTCCAGATGGCTTATACATCTCGAGGACCTCTGTAGGTCTCTGGCGGAGTCGGTCCAGTCCTCTGCCGAGGCAGTGAATTCTAAATCCCTCTCCCAGTGAAGCATGTAAGGTTGTTTATCTGGTGAGTCCATGAGCACAAGATCTCTATACAGATTCGAGTATCCATTGAGGACAGTCGGGCCCGAAAAGAGGAACCTCCGGAAGCAGGAAGTCTCACTGGGGGAATCTCCGGCAAGGGCCGATCCTCTCAGGAAGTCCCTCATCTGTATGTACTGGAGGGCATGCGGCCTTAATTCCGGGTAGTCCTCCAGGAGAGACCCAAACGAACGGAACTTGCCGTCTCGGAAACAGTCTCCCAGGGAGAACACCCCAGCTCTCTCCCAGACCTTTACATGTAAGGTGGGGAGATGCGGCTTCACTGCCCTCAGCGGGATTTGGGACGGGGGAAAGGCCGTCCACGTCCGCGGGGACCTCCTCCAGTACCAGAGGAGTGCCTTCATTGTGAGTAGTCTAGGGGACCACCTCCCCGGGCACAACGTCTCAGATGCCATGGCACCCCTCAAATCTCCTTCCCCTACCTCCTGGGCTTCGATCTGTACCCATTTTTTGTTCGGGGGGTTCGTCCACCAGGCCTTGGCCTCCTCCAAAACCCCAGCTTTGTGGATCTTTCTCAGCTCCGGGACCCCCATTCCGCCTCTCCCTAGAGGAAGAAACATGACCGATCTCGCCACCCGGGGACGTTTGTTAGCCCAAACATAGTTGTTAACCAGGTTCTGGAGTTTTTCCATCCATTTGTTAGGAACAATCAACGGGACCCTCTAAATACGTAAATAATTTTTGGCAGGATGAGCATATTAAGAGCCTGGATCCTAGCTATCCAGGAAAGGGTCCCGATCGGGTGGGCAGCCATATCTCTCGAGATGTTAGCAATCAGCTTTTCAAAATTGCGCCGGACCAGATCCCCAGAGGGGCAAAGGGTTATTCCCAGATAGGGGATCCCGTCTGGGGCGATCCGGAACGGGACTGACTTAGCTATGGAGGAGAGCAGGTCCTGTGGGACACCAATCGGAAGTAGCAACGACTTGGAGGCATTCAGTTTATAAAAGGATGCTTTAGAGTAATGGTCTAGGTCGGACATCCATTATTGCTGGGAGGGAGGACTCCAGTCGAGTGCATGAGATGATAACATCATCTGCGTATAAGCCCACCGCAAGTCGACTGGATCCGACCGATATACCCCATATTGCAGGGTGGGTCCTGAAGGCGGCCGCCAGGGGCTCAGTCGCCAGAGCAAAAATCACTGGCGACAACGGGCACCCCTGGCGTGTCCCATTTGAGATCCGAAAGGCAGGCGAGAGAAACCCAGAAGAGAGGACCCTGGCATTAGGATTGGAGTAGAGGGACATCACTGCCGAAAGAAAGGGGCCAGAAAGGCCAAACTTCCTCAGCACAGTCTCTAGGTAACCCCAGTGTACCCTGTCAAAGGCCTTCTCAGCGTCAAGGGACAGGAATACACTGGGGGACCCCTCCAATTCTGCCAGATTAACCAGGTCTATCATTCTGCGTGAGCCATCTCTCGCCTGTCTCGCGGGCACAAAGCCGACCTGGTCGGGATCCACCAAGTCAGGCACCACCCTGAGCAGCCTAGATGCTAACAATTTGGAAACAATTTTCAGGTCACAGTTAAGCAAGGATATTGGCCTGTAATGTTCTGGGGAGTCCGGGGACTTCCCGGGTTTAGGTATAGTAACAATGGTAGCCTCCAAGTTCGTTGCCGGAATTTTTCCCTCCTCCTGCCAGCTGTGGAACAATCTAGTCAGATACGGGGCCAACAGCCTCGGGAAGGCCCGATAATAGTCGTTAGGCAGCCCATCAGGGCCGGGCGCCGAGAGACTCTTGGTAGAAGCTATTACCTTCTCCACTTCCTCTCTTGTAATGGGGCTATTAAGGGAATCCAGTTGTTCCTTAGACACCCGGGGGAGCTGTATTTCCCTTAGGAACGAATCAATAGATTCCTGAGAGGGCTGGGGAGTACCCGGGTCATCTCAGATTGTAAAGGCCTTCGTAGTACCGGGCAAAGACTGCAGCTATCTCCCCTGGGTCCCGCACCACCACTCCTCCCAGGTCCTTCATTTTGGTCACAGCTGTTTTTTCCGCCCTCTTTTTTAACCTCCTCGCCAGAAGTGCCCCGGCCTTATCCCCAGATTCGTAGAATTTGACCTTTAGGCGCCTTAGATGTTTTTCGTGTTGTAGTAGCAAAAATTCCCTCAGATCCGACCTAGTCTTAGCCAGCTCCGCAGCCCCTCCAGGAGAGGGGTTGGCCTTGTTCTCCGTCTCTAGAGTCTGAAGCTTACGGGTGAGCCCAATTCTCACTTGGTCCCTCTCCCTCTTCAACTTAGAGGCCCTCTGAAGAAAGATCCCCCTGCTGAAGGCCTTGTGTGCGTCCCAAAGTACATTATCCTTCACCTCCCCATTATCATTAATCACAAAGAAGTCTTCCAACTTCCGTGACATTTCTTCAACTATCCTCTGGTCATCAAGAAGCCCACCATTGATACGCCATCGGCTCGGGGAGGGCGCGCGAGCCCCGAGGTCCACCTCCAATGATACCGGGGCATGATCGGACCATGAAATCAGTCCCACCTCTGCACAGACACAGGCCAGCAAAGAGATGTCATTAACAAGGAAAAAGTCTATACGGGAATACGACCCATGCCTGTGCGAGAAGTGGGAGAAGTCCCTTTCGGTGGAATGAAGGTACCTCCAGACATCATGGATGCGGAACTCGCGGCAAGTGAGACCCAGCTCACGCCCCCCCCCGGAGCCCTCCGCCGAGCAGTCCAAGCCTCTATCAGGCACTACATTGAAATCACCACAAATCAGTAATAGACCTTTGGAGTCTTCCAGAACCCTGCCCAGAAAGGACCGCATGTAGCCTAGCTGGGCCACATTAGGGCCATAAACTGTGGCGAGAGTTACCAAAGTGCCAGAGATTTCGCAGTTTATAATCAGAAATCTCCCTCCTGGGTCCGAGTGCACCTTGATCAGATGAAATGGCAGAGAGTTCCTAATCAAAATGCACACTTCTGCTTTTTTCTGGGAGTGGTTGGCAAAGAAGGACCTAGAATAGTCCCTGTGAGATAGTCTCTGATTGTCCTGTTCCAGCAAATGTGTCTCTTGGAGGCATAGTATGTCTGCTTTGTTGTTGCGTGCCTCTTTCCACAAAAAGCTCCTTTTGGCCGGGGAGTTGAGTCCTCAGACATTCAACGATATAATTTTAACTGTCATCGATTAGAAGAAGTGACCATCCATAGTTAGGCGGACTTAGGCGGCACCGCTTGTCTCCAGGGAAGGGACGGGGGCAAGGGGGGGAGGGGGAAGGGAGGGAGGGGTAGGAGGGGTGGGGGGAAGAAAACAACAGAAGCAACAAGCTTCCAACACATCCATGCATGTAAACACGGTGACGGGTCAGTGCCCGGTTCAGGGGGGAGGAGATCAACCTTACGTCCATCACGATGCAGGTCCCCTTCAGAGATTGCCAGTCAAGCAAGTCCAAGGGTGAACAGAAAATCCTCCAATCCGCGCGGTCCCACTGCAATCCCACCTAGGACTCCTGGGATTCATGGGATCCAGCCCGCTGTCTGCCAATCCGAAGCTAGGGTGCGGCGGTTACGCTGCTGGTTCGGAGTATTGTGGGACCCATCTTGGGCTGGAGATTGTGAGACTCCCTTTGTCAGGTTCCACTCTTTCAGGGCTCTGCCCAGACGGGTGGGGGAGGCGAAGACCTGATTCGAGCCTTTATAGTGGAACTTCACACAGACTGGGGTTCCGCAGCTATACAGCATGCCTCTGTCTCTCAAGATCTTACAATAGGGTGCAAATTGCCTCCTTCTGGCTAATGTAACTGCCGATAAGTCAGGGAAGATGGATATTCCTGAGTATGGAGCCTCCAGGGATTGCTTCTGCCTCATCACTTTCAGGAGCTGTTCTGCCTTTTTGGGGATCAGGAATGAGACCAGTATGTCCCTGGGAAGGGCTTTGTTCACATGTGGGGGCTTGGGGATTCTGAACGCATTGTCCAGGGCAAGCTCCCCCACAGGAATCTCAGGGAGGATGTGTTGTAACAGGGGCTTAATAGTTGTTACCAGGTCCTCCTGGCCCCCTCCCTCTGGGATCCCTCTCACTCTCACATTTCCTCTTCTCAGCTTATCCTCCATTGCAGCTATTTTGAGGTGTGCCTGCTTAAGTCCATCATCCGTTACCCCAT